>JAJLZQ010000002.1:0-657266 GCA_030572255.1 Kodamaea fukazawae | reverse complement strand
GGATAGCACGAAGGTCAACCTCATGATCCTCGATGTCTTGATGACTAGTGATACTAGTTACGTGAGTAAATCCTTGTTGAGACATTGCTTGAATACGAGAGAATAGCAAATTTGGAGGATTTTCCAGCTTAATTTATACAAATGTGAGCTTGGATTCAGGGTGTGTTAGCCTGTGCTATTTTCGTTTTTATTGTATTCAACATACTCTACATGTTGCATCCACAGCACTCGGATTTGGCTGCAAAAAAAATGTGTCAAAGCTGACAGTTTGATGTTTGCACTTGGCATAACATTCCAACACTGAACTCATCGACGAGGCGACTGACCCGCTCATACTACTTGATCGCCCACTATATTGTTGAGGCTTTAGGCAATCAAGTTTGCCTGAATCAGTCTTTGACGCTGTAACGGTGTGCGTGTGTGCTCGTGCCACCGAACGGCTCATCTACCAAAAATAAGGAGGTCCATGGCTAACGAATTCACCCAATTTTCTCTCCAACCTTCAACCTTCTGGTCAACTTTTTAGCAATACACTTTGAATACCAGCTGCTTTATAGGTCGGTATTGGAAGTTTTAAAGTAGCTTTAGTTGCTAGGAATATTTGCTATCAGGCTAAGTCTAACTTTGGAGCTCATATTGATAGCTCCCTTAGGATTTGTATTTGTCGCAAGGGTCCAGATTCTATTTGTGGCTCGTTTGTGCAATAGAACCCCATATCCTTTTTTGCTGCAACTGCTGCAAGGCTGCACAGGGTGAAAAAAAGTGATCAAGTTGGACCCCCACAATCTTCATTGTTCACAAATGGCACCACTAGAAGCTCTGCATTACACAGGTTATCTTTAATCCAGCAGTACGCAGAACACGCTCTACTTATGACCGTGTGGTGGTAGGGCAAAGCTGTCGTCTGATTCGAATACTTTTGATCCTGTTGAGAATTATTGTGGCTTGCGCAAAGAAGCGAACGGCTTGCACACTTCCACAATAGTCATCTACTGCTTTGACTGTGAATTGAGACTCTGAACTATGTTTGAGAGAATTTTGCTTCCAAGCTACTTAACATTTCCGAACTTCCGGATTTGTTATTTGCCGTGTTTTCTAGTAAAGGAAGCATACCTGGACCGATAAGGATTGTCTACTCTGCAGTCTCACAAACGTGCTAGGTAATAGCAGACGTGGAGCAACATCCTAGAAGTCCGTCGTAGTCCACGACAGAGTTTCTCAATGCATTGCGGCAGCTCGGCTGACGCTGCCGAAATCTTGTTATCGCATGTTTCATTCAATGGTGAAAAGTGCCATTCCATAACAAATACACCGAGTGCTGTGTGCAGGGAGTCACCTTGTTACCAAACCACTTGCACTGCTTTATGCCGGCAATCTTATTGTTACCGATGATCAGAAATGCGGTTCAAAAGTAATTGCGGACTATCTGGGTGAGACCAACACAAGATACAACTCGACTACCTATTAGAGATATTCTAAGCAACACCGGATATGTCATTTAATCTCAAGCGACACAAGGATCTCATGTTATTTTGCCAAGGATTAAGGTGCACCTCATGGTGCTCTGTTGGAGCTGCACCCACTTGGCTAATTAGTGTTCCTGCATATCTTTACATCTTATCAAGAGTGTATTTATCGCAATTTTTTGCAGCAAATGGGGTTGCTCAATTAGCAGACACTCCTCCTCACACAAGTGGTATGAACTCTTGAAATTGTTGTGTTTCATACATATTGCTATAGAAGCATAAAATGAACTCCCAAGACATGAGTCCCTTCAAAACTCATATCCTGGGTAAGTAGAGGCTAGCTCTCCAGAGTCCATAGAAAACAGAACTAAATTCACCATACTACGGGAAGTGACCAATTCTAGGACCAAAGTATCCGTCCGGAGCATCAGCCGTTGCGTTCAATCTTGAAACTCCTGCACCATCAAGTCCAGAGTAATAGACAGTGTTTCCCCACCAATTGAGGTTCTTTTCATGATACTGAAGTGCGAAGAATTGAATGATACCACTAAAGGCAATACCAGCACCAATGGCTCCAGAAAAGATATAGTTGTACTTTTCCCAGAATGCAGGCTTATAATTCTTCAAGTAGTACATGGATGCAATACCCAAGTACACACCCCCAGTATAGTATCCCAAGTTATAGGGAGCGTAAATAGTGAACCCTCCCATAATGATAGTAGGCTGGATGTATCTGGAGATCTTACGAGGACCATACCAATTGAATGCAACAAACACTGGAGCAAGAAGGAATCCAATCAAGAAACACCATTTCAACATTGGGTAAAGACCGTCGAAGATCTTCTTCGGACCAATAACACCCCAAATGACAGATGCACTATAGAAATTGTTCGCGTCTGGGCAAGTGAACTTTTGAGGCTGGTGTGGAGTGCAGTAATCTTGAATGTGGTCAATTTCAAAGTTGATCACAGCATAACTAATGAAGGAAGAAACGAGCACGGACAACATTTGAGCACGGAACAATGACCATGGTGCAATCTTCATGTAATGCCCCCACTTTTGGTCGCCAATATAACTATCTGCTTGACTATCAATGTTGTAACCATAAGCCTTGACAATGGACATGGCAACACCGTTACCTGGAATAGCATAACCAATGATCAACTCAACCAACACATTGAGACCAAAGCTGTAACCGGTGATGGAACACATTGTGGTAATTGGAATCAAAAACACAAAATTGATTGCCAAAGCAAAGAATAACGACCACACAGGCGTTTCTGTTGGGTAAACCTCAACACAGACGATGCCGAAAACTAATGAGATTACCAATAAAATGAGGAATACCCACTCTGGCACTTCATCATAACGTCTCATCATCGTACTGTGCGGATCATCGAAACCGTCATACGACTTTCTTCTATAGTCAAGAAGGGACTTATAAAGTGACACCATCGAATGTTTGGTTGCCTTCCAGTTGACACTAAGTTCGTACACAATACTAAATGGGAACATTGCGAAGTTAGCACCGTAAGATACCAACTTGGCTGCAGTATAGAATGGAGGTCCAACTTTTTGGTACTTCTCGTTGTCAAACAATCCCTTCTCATTGATGACGTTTCTCACACTGTATGATTCACCAGTATTGGTGTACAAGGTGGAACTATTGATTGGGAGGTAGCCAGTCCAATAATAATTGGTATAGTAGACACCAACAATAGTAGCATACGCAAGGAGAGCACCGACGTATTGGTTTATGGTGGTGTATACTGGACATGAAAGTGCGCCATCTAAAAGGACGTTAAAATCAAAACTTGGAATAGGGTTCAATCCCAATCCAGTAACTTGTCCAGTAATGGTAGCCAAATTGAAGTTGTCGGGCTTGATCCATGTCATCCAGTTGAAAGTAGACAACGACTGAAACAAGTAATTTGGAACCCAGAAGTATAAGAATGAGAGCGCTGAGGTGATGAAGAAGAAATTGTATCTGGATATTTTCCAACCATGAACAATCTCCTTCTTTTCTGGCAGCATCAAAGCTTTGTTGAGGGCTAAGGTAGGCATTAAAGTTGGCCACATTGAACGCGTAGGGTAAACAACTAACTTTCTCATGACGCCGGCAAGTCCGAAACCCAAGAAGTTGGTGGATAAGATCAACAATATTTGGTACCCAGCGGTCACCCAAGTTTCACCGTAGTATACTTTCAACTTTTGAATGTGAATATTCCAAGACACATATGGGACACATGCCATTCCATAGAAGATGGTTGTCAACATCTGTTCCTTGAACGTCCAAGGCCCAGGATTCAAGTCAATTGTATATCTCCAAATTTTGAATGAATACTTTGGGAGGATACGTTCAAGCAACAACCCGCATGGATAAATGAAGATTTGGACAACAGAAGATGGTAAGCTAATACCAGGCATTCTTTCAGAGAAAAACTGGTTAACGAATACACCAATGCCAGTCCAAATGAGTCCAATGATGTACACTCTCAACGTTTCGCATGGAATGGTTGGATCATCGTATGGGTCACACACCGATCTAACCTCTGGATACGGAGACCAGTAAGCAACCAAAGCGGCTTCCAATCTCACTTGCAAGGGCCAGTCAATAATATTCAAGTATGAACGATCACCCGATTCCATCTGCGATGGACTCATTGAAGAAATAGAGACCAACTCTTCAGTAACGAGAAGTTTGTCTTTTTCGTTAGAAGAGGTATCGTTCCCTTGAAAAGCAGTCTCCAATTTTTGCTTGACTTCCTGTTCACTGGAATACTCATTGAGGTTAGGTGGGGCATACTTCAATAATTTTTCCCAGAGTTCCAAGTCTTGAAGTGGTAAGTTGACGTCATCTTTATGTTCCTCGTATTGTTCTTGCAACAACTTGTAAGCTTCAGAAACACTTAATGCCTCAATCTTTTCAATCATAAAGGTTGCTTGTTCCGGCAAGTCTTCCAAGGAAATCAAACCCCCAAAGTTCAATCTTTTCAAGATCAAGTGCTTCTGTTCACTGGTCAATGTCATACCGATAGCATCGATGCTGAATGTCTGAGATTGGATAGCACGAAGGTCAACCTCGTGATCCTCAATCTCACGGTAACTGGCAATACTAGTTATTTGAGTGACTTTATTGTCGGTCATGGCGTATGAGGAGAGAATACCCAAAAACATGGGTCTTTTGCAGCTTAATTTATACACCTTGAGCAAGGAAGGCTTGGTCCAAATACAACATTTTTGTGGAGCAGACCTTGGGTAACTAGTACCCTAGTGCTGATTTGAATGTGGACCCCTTGGGCTGTTCAGACATTGACTGTGGATAAGTGTGTACTTCCTGTTTGCGGCTGCATATTAAGCTGCAAATTCATATGCAGGGCCCAAAATGTGTCAAAGTTTTGACAGAACTATTGCTGCGAACAAGGTTTCGCTGTGTACTTTTCCGAGAGCGGGATGGTACTATGAACTAAGGGCATTGCAAACGATGTTTGCAGTGTGCAAAGGTAGGCTAGTGTTGGTTCCAACTATTCCGCTTCCCTCAGTATGACCAGGCTGCTGGTGTGAGAATGGGGTTCAACAGGCTGTTCGTTTGACAAGGTGGCTCGGATATTAGGTGTTGCAGAAGACGGGAACCTACCTTTTAGTGCACTAGGCTTCACCCTTGAACTTGCAAGGTCCGCAAGATAACAATCCTGGAGATTGGTAGATCACCAAACACTTCCAAAGCTGCCACTCAATCTGAAGCAAGAGACAAGCAGTAAGAAATGGCTGCAAGCTGTGCACGAGTCTAGCACGGTCCACAAGCATGCGCGACTGCTAGAACCAGGTACCCAGGGATACAAATAATGTGGTTTGTTTGTGGCTGCTTACAGTAAGGGTCAAGATGTGGCTTTGGGCACTCTAATCAAATGTGCCATTCCAACACCACTTAGAGCCGGGAATGCCTCTAACCAATAACCGAAAGCAAGGGTTGTGAGTCTGCAAGAGGCACCAATATTTTCTGCGGCACTATGGGATAAGATGCATGAGGCGGTCGGGTTCAAGACTCTTTCGCTAGATAGGGATTTTGAAATGTTAAGCTATCATTGAACGGCACATATTTTTTGGGTGAGCTTACTGATAGTGGAGAGTGTCACCAGATTATCTACAAGATCCCGGTTGTGAAGCATTAACTCCGGAGAGTGTGAGATAAGAGATTGGATACATTCAGGAGCGCTCGGAAATGTGAGGAGACGGGGTTCCACAGTGAGGTGGGGGAACCATCTGGGTATGAGGCTAATATTATTACAAAAGCGGATTACGGCACGGAAAATAATCGGCCATGCAACCGAAGTCATTGGTCATATTGTTCTAACACTTGGCATACTCAATCAATTGTTTCTTGAACTGCTCCATGAATGCATCGATGGACCCGTCTATCTCAAGGTAGTCGTGGTAGCTGAAAACGACGTTCAACCCGCTCTCAGGAGTGGAAATCACGGACACGATGGTGTCTGTGAATGCATTGCAGTCCTGGCTGAACCACAGGTTGACCACATTGGGGTGTTTGAGGACCCCAACATTGGAGACGCAGTAGTTCTCCATGAACTCTTTTGTGCCCACCACCATGTGGAAGAACTTCCAGATATTGACTAACCTGAAGACGGGTTTGTCTTCAAAGATGTGAGGGGACTGGAGCGCCTGGCTGAGCTGGGCCTGGATCCTCTTGATGCGGTGCAACATGGGCTCGTCGCTGGGCTGCACCACGGTCGAGTATCCGCCGACACAGAGCGAGTATCTCAACTCGTCCTGGAACTGGGGGAAAAAGCGTCTTCCGTTGATGGAGATCCTCACCTTACTGGCGTAGTTGCCGAACTTGGAAATGATTTGTTCATGCAACGTTTTGTGTCCAATCATGGAGATGTATGGGGTCAACGTGATGTTGTTCAACTTGGTGTAGCGCAATATTTGGTTGAGCTGGCTGGGAGGGATGTTGAAGGACCTAAACTTGGAGGTGTAGTTGGCCGAAATGGCGTGTGGGTGGAACACATTGACTCCGCTGCACCACTTGAGCGCCATCTCGTATATCAAATGGCCAAGCAACACGAAGATGTTGGTCAACAGGAAAATGCTAGTGAGGGAGTCCAACCCGGGAGGAGAAGCGCCCAAGCTGTGCTTGTCGGTGGCATAGTCGAAAATGACAGGCAAGAAGTCCTCGTCGTCCTCTTCTCTAAGAAGTTTGGCGAAATCCTCGTGAAAGTACAAAGCCGAGTTGCCGTCGCGGAAGGCATGTTCAGATAGGAAGCTGAGGTACTGGGTGTCGCCGTACTCGTGCACAACAACTCTATACGTGGGCTTGAAGCTGTGGACCTTGAAATTGATGTCGTTGATTTTGGCCATGTCCTCGGTCAGAAACGGGTGGTCCAAGGTCCGATACTCAAAGACGTCCTCGAAGCGGATCTGCTGCAAGGGTCTTCTCTCGAGGTTGTCGCCGTTGGTGCGTTCGTCGTCCTCCACAGTGCCTTCTCTGAAGTAGCTGTAGGCAAAAACTGGGTACTTGCGGATCAATCTTCTCATGGCCTGGGACAACTGGGCTCTCGAGTAGCCTCGCTTGAACTGCACCGTCAACGCAAAGTTACTGATGTAGCCTTTGTCAAAGGCTATCACGAACCCTTTTTCGCCAAACCACAACTTGCTTCTGTGATGGTTATCGATCATCTTGCAGAGGTCTAAAGGTCTACCGGTCTGGTGGCGTTCTTTTGTTTTTTTTAGGCCCGTGGGTCTTTTACTACTTCTTAAAGGGAAGTGACATTGGGAAGAACGTGCTTTGAAACGTGTGTTTGCACGCGTCATCGCAAACAAGGCCACTGGGGCAAGCAAACGGACCAATCCGGCTCCTGGGGCATTGTCTCCAGCAAGCTAGACGGGCCGTATGTGTGGCTGCTACATCAAGACGGGTTTGGTCAACGGCTACGGTGTTGGATGTGTTGACGGATCCACCTCGCTCTCTCGATTTGTTCGACAGACGGAGTCCCCATGTGGTCAATCTCGAAGAGTCCACTTGCGCCACGCAGCCAGACACCGCCAGTAGCAACTGCAACCGGCCGTGCTTCCAATCTGGCACGGTGACTGACCTCACCCGTGTTGCCTAGGGCCTTCCAGATTGTGTAAGCGGCAGACGTCGACCCTAGCCGTCGAGCCTGTGCTGCTTCCATGCCATCCGATCCGATGACCCAGTCCTTCATCTTGCAGGGCGCAAGGACACAAAATCACGCACCCACTGGCCGTCCCCCGGCCCGTTGCGCAGCACCCTCCTTGACGTGTCTGGCGGAGCCGGGTTTATGCTTTCGGTGCCAGCACACCCCATGGCACCAGGGTCTGCCTCGAACCAACTGCAGGCCTGCTTTGCCGTCATCCCTGGAAATGCAACAATGCACATCCTCTAAATCCACACCCCCACGTGTAAATACACACATGATAAGATAAGCAGCCGGGGTACGATAAGCGAGCTCATACCTGTCGGCTTGTCAAGTAGGCTCCAAAAAGGGTGGTGCTGCCGACCAAGGGTTACGGAGTCTTGCAATGGCTGCAACCAGAAAAATGCAGCACTCATGCGCGAGTTATTCCGCTACCCAAGTCCGTGTTTTGGGTATCTAGAGTATTGGGAGTGCTCTGTTCTCTTTGCTTGTCGAAGCACTACAATGCTGCAAAGAAACCACAATAAGGCATTGTGTTGGACTGCTATTCACCGGCAGGCCCGAAACTACAAACCACCTCCAAACCGTGCGCATTCCCCACTGTTGTATCTCGTGGAAATATCGGGTGCCGAAGGATGGTTGGACGCTGCCTTGATCCAAGTGAAATGGACACAAAGTAGGGCCACCAAAAGAGAAAGGCTTATGGTATCACAAGACTCATGGGTGTAACTCTCTGGCTGTCAAGAAGGATTTATCCTAGAAGGGGAATATTGCTGGTTGCCTCAAGGCGTCAGTCATAGCATATACCTCAAGGAACACACCTCAAAGATCACACCTCAGATTTTTGACGAACGCTATCCTGGCCACTGCCTTTTGGAACACTTCAGAAGCAGCAACTATTGAAAATCACTCTTACAGCCATAGCTTCCCACACATTGGCAACTTAATAATCCAACTCGTTCAAAAGTATATAAAATCCGATATAGTGTAACGGCTAGCACGGTTCGCTTTCACCGAGCAGACCCGGGTTCAACTCCCGGTATCGGAATTCTTTTTTGCTTTTTTTGTCAAAAAGCTGAAAAAGATGCTTATCTGAGATGAGCTGCAACATAGTTGATTTCCACAAATCTTCCAATGCGCTTTTAAGCACACTTAGTGAACACATTTGCAGCACACTTTACAGAATCACATTACACATTTACTCAACACTAGTGTTGATACATAAATTCTAAAGTCACATTAGGTTGTTTCTTTTACTCAACACTAGTGTTGATACAAGAATAGTCATATTAGGTGTATTCTAGGTGTATTCTTTGATACAAGAATAAAGTCACATTAGGTTGTTTTCTTTTACTCAACACTAGTATTGATACAAGAATAGTCACATTAGGTTGTTTCTTTTACTCAACACTAGTGTTGATACAAGAATAGAGGTGTTTTCTTCTACTCAACACTAATGTTGATACAAGAATAGTCACATTAGGTGTTTTCTTCCTGCAATACACAACCCTCTTCTCTCTACACCACTCCATTCATATTACATTCATAACTATTAACTATTAACTATTAACTCGCTCTCGCTAGTGATTATACTAATTCACAGCTCACCAGTTGAGTGGCATCTTTATACAAAACTCTGCCCTTCTTGTCGTATTCCTTCCAGACAATCATGGCAGACAAGTCCTCACCTCTGTCACAACCCGAATCCAAGCCCTTGGTAAACTTCTTCAAGCTAAGACCTCTTCTGGCGTCATGGCCGTAGTACACCAACAAGGTTTCATCAGGAGACAACTGCTTTTGCTTCATGTTGTAGATCTTAGACCAGGAGATGGCGTTTGCATCTGCTGGGTCTGCGGTGGTTTCGTTGTAGAAAGGCTCGATGTAGGACCTCATCTCGAGGTTTTCCACTGGGTTCTGGTTCTCCAAAGACAAGTCCCATCTCAAACCGGCGTGGACAGCCACCCCTTGGGTGTGCTTGTGTCCGCCGTTGTTCTTGGACTTGTGCAAGGGCATCTCACCGAGCTTCTTGATGATGGAGCACAGGTTGATGTACTGCACGTGGTGTGGTTGCAACTTCTTGGAGAGGAGGAACTCGGGGTCGTCGTTGAAGTCGCCCTTGACGGAAATAGCCTTTTCGCTCGAAACCTCGCCGTCGGTGCCGATGAAGAAGGGAGTGTCCAAGCCATGGAATCTGGCGTAGTTCTGGAGCACGTAGTACTCGTGGTTGCCCAACACACAGTCAATCTTGTTGTCGATGAGGTAGTCCAACATCTTGAACGAGTCCGGGCCCTTGGTGATGAAGTCCCCGAGCACCAACAAGCTGTCTGTCTTGTTGTTGTATTTGAGCTGGGAAAGGAGGTTTCTGAACTCGTTGTAATGGCCGTGGATGTCTCCGATCATGATGAGTCTCTCCTTGGAGGGCTTCGACAGGGAGACTTCTTCCTTTTCGGACTCCACGTCGTCTGGGGAGTCATCTTGGACTTTAGCGACTTGCATGCCCAACTCGAGAACCCTTTGCTGGGTCAAAGGCTCCAATCTAATGTCTAACTCGGACACCTTGACAATGCCTCTCAACTCGGTCTTCTGGGGGATAAAGTAGTTGGGGAGGAAGAAGCAGAAAAAGTACACACTGGCTATCAAAAACACACCTCCCACGGCGTACAAGATCCTCTTGCTCTTGTCGCTCAAGTGGAACTCTTCGTACTCTTCGTACTCGGCGTCGTCGCCATACGGAGAATGCTGGGTGTTTTTCAACGGAGTCGTCTCACTCATAGTTGCGGGTGGCTCTGGAATTCAACGGGGGTGGATCTGGGCCTATTATATGGTGTCTCCGGCGGCGTTCCGTGTATTTATAACGAGCCTCTTCTCATAAATTAGCGGCAAGCACATGGGAATTGTTTTTCCTTTGTGATGTTTATCGCTGTAGACGAAAAGGGAAAGACTGGCGGACATAGTCGAGACACAGCATCTTGGGAGCTACAAGAAGAAGCTACAATAGGGCTACGTGGGGTGGTGAAGATTGTTTCCGTTTATTCAGTATCATACCCATAATTCATATCCACCGATTGTTTAACCTCCGCCAGCGCCCTCGGGTCTAGGAGTCTCCTTTTGAATCACAATCTGGCGACTGAGTAAAACCCGCAACTCATCTCCGATGACCGTTGCGTTAGCAGAAGCGGACGGCGGAAGAGGTCTTTGTGACGCCTTGGCCAAAGCGTTTTCCCGGTCAATGATATCAATCATGCGCTTGAACTTGAGGAACAAGAGCTCGGACCTGATAAGCAATGGGTCCAAGTGCAACTTCATGGACAAGTCGTTCATGTACTTCAAGACCTCGTCAAACTGGCGCAAGTTCTGGACAATGATACGCTCATTGTCGCTCAACATGGCGAGGGCAAAGAAGAGATGGAATTGGGACGAGTAGTAGTTGGTCCACAAAATCTCCCAGAGCCTGAGCACCTGGTCCCACTCCAATTCCCGCTTGAACCAGACGAGCAACATGCGGAAGAAGAAAAACAAGTCGATGCACTCACACTTTTCCAAGTGCTTGTAGAGGTTGGGCAACATGAACTGCAAGAGCTTGTTGAGGGTGATCATCTGCTTCTTCATGCCGCTCTGGTCGCGGACAAAGTTGCGTTCCATGCGGTCCATGAACTTGGTGAAGGCCCAGAAGGTGAGCACCTCGTCCTGGAACTGCACGTACAAGGGCGAGAGCAAGTCCGTCATGCCCTGGACGTAGCCCAAGTTCTCGTTGTGCTCGTTGTAGGTCAACAAGATCTCTCTCATGCGGTACAAGTGGGGGTTCTGGATGTTGGACACGTCAAACTCGTCGTCCTCCTCCTCGTCGGGCGTCTCTGGCGTCGACGCCCGCGTGGGCACAATCTGGCCGTCCTCCATGGTCATCACCAACCCGCCGGCAGCGCCCTCGGACGTCTGCACGCGTGCCCGCTTGTTGTTCTTGAAGAGGTCCAAGTTGCGGTCCGTTCTGTTGATGTCCTTTTCGATTCTGTGCTTCTGGTCCTTCCAAAAGTCGGTGGCCCGCTTGTCGTCGTCGCCCACCCACTGCAACTTCAACTCGTGGTAGGCCGACTCGTAGCTCTTGTACAAGACCTCCCGCTCCTCCTTGGACGAGTCCCATGGGTACACGCCCAAGAGGAACAACCAGGCCTCCTTGCGCACACTCGAGTGCAAGCCGCCGTGGAAGATGCGCTCCTTGATCTCCTCCTCCGTCAAGGAGAAGCGCCCCGAGTAGTCAAAGAAGGAGTCCCACTCCTCCTTGGAGATCTCGGACCGCCGGGACGTCTTGTTGATCTCCTCGTTGGTGAGGAGCTCCGTCGACCCCAACTCCTTGTTCACCTTGTTGTAGATCTCGTCGTCCAACATGTAGTACTTCTGGCTGTGTTCGGCCTCGTCCTTGACCTGCTGGGCCCACTTGGCCAAGTAGACCCGGGCGCTGTCAAAGTCCTCGCCAATCTTCTGCACCTCTGGCTTGGCGATGATCTGCTTGAGGGTGAGCGGAGCGTGTTCGTCCACAATGTCCATCACCTGGGACCGGGTTTTGGCCGTGAAGGTGGCCACCGTCTCCAAAATCTTCCACTTGGTGGTGGCAAACATCTTGTTGAAGTCGGGCATCTGGATGCCCAGGTCCTTGGGGTCCGACGTGGCCGCCTTGGGCGCAAAGCTCCGCAAGTCCTGCAGCTCGGGGTTGACCAAGAAGGTGCTGGGCTCCAACGTCGACTTTTCCACGTTGATGAACTTCTTGATGACGGAAAGCACCTCGCCGCCGCCCCACACAACCTCGCCGTCCTCGCCAAAAGGGTCCATCTTCTGGTTGCGGAGCTTCTGGTGGTGCTTGTGGGAGTCCGACTCGTCGTCGTGGAAGAACACAATGGGCAACTTCTCGCCGCTCTTGGTGTTGATCACCAACGAGCCGTACCAGAACCCAGGACTGGGCTTCCTCACCTGGATCGAGTACACGTACGAGAGCGTGCTGCTGAACGAGTACCCCGAGAGCATCAGGATCTGCGGTTTGGACACAAGCCGACCAACGGCAACCCGTGCCCTCAATTGTGTGTCCTCCACAGGCCCCTCCATCGCAACCGCCTCGTATTTCCTCAACTCCTCCTTCAGCAATTGCCCTTCAGTGATGAAACTAAGGGATACCTCCTTGTTGGTGGTCCCGGGTCCACGCAGCAACGTCAAGTACCCGGCTATGTTGTCCGCCTTCAGCTTGGATGGATGTAGGTACACCTTGCTGCGTACGTAGAGTAGCTCCACCTCACTTGGTAGTAATGGCCGTGTACTCATGCTTGATTTGCCTTCAGAATGATTTAGCAATTATATGGAGAAAAGCTGCGCAGAAGGGCGGCGCAAGCCTTTTTAAAGGTGTGACACCACAAGCGTGCCCCTAAAAACAAATGCCGCCATTTACGAGCTCATGGCACGAGGCAGTGACCATGTCGTGGTGCTGGGCGGTGTCAGTAGCAATGTGATTCGTATTAGTATTTGCCATTGCGTTTGCTGGGTCACCTGTGGAGGGGATGACTCCAAGTCCGATGAAGAAGCTGGGATCACAAGAACCACCACACGTGCAATTATTCACATACAAAGGTCTATTGTTCAAAGATGTGATCCAGATTCAGTGTGAGCTAGGTAAGATAGTGAAAAGTAGTGTGATCTAGTGTTAGGCTAGTGTGGAGTGTGAGGAAGTGTGTAGTGTGAGGAAGTGTGATTGTGAGGATGTAGCGGATTGTGGGGAGAGGGCGATGAGACTCTTGCAGCCAAGCAGGAGTTGAGTGTATTTGATGTAGAGATGGCCAGAGAGGTGGGATTGGTGGAGCTAGACTAACGTGGTTACTGGGACTTCTCGGTTTCTAGTCGGCTTGTGGTGCCATCTGGTGCATCCTGGAGAAGTGTGCAATTTCCCGCTGTTAATTGTGTCCTCATTTCCTGAAGGTGATCTCGAGGACACCAAAATGAGGTGTGAAGTGGTGTAAGTGGTCTGGCTGGAGTCTCCAGTGTGGTCCGAGTAACATTTGTTAAAGTTGTTGTGTGGGGCAGGGGCGGTGGTGTGGACCAGCAGCGGTTTGGCCGGGCGACCACCTCCCCAGAACCACCAAGAACTCCCAAGACCACCAGGAGCTCCCGTTCAACCCCAAACCCACTCCTACACGCAATACAAGTCCCTAGGGATATTCTAATATACTACATAAACTACCACCCATGCTGCCATCCAGATCAAATCTCACACAGCACGGGATTGTCCACCATCTATATCGGAGGACTTTATAATAGAACCAAACGCATTAGGAAGGAAATCAATACGAGAGACAAACGCTCTGCAAGCCACGAGAACCAAACGCTCTGCAAGCCAACACACATTCTTGCAAGCCAACACACATTCTTGCAAGCCAAAACACTTCTGCAAGCCAACACTTCTGAGCCAACCACATCACAAGTATAAGGAACCCGCAGAAACAATATCTCTATGAACCAAATCCAAGGCCTTTTCCATCTTTTCTTGCAACTCGGAGTTCCCAATACTCTTTGCAGCCGTCACCAACTGTCTGATCAACTCCTCCAATCTCTTGAACATTCTGATCAAAGAACCTTCGTACACGTCTGTCATCTTACAGATCTGGGTGAAGGAGGCTCCCTTACACCACGAGTAGGTGACTTCCATCAACTCGGATCTGAAGGACTCCACGTACTCCTTCTCCACAATCTCAACCTTGCAGTCCTTGTAGGTCTTTGCGAGCTTGGAGGCCATATCTTGCATGTTCTTCAAAGGCTCCTGCAACTCGGGCTTCAACTTTGGAACCTCCTTGGCACGCTCTTGGAAGACAAAGCACGACAACAAGGCACAGCACTGCTCGGTGGTCAAGTCGTTGAAGTTACCGTTGAAGATCAACTCGGTCAACAACAACTCGTCCCCAGTACTGATCTCGCACGCAACTCTCCCCTTCAACTCAATCACGTCGCTCGAGGTACAGAAACCCAATCTCCTCAACACTCTCTTTCTGTGCTTCAAGTCGTCCAATTGGATCACGGCCTGGGTCTCCAAGATCTTGTCCTTCAAGCCCTGTATCTTGTCTTGGAATGCTACCTTTTCTTTATATTGAGGGTACTCTTGCTTAAGTTTGACCGAGTCGTGGAGAACATGCTCCTCGATCTTCTTCTTCAAAACGTTGATCTTCGTTATCAACAATTTGAAGTCGGCATCGTCAATCTTCATCGAGTTGATTGGGTCCATGATTGGAATCACTCCGTTAGGCACCTTCTTGGGCAAAGCCTTCATGGTCTTGACCAATTGCTTCTTGGAGTTGGAACTCTTCAAGTCCAGAGGAACCTTCAATCTGACGCTGCTGATCTCTTGGATCGATTCAAGAGTAATAGGAATGAACTCAGCTCTCGACTTTTCGCCTTCCTTAGAAGGTCTAATACCTTCTGGCATGTCTGGGTTGAACGGCTTGATCAAGTTCACTGGCGAGTCAATGAACATTGAGTAGATGAACACAGTGACAATGAACGACTCATGTGGAGTGAATTCAGTCAGCTTCTTTTGCATTCTCTTGGTGAAGGATGTAACCATACCCCAACCATAGTCATGCTTGCCGACCTTGATCTTCACCACACGTCCTTCTTGCAAGAATTGCAAAATGTGACCAGGGTGGGTTATGACTTGTCTAACATCTTCTTGGTAGGTTTCCAACTGCTTGGTCAACTCGTAGTACTCCTTAACCAAATGCTCGTCTTCAATCTGGATTTCATTAGCCTTGAGCGTCAACTGCTGGAGTTCACCCTCCAACTTTGGAACGTTGGCAGCATTTTGGAATTGGAAAAAGGAGGATTGCAACATGAATTCAGGACTGATCCCTTCGACTCTCATCAAGTTCAAGATCATATTGTATCCCAAGTGGAAAGCAGAATCCAATCTGTCGGCTTGACCCTTGACCATACCCTTGGCTACTTGGGGTTCCATTTTTTCATCAATCATCATAATGACAATCCCTCTGTCATCCAACCCTCTACGACCGGCTCTCCCGGACATTTGGATATATTCACCACCGGAAACCCATCTGAAACCAACACCGTCCCACTTACGGACGCTTGTGAAGACAACAGTCTTGGCAGGCATGTTCAACCCAATCGAAAAGGTCTCGGTAGCAAACAACACCTTAAGGTAACCTTCTTGGAACAAGATTTCAATGATTTCCTTCAAGATTGGCAACAACCCAGAGTGGTGAATACCAATACCTCTCTTCAATAAAGGTAAGATGTTTTTGATCTGAGGCAATTCCTTGTCGGCCTCTGGCAACAAATCCACGGCGTTGTTGAAAATCTTGGTCAATGCTTCTCTTTCGTCGTCGTTGTTGAAGTCTAATTTCGACATTTTGAGCGCCAAAGACTCACAATCTCTCTTGGAAAAGGAGAAAACAATGACTGGGTTGTATCTCTTCATGTAGATCATCTTGACAATCTTGTAAATGTCCGAAACACCGTCCTTCATACCACCCTTGAAGGTTTGGCCCTTCTTCCCCTTTGACTTTTCGGCCAGCGCAGGATCGTCTCCTTCACTGATGGAAGCCATGGCCTTCTGGAAGTTTTCTTCTCTGAAAGTTCCCTTTTCGTCCACCACCAAGTGGATCCCATCTCCTCCAGCAGGGAACAAGTAATGCTGCAATGGGGTAGGACGGAAGTCTGTGTAGACAACATGACATGGTTGGTTGTGGATCTTGACTATCCATTCGGCAAACTCCATTGCGTTTGGAATGGTGGCGGAAAGGAAAACGTAGTGCACTTTATCTGGAAGCAAGATGATGGTTTCTTCCCACACAACCCCTCTGGACTTGTCTCTCATGTAATGGACCTCGTCAAAGATGACCCAGGCCACTTCTCTCATGACCTCGGACCCTCTGTACAACATACTACGCAAAATCTCGGTGGTCATCACAAGACACCCGGCGTCCGGGTTGATGGTGACATCCCCGGTCATCAACCCGACGTCGCCAAATTCCGCAGACAATTCTCTGTACTTCTGGTTGGACAAGGCCTTGATGGGGGACGTGTAAATGACTCTTTGCTTTTCTCTCAAACTCTGGGCAATGGCGTACTCTGCCACCACCGTCTTACCCGCCGAGGTGTGGGCAGACACCAAAACACTCTCATTTCTGTCGATACACGAGATGGAGGTGTCCTGGAAGGGATCCAACGTGAATGGGTAAGTTCTGGCCTCGTTACTACGCTTGTGTTGCCCGATAGGCACGTATGGGTAGTCTGGCGGGATGGCGACTTGATGTCTGACCTGATGCTTCAATTTGATCTTTTCTTCGCCTCCGGCAGATGGAGCCGCCTCGGAGGGTGCTGTCAAGCCGCTGGAGGCAACAACATCACGGGATGCTTCGATCTCAAGGGAGTCAAACACAACAGGCTTGATTTGCTTGTCTTCCTTCTTGGACGATGGAGCCTGTTTCTTGGTGGGCTGTTCGTCACTTTCAATGGCTCTTTTCTTGACCAGACTGTCCTTGGCTGGACGGGCCGGCTGCTTGGCCACTGGCTCCGGTGTTGCCGTGGGCGCCTCGTTGAAAACACCAAAGAGGTCGTCGGTGTCCATGGTGATGAGTTTGAATTTTTTCGTGATGAGCGAGAATCTTCATAACTGGTTAGCGAGGTGGGGGACAAGAGAGAAGAGAGAGAACATTGAGGCCACCAAAGAGGAAGAACTATGAGAGTGCAGGTATGCTGTTAGTTCTATAGTATAGACAATATATGTAACTATTTAATTCTAGTTTTGGGATATTTTTGAGGTAGCTGTTTATAGTAGCTCCACTGCACTGGTTGCAAACTTATTACTGCAACACAATTAAGCAGGGAAAACAACTATACCCTAGAATATGCTGGAAAACATAATTAAATCATGGATGAGAGATTGGAAAGTGGATTTGGCGAGTTCAGTGAATTATTTTACAATTTGATGTCTGTTAGGGGTATTTCAAGCGGCGTTTGTGGTGTTTGCAGCCAATATGGAAGTTGCATGTCGAGGAAATGCCTCTAGCTCTACATCAGCAACCTCTCAATTGCCACCATTTCAGGTTAACAAACTAATAAATACTGCTTTGAGCATGAAATCACAAATAACACGCTTACTGCTATGTTAGTTTTATTGCCTTCGGCGAGCTTCGCTTAATGGCTCTTCTACTCACCGAAATTCAACCTTTCATGGACTTTCACCTACTAATGGATGAATATCCCTAGCTCGCTCCTCTACAGGATACCTCCCGGCAACATATACTTCGTTAACGTGCATTATCTCTACTACTCATTTGGTTCAGGCGAACTCCCTAGTTCTGTCTTTTCTGCCTTCAACGTCTGGAGGGTTCTCCATTTTTCCCTATCGTACTCTCCGATGACATCACTCGGCACACTGCTCACTCTCAGTTGGTCCCTCAGTCTATCTGTGCTGTTTGCTGTGTCTAGATCCCAAAAATCTATGGCGTCCGGCTTGATAGACGGCATGGCGTAGCTGAACTTTCGGACGTTCGAAAGGCTATTGAAGGCCGGAACGGTGTTTTCAATGAAAGTTATAGCGGAAAGGTTCATGGAAGGCACCGAGTTGCTATGCTTGTGTGTTTTGTTTGTGATGAAGGAGCGGAGAGACTTTCTCGGAGACCCCAGTCTCGACGAGAGATGAGACGACGTCAAGGACACTTGGTTGGAGTACAACGAACTCGAATGCTTGTGGTTCAACGAAAAGGACTGTTTCTTGGAGTCCTCTTCCGGCCTCTTTCTTCTGTCGTCCTCAAAGAGGCGCTTGCGTGCAACGTCGTCGCTGTTTCTCCGCTTGAAGACGCTTCCGATTCTCTTGGGAGACTCCTGGAAGAACTTTTTGACGGGGGAGCCCGAGGGTTCTGTGGTAGGCTCCTCCTCTTCCAATGGCGGAGTGGAAGGCGAGAAGGGCTGGGCCATCAACTCTCGCTGGTTGGCGCCAAGCGTGTTTGACTTTTTGGAGACGACCGAGTCGCCGATCGAGATGCTGCCCGAGTTCTGGCGGGACTCTGGGTTCCGAAAGGTATGCAAAGATGGGGCGCTGTACGACCTCAGCAGTGAGCCTAGCTTGGGTATCGATGTTATTTCTGCAATGGGCTCTTCTATCTTCAAGTGCTGGGACGTGAGTCGGATGGCCGGGGCCGACCCCGACTGGATTCTAGTCTGGTTGTAGTTGTGGGAGTTTTCCTCCCACTCCTTGAGGGTGATGCTTCCCACTCTTCCCGAAACCCAACTTACTTGGCGGATCGGGTGGGGGATGGTTTCCAACCCTTCTAATGCTTTGTCGTATTCGTCGTCGCTGTTGTTTGTGTCTGGTATGTTTTTTGTAAAGAGGCGCTGGGTCTCCAAGATGGGGCTTTCACCCGACTGGAGGACCGGCGGTAACAAGGATTGGTCCACATTGGAGAGGAACAACTTCTCGTTATCGAGAGAGTTCAACTTGCGTAACTTTGGGGGCGAAACGGGGCCCGGGTGCTGTGTGTCGGACCACTTGATTTCGCTGCCCTGAACGTCCTCTTCGCCCACCAAGGTACGGTCCGAGATCTTCTTGGACACCTTGTGTTCTGGGTGGTGCTGCACCAAGTGCTTCTGGAGCCTCTGTGTGATGGAGAACGTCAAGGTGACGCATGCCATGGTGAAGAATATGGGGATCACGATCTGGCTGCTGTCGTGCATGGCAAGCCCGTGGATCATCCTGATATCGCCCATGATGCCTGTGACGAGGAAGAAGACGCCAGCAACGGCATGGATCACCACCCAGTTGCTCACCATCACCACCACACACAGCAAGCATAGGAAGTACCCACTAATGGCCATCAACAATAGGTACACGTTCGGTGCCTGGACATACTCCCACACGGCGAAGGACGCTGCCACGGCACTCATGGCGAATACAAACAGGTCGGCTGTCACCTGTAGTAGATGCATCGGTGTATAGGCTGGTATGATTAAAAGACTGTCTATGCTTTTAAAAAAACTAAAATTCGAAATCCAGCTTAGTTGTTATTTACATAACACAATCAGAAACACTCTTCTACGTTCGTAGCCATAAGCTAAAGTGTTGCAAACTCTAGATCTGGCCCCCAAGTGGAAAAGAAAAAGCACAGTGCTGGTTCTGTTGGGGCGGTGTCGCGGGGAGGACGGTGCTGGATCAAAGTGGTGTTCGAGACGTGTCTAGTGGGGTGTTTGTTGTAACAGATCACCCGCAATGGAACAACGTAAATGAGTGTGGGCGTCCTGATTCGACCGTGATTGGGCTTGGTTTGATGTTTGTTTATGAAATTTTTGGTGCTGTTTACAATTGGGCCCAAACAGGAAGGTGGTTGCAAAGCTCAGATGGGTCGTGAGATTGGCCGTCATCGAGATGCGTGGTGATGCTCGTCACAAAGCTCCTACGTCAAGGGGCTAGCGGGTAGCAGCTGGCAACGCTAGAGGTTGCTGTTTTGGTTGGTGCTGGTGATGTTTGCAGCCATTCGTGGGGCTGCCTGGCGGACTCGTTTCGTGCGAGCGATAAGAAGCGGACGCAAAGCTGCTTTGTGGGTGCTGCTGTCTTTGTTCTAGGCCACCGGGGTTGGGGTAGAGCCTCATCTGTGTGACGTTCGAGAGCCCAGGTCTTGTTGCAGGCCGTCATTTCGTTGGGTCCGGGCGCCCTCTCGCATGTTTCTGGAACTGTGCGCAACAAACAGACCAACAAAGGGTCTCAAAGAAGCCCCCTGGAGCCCCCCAAAGACACTCAAAGTGGTTCTTCCATAGTGGGGCCCGGAATGCTATGCGGGGTTGCTACTTTTGTCTGGAGAGTTTCGAGTAATTACATGTTGCTTTGATCAGATAACTGGAGCAGCACGTTTGACGCACCGAGACCGTTGGCATTGCAGATAGCACGTCTGGCGGAACAATGCCCCACCGAAGGTGCCACTTTAACAGAAAGGGAACTACTAGAAGTGGTGCTTCAGGAAAGTCAGCTACGTTCAGATACAGCCCAAAAAGCGAACGGCTGAGAGGTGGGACATCGAAGTGTCTGATTGGCACGGTGCGGCTGCTGAATAAGGTTTGGATCATACCATTGTTGACGAGATAGCTTCACACAAAGTGCTTGTGTTGTTGTTGTGGGATTGTGAGTGGTGTTCTAGTGCTGTTGTGATATGTGGTGTGTATTTGTGGTGTGTATTTGAGGTATGTGGTGTATATATGTGTTGTGTCTGCAGTTATCTCTGAAGAAGGACTTTGTTCTTGTGTGAACAAGGTGGTTGAAAACACATAATATGATAAGTTAGAGAACATTAGATGAACTGGAGATGAAAGTACGGTTACGTTGATGTTGATGTCGCCCAGTCCCAAGAAATACTACCCAAACACGAGAAATGCCACTCTTGTGAAGTTGCCCAGTCATGAGACACTCTTTTGAGTTGCCAGACACGAGACACTCTTTTAAGTTGCTAGACACTCTTTTGAGTTGCTAGACACTCTTTTGAGTTGCCAGGCATGAGACACTCTTTCTGTTCACGGTTAAAACCAACCGCCTACCATTTCCTCCCCTACAATAATCTAACTTATCTTTATTTTCATACCTCCATTATACAGAAGAATAAACTTACAACTTATAGTCACCAGCAACCCATCTGTTGACAAAGTCAAGGGCGTTTTCTGGTTGGTCGAAAGGAACCATGTGACCAGCGTCAAAGACTCTCAAGAAAGTGAAGTGCTTGTGGTTCTTGACTTCACCAGCTTGCTTACCTTCAACCTTCCAAGGCTTGACAGCAGCATCGTTGAAACCGTCCTTACCGGACCATTCCAAGTTCTCCGTCATGGCTTGAACACCCAACCAGTTACAGATAAAGTCCTTGTCACCGGCGTAGATCAAGGCAGGGATGTCGTGTTCCAAAACGTCAACAAGGTTCTTGTGGTAAGGCTTCATCCAGTCACCGGCGAAAACAAAGTTTCTGTTAACGTCAAAGTTACAGGACTCAAAGTTGTCAACCTCGGCACCAAGGGCTTCCTTGACGTAGTCTTGGTTCAAGTACTCGCTGACGTATTCCAAGTCCTTGTAGCACAAGGAGGAACCGTCACACATTTCACGGATGTCGTACACGTTTCTACCAGTCTTTTGGTATGGACCCAACTCGGCATTGTTACAGTAAATGGAGGCAGGGACACAAGACCAGACGGAGTCGGTGTTGTAGCACGAGTTGATGAGAGACAAACATCTTGGCAAGGATTCGAGCATGTTTTCACATTGTTCTGGCTCCAAGACAGCTGGGGCGCCACCCTTACCACAGGCCATTGGCTCGTATTCTGGGTATTGGCTCAATGGGTCGGTCAAACCGTTACCAATCAAGACGGATTGGAAGTTGAAGCCACGTTCTGGGTGGGACAAGATCTCGGAGGCAAACACTGGAATGTAGTGGCCGGCGTAGGACTCACCGGCAATGTGGAATGGAAGCTTGTTGAATTCCGAGAATTGCTTGAAGAACAATTCCAAAAAGGCGTACACGTCCTTACCGGCAGTGACGGTGTTGGAAACACTCTTGGAGGAGTAGGAGTAACCGACATTGACTGGCTGGTCCAAGAAAATGACCGAGGCGTTGTTGTTCCACGAGTATGGGTTACGGATTGGCTTCAAGTCCTTGCCAATGGAGGCAGGACCCAATTCAAAGAACAACCCGGTCAAGGAGGAGCACCCTGGACCACCGTTCAACCACAAGATGACTGGGTCGTTGGCGGGGTCGTTTCTGGACTCGAAAAAGTAGTAGAAAAAGTGCTTGTCTTCGTCCTCAACGTCCAAGTAACCAGAATACTGCTTGACATCGTCAATTCCCAAGCTCTTTGGTGTGGCCTTACCTCTCAACTTGTAGTTTTCGAGCTTGGCGTCGGTAACGTGGAAGTCAAACTTGGGGGCCTTGGCCTTGGACATGAGCTTCTTGGGGTGGGACAAGAGGTCCAAGCTGGCAACAGCCTCAGGGTACTCAAGCATCATGTCTGCCCACACCTTCTTGGTCTCGTCGGTGATCTTTTCCAAGGGTTCGTTGATGTACTTTGCAATCGACTCCAAGACGTTCTTCTCCCCCACAGCTTGAGCAAACTTGTCAAAAGGACTGCCAAACTGGACCTGGTCCAACTTCAAGGCCTTCTGGAGCCCGCCATTGAAGGGGTTGGGGATGTTTAGCGCCTGGGTGGCGCCGATGATAGCGACCAAACTAGTCACAGAGATAGATAACTTCATTGGACTAAGGGGATAATACAGGAAAAAGTCAGAGTGGCAATTGTGCCGTATATATAGTTCTGGTGTGCACACAGAAAGCAACATATCCGAAAATGGATTGCAGATAAGATGCTCATTAACGAGAAGGGGAATACCTTGGACTAATTGGGGCAGAAGGCTGGCTCAACGTCCCGGATGGCAGACAAGTGGGACTTTGTATCGCCGTGCAACACCGCGTACCTCATCCCACGCCGATCGTGGGCCATCTGGTCGAAACGATGGCATCCATAGCAGCACCCGGTGTGGCCCAACGTCTGGTCTCAGATGTACCGTTTGTTGAGTGCCTTCTGGGGATGAGGTCATGGACAGCCCAATCGGGTGCCGTCCTGCATACACATAGCAATTCGGGCTATGTTATGGACGGGAGCCGGTGTCGGGGGTTAGCCGATAACAGCGCCAGCAGTACGGCCCAATGCTGTGGAGGAGCGGTGGTTGGTAGACCAGTTGGCGCTGTTGCCGCGGCGGTCCTGGTGGTTGGGCTGCCCACCTTGTAGGTTATGGGGATTTCAGGTGGTGTGCTCGCGGGCTTCCGTTCCGGGATACTCACATGCGAGATTTCCTTCTCCAGAGATCAAGCAAGACGGGTGTGCCGTCCATCTCCCTCATGTTCCAGACTAAAGTGATAACATTGGGCAAGGGCGTGTCGGGGAGTGCCCAGCTACACAAGAAGAAGAAGCTGTGGGTGGTGGTCAAGATCTACCACGGCAAGGAGGCCCACGAGTCGACCCCAGAGTACCGCCAGCGCGTGCTCCACGAGTACCGTGTGTTGGCCGGCCTCGACCATGTCAACGTGATACGTGCTCTTTCGTACCTGGCGGCCTTCAGCACCGTCAAGGTGAGCTTGGAGCCGGGCTCGCCCAACTTGAGCAGGCTCCTCAAGGCCAACGCCGTGCCCCCGGGCCTCCGCTTGTGTCTCTGGAAGCAGGTCTGTGACGGCATCAGGTACATCCACCTGAAGGGCATCTGCCACCGGGACATCAAGTTGTTGAACCTCGTCCTTGACTTGGACTGCAAGTACGTCAAGATCATCGACTGGTGTACCAGCACAGACAAGACGGTGTGTGTGGGGTTGGTGGGGTCCGAGCCCTTTGCTGCCCCAGAGCAGTTCAACCTGATCAAGTACGAGGGAAAGCCGGTTGACGTGTGGTCCCTAGGGATACTTCTACACTATCTCCACACCCAAAAGTTTCCCTGGAAGTCGGCCACCCTCATGTCCAAAGACTACAAGGAGTATTTAGACTCAAAAAGCATACTTCCAGACATCCCACTTCTTTCCAAGGTTTTGGAGCCATCTCCATCGAAACGGTTTCCAATAGACATGTTTTACGCAGATCCTTGGTTTGATAGTATCCAGCATTGTTCGAGAGATTCGAATTGTTCGTTTAATCACAGTGAATATTTTATTAATAGAGAGTATATATAGATAGACTGCAACAGTGTAGTTGTATGTGATGGTGGGGGGACGTGGGATTGCTGTGGGATTGAATGTGGGATTGAATGTGGGATTGATGTGGGATTGAATGTCACTAGTCTATTATAGTCACATTGTATGTCTAGTTCTTCAACAACTCTGGACTAGGCCACTTTCGGTTGGGACTTTGCATTGTTAACGCCCTAGCTTACCCAGGCTAATATACAAATCTGGTTTCGCTCAATGACTAGAAAAAGAACCACACTCACAACCTAACCCTGTAAACCGACCCATTCTGACAAGACAACGATCGACTCTAGCCCATGTTTGACTCTCCCTTGGTGCCTTTCCCTCCAATTTGACTCTATCGTCGTTTCTAACCGACTTCTTATCTTGGCATACCGTCCCTAGTCTTATTTGACACCTTTGACTTCCCCAGAGCCCGCAAATGACTCCTGCTTGCCCTCTATCTGCCGTCTGACTCTGGTATTCGTCCCCACAATCCAGTCTGACTCCGTTCCCCGGGGTCTCGAGCACCGGTGCCGGAGAACCCTCTGGCGTCACGTGCCAGATGAGTCAATTTGAGAAAAAAAGTATAAAGAACAAAGCTCTGCAAAAAAACAAAAAAACCTCCACGCCAACAACCCCAACGATGCTTTCCCGTTCATTGAGACAATTCAAGAGATTGCCAACACCAGTTCTCAACAGAGGGTACGCCTTGAGCGCACAAGCTCAAAAGCTCATTTCCCAATCCGTCAAGGACGTTGATCCTGAGATGGCTGAAATTTTGCAACAAGAGAAGGACAGACAAAGAAACTCCATCACCTTGATTCCTTCGGAAAACTTCACCTCCAAGGCCGTCATGGACTTGCTTGGGTCCGAGATGCAGAACAAGTACTCGGAAGGTTACCCTGGCGAAAGATACTACGGTGGTAACGAGATCATCGACAAGGCCGAGTCCTTGTGTCGTACCAGAGCCTTGGAGGCCTTTGGCTTGAACCCAGAAGAATGGGGGGTCAACGTGCAGCCATTGTCTGGTGCTCCTGCCAACTTGTACGCCTACTCTGCCATCTTGGAGGTTGGCGACAGAATCATGGGTTTGGACTTGCCCCACGGAGGACACTTGTCCCACGGCTACCAGACCCCAACCACCAAGATCTCGTACATCTCCAAGTACTTCCAAACCATGCCTTACAGATTGAACGAAGAGACCGGGCTCATTGACTACGACACCTTGGAGGCCAACGCCATCTTGTTCAGACCAAAGGTGATTGTTGCCGGTGCCTCTGCCTACGCCAGAATCGTCGACTACAAGAGAATGAAGCAAATCGCCGACAAGGTTGGCGCCTACTTGTTGAGTGACATGGCCCACACCTCCGGCTTGGTTGCCGCCGGCGTCACCGACTCTCCTTTCCCACACTCGGACATTGTCACCACCACCACCCACAAGTCCTTGAGAGGCCCAAGAGGTGCCATGATCTTCTTCAGAAAGGGTGTCAGAAAGACCACCAAGAAGGGTAAGCAAATCTTGTACGACTTGGAAAGCAAGATCAACTTCTCCGTCTTCCCAGCCCACCAGGGTGGTCCACACAACCACACCATCTCTGCATTGGCCGTTGCCTTGAAGCAAACCACCCACCCAGAGTACAAGCAATACCAAAAGGACGTTGTCACCAACGCCGCCTCCTTTGCCGATGCCTTGAAGGCCAAGGGCTTCGAGTTGGTTTCTGGCGGTACCGACACCCACTTGATCTTGATTGACTTGAGATCCAAGAAGATTGACGGTGCCCGTGTCGAGGCCGTCTTGGAAAGAGCTAACATCGCCGCCAACAAGAACACCGTGCCAGGTGACAAGTCCGCCTTGTTCCCATCGGGTTTGAGAGTCGGTACCCCAGCCATGACCACCAGAGGTTTCGGTCCTGAGGAGTTTGAAAAGGTCTCTTCCTTCATTGAAAAGGCTGTCGAGATCTCTCTCGCCATCAAGGAAAAGGAACAAGGTGCTGTTCCAAAGGAATTGTTGGCTTCCTTCAAGAAGTTGGCTGACGAATCGGAAGATGTCAAGGCTTTGGGTGCTGAGGTTGCCCAATGGGCTTCTACTTTCCCTGTCCCTGGTGATTTGTAAATAGAGGTGTAATGGATAAGAAAATGTGAAGTTTTGTAAGGAGTTTGTTTGTAGGTGATTCTCCAGAGTGAAAATGGTGTTGGGTCCATCATTGAATGACATTATGGGTTCGATATGTGATCTTTCAAATCTACGGCTACACTCTTCTGGGTAACATTCATGGGATCTGGGCTCACCTGAGTAGCAATAATTTTGCAAGGAGCCTCCAGAACATGTCAATATACCAATTTTATAGTCACTATCCACATCCATTTCGTTGTTTGGCACCCAGTCAATTTTCTATTCCTACTGCTCAATCAACGGCTACACTCTTCTGGGTAACATTCATGGGGTCTGGACACAATTGAGTAGCTGAAATCTTGCAAGGAGTCTTCTTTTAATGCCACCATACCAGATCTCTCGTATTTATAAACTTGTTTATTGTTCTTCACTTGCTTTGGCTTCCCAGTCACTTGTATCTGAAATAGCAGGATAGAATAACTTCTGGGTAACGTTCCTGCGGTCTGAACACACTTGGGTAGCTGTAATCGTGCAAGGAGTCTCCTGTAGATGTAGCTATACCAATCTTATAGTCCTCATCCACATCCATTTTCTTGTTCAGGTGTTTTGGCTTCCCAATCACCCTTGTAGTCTACGCTGTTAAATCAGATACACTCTTCTGAGTCCACATTCCTGCTGTCTGAACACTCTTGAGTTGCTGAAATCTTGCATGGAGTCTCTTGTAGACAACTCCAACCCCTTTCCCTAATCATTATCCAGTTACCTGTTATTTTTCAGGTGCTTTGGCTTCCCAGTCAGCATACATGGTGTCGCTAATCATTTGTTTCTGTTCGCACATTAAAATTTCAACTACAACTACCATGACGGAAACCAGTGGAATCAAATGTGGGCCATCTCGACTCATCAAGTCCCAATGTGTGACTCCCCGGCTACTGAACGTGATCTCGTGGTCCAAGAATGGGTTCATAGCGTATGCCGTCAACGATTCGTCACACAATCTCCAGATGACATACCTTGAAAACATTGACGGGCGCCTGTGGCAGTTGGCCCCACCACAGAGCTTGGACATATGCTTGGACACAGTGCACACGCCGGAGATCTCGCTTGTCATGTGGAGCAATCTCTCGACCGACCTTGCTGTTGCTGACGTGCACGGCAACTTCTTCATCATGTTGGCGGGAGTCGGGTTGTTGGAGCTGGCGGCCAAGAACGCCGGCAGTCCGTCTCCACCAGCATCCAACGGGCCCTCGGCGTCGTCCGCATCCACAGACAAGAACTCGCCGAGCTACGAGCTCACCTCCTACAACCACATGGAGTTGATCTACAGAGACGTGGTGGAAGAAGAGCACCACTCACAGAATGCCACCAGCAGCTCCATCACCGCCTTCAAGTGGTTGGAGATTGAGAAGCCACAGGTGGTGCACAAACCGGCCACCTTGGTCACCTTGGACCAGAAACCGGCTCCGTTGATGTACACCTACTCTGGCGGCCAGTCCCAGCCCCATGGGGTCACCCATCCTATTTCGACTAAACAAGCAGGTCTTGCCTTACGGAGAAATGGTGAGCTTGTGTTGTACTACCAAGGAGAACACAAGGTTGAGTACCACAAGTTGTCCATCCAGTTGAGTCCCAACACAGAGGTGGCCTTTTCGTTGGCCTCCATCGGCTTTTCCAACGAGAAACAGGTGCTTGTGGTTGGCTACGACTCCATCTCTGGCAAGATCTTGGTTTACGCTGTGCAAATTGACTGGGGGTTCTTGGTTGAGTCCGCCAAGCGCCAAAAGGTTGACCCCCACTTCCACACACCCACAGAGCAGCAGAAGTCTCCAAAGATGACTTTCACCCGCATACCTTCCATCACCCCATTACCTTCAATAGACTTGGAAGAGACATTCACAAACTTGATCTCCCTAGATATCATCTCCTCGGGAGCAGAACCCTCCTCAAAGCCAGACATTCTTGTTGGATACTCCTCCAACAACACCAACGAAACATACACCACTCTCTACAGGTACCAATTGGACACACCACAAGTGTCTGATGCCTTCAGTGAGCTTAGAGCAAAGAAGAACGTCACCCAGCAAAAGTCCAACCACCCAGACCGTGTGCTTATACTACAAGACAAGACTGTCAGGCCCGGTTTGGTGACGTCCATCTCCACGGCGGTTGCGGAGTCGTTCATTATGATTCAGTTCTCATGTGGCAGAGTCGAGGTTTTCGATAGAGTAAAGTTGACTTTGATCAAGCCGGGAACCCTGCCTCCAAGTCTAGTCACCAGCATCCTTGATGTTGGGTTTGACTTTCCGAAAATCAATACCGAAACTGAGTTGCCAATGGCCATCTCGCCCAACATGAGCATGGTGGCATACTTGAAGGACGATTTGGTGGTGAAATGCTTGGAAAAGAGTACGCTCAACGGGTTATCTTCGAGAGAGTTGTTGTTGTCGTCTGTTGGGTTTGGATACTCCCATGCTTATGCGTGCTACACCAACACCAACTCTGACGATTTGGTGATTCTTATCCAACAAGAGTTGGAGAGGGTCCACGGACTTTTGGACAAGGAGACCAAGATCTCCAACGTGGACTTGATTATGCAAAAGTTCATCGAATCAATCATCAGCGAATCGCACCGTGCCATCAACTTCCAGTTAGATGCCTTCAGCAAGGAGTCGGTCGACAAGTTGTTGTCCAACCCTCCCCTTCAGAAACTCTTGTCGTTGCAGTTGATTTTGGGGGACATTCTGAGCAGGTTCACCAAGAGCATAGTGAGAGACATAGCATGGGTTGTTCTCAACGTCAGAAGCGCCAGTTTTGGCATCATGTTTCTGTTGTCGAGCATTTATAGACAAATTTCCAAGAAAAAGCCGACAGAAGACACCATCCAGGACTCCACCAACAGAGCCGAATGCATTGTTTCCTTGCTTGGGAACATCAAGTGGTTGGTGGATTTGATGATCTACTTGAACCAGGAACTCTTGCAGCTTCTGATGAGCAAGAAGGAGGGCACCCACAGCAAGTTGACCATGAAGAACTCGCTTGTTTTGCCAATGATCTTGAGCAAGGTGCCGCGTTTGTTCTTGATGTATGCCCTTTCGCTGATCAACAAGACCCACGAGATCTTGAAGAAGCTCCACAAAGACTTGCTTGAGTCCAACAAGTTGTTCACCCCGATGAAGGAGGCGCTTGGCCGGTGCTTCACCATAGTCAACGGGTCTCCGTTGACCTTGGCCTTGTTTGAGAACTACTTGAAGGAGTGTGATGCTATCATCCAAAAGGAGTTCACCAGCAGGTTCTCATACAAAGACAAGGGATTCTTGCTCAAGGTGGAGCAAAAGTTGGTTTGCCAAGGCGACTTGGACGAGGAAATGCTCCAGATCGCCAACATCTTGGTTGACAGACATGCGCTTGTCATCACCAGAGACACCCGTATCTCGGACTTGTTCTTCTACGACGTGGACTGGTTGAACGTGGGAATAACCCAGACCGAACCCTTCCACTACGACATTCCCGAGACAATCACCTCCAACATCCATAAGGTGATTCCACGAATCATGTATGCAGGCGACGAGAGCATTGATGCTTTGAGAAAGATCTTGATTCAGGTGATCCAGCCCAAGAAAGACGTGGCTCTCATCAAGCAAAGAAAGCATCTTAGACAGTGTACAAGGTGCCGGTCCGTCTCCTTGTTGTCTGATCCTTTGGTGTTTGACATCCCCAACACAATAGGTTTGTGGACAATGGTATTCCAGAGAACGTGTATCTGTGGGAATCCATGGGTTACCTACGGGAGCCAGCAGCATTAGAGGGGTACTGAGGAATGTGATCAAACGGTTGTATATAGAGATAACGAGGTCAGTATACTTAATTGGTGTAGAAGTGTAGGGTGGTGATGATGTGAAGCTGAAGTGTGTAGGCGAAGACATATGGACAGTGGTTATAAATTTTGCACCCAACCAAACGGAGCACCCATGACAGAGCAATTGAGCATCACCAATAGCACACAGCATTACCCACAGCATTACCCACAGCACACGGAATCACGGAATCACCCACAGCACACTTCAGCCTCAAACACATCTCTACATAACTCCGTCAGTGGAATGTGGGACGAGAATGCCGAGCACTGAACTTGAAACTGCCCTGGGCTTGTCAATCTGGCAGATGCTCCACAAAGACTAGGAAGCAGCAGATGGTCCATAGCAAAAGGATTGGTGGATAGCCAAGCCGACGTGTTGGTAGCAATTTCACTTGTCCTGCCGTATCTACTGTTCTCCGTGCCCTACCCTCTTACTTCTACTTTATTGTTTCCACCTCCTGCGCTGCCGTCTGCTGTGCTGCTGGGACTCGCCTGGTCTGCCAAAAAATAAGCCTGGAACCAATTTCATCAGGTGCTTGTGTATGGCCGACCACGTCAAGGGGTCTTTGTGGGGGTATGCTTGTGTGTTGTGCTCTTGTTTGGCCTGGACTAAACGGGAACTTCGCTCGGGCCACATCTGCCATATTTGCAGTTTGGGTGCAAAATCTGACGAAAACCGAAGGTGACGTTCTACACGCCAGTCCAACGAGACAACCACTGGGTTTGGTTCTTCACCACCTGCTATCCCCCAAACCTCTGGTGACACCTACCATACACGCCTCGCTTGCCTTGGCAGTTGTGAAGTTTCCTGATTAGGGAATTGACTAGACCGAGGGGTACTCGAAAGATGACGACGAAAACCAACTTTATTGCAAACCATAATGACTTCAGATAATAACCCCAACATTCCATTCTCAGATAATAAAATCCCAAAGCATAAACCAAGCAAGAACAAGACAAGTAGCCGGAACCAAATGTTTTTGCCAGCACGACTTATAGACACACACACAAAAAACAATGATCTTGCCCGCTTGGCCAAGTGGTAAGGCGCTCCACTCGTAATGGAGCGATCGCCGGTTCGATTCCGGCAGTGGGCAAAGGTACCTTTTTTTAGGGTGTCAAGGCGACTAAATTTTTTTTGCGCTTTTCAGCGTGTAGCACACGCGTCTGTGGATGGGGCTTGTACGACATTTCATGTTGGCGTTCACATTTATTAATATTTTTTGGGGATGATTTTGCGTCGTACGCGTTTGTCCCTTATTGCACAAATACGAGCAGGTACTGCTTGTTTCAGAGTGTATGGATGATGGAAATTACGAACTAGCAGGGCTCTGTCCACAATGAGCAGCAGAAGTCGGCGGACGAGGACTATGGAAGGAGGGCGGGACGCGGGACGGAGGTGCCTTGCAGAGCTTGGAGCACTAAAAAATGCAAAAGTGCCGAAAATGCAACCTGGACACGTTCGGCTGCATTAGACGAGAGGCGAGTGCATGGTCCCCCCTCGGCAGCGGCCATCAAGACGAGCGGCTTATGACTTGCACAGAGGGCTCCTTGGAAGAGGCCAAAGCCTCTAGAAGCAGCTGCTTCCACACCGGCTGCAGCTCGGCACGCAGAGCAAGTAGGTTGTGCAAAATCTCCCTTTTCACAGAGGCTAGCTGTGGGTTTGTAACCAGCGTGTGCAAAAAATTATTCACCACTTGCGGTAATTGGGACAACAAATACTCCTGAGTGAATGCAGCCTGCGACATGACTAGAAGCAATGCATACAAGTCATCTGCGGTGAGTTTGGCCAAGTTTTCTGTGGACAAGTAGGCTGTATTTTGGGCAAACACGGCCTCGTTGCGGATGGCGTTGTGGAGGACGGGCAAGTAGCGGTGCAGTAGCAAGGGCAAGGAGTGCAAGGGGAAGCCCAGCAAGCAGGCGGGATTGATCTGGGACAAGATGCGCACTGCGAGAGGAGAGTCGGAGAGGCGGCCGGAGCGCAAGTTTGCGGCCAACCAAGGTTCGAATTTGGCGCTGTGGGAGATTTTCACAAGCAAGTTTGCAACCTCGCTGGCGACAAAGTCGACGTTGTCGAGGAGCACGCGGAGGAGGGCGTCGAGGAGATGTGCGTGCTGCTGGGGAATGTCGGGCCGGAGCACGAGCATGTCGCCCCAGAACTGGACCAACAAGATGGCGTACAAAGGATCTTGGTCGACCCAGGCTAGAATTTGTTCCTGCGTACAGACGTAGGCCCGACAAGGTAGAAAATGGCCCGACGCAGCGAAGGCCTGGGCGTAGGTGAGGAACCTCGACTGGAGCGTGGTGCTGGCGGCGGCGGGGCGCTCGGTGACGGGCGGCGGGTGCCCTGCGGCCGCGTACGCCGCCGTCAAGCCCTCCACCCGGCTCACCACCTCGACCGCCATCGCCTCCTCCCCGAGGTACTGGCGGACAATGTCGCCATACACCTCCTCCACCAACCCAGCGGCCTCCCCCAACTTTAGTGTCAAAAGCCTCAAGATTGTGGCCTTGGCCGCGACATCCTGCCCCCCACCCAACTCCCCAAGGCTCCCCCGAATCTGCTCCTCCGGATACACCAGCGTCAACTGCCCGTACGAACACACAATGAGGAGCCTGTCGAGGAGCCTGCTGAGGCAGCCCAGCGGGTCCACCGCCACGTAATCCGCCCGCTGAACCACCCCCAATAGCACTCCCAACATCCCCACGTCCCCGTCACTGGGCTGGTACACCTCCACCGCCACCACATCCTTCACCTCCTGCCCTCGTTGGGCCCGCTCCATCTCTTGAATAACCTCCTGAGACATTGTTATTTTTTATTTTCTTGAGGCGTTTGTTAAACGAGGGCAGCCCACCTACAGGATTATGAGAACACATAGCTGGAGATGGACAGAAGGATAAGAGCAAGGCAACATAATGGCCCCCCGGCGGACACCTCCAGCCAAAGCAGCCTGGCCAGGGCCCCGCCAATCAAACGCCCGCCACCTCGTAGCCGTCGCCCCGCTCGTATATCTGCGTGTGGGCCCGTCACCCGGCTGGTGTTGTGATCAGGCCTGATCCCATATTCCTTCGTCTTTGTTTCCAGTCGTGTCCAAAGTGACGCAAACCCGCTTATGGTTATGCAGACGGTCTAAAATAAACGCCATGCCCTCTCTGTTGATTTATATACGCACAGACGACAAGCCAGTCTTTTTTTCTTTTCAAACAAGTATACCAGACTTTCTTTCTCCAACCATGTCATCAGTCGGGACGTTAGACACGTTGATGACGGCGCCGGAAGAGGTGCAGCGAGAGGGCGCTGGGGACGGTGCTGCGGGCAAGGCCAACGGGGGGTTGGCGGTGCAGGGGAGCAACCCGTCGGCTAGCGCCAGTGGCGCCCAGAATGACACGTCTGCCACGACGCCGTCGCCCAACTCCACCATCAACGAGCAGGCCAACAAGCACTTGACCAACTCGATCGTGGACTCCGCGGACTCGGTCACCACGGCGTCGTCGCCGTACATGTCCGCGTCCGAGGCCCCAGCCGTCGATCAGGAGGCCGAGTACAGGGAGATTGCAGGAAAACTTTTCAAAGAGGACTTTGTCTCGATCCAGCCAGAGGAGTACACCCAGTTCTTGGCCGCCAACGACGCAGAGTCCCTGCGCATCAGAAACTACTACATGGACTGCTTCAAGTGGGACCCAAACTTGTTGAAGTCCACCCGCATGTTGTGCTCCAAGTTGTACCTCAAGGGCGAGTCCCAGGAGATTGACAGAATCTTGTCCTCCTTCACAAAGTCCTACCTCAAGCAGAACCCAAACAACCTCTTCAACACCCAGAACTTTGAGAAAATCTACATCATCATCTACTCCTTGATCTTGTTGAACACCGCCTTGCACAACTCGGAGGTGAACAGAAAGAACATCATCTCCCAGACAGACTACATCAAAAACACCTTCACCACCTTTATCCAGACAAACTCAAAGACTTCCAAAAAGTTGTCCATCAAGCAAAAGATCATCATTGAGCGTGAATTGAGCAACTTTTACGAGGACTTGGCCAAGAACGAGTTGCACTTGAAAAACAACTTGCCCGAGATCACCTCCACCTCCACCTCCTCCAACATCAACCCTAAGCGCTTGTCCCGTGCCTTGTCCGCAAAGAAAAAGGCCCTGGACGAAACCCTCGACTTGAAGAAGGACGACGCAAACGAGTTGACCACTGACGGCCACTCGGCTGAAACTGAACCCAGAGACGACCCCCACAACTTGTCCAGACAGGTCTCCAACAACTCGCTCTGGTCCACAGACAGCCAAAACACAAGCAACCGCCGCTCCTCCTTGGTCATGAAGCGCATGTCCTCCGCTACCTCGGCAGTCTCCCACTTTACAGTCAACAATGGAGCCTCCCAGTCCCGTTCCAGGGGTGCAGGTTTCACCAGAGCCTTGTTATCTGATCAAAAGAACTCAAAGTTCTACAAAAACGGCAACACCTCGAGACTCTCCAACGCCCTGGCCCTGACGTTGAGAGCTAGAACTCTCTCGCAAATCAACGCCCAGCAGCCTGACTTGCACGTTGGCGGTGCTACCTTGAACAAGCGTGCCTCCAGAGGCTCCATTGTTTCCAAGGAATCAACCTCCTCTCACCCTCCAACTGATTATGGTGAAGATGCCTTGTCTGTCTTGTCTCTTGACACAGTCAATTTGCAGTACGCAGATGACGAAAACCGTCAACAACAAGAGTTGGACGACTTTAACGTCGAAGACTACCAAGATCAGTACGATTTGACCTTGGAATTGCAAGGTTCTCCATACTTGAAGGAAGGTTTGTTGAAGTTGAAGGTGGTCAACAATGACCAACAAGACAGCGCTGCCCAAGGTGAGGGTCAACAGCCACCTATCCCAAACACTGGTGGTTCGAGATTTTTCTCCTTCTTCTCCAAGAGCTCATCTTCTCCTTCTCCTCGTTCTTCCTCGAGTAGCTCGTCTTCTTCAAGTACCTTCTCCTCAAACAAGTTCATTGAGAACTTTGTTGTTGTGTCAAAGGGTGAGTTGTCTCTCTACTCGTTCGATCCAAAGGTCATCAAGAAACATCAACAACAGCAAAAGAAGCAAAAGCAGAGATACTTATCTTCTATTGCCGAGGATGGCGAAGGTGTCGATTTCGAAGACAAGGAGGAATCCGACGTGGGTGACGGTAACTGGTTGAAGAACGCCGCCAACATCGGCAACTTCAACTTGTGCCTGACCACAGCACAATTGGAAAAGCCAATCATGAACTCCCAAAACAAAAAGGTGATTTTGTGGTCCTTGACTTTCCCCAAGGTGTCCAAGAAACAACCAAAGAAGTTCATCTTTGAGGCTGGTACAAAGGAAATTGCATTGGAATTCATCAACACTTGTAACTTTTGGGCTGCCAAGATCACCGCCATTCCAACCTTGGAAGAAAGTATGTCCTCCATCGAATACGGGTGGACCAACTTGGACGGCTTGATCAGACAAAAGGACCAATTCAAGAAATCAAAGCACATCATGAAGTGGGAACCTTTGCCAAAGGGTATCTACTTGAGTAACTACGTTGTCGAATCCCAGAAGTTTGACGACAACAAGGGTAACCACGAAGGTATGATGAAGCAATTCGTCAAGACCTTGAACTACTACAACCATTTGAAGAAGTTATACAACGACTTCACCAACCTCAAGGTGAAATTCGCAAACAGCTTGCCTCAAAAGTCGTACGGAGGTGCCAACTACTCCAAGATCATCCAAAACTATGACAACAAGATTCAAGAATACAAGGTTGAGTTGACCAAATACAAGAACTACTTGATCATCTTGGGTTTTGGATTACAATTAAGATTCGATTTGGAAGACCTGGACAAGTCCGACGACAAGTTCGAGCCAGACGATGCCACCCAGGTTAACCAGGAAGACGACGAATTGACCAAGTTGGTCAAGGCCGAGATCAAGAAGCTTTTCTATAATATGAAGGACATTGGCAAGATAATACCCACGTTCCAATCCTCCAAATCTATCCAGAACTTGTCGGCGATCCTCAAAGAATCCTCGGTCAACAAAGACCTCCCCGTGCTTCCTACGGATCAATCCGAGCACGGAGACGACGAGTCCGGCAGCATTGTAGCCGTCGATGACGCTTCTGCCCACTCGTTGGTCAAGTCCCCAAAGACCTTCACCTTGTCGGACCTTTCAGAAAACGAATCCCCCGTCAACCAATTGATACAGACATCATCCACCTCCCCATCTCCCGTGACAAACACGCCGATTCCTATCGAGTCCAAGGAATCCTTATTAAGTTATCACTCTAAGTCTACTACCACCATTAAAGAAGAGGAAGAACCTGAAGAAGAACTTGAGAAGGCAAACTAATTTGGCCCTTTTCAGTTAAGATACCCAACATTCATACCCTTATACTTCTTTGATATGTGTTAGTTATTATAATTTTGTTCTATTTGTTTTTTTTTATCCTACTATATAAATATTTAATTATAATAATGTTATTTGCTAGTGACGTAGATGTGATTTTTGGTATGTAAGGCGCCTGAAAAGTCGTCAATGTAGAGCTGCCAAAGCTTAAATTGCAACAAGTACCAGGGTAACAGTGAAGGGACCAGAAGGAGCACCTGGCATGTGAATTTCGGTGCCCAGTTGGGGAGACGTGTTGGTTGATCCACGATGGTCGCCATGTCCGCTTTGGGTTAAAGTATATTGTCGCGAATTTGTCGCAAACAAGACCGAGACATGGAAAGTCGCCAGCGACAAATGTCGCTTATAAATGTCGCACATGTCGCCCGCAAAAAGTCGCAACCGGGTCCCAGGCTTTCTCTTTTCAAACAAGCGCACGAATCGCCACCAACACACCTCCTCGCCATGTCTGATCCAAGTTCAATCAACGGTGGTTCTGCCGTTGCAATGGTGGGTAAAGATTGTATAGCAATTGCCTGTGACTTACGTCTTGGGAACCAATCCCTTGGTTTGGCCAACAACTTTGAGAAGATCTTCCAGTTTGGTGACAAGACGTTCTTAGGGTTGACTGGGTTGGCCTCCGACGTCACCACTCTTTCCGAGGTTTTCAGATTCAAGCACAACTTGTACAAATTGAGAGAGGAGAGAGAAATAGAGCCCAAGACTTTGGCCAACTTGGTCAGCTCCACATTATATGAAAAGAGATTTGGCCCATACTTTGTCGGCCCCATTGTCGCCGGGTTGGACTCCAAGACCAGCCAGCCATTCATCTGCGGTTTTGACTTGATCGGGTGTATTGACTTTGCCAAGGACTTCATTGTCAGCGGTACCGCCACGGACCAGTTGTACGGTATGTGTGAGTCGCTTTATGAGCCCAACTTGGAGCCAGAAGATTTGTTTGAAACAATCAGTCAAGCCTTGTTGAATGCCGTTGATAGAGATGCCTTGTCTGGGTGGGGGGCTGTTGTATACATCGTTACAAAGGATAAAGTTACAAAAAGGGTCTTAAGAACTCGTCAAGATTAGTATTTACATGATAAATGGATAATGAGAATGGTGTAGCCAGTAGGATGTGCAGCAGCACAGAAGCAGATGAAACAAGAATAGTCGACAAACTTTCATGATCGAGTCCTGTTCAGAAGTTAGGTTATTCACTTAGCTTTCAAGCGTTTCAGCTGGAGCTATCTGGAATCCGATGGGCTCGGACTCTTTCTTGCCTCTCTTCTTTCCACAAATCAGCTTCTTGGATTCTTCCTCTTCTAACTTACCTTTCTCTTGTTATCCTAATTTTCTCCTCCTTCTTCTGGATCTCCTCTCGATCTCCTCTTCTTTCCTCTCCACTTACTGCTTCTTTTCAGCTTCCTTTTCAATCATTTTCTTCAAATACCCATTCTTTCCATACACTTCCTCCTCATTCTTTTTCCTCAACTCTTCAAACTTCTTCTGCCTCAACCTGCTCTCTTCGATCTTTCTCTTGGAGTCCTCCACTCTGGTGTAGTGTAAGCACTTGGTCAACTCGTTCTTCTCAAAGTTGCACATACCAAGTGCTTGTTTGAGATATTCTTGTCTGTGGCACTCCTCAAGAGCATCCATAAGCTTTTCACAAGGTTGGAATCTGTTTCTATCGAGTTGTGGGTGCATCTTCGGCGGCTACTAGGGCTGGTCGGGTGTCTCAGGCGATAAATTTTTGGTTGACTTGTGCGGATTCAATTTGCTCTGAGCAATTTTTTGCAGCACAAATCATAAGACTTCTTTTGGGCAGATGGCAAGGAAGACGATGGAAGCCTGCCAGGAGGGTAAAGTAAGATGGATAGGGTAAAGATTGCTTGGCTGACCAAGGGGATGTCAAGGTTTGGGGGTTTTACGAGCTTGTGGAGGGGGAGGCGAGGAGAAGCAGTTTGGCTGCCAGGAGCGAGAGTTTAAGAGGGAGAGGGAGAAGAAGAAGAGTAGAGAGTGGCAGACAAAAGGTCAGATATGAGTTTTATATTGTTAAGGGAGTGATGTTAGTGTTTGATTACAATGGGTACCTCCGGAACACGCCTTGTTGTTGGCCGTTACTGAAAGTCTATGTGAGGCCTCTTACCCCAACTCTTTTCTCGTACTTCCAACGGCTGGATAAGCTCGCAACCTGGGGGTGCTATTCGAGAAGATTCCAAGGCAAGCATTCTGCGACGTTCTATGGTATAGACAATAGGTCAGCGGCCGAGCTCGGCCGGGTGTAGGACTACACGGCTGGCATGGCTGCTGGGCGTCGTATCCAAACCTGGTTTCGGGGTTGCAAATGGGATAGTTGTACCTGGAACAAAGTATTTAAGAGGGTCCTGATGTCTGGACTTTTGGACTCTACACAGCAATGGGATCTAAAACCATCTTTATTACCGGGGCATCGTCTGGTATCGGATATGCGCTAGCTCTTGAGTTTGCCAGAAAGGGCTACAAAGTGTACGCCGGAGCCAGAAGCCTTGAGCAGATGGAGCCTCTCCGCCAAAAAGGTATCACCACGTTTGAGTTGGATGTGACCTCCAGCGAAAGCATCCAGGCAGCCTACGACTTGATTCTCAAGCTGCAGAAGGGCAAGGTCCACTTGGACATCTTGTTCAACAACGCCGGCGTTCCTTGCGTGCGCCCTGCCATTGACTTGGAGGACGACGATTTCGAGCGTGCCTTTGACGTCAACGTCTTTGGGCCCATGAAGCTCACGAGACAGTTTGCACCCATGATTGTCAACGCCAGAGGTGTGATTGCCTTTACAGGCTCCATCCTCGGCGTGCTCCCTATTCCCTGGTACTCGGGCTACTGTGCGTCCAAGGCAGCCATTTGGAACTACGCCAACTGCCTCAGGTTGGAGATGAAACCGTTTGGCGTGAAGGTGCTCCACTTCACCACCGGCTCCGTCAGCTCCTCCTTCCTCGACAAATCAATCACAACCCTCCCCGCAGATTCCTTGTACTCGCTGCCGGAAATGTCCAAGTCGTTTGGCGTCACCCTGGAACAAGTGCTTCCTCCAACCCCAGTAGATGACTATGCTCGGAAGGTGGTCCATGACATTGAAAACTCCACTCTTGGGAGCTTTGAGTTCTACAGAGGCGCCAAATCGACAACTCTTTGGTTTGTCTACAATGTCCTTCCAAGATTCGTGTTTGAGAATGCTATCTTTAAGACATACCACATGAAGCCTCTCATCAATGCCTTGAAATCAAAGTATTCACGAGCTTAGTGGTCAAACACAATGAAAGCGTCTTAGAGGTCTAAAATGGGGATGATTAACAAGAGAGCTTGTTGAGTTGCTTACACGGCCATACTCTACACTAGGTTTATCACAACTTTTCACTCATTTAGGTAAACATTTCCTCGAAGAAGGCGTCGGCATTGGGTTTTCTGCCCAATACGTCAGTCAAGTTGTCCATCGAGTCATAGCCACCACCCCTAACCAAGATGATGTCTCTGTACTTCAATCCACTTTCAACATTCATTGGATCGTTTTTGAACAAGGTGTAGAACATGTCTGTGGCATACACAAGCGAGTACAAGTACCCATAGTAGGAACTCTCGTAGCCTTGAGCAATGTGTCCAAAGGTGGAGTAGCCGTTGGTGGCAATGCCATCGTCGTCGTTCATGGCCACGGACCGGCGGGTGTCGTTCCACAACTTAGACATGTCAAACGACTCAATCTCCTTGTCTGTGCTCTGGATGTGGCATCTCAAGTCAAACAACCCAAAGCTCAATTGACGCAAGCTGAACAAGGCCCCATTGACGTTCTTGGACTTGACCAATTGGTCGATCAACTCGTCGCTGATAGGCTCGCCGGTCTTGAAGTGCTTGGACAACTTCTTCAATTGTGGAGAAGACCAAGTCCAGTACTCCAACATCTGGGAAGGAGCTTCAACAAAGTCTCTTTCGACACCAGTGTGCAAGACTGCAAGCTTGGTCTGGGCCAAGAGAGAGTGAACACCGTGCCCCAACTCATGGAAAAAGGTGACAACTTCGCTGTGACGCAAGAGTGAAGGCTTCTCTGGAGTTGGTTTGGTGAAGTTACACACCAAGGCGGTCACGACATGCTGACGGGTTCCGTCCGGTTTCTCGTAGCCAGGGCCAATGCCAAAGTTGGCTGCGTGCAGGTACTTGCCTTCTCTTGGGTGCATGTCCAAGTAGAGGAAACCCTGGAACTCGACCTTGGCCTCGTCACCCTGGGCAACGTTCTTGAAAACACCAAAGATCTTGACGTCTGGATGCCATGCATTTTCCAGTGTGTTCTCCACAGGAACAAACTTGATGTCGAAGAGAGTCTCGTAGATTTCAAACATGCCCTTGATGGTGTCGTCCAAGGTGAAATACTCAGAGATAGTCTGTTCATTGACCTTGTACTTTTCACTGAGATACTTCTCGTTGTAGTAGCTGGCGTCCCAGAAGTAGTACTTGTCTTCAGCAGGCAACCCACGCTTCTTCAAGTCTTCGTTCTTGAAGGCTAACAACTCAGCACGCTGTTTCTGTCCCAAAGGTGTGAACTTGCGGAGCAAGTCCTCGGAGAACTCCAAAGCTGTTTCTTGGTTCTTCGCCATACGTTCCTCCAAGATATAGTTGGAGAAACTGGAGTAACCCAAGGTCTTGGCCAACGTGTATCTGAGCTTGACCATCTTCTCCAAGATTTCGGCGTTTTCTGGAAGATTGTTTTCCCTGGCAAGGTATGCCTTCTTTCTGGTTTCTGCGTTGTTGGCATACTTCATTAAAGGAAGGTAGTCAGGGTACTTGAAGGTGACCTTCAACTTGCCGTTGTCTTGCACAGAAAAGGAGTCGACCAAGTCTTTGGGCAAACCATCCAACTCCTCACGGGTGAAGAGAACATGCCCGGTATCTTCGTTCATGTTTTTTGCAAACTTGGACACCAAGGTATTGAGCTGGAGCTTTATGGACTTGACCTTTTCTCTTTGTTCTGGTTCCAAGGCCAACCCGTTTCTCTTGAATCCCTTGACTTTCTTGTCCAAGTGCTTTTTGTATTCATGGTGGGCGTTTTTGTCGTCCTTAACAAGGTTGTTCAACTTGTTGAAGGTCTCGTAAAGGTCCTCACGCATGTTCTGCTCGATGGCCACCTCGTTCATCTCGTCATTGGCCTTAGTGGCTGCATCTCTAACTGCCTTGTCTGGGGAGGTTTCCTTGTAGAAGTAGATCTGGTTTTCAAGCAAGGACGTTGCATTCTCAAAGTTGTTAAACTCGGTGTAAATTCCTTCAATTGTGGGTTCCTTGGTCTCTGCAATCTTCTTGTTGAGTTCAAGCAGCTCCTTGATCAACTTGTTCTTGGCCTCCTCTATGGATTCCGGGGTATCTGTCCACGTAGTAATCGGGACCTTGGAAAGTAACTTTTGGTAATCAATTGGCATGTCTGCAGTGTGTTTTCCGGCGGCAAATCGGGCGAAACAGGCTGCTTTTTATATTTTGGTGCAAAATCGGGGTATGCCCATACCCTCGAGTGGCTATAATGATGTCATGTGACACCGCCTAAGTTCGGGTACCCCAGGTATTGCACCGGTTAGGGAAACAAAGCGAGTGCTGGAACGGGCACAGTCGCCGTCGGTGGCGCAAACACAAGCATTACAGCGTCATTACTATGTAGTGTGACTGCTGTTTGTGGCTGTTGTTTGTGTTGCGCCAGTATTGTATGCGTTGTCCATCTTGATGTGGCAGAGGAACGCATGGAGCCTCTGAGTGGATGGCTGCGAAACCTTAGGCTGTGGGGTTTCGGCCGGTCGCTCGCTATCTTGCCGTCCATTGCCGGGCTGTCAGCAGTGCCTTGGGTCGGTGGACACTAACCTCCGGCTGTGGCCACACACGTTTCCGAAGGAATGGACCCCTCCGTTACCGGCACCAACAGGGTCCCCCACCCCAGCACTCCCGTATGTTCCATGGGCAAAGCCGACTCTGCAAGAGAAGCCGCTACTCGTGCCACGTGTCACGTGGAGATCGGTCACCACGATTTCCACTGGCCGTCTGGACCACCGCCTGCAAGCAAGAGGGTGGCAAAGATAGTAGCGCCAGTGAGGACCAATACGGCACACCTAACCAATTACCAGCCATACCTTGTAGTCCAGTGTATCTTCTTAGACCCCACTGTCACACCACAACTCTTAGAATCATCTGATTTGCAACAGGAGATTGGTGCCACTGGGAGGGCCGTGAAAGGACCCACCACCACCCAAAACTCTAGCCAAATAACTCAATTGCAATGAAACCCATTCACAGATACCAAAAACATTGCTAGCAACAACCCAAAGAAGATCTTACTGGCAATAGGGCTGGGTTCAGTTGGTGTCTGGTAGCTCTGTAGAGATACTTGTCGCGGAAAAGTTAATTTGTAGCCAAAATAAATAAAGGAGCATCATGTCGAAAACAGATAGTGATTTGGTATTAGATTTCATTAACTCGTTACCTGACTCGAAGCCCGGGACGCCCAAGCCGAAGGACGGCGGGGCCAAGGCTGCCGGGCCAGGGGCCCAGGGCGGCAAAGGCGAGGAGCTTTTGGACTTTTTGGACGAAATCGCTCAACTGAAGAAGCCAGAGTCCACCAAGCCCAAGTTCGAGCCTAAGAAGAAGGACAAGGTGGGGTCTAAAGCAGCATCTGAGGCGCCATCCGAAGTAGCAGCAACTGAAAAGGCATCTACCACTGCTGCTGCTGCACCTCCAGCAGAGGCAAGGAGCTCTGCAAGTGGTCAGGCAGAGGAGTCCAACGAAATCGACCCCATTGGGTCGCTTACAAGCTGGTGGTCTTCGGAAGGATCATCCAAGGTGTCCTCTTTTTGGGGAACCATCACTTCCAACGCCCAATCGTTGGGAGAATCCACGTACCAGTTGGCCTCGCAGACATCGACCCAGATCTCACAACAACGCCACAAGTGGTCGGAAGCGGACCACGAACAGCACATTGAAAACATCACAGGAAGACTCAACTCCATCTTCACCACCATGTCGAACCAAATCAGACAGGGCTTGATCAGCAAGGACGACGAGCTCTTGAACATCCTCATGGTGTACGACATCAAGGAGCTCAACTACTTGGACCAGTCCGTGTACCACAACTTCAACAAGGTGATGGACCAGGTCGAGGGCGGGATCCGTGTCAACGTCAACAACTTCAACAACCACCACAAGTCGGAGGACTCGAGAGTCAACTTGAACATGTTCCACGGCAAGATCATTGACGGGGAGAAGTTGTGTTTCGCCAACTTGGAGTCCTCCGTCAAGGACTACTCCAAGATCGAGGAGAGTGCCGAAAAGACAGACATTGAGGAGATCAACAAGTCCAACATCTTCATATCGATCCAGCCCATCACCACCCGGTTGGAGGGCGCCGAGGACTCCAAGTCCGACGAATCCAACACCACCTTGATTGACGCCCAGAACCAGGACTCCTTCTCCTTCACCATCATCCTCAAGGATATCACCAACGATATTACCATCATCACCAAGACCCAAGCATTCCCATTGTCCTGGTCCAAGTGGTTGAGCGGAGAGGGTTTGACCAAGGAAGAAAAGAAGGACGAAGAAAAGGCTGCAGAAAAGGAAGAACAAGACGAAGAAGAAGAAGAAGGCGAGCTCAACCCGAGTGAATGGGTTGCGGGCTGGATCAGAGATGGTTTGGACTTGAGTTTTGGAGTTCTTGCTCAACAGTATGTAATTAAGAGAATGGGTATTTAAATGAAGGATTGCGTTAGGGAGTGTAGAAGGGAGAGAAGTGTGAAGATTAAGGAAGAATTTGAAGAGAGGACTTCAATCGAACAAAAATAAAAGCAAAGGTCCTCAGTGGGTTGTCCCTACTGAAGTGGCCTTCACAGAAATGACCCTGAAGTGGCCTCAAATGTCCCTCACAGAACTAACAAAAAAAATCTGCCCCCTGCCAGAATTGAACTAGCGACCTTTGCATTACAAGTGCAACGCTCTACCACTAAGCTAAAGGGGCAGTTTTCCGAGAAATTATATTTTTGGCCAGACAAGAAGGTAGATGGCTGCAAATTGAGGCTTATAGGTATGTGTTGCAAATAACAGGATGGGGGTTATATACCTCCCAAGAGCAACAGCTTAATTTTTCCAATAAACAAACCAACTTTTGCCTAATTTGGGAGAGCAAGTCTGTCGTTAGTTTTTTTGGTAATCCTCTTCTTTATCGAGCTTAAAGTTCACAGTTAAGGTTTGATTACCGGTGTGTCTGTCGACGACGCCAATATTCGGCAATCCTGTGATAAGACGTGTATCACCTGAGTGTATTTTAGCTCTTTCTATGCCCTGGACATTCCTTCAATGCTTGGCTAAAGGCTCAATGGAGTTGCATGTTGATTTCGGTCCCCTCAACCGCAACGTCTTCCATCTTTGAGTGCTTACTTTGATTCTTATCTGTTTAGTTTCTCTTATTTGCAATCCCCTCTCTATTCTCCTCTTCTGCCCATATCTCATTTCCTTGCATATCTCAATCTCCCTGGCAATCTCCATCGCTCAACATCTGACTTCCATATACCCTTAGTCTAACACAAGCTCCTAGGGGTCTTCCAACTATAGCACTCTTCCAGCTCTACAGAACACTCCCACTACATTCACGCCTCTCAGACACACCCACACCACCCTTATCTCGTCTCTACTCCTAAAACACGACCCGCCTCTCCACTAGTCGAACCACAAAGAAGGCTCCACGAACATCCCACCACTTCAACTCAGGCCACACCACCTGCCAGCTACGTTGCTACGACACCCACACGCCCACACCCACACGCTCACGCCCACGCCCAGGCCATCCCTTGTTCGGCCATGGACCACCCGCCTAGTCTCGCAATATACCCGATTGGGAGAAGGTCCCAAACGCTTATCGGAACGGAACCTCTCACTCCGAAAAGATAACCACATGGGAAGGTTATGGAAGACTTTAGGGCTAGGAGTCATGGCTGCAAGGTCCGTAACCCTTGCTGTTATGAGCTCGCCTAAACGCAAGCCAGTTTGCTCCATTACAGTGAAAAAGATTATTGTGTAATTGTATTAGCTATTAATTGTGGTGGTATCAAACCTCCATATCTATATATATTCCCGTACCGTGAGCTATGGCTCAGTATATGTGTGTATCACGCAGTGATAATCCTAGAACAAGTCGGCGAATTCGGCCACGTTTGGGTGGACAATGTTGGCGTACTTGTAGAAGTTCTCCTTGGAGGCCGAGCATGTTGCGGCGGTGGCAGCGGCGGCTGCGGCAAACACGTCAACGTTGCTTTCCAAGGGCTTTGGCTCCACCTTCTTGCTGGGGGTGACGATGATGTGCTCGTCGTTCATGTTTCTGATGTTGCCGTTGGAGCTGTGCTGGATGCCACAGCTCAAGTAGTTGGCCATGATTCTGTCAAAGGAAACCTCGTCGTTGGCCACCAACCTGTTGGAGTAGTCGATGATGATGGTGCCCTTGGTCAGGGCGTCTCTGCAGATCTTCTCAAAGTCCTCTGCGGTGAACTGGGTGAATCTGTCGACATGGCCGTCCTTGAACAACTTTGTGGCCACCAGTCTGTTGTCTGGGTGGATGTCGATGCACTCGTCAATGATGAACTGGTAGTCGTCAAACGACAACTGTTCGCCCGACTTGACATCGACGCTGAACTTGGCGCTAAGCGATTGCATCCCGCTGCCGCTGGCCTTGCTGGCGGTGCAGGGTAAGCCCGAGTAGTTTTGCAACTTTTGGAGCAACTTAAACGAGTCCTTGCTGGCCGGGTTGTGGTAGATGGTGATACGCGACGAAGGAATGGCGGCCATGGTGGCGGCGGAGGTTCTGCTTCCAGCACGGAAAAGTTGTCTAAACATGTTGAAGTTGACTGTGTATGGTTATAGGTTGAAATTGCAAACCAGAAAGTGAGGCCCGGCTCGCTTTATATGTGACACATGTCTGCGATAGAGGGGATCGATAAGCGTTTCTTTTTCCTGCACCAACATCCAACAGAAGGAGGGGAGTGCAAAAAAATGCAAAGGAGGAGAAGACTCAACAATTGGCACTGCCTTCGCTGGGTGGCACACGGGCGCCAGAGAGTTGGAAAAACTCGGCAGCTGCTGCTGGCACATGGCCCCGGTTACATAGGTCCACTTGCATCACTCTTTTTCCTCAGTTCAAGGCCCTTCTCCCGGCTTCCCGACGTTCCGTAACGAATCTCGGAGTTCAACGTGTGGTTTTTTTCTGACTCAGTCCGGAAAAAACCTATACGATCGTTTGCCACACCAACGATTTTTTTTACAGGTTACGTCTCCCCTCCCGTAAAAATAGAATGACAGGCGGATCATCGCGAGAAACAAGAGGCCATCGTGGCGAAGGTAGAGGGAACAATCAGGGCGTAGTCAACCCGTAAGAGGAGAACATCACGAACACACACACACAGGGAGGAGAAGCGGATTATGACCGTCGTGTAGCCACTTGTTTCAACCCCTGGATCCCCCCTTCTTTGCTTGTCGTTGTCACTCCCCTCCTTCCATGGGATTCTGGCACGTCTTTGTTTTCGCTTCGCTTTCCCTTCTGGTGTCACCAAAGCCCACCATTTGTCGTGTTTTTCCGAGATTTGTTGACGGGTCTAGAATTTTCCAAAATCAGTGTGCTCCTTTTTGCATTTTGCTGGTTCACAGGGAGGGGACTGGGTGAGCAGACGAGGGGAGTGCAAATGTCCTGCAGGCAGCGCCGCTTTGGGAAAAAATGGTGTCCTTTTTGGGAAGCGATGCCATGGTGTGTTGCAAGTACAGCCATCACGGTTAAGGTTTCATGTTTTCTATCTACTACAAACGGAAGGTAGAGGCCAGCACTGAGGGTGGTGGCAGCAAGCGGAGTGCGAGGGGAGCGCCCAGGCTGTGACGCTTCTCCTCCCAGCAAGGCCCAAAGCTTAGGATGAGGAGAAGAGTGGGCCCAGCGCCAGAGGCTGCAAGCGCTTTGTGGCGTCGCTCCTGCTTGTCGTATACAAATGTTGGACCCAACCAGACCCTGTCCCCTCACCCGGGACACACATCAGTTGATGGTGTCTATTGGGTTGGTGGTTCTCCTCAGTGGACTTCTCGATGTCTACGGCGTTCTACTTTTCAACAAGTTGATGTTTAATGGTCAACATGTTCAGTGTCAATTCGAGTGGTTTTCATCAGTAATATCATCAATTGGTGGTGACATCTATTTTCGAGCTCTTATCTCGATGGTAGTCCAGCAATGAATGTTTTCTCTGAATTTCCACTAAACGGCACTCAATGTTCTAACGTCAACTTCACGCTCAACTCAGCAGCAGATTCAACTCTAACGTCAATTCGAATTCTAACGTCAATTCGAACTCTAACGTCAATTCGAGGTGGTTTTCATGAGGGATAGCATTATTCGATGACGGTGATGTCTATTGTGAAGCTCTTTTCACGATAGTGGTCCAGCAATGGTTGATTTCTGAGTTTCGATGTCTATAACGTTGAACATTCAATGTTCAACATACAACACACTCAGCACGCCCAACGCCAATTCGATATGGTTTTCATGAGGAATAGCATCATTTGATGTAGGTGATGTCTATTGTGGATCTCTTTTTTCAATAGCAGTCCAATGGATGTTTCCTCTGATCCTTACAATCAACGTTCAATGTTCAACACCGACGAACAACTCAACACACTCAACACGTCCAATGCCAACTTGAGGTGGTTCTCATGAGACATGCTATCATTGGTTGCTGCTATGTCGAGCACCTTCTCAATAGTGCTCCAGTTAAGGAAATTCTGAATTTCATCAAACTCAAGACTTCCAGTTTAACTACATCCAATTCGAAGTAGTCTTCAGGAATACCTTCAGTTGAGACAGGTTATCGATTTTATCGCAATTCTCTTGAAGCTTTTTTCCTCAATGGTGGTTCATGAATGGCAAGTATTGAGCTACCCAACAATGTCAGGTGCTTGAGCTATTCAGCAATTCCAGGTGCCTGAGCTACTCAGCAGTGCCAAATCACTCATTTCCACCTCCGAATACACTCATACTGGTCAAAATCAGAATAAATCAGTTGTTGGAGTACCCTCTGTTGTGTCGGCTCTTCTCTTTATCATTGGCACATTTCTCTGCTTACCCTTATGTCCACCTCAATCTCGGGTAGTATTCACCAGTATGATCTTCAATTGAAGGAGGAGGCCACAGATGGTGTCGCTGCTTCTTCCCCCTCCTCCTCATTCACTTGCGTTATTACGGTGGTCCAATAACGGCATGTTTCTTCTAAACTCCTCCACCTTGGCATAGTCCAAGTCCACCACACCCATTTCGTAGTAGTCGCCGTCAGCATCCTTCACAAGGTCGTCGTTGTACTTTTTCAACTTCAACAAGACGTCGCCCCAGGGGGCCACCACGAGCGACTCACCCCAGCTGACCCGTGGCTTCTCCCCAAGCGGGTGTTCGCCGGCCTGTGCCGCCATCACCACATAGCTCTGCGTGTCGACTGCCCGAGCCCTCGCAAGCAATTCCCAATGGGCCTCCCCCGTCTTGACCGTAAAGGCGCTGGGGAAAGTGATGATGTTTGCACCCAATTCTCTCAACTTCAACGCCTGTTCCGGGAAACGGATGTCGTAGCAGATGGCAAAGCCGATCTTGAACGGGTCGAAAACACCAATTGGCTCTTGGATCTTGTTGGGGCCGGCCTCAACAGAGTTGGACTCGCGGAGAATAGGGCCATTGGGAACGTCCACGTCAAACAAGTGGATCTTCTGGTACTCGAATATCTGCTTGCCCAGCGGGTCCAAGAGGATCTGCACATTGCGGACCTTGCTACCGTCGGAATTGGGTGTGTGGATACCAACAGCAACGTACAACGAGCTCTTGAGTCTCTTCAATTCGTCTGAAACAACAGAAACAAAGTCGGTGTGTGTGGTCTTGGACAACTGGATCAGCGTGGCGGCGTCCTTGGCGAGGTAATCCGTGGCCTCTGGGAGAAATAAGATCTGTGCCTTTTCAGAGACTGCCCGCAGGATAAGTTTGTTGACCACCTTTGCGTTCTGACGAAGATTGGGTCCTGAAGTGAGCTGCCCAACGGCAATCTTAAGGGAGGACATGTTTATTAATGTGGATTGATCCACAGCGATAAGTTGTAAGGCCGCGTGATAGTGGATTGGGTAACGTGATTGACGCGTGACTGTGCGCGTGATCTAGCTTTATTCTTGCCCAAGGCTCTTTCGAGGTTCTTCCGCCTGGCTTTCGTCTGTAGAATTCGCTCTATAACCCCTTAGTTTAATACACTTTGGGTAGGTGTAGGGGTATGAAGTGCTTCGAACTGGAGCCACCTTGCGAGTTTATTTTTTGCAACCATGGTACGTTTCGTTTCACCGAATATACAGCAATGATTCTGTTCGTTTACTTCTAGAACTTACTCTCTCTTCCCTATAATAGACTTCTGGGGTTTCTGAGCGTGGCTCTAAGAATAAAAGAATGTTGCTTTTTGACCTAGGCCCATAGATGATGACCCGAGCTACATGTGAGAATTGCAATTTCACAAATGGGAACCACAAGTTCACAAATAGGATTTACAAGTTACAAATATGAAGTACAAATAAAGTTTGCAAATATGAATTACAAGTTTACAAATTAGACTCAGATTGCAAATAAGAATTACAAGTTTACAAGACACATATTGCAACTAAGAATTGCAAGTTCACAAATAGGACACATGCCAAAGAAGTTCTGTGAAGTACTCACATCGAGTATTGGGTGTCTTTATAGATCTGGTAACCAACCAACCAAACCTGTTAACCTATCAACTACGCCAAAAACCTTGTAGGTAACATATTTATTCCCGTGTAGGGAAGCTGCTTCTTGTGGAAGGCCCTTAAGTGGATTGTTTTGGGTCTGCAAAAACTTGTGCGCATCTAATTTTGCAGCCAGTTGCAAGCAGATTGCACAAACAAGAAACAAATACGGTTATTTTACTTCTTTGTGAATGGAAGCTGCATCTATGAAATAAGAGCAGTTTTGTAGTTACATCAATAACCCAAAGTAAACTGAATCACTTTTTCTAGCGTAGCTTGGTTTCAGTACATTCTTGAGCTTTATCGAGTACCCCACTTCAAGTACTCAATGATTGGAGGAATGGTGCTTAGTCGTCTTTGTTTAGCCCAGGAAGTAGCTGATTAGTGTTTAACATTGTTTCTGATTGTATGAGCAGTGCATTGTCATTGGTGGCCAAACTTTTTTAGTCCAACCTCCTCGCTTTGTTCATTGTTCACTTGTTCAATGTGTTTGACATTAACTTGGCACACTGAAGAATTGGCGAATAACAAAGCACAGCCAAGAAGGACACCTTAGAAGGAGCAACCAATGTCACTTTAGAAAAAGCTCTTCGCGGGGAATTTGACCTAAACTCCCAATGAAGCCCTCTTTAACCAACTCATTTGAATATTGCTCAGTTGCTTTCAGTTTTTGTAGAATCTCCGTCAAAAACATCTGTCTACTTGTGAAACATCTCTGTAACCTCCTGGAACCAGCATTATCTAGCGAAACGCGGCACCTTCATGTAATTCGCCAAGCTATTGGAGGTGCTTAAACGTTATCTCCTTTCCTGCCAAAAACAGACAAGCGAGACGAGGTGTTCCGGTGCTGTATGAAGCCAAAGACAATGCCCACAGGGGCTGACTACACTGCTCTTGACCTCTTTTGACGGTCCTTATTCCTACTTGGCTGCTCTAGATTGCTCTTGACCGCTGATTGGGGCTGTACAGAGAGCAACTTCACTATCTAACCACCCCAATAGTCTTATAAGCGCGATGAGGTAGTGTCTAGACGAGTCAAGGCACCTGGTCTATTGCCCTCGGCAGTTGTTATGTCCCCGGTACTCGTCATAGCCCATGCTACTGCCCCCGGCATAGCCACGTCACAGCCCTACCACGTTTCGGTCGGTTGGCAGTCTGCCGTCAGCGCTTCCCTCGGTGTGGACATACACCACCGACACTGGTGACTACCCACGGATATCGAATTCGGAGCAGGTCCGAGACTCAGGGCCGGCCGCAGTGACTCCAAGTCATCGGCGGTGTACGTCCGCGCACGTGCGGCGTGACCTCGTCTTGCATCTGAAACTTTCAGACGTTTCCGGAAATCGCGCACTTGCCCTAAAGCGGGCCTAACAATGTGAATCAGATCAGCGTGGTGGAGCAACCCAGGCAGACCGTGAGGGGACGAATGATCTCTGGACGTAGCCCATCATCTGAGGAGAGCGTTGGCGTGTCTCTGGGACAATAGGGGAGGGAGTGTGTGTGTGTATGCAAAATCCGCTATTGTGCAATCGTGCGTTATCTTATCGGGGAAAGGGGAGAAGAGCAAAAGAAGAGAGATGAGGAGAGAACAAGAAGAGGAGATGAAGAGGAGAGAATCTGAGGAGGAGACAGCCAAATCTAAGGGATATAGAGAGGAGAAAACCGTTCTGCTAGCATGTGGGCAGGCTGTCGACACCTTGAAGGTGGGTTCCACTGGCCTCGCCAGCAACCCAGAGGACGGTTTTGTCAGCGTTCGCCCCCGCAAAATCACATGAGTCACTTGAGTCTCGCCGTTTCCCGTCTCAAACAAATGTCGATCCGAAATTTAAGAAATCCTGCGACACCCATCGGGCTTGTAGCTCCAGCAGTGCTGCCCTAACATTGGCATTGCTACTTTCAATTGCTCTTTCGTCCTCTCCGTGCGCCTACATTCCCCAGTCTTGTTTCAAAGGTGAAAAAAGAGGGAGATCTGGGGGATCCGGTAGTCCGACAGTGGCTCACACTACCAAACACACCATAACCACACCAATCAGACCACTACTAGCGCCGTGGTCACCTCAACTAATTGATCACCTACTTAGTCACCCCAAGTACTCACTCTACACCTACAAGTTTGTATCAAACAATAAATATATTCATAAGTCGTAAGGGCACAGCCCATGTACATGCAATGCTTAGGCCTTGTTGACTGGGCCTGCAGTGTGAATCTCCTCGCTGGAGTGGATGATAGGCTCAAAAACCTCATCCGAGATGGAACCGCTAGGAGCAGCAGCCATAATGTCGTCGTTCGCCACCAAGCTGGCGTCACCAATGTTGTTGAAGTTGATGCATCTTTGTCTAGATGAAAAGTGTCTTGGTAAAGAAGCTCTGAATTGGTTAGCTGGGAGCCAACAACGAGAGGCAGTCTTGAAAGAAGCAATGTTAAGGATCTTTTGCATTGTAAAGTGTTTTTTAAAGTGTGTGTTGATGGGTGATATATCTGGAAAACCTGGAGGGTTTATATATTTGATTTCCCACGTTGCCTGAGTCATCCGGAGTAACGGCAGGCAGAGAAGAAAATGTGTGTACGTCATTATCCTCGGACAAGCACAGGCCTGGCGGCGCCTGCATACAGCAGAGGATGACTCCACCCGTCCGAACATGCATGGGATTTCTGGGGAATCCGCGGCAAAGCACCTTGGGGGACGAAACACGACCGGAAGTCGGCCGAGCGCACGGGCGCCGGCCGTCTGGGGGTCAGGGGCTGGGGGTCTGAGTGGGCGCACGCGGTGGCTGCCAATGACGAGATCCGGCCCTGCCTGGGCCCCAGGGCGATTTCCGGCTCGTGGGTCACCTGAGCGGCTCCACGCCGGCCACACACCCACCTCCTTTCATCCTCGCTCGTTTTTTCTCCCCTTCCCCGGATGGGAATTCCGCCCATCCTATCACCAATTTGTGAGCAATCTGGGGAATTTTTAATTTGTATACACCATATTGCTTTACGATGCCTGGTTGGGAGTACACACCGGCGTTGAGAAATAAGATACTCCAGTATGCTGGGTACAAGCAGACGTCCATCTCGCTCCGGCTGATGGTGCAGTTCGGCCCGTCGCCCAGCCCCGGGTCGCTCTTTTTGGCGCTGCAGTTCATTGTCGAGGAATTGCCGATAAGGTTGGCTCTTAAAGTTAAGGACCTCGAGTACGCCCCATTGGGGTTGGGGGACATGCCGCTGACCAAAAAGGTCCGGGACTGGTACGCGCAGTCGTTCCAGGAGTTGGCCGAGTTGCAGAAGCCCGAGATTTCGGACTCGTTGAAGAAGTTGTTGGAGACCTCCACCCAGGACAAGCCCAAGGACTCGACCCCACGCAGCGACAACTTGGCCAAGATCGAGGCCCAGCACCCGTCCGTCAACAACATCTTCAGCGACGACGGCATTGTGGTGAGACAGCAGCACCACCAGCAGCAGCACCTGCCGCCGGCCTCCTCCCACCACCCGATCGAAACCTCCCCCACCTTCGGCAAGCAGTACTACACGCCGTGCCCCACCAACATTGTGTGGCCCAAGGAGGTGTACGACTACAACAAGCTTGTCTGCGACGCCTTGATCAAAATCAAGAAGCGCCACGACGCTACCGTCGCCACAATGGCCCAGGGTGTCCAGGAGTGGAAGGCCCAGAGCAAGACCTACTACATTGCCCCCAAGATCCAGACCTTTTTGGACAGGTTCTACATGTCTCGTATTGGGATCCGTATGTTGATTGGCCAGCAGGTGGCGCTCCACATGTCGCAGGCGTCCCCGACCAAGCAGCGCATCAACTCCTTCTTGCACGGCGCCAACGGCACCACCAACGGCACCTCCGCCGCCAAGTCCAACTACGTGGGCGTCATCTGCACAGACTGCAACGTCAGCGAGATTGCCCAGGACGCCATCGATACCGCCAAGTACATCTGTGAGGAGTACTACGGCCTTTTCGAGGCGCCAGAGATCCAGTTGATCGCCCCCCACCACGAAATCAACTTCATGTATGTCCCCGGCCACTTGATCCACATGTTGTTTGAAACGTTGAAGAACTCGTTGCGTGCCACCATCGAGTCCCACATGCCCAAGTTGAAGCAAGAATTGATGGCCAAGGACCCCAAGTTGAAGGAATCCGACATTGACATCAACGACCTCACCTTTCCCCCAATCAAGGTGATCATCTCAGAGGGTGCTGAGGACATTGCCATCAAGATCAGCGACGAGGGTGGAGGAATTCCCCGTAGTGAGATCCCTTTGATCTGGACCTACTTGTACACCACTGTGAGCGAGACTCCAGTGCTCGACTCGGACCAGAACCAGAGCTTCAGAGCCCCAATGGCTGGGTTTGGCTACGGTTTGCCAATCCTGAGATTGTACGCCCAGTACTTTGGAGGTGATTTGAAGTTGATTTCGATGGAGGGCTACGGAACCGATGTGTACTTGCACTTGAACAGGTTGAGTAGTAGTCTGGAGCCATTGCCATAGAGTTTGAATGGTGATTGCGTGTTTCTCTTCAAACAGATGTTTCTGTTTACACAGATTACATGTTTCTGTTTCAACGGAGGTTCTGTGTACCTGTTCACGTAATCAGTGTACTTGCTCACTGACTTACAGTGTCACCTTAGACATGTTCTTTAGACAGGTGATGTCTGCTAAGCATAGGCTACCACTCGCTTTCAACTCTGTAGCCTCAACCACTCTTTATGATCGGTGGATGGATTCTACCTGGTGATGAAAAAGTCAAGTTATACTTGGTCCCTGTATTTTATGGAATTTATGATAGGAGTTACAAGTGTAGTGTAGATTGAAGTACGAGGATAAGCACTTATGAGGTGGAATACTAGGATATGAAGCACTTTCGAGATGAAATGTTAAAGCACGAGGTGATTGTTTGGATAAGCACTTTCGAGAGCATATGTTAGAATACGAAGCACTTTCGAGAGTATATGTTAGAATACGAAGCACTTTCAAGGTGAAATGCATACAAAACATTCTCGAGGTGAACTCATAGTATATGAAGAACGAGGTAGATTGTTAGAATACAATGCAAGTTCAATGTTAGCATACGAAGCAACCTGAAATGTTAGCATAAGAAGGACTGTCGAGGAAATATTAACATACGAAGCACTTTCCGGATGAAATATTAGCACACAAAGCACTCTCGATATCATACTAGCAACCTTTACCACTCAAAGCACTCGTGAAAGCATTCAGAGCACCTCAAGTGGTCCTGTCCCTTTGCCCGGTCTACCACTCCACCCGGTCTGGCTCCACGGTACTGTGGATCCCGGGAGTTGCTAGCCCCGAGAAGTCGTCCGATCACGGATTGCGGCCCACAGAAGGACCAACGGACACTGACTATCGTACCATCCTGTCGCCAGCTTCAACCGGCCCTAATTCGGCCCTCGCCAATGCCGGGACCATGGCGCCTGCCGTTCCGCAACCTGGGGTCGGACGAGCGGTTGCAACTTTTGTGCCCCACAAACCGAACTCCAGGAAACACAGAACGACCTCCAGCAACCCACCCAGCATGGAAGGAGCAGACGGAGACGTTGCTACGTTCACCTGACACAAGTCACCCGGGCAAAGTGGCAAAATCATGGATTTGCTCTCTGTTGGTTATGTTGAGGTGGGCTATTGGAGGTGCAGAGGCGTTTTACGTATACAGCATTTCGACACCTGAAAGCAGTATTTGAAGCAACAGAACACTTCCAATCAACATAGAGACACTGCGGAAGTCCTAGCAGCTTCTTCCTCAAGTTTACTACACTGAAAACCCATCCCTAGCGACGTTCCTTGGACACACTGTCCAGCCGTGTCTTCCCCACAAATTTGATACCCCAATTTCTGAGTCTCTGGATCCCCCTTTATCTGAATCTCTGGATCCCTGATTTATCTGAATCCTTAGTAGTGAAATACCCATACCACGCCAGATCCCATATCCTACACTTCTACCTTCTCCAGCACCCTTCTCAGCTCTCTAGCCACTTGGCCCACCTCTACCTTGTGCCGACGCGATCCCGCAGCAACGGTCAAAAATTATATGCCCGGCTGTGGGACTTGCCGAGGCAAGTCCGAAAACTGGGGATGCATGAAACCCGTCGGCCACTCCGAAACTAAACTCTGCTTCGACCCAGGAGGACCCTCCGCAGCCCGTCGGTGCTCATCGCCCCGTCACTCGCTGACTCTCTGGGGCACTTGTGCCGCCAGCAGCCTGTGATGTTTACACTTCCGCAGCAATGACTCAGAGGTGCCACATTTCCCGTCCCACCTCAACGATGGAACACACCTCTCCAGTTAACTCGACTACTCTGTGCGTCCTCCATCGCCCACCTCTCTACTACAACCACCGCCTCTCCCATTATGTCCCCAGAGTTAGGGTGTTTGCAGCCAAGAGTAATCCTCGGATCTGCGCCCTATTCCCCTCAGTGATATCACCGACAAAAAAAAAATGAAGCGGAACAAACAATTTAAAGAATAGTAATCAGCAATGTCTGTCCCCAGAGCTAAACCTTGGGAAGTATCATCAGGGACTTCCAGCGCAACGACCAACGACATGTCTGCATCGACCGGCACCTCTATGGGGTTGGATAGTGGCGCTGCAGCGTCTGCTATTCCCGAAAGACCAACGTCTTTTTCCGACATAAATTCATATGGCACTACGCCTTCAGCAACATACGGGAGCTCATATAATAGATACGGATCCAGCTACGGGGGAGGCTACGGATCTCTGATGTATGGTGGCGGCTACGGGTCTCTGATGTACGGAGGAGGATATGGTAGCTACGGCATGGGAGGTGGATATGGCAGCTACGGTATGGGAGGAGGATACGGATCGCTGATGTATGGAGGCTACGGCGGTATGGGTGGGTATGGGCACCAACCGGGCATGGGGGGACCCGGAGGCCTCGGCGAAGGCACCCAGGCCACGTTCCAGCTCATCGAGTCGATCATCGGGGCCGTGGGCGGGTTTGCCCAGATGTTGGAGGCCACCTACATGGCCACCCACTCGTCCTTTTTCACCATGGTGTCCTTGGCAGAGCAGTTTGGCAACCTCAAGAACGCCTTGGGCTCCTTGTTGGGGATTTTTGCATTGATCAAGTTTGTCAAGAAGATATTCTACAAGGTGACGGGCCAGGTGTACAACAACGGCATCAACATGAAGGAGTTTGCCAAGTTTGAGAAGAAGCAAAAGCAGCTCGAGGCCGCTGCCAAGAGACTGACCACCTCGTCCAAGTCGAGAATCTCGTTGAAGCCTTTGTTGCTCTTCCTTGCTGCCTCGATCGGTCTCCCATATTTATTAAGCAAGGCCATTCAGAAGTTGAATGAGCAGAACCAAAGAAGACAGTTGGGGCCAGGTGGTGTCCCAGGTGCCATGAACGCCGGCGCCGGTGCTCCGTTGGACCCAGCCAACTTGCAGTTTGCCAAGGCCCTCTACGAGTTCAACCCAGAAAACCCAAACATGGAGATCGAGTTGAAGGTGGGCGAGTTGGTGGCCATCTTGACCAAACTCGACCCGTTGGGCAACGAAAGCAAGTGGTGGAAGGTCAGACTGAGACTGGGCAAGGTGGGCTACGTCCCATCCAACTTCTTGCAGGTGATTGAGAGAAAGGAAAAGAAGGAGCCTGTGGCGGCAGTGATGCCTGGTGCATTACCTGAAGCTGAAAAGTTGAGTGTCCACGAGTTTGAAAAGTTCAAGTCGGAGTCTAGTTAAGGGGGCGAGGCATTAACGATATGAATGGTAGTTCTATCTACAGTGGATAACAGGATCAGATTAGATCTGGTTAGATCAGGATAAGACATCTGAGCTCCGTTTAAGGGATTTTAGGTTATTCCAGGCTCAAGTGAGTCTAAGGAACTTTGGGTAGTGGAAGATATCATGAGTCAGTTTAGAGTCAAAAGCCAGTTGAATCGTCAGTTTAAGAAGCAATGAGCCAGTTTAAAGAGATTGAGTTAATCAAAAAAGATGGAAAGTTTAATTAATTGAGCCAACTAGGTGATTACGCCAACTAGGTTACGCCAACTAGGTGATTACGCCAACTAGGTTACGCCAACTAGGTGATTACACCAACTAGGTTACGCCAACTAGGTGATTATGCCAACTAGGTGATAATGCCAACTAGGTTACACCAACTTAGGGATCACTAGCCAGTTAACATTCCAGTCATCTTAACATACATTGAGCCTGTTAAGCCAAGTCTATCTGTACATCAATCATACCAGTTGGATCTCAAACAGCTAATTAGGCTCTGTTGGCAATATCAACATAACAAATCATCGCCCGACCCAGTCAGAACAAACCAATTATACCTACTACTCCACGCTTCTCCTACTACAAGCATATTTATACAGAATTAATACATTGTTCCGTGATAATCATCGATTAGTATGTAGTCTACTCTTTTCTTATGCATTTCTTGCTTCCTTGGCAACGTCGTCGGCCTTGTCTTGGGCCTTAGCGGCGGCGTCCAGGGTGGCATCGGCGGCCTTTCCAGCGGCTTCCTTGGTGGCGTGCTTGGCGTCCTGGGCCTTGTCTTGGGCCTTGTCAGCAACGTCCTGGGCGGCGTCCTTGGTGGCTTCCTTGGCGTTTTGGGCCTTGTCGGCAGCCTTGTCGGCCACGTCCAGGGCAACGTCAGAAGCCTTACCAGCAGCTTCCTTAGTGGCTTCCTTAGCATCTTGGGCCTTTTCGTTGACCTTTGGAACAACGTTCTCGACGGTTTCCAAACCGTCAGCCAACACTTCGCCGGTCTTCTTGTTCACCTTGTCTGCGGCATTGGCAATTGTTTCAGCTGGCTTGGCGTTCTCCACGGCCTCCATACCACCAGCCAACACTTCCCCAGTCTTCTTGTTGACCTTTTCGGCGGCATTGGCAATGGTTTCGGCAGGCTTGACGTTCTCGGCAGCTTCCATGCCACCGGCCAAAACCTCTCCGGTCTTCTTGTTGGCCTTCCACAAGACCTCCTTGGCAGAATCTATGACCCCGTATCTTAAGGAGCTCAGGGTGGACAACATGGCGGTCTGGCGGGCACCAGGACGGGCAATGGTTGTGGAAACAGCGTTTCTGAGGGCTGCGCTTTGCTTAGTAACAACTTGACGGATCATTGTGAAGTTCAATTGGGTGGATTAGAAAGTTTGTCACGCTCCGTGGTATTTATAGGGCCCCCAACGTTGCAGCAACCATGCCCAGATCCAGTATAGCAATCAAGTTTGTTTGGGGACGCTTGCTATGCAGACCATGTGCAACGTTATGAGCCACAGCAACATGAATGTAGTATGGCGTAGAGCATCTGGGGAGGTCCCCAGGCACCGCTGGTCATGGGTGTGTGTGAAGGAGTGTCGTGGAGGGTCCACTGGGTAGTTGCTTGGGTGTGTAGAACCTTTTCGACGGTTGCTTTGGCGTGACGTACCCCCAATGGTCAATCCCAGAGTTGGTCACATGCACACGACTCGATGGACATGGACCAATGGGTGTTCACCCAACGCAAGCTTCCCTTTTCCGATGGCAAACCTTGTCTTTTGTGGTCTTCCCGGTGTGTCAGGCTGGATTTTCTGGTTTTTCATTGCTATGCCTGCTTTGGTGAAATCCGCAACCGTAGAGAGCAAGTTGCGGGCCCGAGGCTGTGGCTAGAGCTTAGGCGTCAGGTCTGGGCTGGAAAGGTTTGGAAACTGTGCCTTCCATGCATATTGCTGTAGAGGTGGAAGTTTCGTGTGTTAGCTGCAAAGAGGGTTAGTGGTCTAGGTTAGGGCAAGGCTAAAGCTAGGCTAGAGAGCTAGGCTAAACCGATATGTAAACCGATATGAATCTAACCCTTGGACACCAATTTCCACACTTTCCATGCACATTGCTGTATTGGTGGATTTTCCATGGTATGCTTGTGCTTAGCTGCAAATTTCGAAGGCTGATATCCACCGTGTGTTTAGCTGCAAATTTCGAGCTAGCACTCCAGGTGAGATAACTAGGTTAACAGTTATGGCTCCATTGACCCAACGCACATTCCATACCTTCCATGTCTATACCTCTCATGAATATTGCTGTATTGGTGGATGTTCACCGGATGAACCCGTTAACGGGTTGGCTAGGCCAGAAGCTAGACTAGAGGGGTAGACTAGAGGGGTATACCCTTGTCCGACGTCTCTGTTCAGATCTGTGGACCTTTCTGGCCTCCTATGGGCGTATCTGATCGTGGTTTCTGGTGGATTTGCTATGCTTTTCCAGGTTATGGCTCCACGGACCCTTGTCTGACATAAGGATGGGATCTGTTTCCAGACCTGCGGGACCGTTCCGGACCACCTGTAGGACGGGGACTCGACGAATCGGTTCTGCGTGTGGTGATTGGTTCTCTTGTTCTGGTGAACAATGGGTTGTTCTGGGCAGAGGGCGATGGGAGCAACGGCTCGGACTCCTCGTCGGCGTTGTTGTCGCTATCCTCGGAACCGCTGGCAGCCAAGTCGCCAATGGTAGTGGTGTGTGGTGAGAAGTGTACTCTAGTTCTGTCCTCGTCCTCTGTGTTGTCCTGGTTCTCTCTTGTGGCGCTCAAGGAACGTCTTCTCGTGAGTCTGCTGCTTCTGAAGGGCACTCTGCGTGGCAAGGTGGTGAAGATGCCTGTTGGGTATGCGTACCTCCCGGGAAGGATCAAGTCCGGGTCGTTTGAGGAGGATGGGTGGTTGTTGGCCCAGTTGGAGTTCATCAACAGCTCTGTCAACGGCGTGATGGCCGGGTTGAAGGGCCGCAGGTACGGCTCGAAGATGTTGGTGCTGTGGTTGGCCAAGTGGGCGGCCAACCCATCGCCGTCGTTGAAACGGGCAAACAACTGGCTACGTATGTCCCTCAAGAGCGACTCCTTGGCGCCCCTGGCGGGCTTGGCCTCGGCCTCCACCTCCTCCCGGCAGAGCGGACAACTGACATTGTTCATGAGCCATTCCACTATGCATGTTTTGCCAAAGACGTGGTTGCAGTTGGGCATCTTGACGGCAATGTGGCCGTCTTCCTGGAGCGCCCGCTGCTTCTCCTCCTTCTCTTTCTCCTTCACGTCCTCCTGGCTCATGTGGCCGGGGAAGCAGTCGTCCTGGGACATGGTTTCCAAGGTGGCAAGGTTGCGCTGCGGCACACGGTTGTAGTACTGGCCACCCTCGTCCAGTGGGAGAAACAATGCCGGGTCATTGAACTCGAGCTGGTGGCGCATGGGCTCCACGCCCGTGCCACGCAAGACCCGCTCGTTCTCGTCAACGAGCCGTCCAAATTCATCTTTGGCCATCCGTCCTGTGTTCTCTGGTGGCGTGCTTGCCCGCCCACTCTTCCTAGTCTCGTATTTGTCGTAGCAAATGGGACATTCGCTCTCGAGCTGGTCCCGATCCTCCACGTAGATCAAGCTCTCGATCGCCGCCCCCGACGCCATCCGTTTGCGCTGCTCTGGATTGAACCCAAACCCCCGCTCGAGAACGTCCCGGAGCCAGTTGGGAATCCCATCCGACTCCAACTCGGCGTTGAATAGCGTGTTCATTGTTGGTGGTTGATTGATCGTAGATTTGATCTCAGATTTGGTCTTGTACACAAATATATATACGTTTGCGAAGCATGACTTGCACATGGCGGCAGTCATCACCAGGCCGATTCGAAGCTTCCATGCAGCACCGGAGAAATGCTGACCGCCGTGACGCTGGGTGGCAATGCTGGCAGTGCTGGTCTACGTGGAGATTACTAATGTATTATGTATTCTAGGGACAAGATGTGTAGAGGTGGTGGGTGGTGAGTGGAGGTGCCTGGAGGTGCCTGGGAGGTGACTGGGATGCCTGGGAGGTGGCTAGGTTGCCTGGGAGGTGACTGGGAGGTGACCAGTAGCTACCACACAAGCGCTTGGTCCATAGTCTACTCATGTATCGACTCTCTACGGCTTGTATGTTAGCTGTTATGTCAGGTGAGGTCACTAGCGGCGTTGGTCCATCTTGGTACCTCCTCGAAGAAACTCGGTTTTGAGCATGTCCAGGTCGTCCGAGATTTGAATTGGTCTGCATTGACGTGTTATTGCTCGAGTTGCTGTTCGAGTTGCTGTTCGAGTACTCATAACCGCTGGTTGTGTTGATATGGTCCCACTGTGCAATTGGTCCAGTGGTGTCTTGGGGTGAGTAGTGGTGCGGTGTGGTGTTGCAGTGTGGTAGCAGTTGTGTTAGGCGGTTGTGGTTATCACCGTTGCGATGCTGTTGTGGTTATTGCTATGTTGTAGTTGTGACCACTCCACTTACTCTGGTTCTTAACTCATTCTCCACTTACGCTTTATTCGCCCTCCACTGATCTTAAAACCAATAACCTTGTGATCAAAACATGCTAGAATTCTACTCTCCACTTGCACTTTCCTCTCATCTGCTCTTATAAGTATTGTGCTCTCAAGTTTGTCACCATCGACTGCTTCTCTTGTGGTAATGTACTGATCTGGTCCGCAGGCAAAGACAAGACCTGGGAGATCAACTCTGCCTGATCTGGGGGCAAAGCCTGGAGCTTCTGTTGTGTATGCTGAGGCAAGTGAGGCCACTTGGACTGGGCGCCATATCCGCCGCCGTTGTTGAACAGATACGACTGCTGGTAGTTGTTTGGCGGAGGGGGGATCGACGGAGGGAGCTGCTGCACGGGCGGGGCCATGGGGGGCACCGGGGAGGGGGTCTGGACCTGGGCGGCGGCCTTCATGGACTCGTTGATCACGTCCTCGTCAATGAAGCCCATCAACAACAAGGCCTGGGCGGCGCTGGTGGAGAGCTCCGGCAACAAGTTGAACACCTCGTACGCTCTCGAAGCGTCGGGCCCGTTCAACATGTTCTTCAAGTTGACAATGAGCTCGAGCAACTGGTTGGGTGGGATCTTGCTCAACGTCTCGTTGATCTTGTCGGGCGTGCTCAACGGGAGCTTGGCCACCTGCGGCAACTGCCCGTACTTGTTGGGCATCTGCGGCTGCTGTGCTGCCGCTGGCTGCCCAGGCACCGGCATGTTGGGGAGATTGGGGGCAAAGGTATTAGATGTGGGCGGCTGGTGGTGAAACTGTTGCTGCTGAGGTGGCGGCGACCGCCCGTCGTACAAGAGCTCCGGTGGAAGCTGAACGCTGGGAGGTAAATGCAGTCTATCGAGCTTCAACACAGGCTTGTCTCCACCGCCAGACTTGTAGGCTTCCTTGGACGCCTCTATACGTAACTTTTTCACTTGATTGGTGCCCGGGTGGACAATCTTGATGGCACTGAGAATGGGTATGGCTCGCTGGGCATCTTGTGGGCTCTCGTACTCAATGAAGCAGAAGCCCTTATTCTTGCCCACGTAATCAAACCCTATCCGAACTTCCACAACATTGCCCGTCCCGCACACAACAGACTTAACCACGTTCTCGTCCCATTCGTACGGAAGCAGTCCTACGTAGACCACCAGGGATGCAGATGTTTTGTACATGCTCTTGTTCGATTCGAGATGTTTGAATTTTTGTCGTGCGCTTGGAGTACGTGGAGACTAGAGAGGAAAGCAAGAGGAGGTCAAGAGGAGGGTGGAGGTTAACGCAGTAGTCTTTGAGATAGGTATAGCAGCTGCTGCTCATATACTTGGTGGCTTTGGTGTGTCATATGCTTTGCTCCGATCCTCGCTATGGTGGTAGCGTACTGAGAGCGACTACGTTAGTGGAGGTGGTCGCTAGACTACACTAAATTTGTTCACCACAGTAGCGCAAAATTGGTTGTTCGCCACGCTAATACGTGCAACTTACCTAATGCCAAAAATGTTTACCACGCGTCGCTAAATTAGTGGCTACTCACACGCTAGCTGATCTACGCAAATGCTACACTGGTAACTGCGCTAACGCTATATTGGCGGTAATCTACCATTCTAACTCTTACTTTAATACCTACTTCCTACTAGAACTCAAAATTAGGGCACTTGTCACGCTGAGGTATAGTCTAGAGTCACTAATGACGATAATGACAGAATTGGTAGCAACTTTCCACGCTAACTCCTCACGCTCGCGTAAACTTAAGTCGCCACGCTACCGCTAAAATTAGTGGCAACTCGCCACCCGTCCGCTATTTTTCTAGCGACTGTTACTACCACCGCCAGCCCTCCACGCGACGCATATTCGTGTCCACTAGCAAACAACCAAACATATACTTTACAACACACCATGGAAAGATTCGGATTTCATAGAGTGTCCAACTCTCCGACCCAGCCAGGTCAACCCTCCATCTCACACAGCAGACCCAACCAGGCGCCATTCCAGCCTCCTCCGGCCCAGCACAGACACATCAAGAGAAACCTCAAGACGGTGAACGCTCCGGGCAACGATGTGATCCTCGCCAACTGTGTTGCCGTCAACCCCGTTGACTTTGACGGGATTTCGGACCGCAGCACCATCATCTTGGATGGCCACTACGTCTACTCCATCTTTAAGCACGAGGATGTCCGCCCAGGCACCATTGGGTTGGGCGCCAACATCAGAACCTGGGGTGCCTGGTCCTTGGACCAGGACATCTTGGTTGAAAGCTTCAACATCTTTGAGTCCGGCGTCGAGCTGTACCTCAGCGGCTTGGAGTTATTGGTGGACTTCCGTTCCTCCAGAAACGCCCACTCCAACCCAATTGCCCACGAAGAGTTGGTGGAGAGATTCATCAACACTTGTGAAAACCAAGTCTTGCAACCCACCGAACTGATTGTCATGGAATTCAAGGGAGTTATCTTGCTGATTCAGATTGCCAGTGCTCAGGTTATCTCCATGAAGCCCGATGGCCCTCAAATCCAAGACTCCTCCGACCTTTCGTTGAAGGGGATCTTAACCAGAGGCAAAACTGAAGTCATCTTCTATCCAAAGCCAAAGTCCTTGATGAACTTGGTCAAGCCTTCCAAGTTGGAGGGTAAGAGATTGGGTGCTGGTACCGGCGGCCGTCCTCGTACCAAGAAACAAATCATCAACCCAGACTTCAAGTTGGAGGACTTGGGGATCGGTGGTTTGGACGACGAGTTCAAAGACATCTTCAGAAGAGCTTTCAACAGTAGAATCTTACCCCCAGAACTTGCTGAGAGATTGGACTACAAGCACTGTAAGGGTTTGCTTCTTTTCGGTCCTCCAGGTACCGGTAAGACGTTGATTGCCCGTAAGTTGTCCAAGATGTTGAACGGGAAAGAGCCTAAGATTGTCAATGGTCCAGAGATGTTGAGTAAATACGTGGGCGCCTCTGAAGAAAACATCAGAAACTTGTTCAAGGACGCTGAAGCAGAGTACAAGCAAAAGGGGGACGACTCCGACTTGCACGTTATCATTTTCGATGAATTGGATTCCGTCTTCAAGCAAAGAGGGTCCGCCAAGTCCGACGGGACCGGTGTGGGCGACAACGTGGTCAACCAGTTGCTTTCCAAGATGGACGGTGTGGACCAGTTGAACAACATTCTTATCATTGGTATGACCAACAGATTGGACTTGATCGACTCGGCCTTGTTGAGACCGGGCCGTTTCGAAATCCAGATTGAGATTGCCTTGCCCGACGAAAAGGGTAGATTCGACATCTTGCGTATCCACACGGCCAAGTTGCGTGAAAACAAGTTGTTGGAGAACGACGTTGACTTCAATGAGTTGGCTGCCTTGACCAAGAACTTCACCGGTGCCGAGTTGGAAGGGTTGTGTAACTCGGCCAAGTCCTTCGCTATCTCCAGACACACCAAGAAGGGCTCTGTTGCGCTGATTGACCTCACCAACATCGACAAGATGAAGATTGGCAAGGACGACTTCTTGCTGGCCCTCAAGGAAGTCAAGCCTGCGTTCGGTACCGACGAAGAGGACATCAAGCTGGTGGCTCCTTACGGTATCATCCAGTACAACAGAAACGTTTCCAACATCTTTGTCAGAGGCCAGTCGTTTGTTGATGAAATCCAGGCCAGTGAAACCGAACACTTGATCAGTGTCTTGTTGCATGGTCCTACAGGTGTTGGTAAGACTGCCATTGCAGCCACCTTGGCCCTCAACTCAGGTTTCCCATTCATCAAGTTGTTGTCCGCTGAGAGTTTGGTAGGTATGAGCGAACCAGGTAAGATTGCCTACATCGACAACGTCTTCAGAGACGTCTACAAATCGCCATTGAACATCTTGGTGATTGACAAGATCGAAACCTTGATCAACTACGTGCCTATTGGTCCTCGTTTCTCCAACGAAATCTTACAATTATTGATGGTCTACTTGACCAAGAAGCCACCCAAGGGTAGAAAGTTGTTGATCATTGGAACCACCTCACAATACTCGGTGTTGAAGCACATGAACATGGTTGACTGTTTCACCAACGCCATCGCCATACCCTCCATCAAGTCCGTCGAGGAAATCGGTAACGTCTTGACCAAGTTGGGCTACATGAACCAAGAGCACGAGAGACTGCTTATTATGAACCAGTTGTCTGGATTCGACATCGATTTGGGGATCAAAAGGTTGTTGCAAGTGTTGATGAACTGTAAGTACTTAAAGAGTGACCCTCAAGGTGTTGTTGACAACATCATTGAGAGCCAGGGTATCTAAGCGGCCAACTCTACAAGTATAAAGAACAGCGTGAATATGATATTTAGAATACATATGAAGTATCAAGCTAACTGTAGAAAGAACCAGCTTGGCTGTGTCTAGATTAACTTGTCTATGCCACTCTTTCAGCACCACTCAACTTGACGGCAGCCCCATACTTTTGCAACTTGGTCAACAAATTATCTCCTTGTTTGATCAATTGGTGGTATTGGTTATTCTTATTATCTGGTCTATTAGTCTCTATGATCCCGTTAACCTTATCAATAGTACAATTCAACTTTTTGTTTGGGATAAACTTGGCCAAGTCCTGGTCCAAGAACTCGACAGAAATGTTGAAGTTGTTGGCCATCGACTTGACAGAGAGAGATTTGTAACTTTCCAACAACTGACCGTATGCCTTGCATCTCAATTCTCTCAAGAAGTAGCCGGCGTGCTTGTTCAAGTACTTGTTTGTCAAAAACAATTTATCGTTGACTTCAAGCAAGTATTGGAAGAAGCAGTTGTATTGGCAGGTGTATAATGAGTTGGTCAAGTTGAGCAATGGGTCCAACTTGTCACTTGAGGAGGTACGTATACTCAAGATCTCGGGTGAGTCGATGATCTTTTGCTTGAGGTCCACTCTGTCCAAGGTCAAGACCCCGGCGGTGATGGCGTACTGGGCAACGTCTTCGTAGCTGCACAACTCGGTCGACGTGAATGTGGCCAAAGAGTCAATCAACAACTTGGCTGCCTCTTCAAAGTTTCTTGTGGCCAACAAGTAGATCCCGTGGTAGGTTTTGTAACGGTTACGGCGTTCCCAGTCTCCTCCCTTGTCGATCAAGCCTTTGATTTCGGCCAACAGCTTGGCCACTTGTGGGTAGTCGGAAAAGAAGTAATCAATCCGGGTCAACGTAAGTAACAAGTCAATCTTGGACCCAGTGCTCTGTGGCAATTCCAAGGCTTCTCTATAAGTTTCCACGGCGTTGGTTCTATCAATGATACGAGTGTAGTATTCGGCGAGCTTGAGTGTGGTCGACAAGACATCCAACTCGGTTTCTTCTTCGTCCTTGGCCTCCTTCACCTTCTGCTGCAAGGCGCTGATTTCTTTATCGTTCTCTTGCTTCAATTCGTCGTACAACGCTTGGTCGAATGGAAAGTCGCTGATCTGTTCTTTCAAGTATTTGTAGTAAGGCGCCATGTGTTGTGACTTGATTGTGGCAATGATTTCTTCAAACACCTGGGCACGAGGAACAGGCGACACGGATGACCCGCCCTGCAAGAGATACTGCTTCTCCGAAAGGGTGTGATCTGGGATGTTGGGAGTATCTGATTCGAAGTTCATGGGGGCAAATTGGTAATTCTCAAATCGTCGTTTTTGAATCCACACATTTTTGTTGCTCGCAAGTTTGGCGAGTGGGGGAGGGTAAAATTGAGTTCCCTCACTAAAGTTGTCGCTATTTTTTTCTATTGTCCCTAACTTTTTCGTGTTGTCGCTAACTGTTGAGAAATTTAGTGAGCTTGTCGCAATATTCTGAGAAATAGTGAGGAGCTACTAGCGGGCCTTTGAGCGATTCAAAATATTTGGTACGTCCACGACTCCACCAGAACGTTTGGCTGCCAGAACATTTGGCTGCTAAAACGAAGCTATCAGTTACTGTCGTGTTACTTCTTTAATTCTTAGGGTAATGTAATCCAGATTAAACAATACTTATCCAAATGATTCCAAATTAACAGATTTTTGCATCAAAAGCTCGATCAAAGTGAAGCTTTGGAGTGTGGGCTTTGACTCAGTTGGTGGCAATTGCAGCAGAGAGTCAACCTCATACCTCCAAATACTTTGCAATCCAGCTATTTAGTGCATTGTTCCAAGTGAAATACACTCCAATTGATACCCAACAACAGATTACCCGTTCATATTGGCAATTCTCATATCACCAGAATCCACTCGACTTGTCCTTTATCAATCATCTCCCTCAACACAAGAAATTTCAGTGACAGACCGGGGAAAGCTAACAACCTTACATTTGTAAATGAAAGAAGCACCGTCATTTCTCTTCTTCACCCTTCTACACCCTTAGCATGCCAGCTTTCCCAAAACAACCCTAAAACGCTCCTAACATACTCCCCCCAGACTCGGCTGGGCAAACGCGATAACTCCTTTATTGTGCTGCATAGCCTATTCCAAACACGCGGAGGTTCCTTGGGTACTCAAGGCACGTATCGAATCAGACCATGCCGGAGATTGTGAGCATGGGTCTACGGGGTAATCGTTGAGGTCAAGTCCGTCCAAGAAGGCGAACGGCGAGTTAAATCCAGCGGCCACAAATCCGGCCACAGCAGACGGCCAGAGCAGGCGGCCGGCCTGCAATGAAACCTAGCAAGGCACCAGCTTGCTCGTATGTTCCATCGAGATCTCTGGGACGCAGTTTGGTTGCGCTGAAACTAAGTCCGGCTACCACATTTCCATAATGAGCGCAATTTTCCACCACCGCCCGCCCCTCTGTCGAAATCCGAGCAGACCGTTTTACCACACCACTAAACCCGGCAACGGTGGAAGGGTCTGGGCAGTTGCCGCATTCCAGCACACAGTAGGGGATCGCCCCGCTTGAATTTTGCAGTAGACGTCCGTCGTTTCGCCGCTGTCGTTAAGTCGGCCACTAGCCAACTTTTCACACTAACATGTATCTCGCTTAAAATCAACCTGCTCCCCGATCCATTCACCCAGGGAAGAATTAGCTTCCACTCCACTTTTCCCCAGATGCAAGAGAGGGGGCAGGAGGAGGGCATCCTGTGCAGCTACAAAGACACCGCCCTGCCCTAACGGTACAAAAATACGCTGGACCGTGTCGGGAGGCCGCCGGCCCCTTTTCAGTGGTGTCGCTAAACTCTATTACCACTGTTTCTTGAACAGCAAAGCTGCAAACAGAAACCCCTCACGATAAGAGCGACTTCACATGAAAAAGTAGCATGGCAAGAGGCCACTCGTGGGTGCCCCAGGGCAGTGGAGCGGTTCCAGCTGCACACCGACCGCAAGCCCTGCAATCCGCCTACCGTCCCCCTTTGCGGTGTCGGCTGTAAGTCGGAGTTGGGCCTGGGTATTACCCAAAAATGGTTCACGTGAGTGAATTTGCAACCGATCGGCTCGGTAAGAAAAATTGAAAGTGCGGGGGAGGGCCCCCAGAAGTATATATAAGGAAAAGATCCCCAAGGTCTAGGTAAAGCTACATCGACAACATGAGTGTTAAAGACGATATCCCACCAATTTTCCTTGATAAGATCTCCCCACGTGGTTTGGAGTACATCCAGAAGTGTAAGGACTTCTCCGACGAGTACTGTGTTCCTGGTGACAAGGTTTGGGACGCCCAAATGCCTAAGGACCCAGCTCACAGATTCGAGACCATTCCTCCAATTGTTGAGCAATTGAAGGAAAAGGCCAAGTCCTTGGGATTGTGGAACTTGTTCTTGTCCAAGACCCACTACACCGATGGTGCTGGTTTCACCAACTTGGAGTATGGTTTGATGGCCATGTACTTGGGTCGTTCTCTTATTGGTCCTGAAGTGACCAACACGGGTGCCCCAGACACTGGTAACATTGAAATTCTTGCCAAGTACGGTAACGCATACCAAAAGGAAAAGTACTTGAAGCCATTGTTGAACGGTGACATCCGTTCTGGTTTCTTGATGACTGAGAGATACACCTCTTCCTCCAACGCCCTTAACATTTCTGTCTCGGCCAAGAAGAACGCTGCCGGCAGATACGTGGTGAACGGTGTCAAGTGGTTTGCTTCCGGTACCGGTGACCCAAGATGTGCCGTCTGGTTGGTTATGTGCAAGACTGGTAACGACCCAAAGAACCCATACCGTAACCACTCTGTGCTTGTTATCGACGCCAAGAAGGCCCTCGCCTCCGGCAGAGCCAAGGTTGTCAGAGCCCTTACCATCTTCGGTTACGATGACGCTCCACACGGTCACTGTGAGGTTGCCTTTGACAACTACGAAGTTGACGACGAGCAAATGAAGAACATCACCTTGGCTAAGGAAGGTCAAGGTTTCGAAATCATCCAATCCCGTTTGGGTCCAGGTAGAATCCACCACTGTATGAGACTTATTGGTGCTGGTGAATTGGCCTTGTTGAGAGTCCAAGCCAGAGCCAACCACAGAATCATCTTTGGTGCTCCATTGGCCAAGAAGGAGTCCTTCATCAACAGCTTTGCCCAGTACAGAATTGACTTGGAAAAGTGTAAGCTCTTTGTCTTGACCGCTGCCCACAAGATTGATATCAGTGACGCCAAGGCTGCCCAAAAGGAAATCGCCATGGCCAAGATTGAAACCCCAAGAACCGTCATCAACCTCTTGGACTGGGCCATGCAAATGTTTGGTGCCGAAGGTTTCTCCCAAGACACCGAATTGGCCAGATACTACGGTATCAACAGAATCTTGCGTGTTGCCGATGGTCCTGATGAAGCCCATTTGAGTCAATTGGGTAGAAACGAAGCCAAGAAGGCTGCCTTTGCTGATGAGTACGTCAAGAACCACGCCAAGTACTTGAAGAAGCTTCAAGACTTGAAGCCTCTGCAAAAATTGTAAGTATTGAATGAATGATCTGACGAGTGCAAGAGTGTAGTGAAAGTGTAGTGTAATAACGTCTTAAGACATAAACCGGTGAATTTCTGTCTGTCCCTAGTTCTAAGTTTTCGTTGATTGGTCTGCCCTTGAAATGAGATTCAAGACGGTCGCCTGTACATTCTTTCGTGTCCCCAACTTGACATCCCACACAAGAGGACTTGCTTCTTAATACCTCCTGCTTCTTGTTGCTCTGTTCTCCTTGTTCCTGCTGTCCACCGCTTCCTGCTTTTCTCTTTTGTTGCGTTCTGCCAACCCTCCCGAAACCTTGTCGCAGCCATTCCAACCAGACGAAGGAGGCTACACAAGCACACGGAACATTTCCAAGTTATAAACATAATGTACCGCGAGACTTGCTCTAGCTCCCTCTGTATTTAGGCTTGAGCTGCTGCATGGTACCCTCACGTCGTTGTTGATGTTCCTGAGGCAAACACTCATGAAATAGCAACATCGTGTTGTCTCCAGAGCTAGTGCTACAAATACTGGAACCTCGTCTCTCTCTAATTCGACTTTCTTCACATTTCTTCATATTCTGGCTACATTATTTTTGGTCTAGCTTTCTCCTTGGTTTAGATGTAGTTGCAACAATGGCTGCAAGACAATTACTGTCGGTTCCACTTCGAGATGGTAAAAGAACTCTACTTTGATTTCACTCTTTCAAAATACAAGAAGAACAAGTGGTCTCTCTTTCCTTGGTTGGTCACAGGCGAGCAAGCGATAAAGCTGGAAGTTGCAAATCAAAATTCAAGTTACGAACGACCTTATGGGTAATTTCTTAAAAACTTCAGTTGTCGGAAGTTCTCTAAGTCTCTTAGACACATCTATGGCACTCACCAGACGACCTTTACTTTGAGATACCTACATCCTACTGCTCAACCTACAACACCAGAGCAGCTATTTCCAGTCACCCAGGCACTAACCACCGTGGCCCACCATATACTATCCACCACACACAACCTTACAATCATAACCTCGTTCCGTTCATATAATACAGAAATATCTAACAGACTCCGAGTCAATGCCTCCCAGAGTCAAAGCTCAAAGAGCCAAACGTAGAACACCCAGACAGAATCAAGCACACCTCGCCAAGGTCATTTAAGTAGCTTGTGCACCCAGAACAAGCACCTCACTCTCCTCTCCGGCCATTTCAAGTAGATTGTGGAACACACAGACAAATCAAAAACAACTCTAGTAACTTGTAAAACACACAGACATATCAAGAATAACTCACAACTCGCAGACACAAGCACACTTCACACCTCCCTAATGGCCGTTTCAAACAGCTTGTATTGGATATGGACAACCAGCGCAAGCTTTGGGTTGCTTCACACCGGTTCATCTAATACCTTTCCAGAATGTCCCCAATCAAGCCCTTCTGCAATAACTTTCTCTTCTTTTCCTTTTCTTCAACCAACCACTTCTTCGAGTTGTCCTTGAAGATGGCCTCTGCTTCTTCGAATGGAATCTGCTGTAACTCTTGCAAGTGGTCGTCTTCTCTATCAATGTCCAATTCGCCCATCATCACCACGTTTTCACCTCTGACAAGGAAAACACCCTTGTAGGTTTCGCCAAACTTGCTTGGCTTGCCGTCCTGGTCGACGTAGATACGTTCTATCGAGTCTTGCAAGAGTAAGTTTGCAAACTGATCAAATGTTCTTAAGACACCAAACACCTTACGTCCGTCTCTCAAGTGGACAAAGATCTTGCGGTCGACGGATCCGACAAGCGCGGCGGCAGTGGTAAATGCATACGACTCAAGGTAGAGGTCTTCGACGTTGGGGCCGTCCGAGCTGGATGGTGCTGGGGAAGCCATGTTGTTGTAAAAATTTGTTGTTGCTTGCACGACTAAACTCATGACTTTGGCCGTAGCGGGCGATTGTGCGTAGCGGGCGCTCGGCCGCGGCGGCCATTAGCAGTTCCAATAAAGGCAGATCACGAAGGTTTTGTAGGTGCTCTTGTGAGGTTAGTAAAGCTTTGATGTTGTTGGGAGTTGCGATTGAGTAGATTGACCATTGGTGGTTCTTTAGAGACTCTCCATGTAATTTTATTGGTGAGGTGTATTGCCAACGGCAAAAAGCTAGCGAGAACGGCTTGCGAGGATGGCTCGCTAAAAAAAATCTCTAGCGACGGCCTCGCTAAACTATCCACTAAAGCTGGCGGTGCATACCAGCACCTCCACCCGCGGCTACCTCATCGCAAAAATTTCACAACCAAACACATCCCCAACACCATGTTTTACTCATACAAGGACATTATCGAGGAAGGAGACCTTGTGCTTGCATTCATAAGCAGAGGAAACATCAAGCCGCTCACCGTCACCAAGGGAGCACAATTGAACACCCGTTATGGGTCATTTGAGCACGACAAGATGATTGGGTTGAAGTACGGTGCTCAGATGCCAGGTACCAAGGGATACGGGTTTGTTCACTTATTGCATCCAACACCAGAGTTATGGTCTGTGTCGCTTCCACACAGAACGCAAATCGTGTATACGCCTGACTCGTCGTACATTATCCAAAGATTGGGGGTCACGAGCGGGACCCGAGTGATTGAAGCCGGGACTGGATCTGCGCTGTTCTCCCACTCGTTTGCCAGAACCGTGGGCAAGGACGGGAAGCTCTTCACGTACGAGTTCCACGAGCCACGTTACCTCGAGGCCAAGAGAGAGTTGGAGGAGCATGGGTTGCTCAGCGTCAACACCCAGATCACACACAGAGACGTGTGCAACGGCGGGTTTGAGATCGAGGGCACGCCCGACATCAAGGCGGACGTGGTCTTCTTGGACTTACCGTCACCATGGACAGCCATTCCTCACTTGGAGAAGGTGATCAGCCAGGACAGCACAGTTGGGATCTGCTGTTTCTCGCCGTGCATCGAGCAGGTGGACAAGACCATCAAGGCGTTGGAGGACGGCGGCTGGACCAACCTCGAGATGGTCGAGGTGGGCGGAAGAAGATGGGAGGCTAGAAAGGACATGGTTCGTAGTTTGGACGACGTGGTGAATAGATTGAAGGACATCCAGTCCAAGAAGAACTGGGGGATCGAGAGCAGCAGGTTGGTCAGAGTGAGGGAAAACCAGGCCAAGGATGAACCACAGACACCCAAGGAGGACCTGGACGTCGAGTCGCCTGCCAAAATGCAAAAGACCGGCAGCAAGAGCTTCAATCCTTTCGGGAGAGGTACCAGAATCAAAGAAGGTGACGACTTGTACTCGTGGGCCCAGGTGACCAAAATCGAGAGTGAAGTCAAATCGCATACCTCCTACTTGACTTTTGCTTATAAGGTTCCTGTGATTGAGCCTGTGGTGGAGGCCAAGGAAGAGGAGGCCAAGGAAGAGGAAGTCGTGGCCGAAGAGGCATAAGCGAAGAGGCATAGTCGAAAAGCCCAAGTAACTTGCTGGGCAGAAGGTGTTTGGAGTAAGACGACCCGGGGGAATCGTATTTTCATAGAGTAATAAAGGAATGAAGGTTAGTGGTGTAGTAAGTGAGAGCAAGTGGTAGTAGTTAGGTAGGCAAACATCTGTACTCTGCTTAGTAAGCAGGTGCCTCGTTTGAAGAGCCAGCCAGTGTGCAGATGGTCTTCCCACAGACATGTGCTGCCCATTCGGCTACCCTCCTACTTAACTAGATACCCTTCCTATTGTTTGTGGTGCTCTTCGTTAGGTTAGATCCACCGCCAAGTACAGATCAGAGTCCTCAGCGATCGGAATCGCCGCCAAAAACAGACCGGCTAGCACAGAAAAGCGATCCGAGCAGATCAACCCACCAATCCAAGTAGCCACCCACGAACTATGATCCAGCTACCACAGAGTTCTCCGACCACCAGTACCCCCACATTCATCCTTACTTAGTCCACCTCTCGTTGCTCCTTTCCATTTGCCTCCCGTAGTCTTCCAGCCATTCCGCTGTCTCACTTTTGCAACCCAATCAGAGCCCGTCCGTTGCCAAACTAGATCCGCCACTTTGAGGGCCACGTCGTCCGGACAAACTCAATTACACGATATACTGTCCTACCAGCCTCCAGAACCCTCTTTATGTCGTCATATTCCCCAATAACCCTACCCAACCGGCACATCTCCAGGGTCTTTGTACTGCCCCAAAGAGATAGGCAGTGCAGGCGAAAGTCTCCCCCTTCATTTTACGTGTCCGCACCAGCCTCCAAAATCTCCAACAACCAAACTTTACAGCAACAACATGAGTACACCAATTGTCCTTGATCAAGGTACCGGTTTCGTCAAGATCGGACGTGCCGGTACGAACTTCCCCGACCACACGTTTCCATCGATTGTTGGGCGTCCTATTTTGCGTGCAGAGGAGAGAAACATCCTCCTCCCCAGCGACGTTGAGTTGAAAGATATCATGTGTGGGAAGGACGCCAGTGACGTGCGTTCGCTTCTCCAGATCAGCTACCCGATGGAGAACGGGATCATCAAGAACTGGGAGGACATGGAGCACTTGTGGGACTACGCCTTCTACGAAAAGTTGCAGCAGCCCACGCAGGGCCAGAAGATCTTGTTGACGGAGCCGCCCATGAACCCGTTGAAGAACAGAGAGACCATGTGTGACGTGATGTTTGAAAAGTACCAGTTCCAGGGCGTCTACGTGGCCATCCAGGCCGTGTTGGCCTTGTACGCACAGGGTTTGAGTTCGGGTGTGGTGGTCGACTCTGGTGATGGTGTCACCCACATTGTGCCTGTCTACGAGTCTGTGGTGCTCAACCACTTGACCAGGAGATTGGACGTGGCCGGTAGAGATGTGACCCGTAACTTGATCAACTTGTTGTTGAGACGTGGTTACGCCTTCAACAGAACAGCAGACTTTGAGACAGTCAGACAGATTAAAGAAAAGCTCTGCTACGTCTCCTACGACTTGGACTTGGACTCCAAGTTGGCCCAGGAAACCACAACCTTGGTCGAGCAGTACGAGTTGCCCGACGGTAGAGTCATCAAGGTGGGCTCCGAGAGATTCGAGGCCCCAGAGTGTCTCTTCCAGCCTCACTTAGTAGATGTCGAACAACCTGGTGTTGGGGAATTACTTTTTAATACTATTCAGGCGGCTGACGTCGACGTCAGATCCTCCTTGTTCAAGGCCATTGTTCTTTCCGGTGGCTCCTCCATGTACCCGGGCTTGCCTTCAAGATTGGAAAAGGAGTTGAAGCAGTTGTGGTTGACAAAGGTCTTGCATGGCGACGCCACCAGATTGGACAAGTTCAAGGTGAGAATCGAAGACCCTCCAAGAAGAAGACACATGGTTTTCATTGGTGGTGCCGTCTTGGCCAACATCATGGCCGACAAGGAGCATATGTGGATAACAAAGCAAGAATGGGAAGAACAAGGTCCAAGAGTTTTGGAAAAGTTAGGTCCTCGTTAAGAGGGTGACCATGCTGGACGGCTGGACATTAGGTTCAGCGAGTACAAGTTAGGTCCTAAGCTTAGACAAGATGCTGGAAAAGGTGCTGGACTAGAAGTTGGAAAAGATGCTGGACTAGAAGCTGGACAGCGAGTCCAGTCAGTACTACTAGGTCCTAGATTGGACTGCAATCTGGATAGTGAATGGCCTATGCTTGACACCGAGGGAAGCCTCGACACCCAGGATGCTTGGACATGTTTAGATCAAAGCTCTGGTGGTATGTACAATGAAGGAAGTCTCAATGGTCTCGAGACTTCAATGATATAAACGAGGTTGAAGAGGCCTTAAAATGAATGTTAAAATGGGTGAATGTAGGAATGAAGGCCAATTGGCTGATCATGCGGGACTATTGGTAAAGTAGAAACTACTGCTAGCGACGCTTTGCGCAGACGAAGTTGTATCACTCTCTTCTGGCCCACCAGACTAAATTTGTACTTCCAACATGGTCACTCGCCAATACTGTGCTCTACGCTTCTACACTCCTTCTCTATATCTCTATTAAGCATAATTCAAACTCTCAATCTGTTTAAGAACAGAGTCTACTAGAACGTCATATACTTCCGACGTCATGGGGCCGTCGCCCATGCTTCTCTTGTTGTAGCCATAGTTCACAGCCAGGTGAACTAAATCACGGATAAAGCTTTCACTAACCACCTTTGGTTTCAAAAAGTCACAGTTGAGGCACTTTTGGATGGTCCACCGGTCCAGAGGATTTCTCAAAAGACAGTTTTGCATGAGCTCAATGGCACTTTGAGGTACTGGCACACCTCCCAACCCTTTACTGGGGAAGGAAATCTTTACCTGGGGGTTAATGATAGCCATGATACGCTGGTTACCACTGTAGCCTCCGTACGGAGGTTTGCCGTAGATCATCTGGTACATGATACAACCACAGGACCAGACGTCGGACGGCTTGCCGACCTTCCATGTGTTCTTTTGGTTGGCGGCGGCGGAGGACTCGATGGGCAACCCCGGAAACGACTGGTTGACTTCAATCAACGCCTCGGGGGCCATGTAGTTGGGGGTCCCGATTTGCGATTCTCTATAAATATTAGCAGTGTGGTCGGGCACGGCATTGGCGATCCCAAAGTCTATAATCTTCAAGATACCCCGAACAAACAAAAAGTTAGCAGGTTTCAAATCGCTGTGGACAATGCCCGCAGAGTGCACTGCCTCCACACATTTGAGCACCTCGATGGCGTGGTACTTGACAAAGGCAAGGTCGAGCTTGGGCCCGTCCTCTCTCGAGTTGAACTTGCTCTGGAAAACGTGTGCCAAGTCAATGTCACCACACTCCATCACCAAATAGATGGACCCTTCGCTGATGGCGTGGTCCACCAACTTGACAACCCTGTCTGCCTTTCTCAATCTCAACAAAAGGTCGATTTCGCCTTTAAATCCTTGGACACATGAGTCTTCAAACTGGTCAAACGTGACTTTCTTGATAGCGTAGAGTCGGTTGTTCAGCAATGCCTTCACCTTGTAGACCTTGGACGTTCCTCCACGGCCCAAGAGTTCCAATTTCTCGTACCTGTTTCCGTTTATGGTGATGGACTTCTTTTTGGATTCGTCTTTGGGGTTATGGCTCAAGTGAGCGTCTACTACAGCTGGCTTTTGTTGTTGGGTTGTAACTGGGGCAGGGGCCTGGAGACTTGGATTGAGTGAAGAAACAGACATGGCTTCTGGCATTGTCACCACAGCTTGGTGCTTGGATTCTTTGGGTGTTTTTGGTTTCCTGAAGTTATCCACAAAGTGATTAATTGGGATATCATGCAAGGGAACCCGATTTTCGTGTTGCTGTGGTTGTCCTTGTTCTGACGGCATCTTGACCGTGCCCACCATATTTTCTTTATTATCTTGCTCTGGGGAACGTTGCGGAGAGCGTCTTTCAATGAGTGCTTTCATGAATGCAGAGGAGTTTGTGGTTGTGGGGTTGGCTTCAGGTTTCAATTCGGGGATAGACAACTTGGGAGAGAATCTGTCGAGGGAAAATGCAGGAGGGCCCAGGGGCTGTTGGGATGCGGAGTCGTTGAAAGGCTCGTCGATTTCAATCCGGTCGTACAGATCGCTTATTCTGGATGCACGTTTTGGTGGCCCCAAGATCTTGCCGAATCTGCGAGAGCCTCTCATTCTTTTCACGGTGGTGAGGCCGGACGAGTGACGATGCGAGCTTCCAGGCGTGGTTGCGCTGGTGCTTCCCGGGGTCTTGGACGAGGCCGGGGATGAGGACGTGGTGGCCGCGGTGCTGGGGGCAGCGGCAGCGTCGTCCATGACAACGTCCTCGTCGAGCGACCGGTCGTTGAAGGACCGGTCATGGGAGCTCGACTTGTCGCTGAAGGACCTCTCGTTAGAGCTCGACTTGTCAAAGCGGTCGTTGCTCAGCCTGTCGTGTTTATCGCTCGATCTTCTGTCTTGTGCGTTGCTCGACCTATGACTACTCTTATCGCCGTTCTCTTCGTCGGTGGTGAAATGCACTGAAAGTCTATTCTTCAAAACTGTCGATCTTCTCTTGTTAACTTCCGGAAAGTCGGCCTCGTATATGCCCGTGACCACCTTTGGAGGGGAGTCTGCTCGGGCCTCCATCGGGACCTTCTCCTTGTTGAGGAGGGCAATGCTATATGATGATAATGCAGGGGGAAGAAACGTGTTGTCTTCTTCATGAAAGTGTCTTTTAATGCTGTCGTTGCTGGTGAATGGGGACCCACTCACGAACGGGGCTCGCTGGCTCGCCTGGCTAGTCTCTCTGGGAGACTTCATATATTGGTATGACATATCCAATTCATTAGGCGTTGGTGCAAAAGAATGCGGTTTTTAACGGGAAAAAAGCAAACGTGTCGTAATCAATCTCAACAACCTTGACCTAATGGTGTCTATGTCCACTAATGTGCTTGGAATCTCAGGTTATGGGGCTAACGAACTGGAGAAGTTGTTTATGTTTGTATTTTGCTGTAAAAAAAAAAAATTGAAACAACCGCGTTCGAACACAAAAGGCGAAAAAAGAACGCCAAAAAAAAGTAGGAAATGCTCCACGGCAGGTTCGAACTGTCGACCTTCAGATGACACAACAGATTTGCTATGAGACTGACGCTCTGCCAACTGAGCTAGTGAAGCATTTTCTGGAAGTCGAGGGTAAGATTTTTTACTATAACGAGCCAGGCGAAAAGAAGCGGAGAAAGGGTGGATATGAGGGTGAACGAGGGTGGGAGTCCACAATGACCACCATTGTCGAGCTGAACAGGAGGCGGGGGCTATTCCGATGGGAGTTAGGTGAAATACTCAGGTTATTGCTTGTTGCTGCTTGCTACTGCTTACTGTCTTTGTTAGGTATTTCTTGCCATAAGTATGCACTAGATAATTATAGCATTTGGTGAAAAAACTGAAAAATACGTAGAAGAAAGTAAATTACCTGAGATAGAGCCAATGGAGGCCGTTCGAAACCAAATACCCTTGAAATGACAGCTACAACTGTAGATTACTAAGCCCAAGATACATACATACAACTTTATACCACAGAGCACGCCTAGCAACGTGCTGCATCTGTCAAATTACTACACATCTCACGAAGACGTTTCTGGTTAATTTTTATCTCAATTCCATTTCCGTCCCAAAATGGAATTCATACATACACGGAACGCCGGTTTTAGTCGTTCGTACAGACGACCTGACGCTCCAGGTTAACGCTCAAGTGTCGACACACACCCAGCAAGGGGCTGAACTGGCGGCACCACTGGCCATGTCCCTCCGAGACCCGTCCGGGGCAGCTTCAGCCCAGCGCCCGACTATCGCTCGCCTAGTGGGTTCGATACTTTGATGGAGTTATTAACCCACGTGTGTGCCCCCAATGGGATTTTTTCGAGGGTCCTGCACACAGACTGTAGATAAATACAAGAGGTCTTCCTACTTTATTAGATAACCAACAACAATATGTTACCCACTCAAAAGAGAATTGCGCTTCCAGCCCGTGTTGAACCAAAGGTCTTCTTTGCCAACGAGAGAACCTTTCTCTCGTGGTTGAACTTCACTGTCATCTTGGGGTCCCTTGGTGTCGGTTTGCTCAACTTCGGGGACAGTGTTGGTAGAATCTCCGCCGGCTTGTTCACCTTCATTGCCATGTTGACCATGGTCTACGCCTTAGTCACCTACCACTGGAGAGCAAAGGCCATCAGATTGAGAGGCTCCGGCCCATACGACGACAGATTCGGTCCAACCATGTTGTGTCTTTTCTTGTTGGTGGCTGTTGTTGTTAACTTTGTTTTGAGAATCAGAGCCTAGGAGCTTCAAAAAATAGCATACGTTTAATAATATGAATCATGAGGTTAGTGTAGTGGGAGGAGAGATGATAGTTGATATGGGGGGAAAGTTAGAGTAAGAATTGGATGAGAGTGTTCGAGGAGTGGGGAGACCAATGGGGGGCCCCTAATGGAGGAGACCAGTGGGAGAGAGAGCTCAAGCAATTGCAGCCAGTTTAAGGGTTTCAAAGACCTGGCGATGTGACCCCTGGGGCCCTCCCACCGCCAAGCTTCTCTTTTTTGACCCTTCAAAGACAATGAGATGGGGTTGAAATTCCCAGACCCTGGCAAGACTCGGCAAACAAGTGTGGGTTCCCACATCGTCAGTGTTACAGGAACACGATTCTGCACTCAATTCTGAGGACTAAGTTGAGTTTACTTTGGTCTGCTCTACTAAATACCCCTAACTCTGCTGTGTTACCTCGGTTCTGGTCCCTGACCGGACTTCACCTTGTGGAAGTTATTGTCTGGCTCCCCACGGAAAGTAGTACCGTAGCACCACCAAACCCTGCTTCACAGTAGATGTACATGTCCGGTACTCTGCCCGCCGGTTCTTCGCTCTTCCATATTCCAGTATCTCTCGTCTAGTGTGTAGTTGTTTCGGCTCCTTTGTATTTGTTCCAAATCCCTCGTCTTGGAACCTTTTTAAAGGGCCGGCTCGCCCAGCTTCTTTTTTGCCTCCAATCGAATACCACTTAAGGGAGAACAAGAGTACAGATGCATACTTCACAGGTGATATCACTCTTTCTAGTTCAATTTGACGTCCATAGCGGATACAAGCTTGTGTGGAGCTCGGAGGGGCTGCCCAAGTTGGACGGTTTGGACTACAAGGTGCTACCCTCCGGGATCCACAACTTCAGCTCCACAACGGTGTTTATCAGTCACTTTGACGAGAACCAGGTCTACTACGGCCTCGGAAGGTACAAGCAGCATTTCACTGGTGACGAGAGCAACAGAGAGAACGTCAAGATGTACTCTTTGGGGATTCTCTGCAAGCCGGTGAACGGAGACTGGAAGCCGAACCAGTACATCAACAACGGCTGGGAGTACATAGACACGTTGGACGAGACACTCGGGCGTTGGCTCCAGCAGCAGGAGTACTCTGATTACGGCGCCTTTGAGAAGCTCTACGCCGGCCTCAAGACACCCAAGCCCATCCACATCAACATCAAGAACCACTTGCTTACCCGGCTCGCCACGTTTGTGGAGACGGTGGGACCCTTGGTGTTTGTGCTCTACAAGCAGGCGTTACTCTCGAAACGCATAATTGTGTTCAACAAGCACGAGGACTACTCGGTGGTGAGTGCCTTCTCGTACCTCATCTCGTTGATCTCTGTGATTCCCAAGAACAGCGACTTGGAGCAGCGGCAGGGCGGTGTGCCGTTGTACACGATCGGGTTGCCGGACATTGGCTCTTTGGCAGGGATCCCCGGCTTCATTGCGCTGACCAACGATGAGATCTTGTTGGACCAGCACGGAGTTTACGACGTGGCGGTCATCTTGGGCGACGACATCTCGGTCCAGACGGCGGCAGGCGAACAGATCAAGGCCACCCACAGGGACTACGAAAACTTCAAGTTGGTGTACCGAGAGTTGTTTGGCGGTTCCAACGACAAGCCCGACGGCATCACCAACCACCTGAATATCTCCACAGACGACCTCTCGTTGCACACCACCTACTCGGTGTCGACGGCCTCCATCGGCGCCGGCTACTACCACCTCAGCGAGCCCGAGTGGTGGAACAAGACCATCGAGGCCCGTCTGTGGAGCGGCTCCTTCTGGAACGCCTTCTCGTGGTTTGCCAGTGCCGGAGCCTCCTCGCCCCACCAGTCGACCTTTTTGCCGGCCAAATCCTCCGTCGACTTGATGCAGTTGGTCAACTTCATTGGCGGGTTCCACAGGAGAACTCTGCGCTTTGAAGTGGTCATCAACGACATCATAGACGAGCAGGGTCTGAGTTTGATTGAGTTGACTCACCAGGACTTGATAGAAATGGACTTGGACCCGTACCTGGCCAGCGACTTGCAGTTTGTCACGGAGTTTGCCAGGGAGTACTGGGGGGTTGAGGTGACTCTCGGTGGTGGTGTTTGTTGTTAGGGTAGGAAGTCAGTGGGAGGCAGTGAAAGCTGGGAAATTGGAAGACTCAGCAGTGGAGAGTTGGAGATAAAGTGAGAATTTGGGAGATATTCAACTTACAAAATACAGGGTAATTTAAGGTGGTTGGGAGACTTGAAAGAGGTACCGTATTTACAGCAGAGAGATATTGTTGCAATGTGGGAGACTTTGTGAAACCTCAAAACCTGAAACCTCAAGTCTTTGGGAAACCTCGTCAGCGTAACACCCCACAACGGCCCATGAAACCAAATGTTAGACTTTGAAAGAATATTGGGGTGATGTGAACCCACTGTGAAATCAATGGCAGAGCACATATCAATCGTTAGCAGTTTCATTGACAAGTGAAGTGAAGACACGATAAGAAGACACTGGCCGAATTTCTATCCCAACAACCGTTGTGGACATTTCATGCAACATAAGCTCTTTATTTTCATTGTCAGACCAGTGAATACTCCTTCTGGCACCAGTGGATACACCAGGCAGTACTGTGGCACACCAATTGGCACCAGATACACACCAATTTGCGGTATCAGTGAGATTCAAGTTGGCACAGTTAAATTTAAAATAATACTGCAATTCGATAACAAACCAGTTATCTCGTTAGGCACTACCACCTTTAAAAAGTCGGTTTGCAATGGGGCCAGTGAAATCAATTCGGCTATACCAATAAACTTTAGAGGACAAAGCCAGTTTGCATCCAGCGATATCAATTGGCAGTACCACTAAGCTTTAGATTGAAATGTCAATTTGCAATGACTCCATATGGCACCACCACTAATCTAGACTGCAATGACAGTTTGAAATGTTACCAGCGAGTTCAATTTGGCAGCACCACTAAACTTCAGAGTACAAAGTCAGTTTGCATCCAAGAGTTCAATTTGGCAGCACCACTAAACTTTAGATTACAATGTCCATCCAGCAAAACCAATTTGGCAGTACCACCTATACATTGCAATGACAATTCACATCCTTGCAATGCAGATTTTCATACAGACCAGTGATACTTTCTACAATAGTAGACTAACGGAAATTCAATTCCTTTTGGCACTGCCACTGAAGATGCTAACAATTTGTGAAAATTCCGCTTGGCACTAGAACCACCCCAACTTTTCACCTGGGATTGAACATACCATTCTCTAGTTCACTCCAATCGCTTACCACTTCGCTCACACCAGTGCAATTCCACTGGTACAAAGAACTCGTACAGGTCACCCTGCCCAAACTCCACCCTAAAGCTTAATCCCTACTTCTTTAATACATAAGTCAATTTGTACTCGTAAACTGGCAATTTCAAGTGGACCACCTGATGGCCAACCCCACAGAGGATCGTCGCTACTGCACAAGACACACAAGCTACTGTAGCGGTGGCACTTCCTACGACACAATGAAGGTTGCGGCGATGATTGTTCCCCACTCCGCTTTTAATCCCCGTTGTTCGGAAGATCTCAGCGTAATGGCCCTTTTCCTGATTTGGAGCTCACACGAACAGGCTCTCCAGAGTGCTGGAGGCCCTACGCCAAATTTATATAGACAAGTTGGGTCCAGCAGGCGGCCCAACCACGTAGAAGTGCCGCTGGGACCCCTAGAGTATCGCCAAATGGGCCACAGTTTGGTGGGCCAGGCCGTGCTACGGCAGCCGTGGGGCCTCCCTATGGGCAAAAATTCCCAAATCAAAACAAAAATCTCAGTCGAACAAAAAGTAGACAACCAACACATTCTGGTGAACGTTATCAAATGAAGGGCCAAAGTAACCGTCCCAAGAACACTGGAGAGGGGAACAACCGTGGCGAAGGGGTTGGAGCGGTTGGTAATGGTTCTAAGAGTGGAAGCGCCGGTGCCGGGGGCAGCTCCTTTGGTGGAGCAGCCCGTACGAGCGGCGGCGGACACAACAACGCCACTGGGCACGCCGGGGGAGGCAGCAGCAAAAGCGGTGGCGGCGGAGCAGGGATGGGCAGCACCAACGGGTACACGTCGATGGCCGATGCATTGGCTGCTACCATGGCCAAGCCGGGCAAGAGTGGCGGCAGTGGCACGAGCTCTCCCAAGCAGGGTGCCCGGGCCAAGGAGCTGAAAAAACCGGCGGGGGCCAAGTTCAAGACGGACACGGACATCTCGGGCGGCACGCAGATCAAGGAGCGTGAGTTGCAGCGGTGGGTGCCGGACGATTCGTCCGACAACCCGTTGTTGACGCTCGAGGACTCGGGCGCCGGCTGGGACCAGTTCAAGGTGAACCAGGAGAAGTTTGGTGTCGAGTCCACCTACGACGAGCACTTGTACACGACCCGCATCAACACGTCCGGGCCCGACTACGAGCAGCGGCTTGCCAACGCTGAGAAGTTGGCCAAGGAGATTGAGTCCCAGTCCACCACCGACAGACACATTTTGGAGGAGAGAGGCATTGCCGTGGACGACTCGGGCATCGACGAGGAGGACAAGTACTCGGGTGTCGACAGAAGGGGCGACGAGTTGTTGGCTGCCCTCAAAAGTGGCGGCGGCGGCGCCTCCAACCCGCCTCCGTCCAAGTACGTGCCTCCCAGAACAAGAGGCGCCCCCCACCACGACCCAGCCATCATCTCGAGCAGAAAAGAGTCGCTTGTGGACATGAAGAAACCCGATTCCATCCCGGCAAAGCCCCAGGTGATTGGCCAGAACAACGACTCCTTCAGGCTCAACGCCCAGAGCGAGATCAACTCGCTCCGCGAGTTCAGCGCAAACTTCAAGATCCCCCACAAGATGCCCACAGACCTATTGCCCATCTTGGCCAAGGACAAGATCAAACAAGACGAGATATTGAAGAAGCAGGACAAAAAGGGAGCACCAGAGCCCTCTGCCTCTGCCCCAAGTCCATCCAAGCAAACAGTCAAGAAGAAAATGGACCCCACCAAGCCTGCCTTCAAGCTCAACCCCAAGGCTGCCGTCTTCACGCCATCCAACAAGCTCTCGCCCACACCACCAAAGGCCCAGTACAACACCGGGAACAATAGAAACTCTCTGCCCCGTGTCTCCAACTCGCGGCCCTACTCGGGCTCGGGCTCCGCTACCCTGGCCCTGCTGTTCAAAAAGCACCACCAGATCCTGCCCGCAGACTTTTTCGGTGGTGCCTCCAAGATCCCAACCCCAGACTCCCAAAAGAAGAAGGTCAAGGACTTCCAGTTTGCCTTTAGTTTGTTCATAACTACTAGGAAAAAGTTTGACCAGCAGCCTGTTGTTTACGAAAGGACCTTCCAAACGCCTCCTACGTGGGCATCAACCATCGATGCCTCCCACGACCAGTTGTTCCCACCCTTGGGCGCAGGCAAGATGGGCATGATGGGCGCTGGAGGAATAGCGATGGGCGGCGGCATGCCCGGCGGCGTCATGGTCCCTCCCCAGATGATGGTCCCCACGCTGCCTTTCATGCCCAGCCCCATGCTCTCGGCCCCGGTGCCGGGTGGCTACGGGCCCCCAGGCAATAACAAGTTCCCAATGTCTCCCCAACAGCACCACGCACAGCATAACCAGCTGCTGCCCCAGCAACAACAACAACAACCACACCAACACCAGCTGCCACAACACCACCTCAGCCCTCAGATGCACCTGCAGCAGGCGGCCGCCATGGCCGCCGCCCACTTCCAGCAGCAGCAGCAGTTCCACGCTGCCATGATGTACCAACAGCAGTTCCCAGGCTCCATGCCCGCCGGCCAGCCCCCCATCTCTATATACCCAGGAGGCGACCCACAATTCATCCCGCCGGGCGGCTTCATGCCGCCCCCAGGCGGATTTGGTCCAGGGGCTCCCGGAAGCGGCAGCGGCGGCGCAGGCAGCCCTGTTGCTAGTAACATGGTGGTGGGGTCTCCTCAGTACTCTGGCAATGGTAACCACCACCATCACCACTATAACAGCGGAAACCATGGAAGAAGATTCCAAGGTTCCAAGAGAGGAGCCCACAGTTAAAAGCCAGGTCTGCGTGCAGAGCTATGACAAGAAATCAACGAAAGGTTGCCGGTTCTACAACGTAGTTAACTAGTAATTTTTCATAAACAAGATATGAACAAGTGTAGGAAATGTGACTCAAGAGGGGACTGCCTCAGGTGGGGAATAGATGTAGGGAGAAGGAGGAGTGTAGAAGGAGTGTAGGATGGAGGAGTGGTGGACAGCGATGTTAGTCGAATGGAAAACAGAATATCGAATTTACAGAATACTAAGAGGTCTCTACTGCTACCACAACTACATCCAATGTACCTTAAACTGCATGCTCTATATCAATATCTCTTGCTATGTCTGTGTTGGAATGGATGGTGGTGGCAGCTGTGACTCGAGCCTTTAGGATCATTGCAGCCATAGTCCCTCGCTAATACACGGCGTAACTCTCCCCAATCCCACTAGGGCACATCGCTAACGTCAATATTTTAGCGTCCAACACCGCTAATTAGCGGCACCTCTAGCGAAGGTGCGCTCGCTATTTTTCGCCACACCCACGTCAAATTAGCGACACTCCGCTAATTTTGTCGCGAGCCCAATTCTCCACGCCCACTACCAAAGATTTCTGCGACTTGTTTCGACTTATTTCTAAAACAACACATGTCAGATATAGCCCTCTCCAAGATCGCCAGCCTTATCAAGGTGGAGGACGATCTTGTCAAGGTATCACAGCTCCGTCAGCAATTCGTGAAGGAGAAGGCATCGGTGGATTCCAAACTCTCGACTGCCACCAAACTCCAAATAGATTCGATCTCCTCCAACCTCAAACAGCTCAATAATGCAGCCCTCAAGCTAGCAGCCATCAAGGGGAACATCAACAAGGTGAACCAGGTGTACGACGAGTCTATCAGCCGCATCAAAGACTATAACACCATCAACACCATGACCACTGTCAACCAGTTCCTCCACCAGGTGCAGAACTTGTACGCTGATATCTCCAGCTTCAAATCGTACGTCCAGGTGTTGAACAGGGACATGGAGAACGAGTTGGACAACATGAAATCCGACTTATCGTACCCGCTCAGCAACATCTTCCACATCCACTACCGATTGAACCAAACCAGAAACTTCTGTGACTACCTCGAGTACGACGCCATTTCCTTGACGGACGACTTGAGGTCCATTGTCGCCAAGATTGTGAGTCCTATCCGGGGGTCGATCCAGTTGTTTGACGAGTTGATGAGCGAGGCCATCACCTCGCTCACAGAGGCCGTCAAAGAGGGCAACACCTCGCTCGCATTCAAGGTGATCAAGGTGATTGAGTTTGAGCACAACGAGGACTTGAAGTTCCAATTGTCCAAGCTGTTGGGGTTGGACTTGAAGTCCTCCAACTACGCCAACTTCAGAGGCAGCAGAAGAAACTACAAGAAGTTCTTCCACGACAAGTTGGAGGAGTCCTTGGTGGAGACCTTTGACCAGTGTGTCAAGCACTTTAGCCATGACAAGATGCAAGTCTACGACAACCTCGACTGGTTGGAAGACGAATTGAGGTTCGTTGCAAACACCTTCCAGGGCTTGTTCCCCAACGAGTGGGAGATTGGTGCCTTCATCCAGGGCGTCTACTTTGACCTGTTGCACAAGTTCACCATGGAGGTGATCAAAACAGACCCACCGGCAGAGGACTTGTTGCGTATTCTTTCCTATGACTCCCACTATACCAAGGTGGTTGCAGCTTTGAACGTAGAAGACAAGTTGGCCAAGAAGCAACAGCGTTCTATCATTGGTGAGGACTTGAAGAACGTGGTCTTGGACGACTACCTCAAGATCATCACCCAAAAGATGGACGAATGGAACAAGAACTTGATTGCCCTGGAGAAGCATACTTTCAACACAAGAAACGAAGGAAGTCCTCCAAGCACATACAACTACCACCAAGTCTTTGAAGACTATGTCGACCAGGAATTGACCTTGGTGGAGATCGACGCTACCGTCTATGTCTTGCCGGACTTCAAGATTGCATTGTCCATGTTGAAAGAACAAGCCGACGTGTCGGCCGACCTGGGCTACTCCAAGATCTTGGTCGGGGTTATCGAAAACTGGTCCAGAGCTTATAATTTGAGAACCGACAGCTATAGACAAATTATCGACGATGAGTTCGACAGATACATGACCATCTTCAACAATGAAAAGTACTTAGTCCACCAAAGTATGATGAAGAGAATCTTCACCAGAAACAACCAAGACCAGCACTTGGATCTCGACAACATGACAAACCAGGAAATCGAAATGGTGTCGCCTCCAGGGTTGATTGAGTACTTGATTGCCTTGGCAAACACCTATGAGATCAACACAGACAGATTGCAAGAAAAGTTCTTGTCAACATACAAAGAAAAAACCCATGCCCTGCATCACATGAAGATCGAAAAGGCGTTCGACGATACCTTGGGTCCTTCCACAGACCTCATTTCACAAGTAATTCGTTACGTCGTCGATATCATTGTCAACGATTTATACCCTGCATTATCCAACACCTTCAACCGGTCCTGGTACGAAGACAAGAGAGGCGGCGAAGACATCCGCGATGCCCACAAAATGGTGGAGACCATTGTGGAGTACATGTCTGAAATCAGAGTCTATGCCTCTTACGATATCTACCAGGTCACTTTTAACGTTTTGTTGGACACTTTCATCCTGGCTTATATTAAGATCGGGTACACTAATATTTTGCAAGGAGATGCTAAGAAGATCGATCCTTTGGCTGTGAAGAAGTACAAATCCTTCAGCGAAGCCATCTCCAGAGACGTTTCGATCTTCTTCTCTGCATTGGAAGGCTTGCTAACCTTGAAGGATAGAGAATACTTGTACAGCAGTTTGAATGCCATCGAATTTTTGGGCGTTTTGGCAACTCACGAGGACCCTCTCAACTTTATTCCTCAAATGTGGGAAAACGAAATCTTGCCAATGTTCTATTACTGTTCCGTGGAGTACGTGAGGGGCATTTGTTTGTGCAGAAAGGACATGGATAAGTCTCAAGTGAATCCAATGATTGAGGAATTGATCAAGATCCAGAGAGACTACCAAGTCAATAACGAACCTCCTCAACTTCCTGTGGGCACCTTAACTGATTTCAGGTACACTTAGTGTGATCTTGAACTAACACTTCATATAGACTGTGAATGTACAAAGGGTAATATGGATATGAAATGACTGTAGGAGTAGTTTTATTTGTATTAATGCATAGTGGTAATGGAGAAACCCTTCTTCAATCTGAATCTGATTCTGAACCAGATGAGTAACCTGAAACTACCAGCAACGCTGATTTTTCGGCTGGCTTCGATGTTGGAGCTGGTGAAGTGCTCGATTTTGAGGATGCTTTCACTTTGTCTTCTACCTGGTTATCACTGGATGAAACCAGAGGTGAGTTTGATTTGGACGGTACCTTCACTTCTTCTCCACCACTTAATGGTGCAGGCTTTGCTCGTTTGATTGCTATCTTCCCATCAACGGTAACTCTCTCGCTACCTCTCTTCTTCTTAAAGGCAAGCTTGGCAATCTCTTCGTCTTCCTTATCGTGGTCAACTCCATCAGTCTTCTTGATGCCCTCTTGAGCTCTACGAATCAACTCAGACTCTCCAACCTCGGCTATTCTTCTTCTTTCGCTCTCCAATTCTTGCAATTGCTCGTCTATCTCCTGTTGTCTCTGTTGTTCTTTTAACTTCTCCTGTAAGTCGCCGTACAAGTCACCATTCTTGCTCTGTTCGTTCTTGGTCCAGAACGGATTGTGTTTCCTCTTTTCCTTCAATTCCTTGAACTTCTGGTCCTCCTGTTCTTCTCTGGCCAATCTCTCAAGAATCTGGTCTTCTGATTCCTCCTCAATCTGCTTCTTAGCTCCCAATCTCGAGCCTCCTCCCTCGAAGTTTCTCACGGCTCCTGACTCCGGAGTGTATCCTGCGGTCTGGGGGTTGGTCTTGAATGTAATGGCGTTGTTGCAAACTGGACAAGTGATGTGAAATCGTATGATTCGAGTATTCAAGTACTTTTCTGGTAGCGTTTCCTTCTTGGCATTGAACGACCGGCGCTGGGCTATGTATTCGTTACATTTGAGACATCTCATCGAGTAGGGTGCCATCATTCTGATCTTGATGATCAAGTTGCCGGCCGTCTTCTTTTTCTTCAACTTGGGAACAAGAGAAGGGTCGTAGTCGGGTGGGTACCACTTGTTAATAGCTTTTCTCTCGGACATTTTTGCGGTGGTGGTTGCAATCTATCAGAGATTGATTACGTGATGTGGAGTTGATGTTAGAAATGGCTGTAAAAAAAGCTCCGCGCTACCAGGTGACTTTAACAGCAGCGCTAGCCAACTAGATGCAACTCCAACAACAACGATGGCAACAGTAACGACGACAACGAGGAAGACATATAATAAAGTGAAGGAGGATATTGAAAAGCAAGGAGCTTGGAAATAGAGTTTTCTGTAAGAGTATGGCTTTGGGTGGCCAGTTGCAGTGGCTACACATAGGTAGGTAGGTCTTTCAAGAGCTAAGACAATAACTGGGCCAAAACAGCATGGGAGAGAAAGATCGCGTACTGGAGTGTTAAGCAAGCTGTTAGTGAACTGTTTCTGGTGAGTGGGTTGTTGTTGGAGACGTACTTCCCAAGATAGTAGCAGCAGCCATATTTTTCGCAGCCAGTGTCAAGATAGATAGAACGACTACCAAGCGAACCCTCTCAAGTAGATGCAGCAATGCTGTTTGTTTTCATATATAAAGATGCAGTTAATCAACATATGACCTTCTTTGTGTCTACTGTATCCACTGGGTGTGCTTATCGGGTATTGGTACTCGCTGGGCCCTATGTGCAGAGTTGCAACCACAATACCCAGGACTAGACTCACAAGACTAGTCTCCAGCAAGTAGACTCCCAAGACGATACTCCTACGAGAAGACCCCAAAGATTAAAGCTGCTAGTAGAAACCCACCATACTCTCATACTGAAACTTCTTGGTTGTCCTCACACTCTGGTGTTACTTTGGTAGCGCAGCTCTGCTCAGCTTATCAAACCCCTACAATCATTAGCGAAAGAAGCATAATGCTCCAATGTATTAGATTACGTAGTCACACCCAAGCTAAACGATGTACTTCGAACTCGTGGCCAAGGTTTGCACCCAGTCCGCTTACACACCCTCCTTTACACATGTATTCCTAAATTACACTCCCAAATAATGTGTATTAACTTATACGGGAGACGTTTAATCAGCATTTCTCTTAGCAGCCTTCTTAGCAGCCTTCTTTTGGGTACCAAAGATCTTCTTGTCTCTGTTCTTCTTTTGCTTTCTTTGTTGTCTAGAAGCCTTTTCAACCTTGGTGGCCAAACCGTATCTAACCAATCTGTAAGCTGGTTCGAATCTCTTAGCGTCAGCAACGGATTGGTAGATCAAACCGAAACCAGTGGACTTTCCACCACCGAAAGCGGTTCTGAAACCGAAAACAGAAACAGAGTCCTTTTCAGCCTTGTAGATTTCAGCCAACTTTTCACGTAATTCATCCTTAGAGACGTTAGCTCTGTTTGGGTGCAAGACGTCAATGACAAATTGCTTTCTAGCCAACAATGGGTTGGAAATAACCTTACGAGTTCTAATAGTAACAGCGTCACTCTAGATATTTGTTAGTACCACAGTCAACACATTCGCTTTGGGTGTACTTTCAATCGTCTGCTACCATAGGCATTCGTCTGTATTCTCTCTCATCTTGTCATTTGTTGTTTCATATCCTTCTTGATAGCCTTTTATCTTAGTTCACCTCTCGATATCCTCATTGTACATACCATCTTGATTCCTTGGTGGTGGTGTATCAAAACTTTTTCGAAAGAAGTCTCCTAAAATTTTTTCCCTATTGAAAATTTTCCAGTAGGGAAGACCTGCAGGAAGCGCCGAGAAACGGTCATGTGACCATACGGTTGGCGCGCATCTCTCAAAAAAAAGAGTCTACCGAGGGCATGAGCCCTAAATGAGAAATATCAACACGTGAGTGGACTTTTTTGCAGACAGAGCTGTCTCTCCTCACATGACATCCTTTTTTAGACCGCACATTTCCTAGTCTTGTAATTGTGCATATTAAATTTCGGGAGTTAAGCAAATTGTGGGGATTGTCCCATTTTCTCTGGGAAGCGGGTATAGTGTGATGAAAAGCACGCGTGTGCTAATAGGGGGTAGCGGAGCACGAGAGAGCACGGGAGGGCACGGGAAACAAGTACGAGGGAGCGGCGGCGGTGGCGACATGACTGGCACGGCGAACGCAACGGTTCGACGCAGTAGGTTTGTATCTATTTGCCATTACTGTGTCTTAAGACCCCCGTTTCCCAATTAGGTATGTAGATCCCGCGGCCGGGCCTGGCTGGCACGGAACGGAAATATCGACGCGCTGCAGCCACGAGTTAAAAATGTACAGAGAAGGCGGATGGGATTGTCAGGCCCTAAGCCCCGTCCGCCGTGCGGGCGGACTTGTCGAGGTTCCAGAGAGCCTGGCGATAGAAGCAATTGCTGCCAAAAACACTACAACTTAACAGTCCATAATCATAATTTTTCATAATCAAAACTAATAACTTATTCAGCCTTGTCCTTCAAGTCCAATCTAACAGCCTTAGTTTGGGTGTAGTTTTCCAAAGCTTCAATACCCAATTCTCTACCAATACCAGATTGGCCGAAACCACCGAATGGAACCATGTGGTGGAAGTCATTGTGGGTGTTGAGCCAGACGGTACCGGCGTTGAGTCTGTTGGCAACAGCGATGGCCTTGTTGACGTCTTCGGTGTGGACGGCAGCAGCCAAGCCAAACTCAGAGTCGTTGGCCAAGTTGACAACCTCGTCGACAGTCTTGAACTTGGCAATGGTGACAACAGGTCCAAAGATTTCTTCCTTGACAATGGTCATGTCTTCGTTAACGTCAGCGAAAATGGTTGGGTTGATGAAGTAACCCTTGTCACCGTGTCTGGAACCACCAGTGACAACAGTGGCACCTTCGGCAACACCCTTGTCAATGTAACCCAAAATCCTTTCAAATTGAACCTTAGACACTTGAGCACCCATGAAAGTTTCTTCGTTGAATGGGTCACCAATCTTCAAGGCTTCAGCAGCAGCCTTAAACTCGGCAACAACCTCGTCGTAAACACCTTCTTGAACGTAGATTCTGGAACCAGCACAGCACACTTCACCAGTGTTGTAGAAAATACCAGTGACCAAGTGTGGAATAGTAGCCTTGACGTCAGCATCGTTGAAGACAATGGCTGGGGACTTACCACCCAATTCCAAAGTGACCTTCTTCAAGTTAGTTTCAGCAGCAATCTTCATGATGTGCTTACCAACTGGGGTGGAACCAGTGAAAGCAACCTTCTTAATTCTTGGGTGGGCAGCAATGTGGTTACCGGCAACCTTACCGAAACCAGAGATAATGTTGATAACACCGGCTGGGATACCAGCTTCCTTGATCAACTTGGCCAAGTACAAAGCGGAAAGTGGAGTGCTTTCGGCAGTCTTGAGAACAGTGGTACAACCAGTAGCTAAAATAGGACCGAGCTTCCAGGAGGCCATCAACAATGGGAAGTTCCATGGGATGATTTGGCCACAGACACCAACAGGCTCTCTTCTGGTGTAGGTAAAGTGGGTGTTACCGGTTTCAATGACTCTACCAGTGATCTTGTCGACCCAACCGGCAACCGATCTGATGTAGTTGGCAGACAAGACAACGTCACCACGGGAACAGGCAAGAGACTTACCGTTGTCCAAGGATTCGATACCAGCCAAGATCTCGGCGTCACGTTCCATCAAGTCGGCCAACTTGGAGATGGCCTTGGTACGGGTGATGGGGTCGGCCTTGGCCCAGTCGGTGTTCTTGAAGGTGTGTTCTGCGGCATCGACGGCAGCGTCGACATCTTCTTCCAAAGCTTCGTAGACTTGTGCAACCTCTTCCTCGGTGGATGGAGAAATGACGGAAAAGGTCTTGCCGGCCTTGGAGGGAACAAACTCGTTGTTGATGAACAAACCAACCGGTTGTTCATACTCAACTCCGTTGGGCAACTTGATCTTTTGGGTCAATGGCAAAGAAGAGTAAAATCTTTGAGCAAGTGCAGGCTTGACTGCTCTGGCGGCAACTGCAGTTCTAAACATGGTTGTCTGGATGTTTTTCTAGTCAATTGAGTGCCCAACCAATGCCTTTATATACTTTTCAAGTGAGGGGAGCGTGGGGACTACTTTCCTAATAGGTCCTAAAAACCGGATCCAAAGACCGGACTCATAATGCCACAAAATAACCTCCAAAGTGTTACAAACTGCCTCTGCAAAGTCGGGTGAGGAAAGCTGGACGGATAAAAAATATTGGGGAACTGCATTTATTCCGGCAGCTTAAAGAGGAGATACCGAATTAGTAACATACATGTGTTCAAAATAATCAGATGCATACCTAGAAACACGAAATCAAGCACTGCGGTCGGCTTTACAGCTATAGAGCACTATCTCTTTGTCTACGGCTGATCCAGCGTAGCTGATAATGCGCCGAAGCTCTTATTATGCACTGATCAGCAATCTCGTTCGGAATTGTCAACTTTTTTTGCAGGCGAAAAAGGTGAGGGCAATCACCGTTACTTCGTGCGGAGTTAGGCACATTAAGGATATTTGGGCTTGCTGGGTGTTAATAGGAGTTGCCGAGTATTTTCTCGGGAAACCCGGGGATTGCAAGTCCGACACAAAGGATCTTCTGGGGTAAGGCACTTGCTAGGTTTGCGGTCCGGGGATTGGAACTGCCCAGGTGTCTTGCAAAACCGCGTTTTCTTGTGCTAACCCCCTGTTTTGGGCCACCTACCCACTTCACGGAGCGAGCTCTGGGTCCACCAGCAGAGTGGGTAGATGCGCTGGAAAGTGTACGGCATCCATGGTTCTCCGCATTTGCTTTTCGGGTCCGGAGTGCATGGCTCAGAAAACATTTGCATGGAGTTAGCCACGTCAATTACAAATCATCGGAGTATGCGCCTCCTCCACAGACCCATCAGCCCTTATTTAATTCTTTCCTAAACTCCTTTTCACTTTTCTCTAACTCCGACCGACTAACACCAAACACTCTTCCGAGCCTGTGACAGAGCTTGGTCTCAATCTCCTCCATGAGCGGGTTGCCATGGGCAACACACTCCCCCATCGAGTTGAGTGCTTCCTGGATCCCGAACGCCACGGGCTCGGGGTCTTGACCGTCGTCACGGCTGCTGCCGTCGCCCCCATCGTGCTGCCCTGCTGCGTCCTGCATATTGAAGATTGCAAAAAGTCGATTAGTAGAGATGTTGTCTGACCGTTGGATAACGTTCTTGTACATCCAGGTGCAATAACGGTCAATCTTCTCGTTGGACCAGCTAAGGAGCTCGTCGTACGTGGTGTTTGAGTAGATAAACTCGTTGTTTTTTTCGTACTTGGTCAAGGACTCGAGCCACGCTGCCCCGTTGCCCTTCTGGAGGAACGACACCTTGACGAGTAGGAGCATCTGGCCCAATAACCGGATTTCCGGGAACTTGTACGTGTGGTGGAGGTTTTTGGGAATAGTCAAGGTGGGTGGTGCCAACCTGACAAGCGTGCAAAACAACTCAAGCGAGTTGGGGATGATGAGGGTCTCGGAAAGCACCCGAAAGACAAATGCATAGTAATAGTTTGTGGGAACCGACATCTCTATTCCCGAGCCTAAAATCCGAGTGACGTTCAAGGAGATTTGACCATAAAGGAAATTATTGTTCGGTAACTTGAACGGCTGAAGCTGCGTGTGGTAGATTGTTGGAAGCTGCTTGAGGAGCTCCCGAGGGACGTGCTGGAGCGCACGCAAGTACGGCACATGGTCCTCGCTTATGTCCTCGAGCAAGTCGTGTGTGTAGTAGTGGTGGTAGCGTAACTGGAGGGTCGATACGTAGATGATGCACGCCAAGTCGAGCGCCGTCAACTCCCTTCTCGTGGGACTCGGCACCTTGCGTGTGTCTTCGTAGTACACCTTCAACACCTTGACCCAGTTGGTCTTGACAAGCGTCGTGAGCTCCTCCTGCATGCTCGGGTACCTCGACACCATCGCTTCTGTCATGGCTTTCAAGACAATCTGGAGGCACCGGAAATATAGCCCTTTGGCCGCTTTTCCGTACACCTTTGTGGTTTTCTGGACCTGGGCCTGGGAGTCGCCGGTGGCACGAAGACGGCCGGCGTCATCGAGTGTCACCGCCGTGATTCTCCGTGTCGTCGCCCCGGTCTGGTAGTCGTCGTCGTCGTTGATTTCAAACTCTCCCTCCACAACGTGCCCGAACCGGCAGATCGTGAGCCCATCACGGACCTGGTAGTGACGACTTTGGCAGTTATCTGTACCGCAAACTGGTCCTCGTCGCCACATGATGCTGTTTTGGTTTATATATGGGTAGAATGGGGATCTCGTACTATTGTGTACTGAGGTTGGTATTATCTAGTCTGTCCACTGTGTCTCGGTGAAGCCGTAGATAAGATAAACCTGATTTGGGTGGAAATGCTGAAAGTATTGGAACCTCTATAAACGGTTTACCAAATGGATAGTGTTGTTTTACCCGATTTCCAACTAACAAAGGAAGTGATGACTATCTCTAACGCTGGTGTGAAGTGTCTCGGAGTGGATCCAAAAGTCCTATAAGAATGCAAACTCAATATAATACAGTAAGTGGGTGTCACTTGGTTATGGCAACCCTAATAGCACAAGTTTAGGGGGTTTGGAGTTTGCCTGGGCAGGATGGCGGGAGTTCAGCGGAATGTCTAAGAGTTACCAATTTTTGATTTTCTTTGGTGATCTACTGCAAGCCTGGATCTCCAATGGGCTTCTCTTGAACAGGAACAATCACAATTAACAGGCCAACTATGCAGTGTGCTATAGTTACTTCTCCGAGTCTAGATACTTAACCACTGGTTTCTTTTACAATACTAGGGCCAACACCACTTCACCTTGGAAGAGCTGGGGAAGAGCTGAGATGACGTACGCGTCCTGCACACAGACCAACTAAAGTGCCAGTATCAAGTGCAGCAAAATATAAACAACAACAACATGGATACACCAGAGAGTAGCATAGACGGCGAAGTTGTCGAGGCTATTGGCGTTGAGGTGGTTGTTGAACCAGGAACTACCGAAGTATTGTCAGTTAATGAGATTCAGGCTGATGAAAGTGGACTTTTTGGATCAATAGATGCAACACAAGGCAGAGTTTTAACAGAGGGCAACTCAACAGAGAGGGAGAGCAATGGAAATAACCAGGAAGAGGAACAAGTTTCGGAAGAAAACGAAAGCGCCAACCAAGACGAAGTGGCAGTTGCCAGAACTTTGGACCTGATTGCTGCAAGTATCGACCAGCCGGGATCTGGTGAAGCAGCAGAAGATGTGGTCGAGTCGTCCACTAGAGAACTAATAATACAACCAATAGAGGTGGAAGACCCCGAGGAGGAGAAACTGAAAGCTACAAGAGAAACAGAACAGTCAGAAGAACATACACAACACACAGCATCAACGGAACAGCCTGAAGAACAACACACAGAAAACACAGCATCAACAGAACAGCCAGAATCAGATCTGAACTCTCGAAAACGAACTTTAGAGATACCTACCAAGTCCAGCACCCGAAAGCGTATTCCCGGGAGACTCATCGACACAATGTGGGAGCCACTTCCACCAAACACCACCACCTCGCTCGACCACATCCTCAACATGAGTCTCAACACCTGCGTGGAGAGATATGCACTGAACCCAGACAAGATGTCGCGGGTGCTGAGTGTTCTCCACAACCAGTGGATCAGCGACCGGCTGCCCAACTCGTTCCGGTCGAGGCTTTCTGCCACCAAAGTGCCGCCCACGTCCACCATGGCCCAGTCGTCCGACATCTTCAACTTCGACCTTATAGGCAGACGCAAGCGATTTCTCGAAACCTATCTTCTGGCCGAACTCCGCCAGTTGCAGGACTTGAAGAAACACAAGACACAGCTCCAAGTGCTGTTTGAGCTGGATTCGAAGTACTTGGAGGAAATGAAGAAGACGGTCGAGGTGGACACCAAACGCATGAACAGGGAGATCGAGGCCAAACGGGCCGAGTTGAACATGCTGGTTCCGTCCAGCAGCGAGCTTGCGTTTGTGCCGGTTGCCCCTCCCAAGTTCAACGCCAACGAGGACGACGACTGTGTGGAGGTTTTGCAGTTGCTAAGCAAACACTTGGCCAGCATAGAGAACAACACGATGGACTTGGAGGTCTTGAATGACAAGTTGGAGGTCTTGTATAATATTTTGGATATGGTTTAGGTGAGAGGGAGACTTACAGCCATAAGTTGCTTGAAAGACCACCCACCGTCGTTTCAGCGATCTGTGGGGTAACACTACAGACAGAATACCAAGAGAGTAGTGTTGCATAATAGAGTGGTTTTGGGTTTATAATCATACGGTAATTGTCTAATTGACGTGTATTGGCTTGATATATGACGAGTTAGTCTCTAAAGCGACCTTTGTCGTGTTAAAGCTCTTCGTCTTGTAGGCGACCTGTAACCTGGCGACCAGATTGGTGTAGTTGTGTAATGACTTGTAATTTGTGGCCTTTAGGACTGGATTCTCCTGAGGAAACGTCCCAGTGAATAGCTGGGACTGTGCTCTCCTTTGTTTACGGCCACGTTGTAAGTGTTGCTTTAATCCAGTATTCAGCCAATCATGGAGACAACCAGAAGATGGTTATCAACACCTGGGGCTCTCCTTCCAACTTAACTGCTGCGTAGCCATCCTTCTCGGCGTCCCAAACAGCACCAAAGTTCGACCTTATGTTCAAGTCGATGTCGGTGGTGGGAGCTGTGATCGTGGTGGCCTGCACCAAGAACTTGTGCTTGGACGATTTCTGCTGGAGAAATGGGAGAATGGTCTTGTGGATGGTCTCCTTGGGGTTCTCAAGAAGAGCCGCTTGGTTGTCGCTGATGACCTGCTCGATGTGGGCTATAGTGAAGGGAGCTTCGGGCGAGATAGACGAGTTGACAACAGACATTGGTGGTTTTTTATTTTAGCGGAGCGAGAAAAAGATGTGGTTGTGGGAGACTGGGATGGTGAAGAGTGGAATCGTGAAGAGTGGGAGAGGGAAGAGTGGGAGAGGGAAGAATAGGCAAAACAGGAATAAGAGAAAGAGGGAGAGGAGGGGGAGGCTCTTGTATGCTATTTGGTGCAATTACAAGGAATTTGATTGTTTGTGTGGTGTTGGAGGTGTTTTTGGGGCAATTGGTGGGGGATGGATGCAGTAGGAGAAGCAGAATCAAGACGTTTAAAGGAGAAGCAGGATAGCAGAGGTATTGGAAGGGGAACTGACCAAAAGGATAGTCCTAGAAACAAGTCAAAAAAGGAAAAGGGAAATCCAATAGTCGTGGACTAGATCAGTGGCATCTCGCCAGTATCTCCTCCAGAAATCCTCCTCCAGGTACCTTCCGCCATACCCAAACCCACCTCTCCAGAAACAACCACGACCCTCTTAAACGCTATTCCCTGCTGAGACCTCTTCCCTCTTAACATCCCCAGAACACTCTGTCTTGTTTGGCAACTCACTTGCAACCTACTGACGTCATACGATACTCACCCTAGCATTTCGCAGCCATTTTGCAAAATTCTTACCAAACAGTCAAACCTGGAACCGTCATCGCAACGACTCGTAACAATACCCACCTACCAAGACCATGTAAATCATCTCTAATCCCTAAGCACTCCAGTAGACTTACTCTACTCACCGAAAGTTCATCTTGGGGTAACTTCACACTAGACACAGAGCTGCCTTTATCAGGGTCTGGTCTGGCCTTTGTCCCTCCACTACTACCCCAGAACCCGTTCTAACACTCATAAATCACATCAAAAACTAACCACAAGTGTTCCTAGTTGCGGCTACAACCAAGAGACCCCCCTGAAATGCCTCTGGTCTGCTTATGAACTCCACCAAGACAACCGGACACGCTCACATGCTCATCTCCGTAGTGTTGCACAAGTTCGGCACGGATCGGCTTTAGCCAGGGTCGAGCGATCTTGAGCTGAGTACCCGAACGGCTACAGGGGTCACAAGCACCCAGAAATAAGGAGGACGACGTGCCCCCCTCTATCCGAGAGGCCTGAAGGTGCTCAAGACCATGCTAGCCTAGACTGTCGCTATTGTCTTGGTGTTTCCAACTATACGAGTATACGACGCGCAAAATGGCAAATTTGGATACACATTTTATACGTATCTACTTCTTCTTTTACTCCGTGGGGATACCTTTTCAAGCGCTGAGATAGTTGGGACAGGATGAACATATTCAGAAAGAAGGCCGTCGACTCGGAGACGTCGTCGATTCTGTCGAGCAGCTCCAAGAAGTCCAAGCTCATCAAGTGCCACACTCCGTTCGAGGAACCGTTGGCAGCACCCAAGCGGGCCGACAAGGCGTTGGACGCCGAACAGCAGGAAAAGTACAAGACGGTGTTGGCCCACTTCACCGAGTACATCAAGAAGGAGATCCCGGTGAACGACGGCAAGAACGCAGCCACCCACCCGGTGCTCCCTGAGGAGGTGGCCTGGTTGACGGAGGAGTGCTTCTTGCGGTACCTCCGGGCCACCAAGTGGAAGGTGGAGGCGTGTATCAAGCGGATCGAGGAGACCATTGTGTGGAGGCGGACCTTTGGGGTTGTCTATGTGCCTGGGCACACGGACGACGCCAAGCACATCACCGCCGACTTGGTCAAGGTGGAGAACGAGACGGGCAAGCACTTGATTCTCGGCTACGACGTGGACAACAGACCCTGCCTCTACTTGAGAAACGGCTACCAGAACACCCAGGCTGGCTTGAGGCAGGTGCAGTTTTTGGTTTTCATGTTGGAGAGAGTCATCCAGTTCATGCCCCCCGGCCAGGACACGCTTGCCTTGTTGATCGACTTCAAGGGCGCCCCCAAGGAGTTGAACTTGTCGCCTCCCACCTTCCCGCTGATCTCCATCTCCAAGCAGGTGTTGGGAATTTTGCAGCACCACTACCCCGAGAGACTCGGCCGTGGTATGTTCACCAACATCCCGTGGATCGGCTACACCTTTTTCAAGTTGGCCGAGCCCTTCATCGACCCATACACCAGGCTGAAGACCGTCTACGACCAGCCCTTTGAGAACTACGTGCCCAAGGAGCAGTTGGATAAGGAGTTTAATGGCAATTTGGACTTTGAGTACCAGCACGACGTCTACTGGCCCGAGATGAACAGAATGGCCGACCTCAAGCACAAGACCTACATGGAAAACTTTGAAAAACTCGGCCAGAAGATCGGTTTGAGTGAGTACGACTTGAGATGGACCGAAAAGATGGAAAAGATCGACAACCAGACCAAGGCTGCTGCCTCAAACACGGTCTCAGAGAAGACGGAGGACTCGCCAGAGAAGACAACCAATTTAGACACACCTCAACAAAAGCAAGAGGTTTCTGTCTCCGGTGCCTAGGCACCACAACTAGACGCATTAGAGTATAACTGTATATAAACGAGTATTTAAAGGTTGTAGAGGTGAGAAGTGGTACGGAGTTTTCAATGTCCCTAACTTGTGTTCCGCAATGGCTGCAAAAACTATCTCCACCACCACCAAAGTCCCCCCAAGAATGGAGGCTACAAAGGGGAAACATACAAGACGTGAGTATGTAGTGGACCCAAGCAGCAGCGCCACTTAGATCTGCTAACAGAAGGGGTCTTTTTAGTATAGAGGGTCCGCTTAGCAGAGCTACTCTTGGGTCTTACTTTCGCTGTGGGTAGCAATTTATTTAAGACAAATAGCTTACACACAAGACTTTAAAGAAACATAGAGATCAAAACTTGATCGCTTCTTTGTTTCCTCCAAGTATGTTCCCAATAGGCAGTGTCACTTCATTTCCATTCTCAGCTAGTTTCTCTTCTTTCTCCACACAACTCAAAGGTCTACAGCAATCCAAAGCCGCAGTTCAAACCTAAAGGCACACCAAACTTTGAAAAAGCCACATTATTCAAGAATCAAGAAATCAGCCTCTTGTTTCCGCCATTTTCTTTCCCAATATGTGCTCCACTGCATTCGTGCTTCCTCACCTAATTCTTTACTTCTCCAAGCGACTAGCCAGATCTCTCCAAAAATCAAAGTATAACGACAAGTCAAGACTCTAACATCCATAGAAGCCAATTATCCTGTCGAAACTTCATTCTGAATCGTCTGCCCTGCGTCAGCGTTCCCACGATACCCCCTTCCTACATCACGTCTCTTTCTGTGCCTAAACGTGACTTTCACGCGACTTTCCATGTGACTATTCAACATCTCAATTCTGCCAAATTATGAGTCAACGAGTCATGGAGCACGTTTTGACAGTGATAGCTCACCAGCAGCTCACTTCTGATATCAACAAGGAGGTCAGCGAGTTTCTCCAGTCCTTGGGAGTCACCAAGTCTGAGCTCCACCCACAATCGGAGAGAGCAGCCGATATCTACTTTGAGCATGAACAAGGTATACTTGACGAGGTGAGAGTGTTCAGCAACTCCAAGGCCCAGTACGACGTGATCTACCAGGCTAAGCTGAGCAGAGGAAGCCAGAAGTTGGTCGTTTTCGACATGGACTCGACATTGATCTACCAGGAGGTGATTGAGCTCATTGCAGCGCAGGCGGACATTGAGGCACAGGTTGCAGAGATCACCGAGCGGGCCATGAACGGGGAGTTGGACTTCAACGAGTCGTTGCATGAGCGTGTGCAGCTCCTCAAGGGCATCGACGCCTCGTCCTTGTGGGACACCTTGAAGGAAAAGATCGAAATCACCAAAGGTGCCCGTGAGCTCTGCGCCGAGTTGAAGAAACGTGGGTTCGTCTTGGCCGTGTGTTCGGGAGGGTTCATCGAGTTGGCTGAGTACGTCAAGGAGCAGCTAGGCTTGGACTATGCGTACGCCAACAAGTTGGGTGTCGACCTGCAGAACAGATTGGATGGTACCACCATCGGGCCCATCGTCAACGGCGACAGAAAGGCAAACTTGTTGTTGGAGATTGCCCAAAAGCACGGCTTGCGTCCCAACCAGGCCATGGCCGTCGGTGACGGTGCCAACGACTTGCCCATGATGGCGGCCGCAGGTTTCGGTGTGGCATGGAACGCAAAGCCCAAGGTCAGAGCCCTGGCTCCTGCCGAGTTGAACAGTAGCACCTTGGAAGATATATTGTATATACTTGGGAGTTCTTAGAATATAGAGTGGTAAGTATAGTGTAGGTGTGAGGTTGGGGTGGTGAGTGGTAATTCTGAGTGGTTTGAGTGGTGATCTGAGTGGTCTGAATGGTAGTTTTTAGTTGTGGGTCTGTGGTAAAGTCGTCTCTGTGGTAGTTCTTAGTGCTGTGTACAAGTAGCTGCTCATCCCACTACCTTCCCTTTGACCACACCCATCACTCCGTTAAACAACAAAACCTCGTCACCCACCAGAATATCCTTCTGTAGCACGATATCTTCCTGGATAAGGTTCTCCGATAAGAGAAAATGTCTGGTCACTCCACACAAGCAGCCCGAGCTCAACGGTGGAGTCACCCACTTGTCCTCTCTTCTGACGGCGACATTGGTAATAGAGCCCTCCATCACCTGACCCAGGCTGTTGAAGAGCACCACCTCCTCCTTAGGGGTCCTGATACCCGGCAAAGAACGCTCACGTGCCTCAGTGTAGTGCTTTCTGCTGGTGGTCTTGAAGGATGTGAAAGGCGACACCAATGTGGTAGCCTTATCGAGGTAGACATCCCAGTCGGGCACTGAGTCTTTTAAACCACTCAAGAGGTCATCACTGGCACCTGTGTCGTGCACCTCGACCTTCAGCGTCCCGTCCATTTTCACCAACAACCGCATCTTGTACGGTCTGTCCAACGGCTTGCCGGACGCCTTCAAGGCGCCAGCAAGCTGCTTCAAAAGGAATTCGGGCGTCACCTCAACCCGTGGACCGTCGAGATGCAACAGGAAGTACTCAAGTGTGTATACGAGCCTTTTGTGGTGCTGTTCAAAGAGGAAGAAGGCCTTGGAGTCGAGCGCCAGCGAAAGCTGGGGGTCGTACCGGATGGTCGAGAGGATCTCGAAACTGAGTGGGTCTTTGGGGAATGCATCTTTAATGTACTTGTTGTTGAGTTCTTCTAGAATTGAGCTGTCTGGCTCGAAAGAGGGCACCACCTGGGTGGCTTCTTCAGAAGAAGGATGTGACATGGAGATTTGATTTTCAGAGGTGAGGAAGAGTGTATAGTGGGGATGCCAAACTGGATTGAAAGGCAAGGTGGATTAAGAAAGGCTATGGAGGGAATGATATCTGTAATAGCAAGTATCTGTTTGTTGGATTCTTTGGCGGTTTGTGAAGTTGTGGTTGGTAAGAACAATACCGGGCACACCAACACAGTTCGACTACGGGACGGGCCAGGGCCAACTACAATAGGGCAGGACACCGGTACGTTACTTCCAGTTACATTTCTACTGTCGTTATTGACAAAACCTCCACTTTAGCCCACCTTTCAGGCGTTTTCCGATAAGATGGTCGAGTAACACAACTTGCCAACTTGACCACCAGATTTGCCGTTACCACATAACCTCCCGCCAAAGTCAGGCTACCACCCAAGTTTACAGATATATGTCTTCAACTCGCCAAAGACAGACTACTGCCCTCTCCTCTACATCTCCAGCTCGCCAAAGACGCTACACTTCCTCTCTATACCTCTATTAATATGGTCTAAATCTCTTCTTCTCCCTCATGACACGGACCCGTTCCTGGTCTGTCTTGAACTTGTTCAACAACTCGTTCATCTCCTCCTTCTTCTGTTGTCTCAACTGGAACCTATAGAAATCAGTCTTTTCCTTCTTCTTGGACTTCAACTGGGTCTTTTCCGTCTGCTCCTGGGTCACCAACTTCTGCTTGCCCAAGATATCCAGTTTTGTCTTTCTGTTGTTGCCTACCACCAAGGTGAAACCGTCGTCGTCCACCAACTGCGTTTGTCTCTGCAAGGCGTCCATCAGTTCCTGTTCGGCCCTGTCAAAGGCAGCAAGGTCGCTCGAGATCTTCTCGGAAAGCTCGTGCTCGTCCACCACGCTGGCGGAGAGCTGTGCCATATAACGGGCCAGCGCCAAGCTGGTGCTGAAGGGCCACTCACCGGCCTTCTTGGCGCCGGATGCCTTCTTCAACGACGCCAACGCAAGCTGTGCCGCAGCCTTGTCGACAAACGTCACGATCCCACAGTTCTTGGGCAACTTGGTGCCCTCGTCCATCTGCACCAAGTTCTTGGAAATTTCGCTATCCGTCGTCAACTCCGTCAAGCTCACCCAGAAGTCATCCATCGAGTCGGTGAGCACGCTTGCTGTGTATGACTCCACCGTTGCTCCCATGGCAATGCTCTGGAAGTACTTTTTGATGATGCTGAGCTCCGTCAAGATCGGGAGGTTGCAGAGAAACACAGACCTCGCAGACACGCTGCTGTTCACCTTGGACTCGTGTTTCTTATAGTAGATGTAATGTGTCGACTTGGTCTCGGGGATCTTCACTGGGAGAACCCCAAACCCTTTGATTTCGGTCATGGAGAAAAGTTTGGATGAGATGATAAAAAAAGACGTTCTTAAATGCGACGGCAGACATGGTAAGTGTTGATAGTGGGATGGACCTCGGTTTGAGGTTTACGAAAGGGCGGAAATGTTATGGGCTAGGAGACTAGTGATGTGGAGAGTATAGGGCAGAGTTGAGAGCAGGTGGGTTTTGTTTGGCGGTTTGGTGGTGGCGTGGGCGATGGGATGGACTTGGGACATGGGCCATGTTGCATTTCGCACCATCGGATGAGCAGCCAAGAGAGAACGAGGAAAGAGTGGGAACACACAAATAAGAGAAGGGCTAGTTGGAGGAGGGTTTCAAGGTATAGTGTGTGTGTGGTGTGTGTGTGGTGGTTGTGTGGTGTATGTTACTTCTGACAGCTTAGTTGCTGCATACTTGGTTGGCAATCTCGATGAGCTATGGTGGGGCTGGGAATTGCTGCAACATACCTGAAAGTGGCCCACTGTAGACGGACTAATTGAAGGTGTGTAGAGGAGTTCTCAGCTATGTAACCAACCGCTAGGTTTTGCTTATTTTGGAGTGTTCTAGACAAAAGACTACAACTTTACCGGAGAGGTCTTCTCGCCTTTTTGCAGACGTTTGCAGCCATGAAACCTCAGATGAGCAAACCTACACAAGGGCAGAGGAAGCACCACCTCAAATCATACGCCCCCAACACAAACTTACTTAAACCTTTAGATTGGGGAGGTTGACGAAACGTATTGTACCAAACACACCAGTAAACCCACGTGTGTCGAGACACCTCAACCTGACCACTTGGCACGAAAAACAGTTGTAGAAGGGAAAACTCCACAGCTAATTCGGTAAGAGAATACCCGATTAAATGGGTTGCTGCATACCTATTGCCTCACCTCTTTGGCCAACCCATGCTTATCTGTGCAGCCGTGGTTTCGCAGCCATCTGAAAACTTAGGAGGGGCTACGACCACTGGCCCATCCACTCCCAAAAAACCAATCATACACCCACAGCAGACACCCAGAACAGACACCCAGAACAAATACCCCATCACCCACACGCAGCACAAACACACGCGCAGACACAGAGATGTGTCTACTTTCAGCTTGTACACTCTCCATGCCAGTTGCAGCCAGTACGGCTGAGACTCATCTCCCCGTACCTCATAAGTCTCCCACCTGCCCCACTCAAACTCAAATCCCTTACTAACCCCACACACGTTCACATTTTCACTCCTTACACCTCATGGTGTTACTGCCCGTCAAGTGTCAGTGCTCAATCTGCGTCCACGGAAACGCATTTTCGCAGCCATCTCCTCCCCATACCCTTATCGTGTCCACCAGTACTCCCACCAGCATCATGCTACATTTCTCTACTGAAGCCAGCATAAAGTTCCAGGCCACCTCACACTTTCGATCTACTAAAAACATCAGTTTTCGCTTCCATAGGCTCCCTGGGCCATGCCTTTATCGATCCCCGTCTCATCGCTCGGTTAGATGCACTGCCCAAGTCAAACCCACCGCAACCTCCACGTCAATCTCACCAAGTGGGCACGTACGGTTCTACCTCAAACACACTCACCACACAACCAAATTGGTCCCACCACCCACCTCATTTCTGCTTGTCCATCACCCTTGCCCGGCGCTACCCCAAAGATCCACACCGTATCGTAATCTCTTAATAAATTTTGCGCACACACACAAAAATTTTCACTATGGACAAGTCAACCCTTCTTACGGCCTTAGCAGGCACGCTTGACGCCAACAAACAGGTGAGAAAGAACAGTGAGGTTCAGCTCCGTGTGTTTGAAGCACAGCCGGGCTTCACGGCGTACCTTCTTGATTTGATTGTGGAGCCAGACGTGACGCTTGGGATCCAGATCTCGGCAGCCATCTTGTTCAAGAACAGAATCCACAACTACTGGACCCTCCCTGAAACACCAACTTCGGAAGCAGCCATCTACATTACGGACGCCGAGAAGCCGTCGATCAAGGAGAAGTTGCTTCCAACGCTTCTCAAGACCCACAAGGCGTCACAGATCAAGTCCCAGCTTGCAGATGCTTTGTACAACATCTTGGGAGCAGACAAGTGGGACGAATTGGTCAACATCATCAAGTCACTTTTGGCTGGTGACGCCGATCACGTCACTGTAGGCTTGCTTGCCTTACAAAAGTACGCCAAACAGTACAGATGGTCCTACGACAAGTCCAACCCGGTCTTGGAGGAGATCACCCAGGAAGTGTTCCCTGTCTTGGAGCCGCTTCTTGAAAACTTGGCCAAGGACAACTCGCCTGCCAGCGACGAGATGACCTACTTGATCATGAAGACCTTCAAGTACTGTACTTTCAGCTACTTGCCCACCTATTTATTGGACACTAACCACTTATCCACCTGGTGCTCCTTGCACATGTTGTTGCTGAACAAGCCATTGCAGCCACTTTCCAAGGAAGAGCTCTTTGACAACTACCGTGCCAAGTCCATCAAGTGGAGTTTTGGTAACATTGCCAGGTTGTTGAACCGTCATGGCGGTGGTACGGCCACCAGAAAGACGGAAAACGAACAATTCACGGCCAACTTCTTGACCAACTTTGTTCCAACCATCTTGGACGCCTACTGGAAAATCATAGAGTCCTGGTCCAGCAAGAGCATCTGGTTGAGCGACCCATCGCTCTATCACTTGATTTCCTTTTTGGAGGCCTTGGTCAACACGCCCCAATGGTCCTTGATTGCGTCCAGATTGGACGCCATCCTCAAGTACGTCATCTTGCCTACTGTTGTGGCCACCGAGGAGACCATTGAGCTTTACGAAGACGAACCAGAAGAATATGTCAGAAGATTCTTCTACGTCAACAGCGAATCCAAGGGTGCAGACATTGCTTCCACCCTCTTCATCTACAAGTTGGTTGCCCACCAGTTCCAGAACACCATTCCTTTGTTGTTGCAAGTAATCACAGAAATCTTTGACAAGAGACAGGCATCCAGAGACGTGGAACTGGCCAAGCAGACCGAAGGTGCCTTTGTTGTTTTGTGCGCCATCTCCCACAAGCTTTCACACAAGCACAGTCCCATCAAGGGCCAATTCGACCAGTTCTTGGAACACTACGTCTACCCTGAAATTGTCGACCAAAGCTTGCCATGGCTTACTGCCAGAGCTTGTGACACCATCGCGATAGCCCAATGTGACTACAACAACCCAGCCATTCTCGAGAAGATCTTCAATGGGATTACCCAGTGCTTCCAAAGCAAGGAGTACCCTATTCAATTGACTGCTGCACAAGCCTTGGCCACCTTGATTGAAAACGACTTGGCTGCAGAGTGGATTGCTCCTCAGGTGCCTCAATTGATGAGCTTCTTGTTGGAAATGTCTGAAAAGTACGACACCGACTCGCTCACCACCATCATGGAGACCTTTGTGGAAAAGTTTTCTGAAAACTTGGAGCCTTATGCCACCCAGTTGTCGCAATCTCTTGTTCAACAGTTCTCCAACTTGGCCAACGAGTACGTGGAGACCGGGTCTGCCTCCGAAGACAAGGAGTTCAAGGGCTGTGGTATCATCAACACCTTGACCACCTTGGTTTTGTCCATGGGTAACTCTGTGCAAGTTGTTACCAGCGTCGAGGTCATTGTGCTGGACATGATCAAGAGTATCTTGGACAATGCCATGATTGCTTTCCTCACCGAAGCCATGGAGTTGTTGGAAGCCATTTTGCTGGCCACCAGAACCATTTCCCCCACCATGTGGACACTTTTCCAAACGTGTATCGACTCGTTCGACACTTATGCACTCGAGTACTTGACCTCCTTCCAACCATTCTTTGAAGACGTCATCAACTATGGGTTCAACAACCCCGAGGTTACCGTCGACACCCAATACGTGCAGGGCTTCTTACAGGCCTGTATCAAGATCTTGCAGTCGGACTCGTTGGACGCCTTGTATGCGTCGAGCACGTTCCAGTTGCTTGAGTTGACCATCTTAGCATTGAACACCCGTATGGGCTCCTTGGCCAGTTTCTTGAACGAGTTGTACAACATCTTCAAGATGTTGGAGGAAACAGAGGCCTTTGACGGGTACATGTTGCATTACTTGGCCGTGTTGAAGGTGATTTTCGCCTCCTTGTACGTGGACCCTGTCACCACCATCCAGGTGATGAACGAGAAGCAGTTCACTGGTTCTTTCTTCAAGTTGTGGATGAAGTACGCCGAGGACTCCCACAGTGTGTACGGCTGCAAGTTGCAGATCTTGGCATCCACGTCTTTGGTGTCGTCGTCGGCAATCGAGTTGATTCCAGAGGACTACGTTGGCGAGTGTGTGGACTTGTTGTTGAGCAGCTTGTCTGCCTTGCCCGCCGCCATCAGAAAGAAGACCGAGTTGCTTGCCAAGGAAGAGACCTCGAGACAGCTTGCTGGCAAGGCCGGCGACGACGACGATGACGACAACTTTGAGTTTGACTACGACGACTTTGAGGACGACGAAGACGAGTTGGAGGCCTTGAGAGTGACCCCAATCGACGAGATCAACGCCTTCCAGGTCTTCACCCACCTGGCTGCAGCCATGAAGGAGTCCAACGCTTCCAAGTACGACGTCTTGTTTGGCGGCGTGGACGACGACAAGAAGGCCTTGATTGACCAATTGTACAGAATCACCATGAATGGTGCAACCCACTAGTTTTGCAGCCATCGCCAAGGTCACATGATACCAAAATTAGACTACTTATATAGACAACAGATATGAAGGGTAACTGTAGAGGTGGAGGATAACTGACAACCGGACGAAACTCCTGATGGCGAGGAACTCCTTATTGTTGCTTTCTAAATCATTTACTTCGCTATGTGCATACTCTCAAACTTGACCAGGGAACGAATTGGTTTCAACACACTTAGCAAGACCAGCGTCATTGGGTTCACATCACCGGCGACATCATCAGAATCAACAAAGACTTCGCTATATAGCCAGCATTATCTCTAAAACAGCATCGACGACTACCTTTTAAGTCTCCCTATTAGTTGTGTGGCCCCCACCTTATCCCCCACACTGCAAACGACCGCTACCAAATTTGGCAGAGTCCGAATATGTTTTCACGCACTGCTTAAATCAAATCCTTACCAACCACCATGTTTTCAAGCTTTGGGTCCGCCATGTTCGGCGGAGGGGCGTTCAATGCCCATCCAGCCAACAACAAGTTTGAAGAGTACTTCCGTTGTTACCCCATATCGATGATGCCAGACAATATCCGAAAGGACGACGCCAACTACGGGGGCAAGATCTTTTTGCCACCTTCGTCCTTGAACAAGCTCACCATGCTCCACATTAGATACCCAATGTTGTTTGAACTCACCAACGAGGCGTCCGAGACGCCCACCAAGACCCACAGCGGTGTTTTGGAATTTGTTGCAGAAGAAGGACGGGTCTACATCCCCCAATGGATGATGAACACCTTGCAGCTCAATCCAGGGATGCTCTTGAAGATAGCAAACTGTGACTTGCCTTTGGGGTCTTTTGTCAAGATAGAGCCACAGTCAGTGGACTTCTTGGAGATCCTGGACCCCAAGGCCGTTTTGGAGAATGTGTTGAGGAAGTTTTCTACTTTAACAGTCAACGACATCATTGAAATCAACTACAATGACACGATATACGGCATCAAGGTTTTGGAGACCAAGCCGGGTGTGGGCATCTGTGTGGTGGAGACGGATTTGGAGACGGACTTTGCGCCACCTGTGGGCTACGTGGAGCCTGAATACAAGCCCAAACCGGTCAAGCAGCCCGACGTGGTGAGCAAGAGCGCCGGCGCCGGCACCATGGCCAAGTCCATCAACTACGCCAACATTGTGGGTGAAGCTGTCGAGTCCGCCCAGGGTCCCACCTTCAAGGGCCACGGCCAGAAGGTGTCGGGCAAGGAGGTGGAGGTCAAGAAGAAGGAGTTCCACATTGACGACTTGGACTTAAACGCCGCCGCCGTGCCATTAAACCTCCCAGAAAACCAGCTTTTCTTTGGTTTCCCTGTGGTGTTACCCACCAAGGAGGAAGAGGAGGAAGACAAGGAACAGAAGAAGAAAGATGAGTCGTTTGGCGGAGTGGGCCAGTCCTTGAGACAGAGCAAAAAGAGAAAGGACAAGAACACCTCATATCCCCCATTGAAGAACCACTCCAGGAGTCCGGATTATATAGAAATTGACTAAGTGGTGACAAAGATGGACAGGTAGAAGTCTATGAAGGTAGTTACAGGGCAAGTTAGTGCCACCACCACAGTTTGAACCCAGCATACCAAACTGCTGGTGTGTGGAGTTGGCTGTCGAGTGTGGAGATTCATTACTAGTTGCCTAGTAGTATGGTTCTTTAGCACTTTTACTTACTTGGTTCTGCATTGCTCATTGCTCATCTTGTCCGAGCTGCCTATCGGAGCCGTTTACAGGAACAGAACGCACGAATTCTCCATCCAAACTACACAATATATACAAAATACACAACAATCACGAGTTAATTTGGTAAAACAGAGTGTAGAACCGTTGTGGGTTGTAGTTGAGCACTCATTGCCTGGGTCTGCGTACGAGACAAGTAAAGTGTGTGTTTGTGCACAGTGCAAACCACAGAACATACTGGCAACTACAAAAGTGGAGCATTAGAAAGAACAAAGTATCCTATTTGTCACTCTACACGTTGTCAGTGTGTTTGAAGTTGTGCTAGTCCAAGGTAGGGACACAGAACTCGTCTTGAGTAGTACTGCTCTTCTGGTGTTGCAAACACATTGGCTGCGAAACGGTTAAACTTTGCACCCACCAACCCAAACAACAATGAAGTTGTGGAAGAATGGACAACAACTGTATTGTGTGTAAAGGAATACATAATGGAGAGCTAAGGTGTTCTATCTGCACTTGTGTTGCGGTCATGATGCTGAGTTGTAGTGGTTGCAGCAATGGGCTGTTCAGGCTAGTATAATACAAGAACTCACAAGAGAAAACTACTTGAAAGGCACCAAGTTTACATGAACTATGGGATACCCCCGGCAGTAGACATTGACACTCGAGGAAGCACCCTCCTGGTTTTAGGTTGTCTTGCAAATGCAAGTTTGCCTATCCCTTCGATTCGTTTAAGGTTGCCTTTAGCAGCCAGCTTTACAAAACTACTACACAGCCTTCCAGAAATGCCTTCTACAACGATTGAAGGATTCACCAAACCCAACCTGTCTTATGACACTTCGCTAAGCTCAAAAACATTGTGGGTTGCAAAATCCTGTAATGACGAGACTCAGCCCATAATTCAGCACGAAACCACAAAGACCAGGCATTTCGATTTAAGATCAGATTGCTCTTTGCAGTCTTGCCTACACATACTCATCGACCCACTTCTAAGTCAGTAGGCTCCTCTATCTTAATATCAATTAGCTATTTCATACAAGTAACACACAGACACCTTGTTCTCCTCAGGGTAGCTCTCACACCTAGTCAGTGGTGGAAGGCAAGAAGGTGTCGTTACCTTGCTTCTCAGCCATCTTTTGGTGGTAGACAATGTCAGTGGATTCCCATGGGTAGGCGATCCAGACGTCAGGGACGGTTCTGGCGGCAAAGTAGTTGCCGTTGACGATTTCCTCAGGCAAGTCGGCTCTCTTTGGCTTTTGCTTGTCGTGCAAGACGAAGATACCGAACTTGGTGTCGTTGACGTTGGCACCCTTGGCGGCACATTGCTCAGCAACGTCCTTCTTCAACTCGGAGACGGCGTAATGCAAGGTGGTTCTGGTGTCGTCGACCTCGTCAATGATCAAGACGTTCTTGCCAACCAAGTCGATCTTGGATTGCAGGTAGTCGATCCATTGGGTTCTGACCACCTGGGTGCCGAGCTGCTCAACGCCAGTGGCGCCCTCAATCTCCTCGTAGAGCGACAAGATGATGGCCATGATTCTGACGTTAGGGTGGCCTGGCTCCTTCAAGAAGGATCTCAACATTCTGGCTGGGATGAACCCTCCACCACCAATGGCGATGATCAAGTCGGGCTTGAACGCCTTGATCTTGTCGGCGGTTTCCTGGCACAACTGGTGGATGTTGTTGTACGAAATGTACATCTTTTCGACGTCGGACATGGCGGGCAGTTTATTACGTGGGTAATACAGAATTTACCTCAGATGGATTTTGTCTCCTTCTTATATTTATACGTCATCGCTGGAAAAAAAATTGTGTGTCAACGACGGTGGAGAGAGGTTGCTAGGAGGAGGGCCCGGCCGAAGGGGCCCAGGCTGGGCACCAACACACAGCGTTGCAATCTGAGGCCAGGGGGCGGCCAGCAGAGCTTCTTATCGCAATGCTGGGGTCCACCCCACCGTCGGAACCGCTCGTGTGCCAACGTGGTGCCCGATAAGACGTGGTCGCCAGGCTTGTCGGGTGCTCCGCGGAACACAAACAAGGCCAGACAGCAACAGGAAAATCGAGACCGCTTCCACTTCCAGAAGCTTAGGTAATCGCCTATGTTGGTGCAGAGCAGGACGGAGGTGTTTGTGGGGCGTGAAGCCGTACGTTTCGGCAGGGTCTGTGTAAGCAGGTCCGGCGCAAGAGGCGGAACAAGGTGGCCGCACGGCTGCGAATTGCTCACGCCTAGGAAGCCCAGGAAGCCCGATAGGGCGGCTCACCTACTAAAAGACGACCCTGAGAGGTGGCCACGAGAAGGATAGTGTCTAGAAGGTCATCAGTGGCGTGAAATATTACCTAGTAGCAGCCTGGTCAGCTGGCGGGTCACTCGTGTGTCAGCTGGTGGACCACCTGACTTGAGTGTATGTGTAGTTGCAAGTAGAGATGGGTATCCGAGTGGTTTTCGATATCCTAGTGGTTTTGGATGTTCGAGCGGACATTGCTGCACTGTCTGCCGGTGCAAACATGTTATTCCTTGCTCTGTTTCGAGTTCTTTTGTACTCTGAGTTGACTTGGTAATGGCTGCAACCAGTTGCACCAGTTGCACCAGTTGCACCAGTTGCACCAGTTGCACCAGTTGCACCAGTTGCAGCCATAAAAGACCGAGATACCAAGACACACAATAGGATCCAGGAGAGAAGACTAAACAGCCAGCAGACTACGTAGACCCCCACACCCACGAGGGCCATCTATTGTCTAAACCTGATTCTCAGAATCAAACCATATTCTCTGGTGTATTACGTCATTGACAAGCACACTATGCTACTTCCGTACCTAGAAGTCCAATATGTCCAAAAAAACAGCTGTGAACGTTGGTCACTTTAAGAACCTGTATGCTCTACCTATTGTGTAAAGTGCTCTGTGAACGTGTCTGTGACATCGTTGTAGTCTTTATGTTCCCTGCTGAATCAAATTGCTGCAATTTGTTCCTTCATACAGAACATGTTCCAAGTAACTCCCAATAATCCAATGGTACCCTATAAACAGCAACCTGGTAGACCCACTTACACCCTCTTTCTCCCTTCTTCATTGTCTCTTCTTTATTGTCCCTTCATTCTCCTCCCTTTTCGTCCTTTTTGATCTCTGTCCACCACCTTCCTCTCTCGACAACTTATACACACTCCGCACTTTTACTGAAAAGTCGCTACGTATACCAAAATTTTACCAACAACAATGAAGTTCATCGTGTTGCTTTCCATAGCAACAACCTGTCTTTCAGCTATCATAGGTATTGACTATGGGCACCAATTCACCAAGGCGTCACTCTTGGCGCCAGGTGTCCAGTTCGAGATGGTCTTGACAGACGAAGGCAAGAGAAAAGACTTGAGTGGGATCTCGATCAGGTCCCAAGGATCCTCTCTCGAGAGAGTGTACGGGTCCCAAACAGGGTCTCTCTGTACGAGGTTCCCACAATCATGTGTGTTGGACTTGAAGTCGTTGATTGGGGCTTCAATTGAGGACGAAGCCATCCAACAATACCTTGCCGTGCACTCGAGCCACAAGTTGGTGGAGGAGGAGTCGAGATCCGGCGCCATCAAGTTTGATCTCGGTTTCAAGAACGACTCGTACCAGTTCAGCATCGAGGAACTCATGGCCATGAAGTTGAGCATCTTGAAGCAGAGGGCTCTCCAGGAACTCGAGCACTCGGACGCCGCCGCCTTGGTCGACGACGTCACCATCACGGTTCCACCCTCCGCATTACAACAGTCGAGAGCCTTGTACTTGGACGCCTTGGAGTTGGCCGGATTCAAGAACATCTTGGGCTTGGTTGATGAGGGCACTGCCAGTGCCTTGAACTACGTCTCCAAGATCAAGTTCGACAAGAAGGACTACAACGACGTCAAGCAATCCCACGTCATCTACGACATGGGTGCTGGCTCCACCAAGGCCACCTTGTTCAACTTCACACCATTTGCCAACGGCTCCATTGTCATGGAGATTGAGAACTTTAGCAGAGACGACACCCTTGGCGGAAGATACTTGACTGGCTTGGTCTACAACTTGATCCAAGAAAAGTACGACGAAAAGTTCAAAAAGTCCAACCCTAAGGTTAAGGCTAGATTGTGGGAGGCTGCTGAAAAGGCCAAATTGATTTTGTCCACCAACAGCGAGTACTACGTTAGCTTGGAATCTCTCTACGACAGCAAAGACTTCAAGTGTCAGATCTCCAGACAAGACTTTGAAGACCAGATAGACGCCAGTAGATTGACCAACCCCTTGGTCGAGGTCATTGGTGACGCTCAAGTCGACTCCATCATCCTCAACGGTGGTTCCACCAGAGTTCCTATTGTGCAAAAGAAGTTGATTGAGTTGTACGGTGAAGACAAGATCTCCAAGTCCATCAACACCGACGAAAGTGGTGCTTTGGGAGCCACCTTGAGAGGTTTGCAATACAAGACCAGCATTCCAAAGAAGGGTGACATCAAGGTTGTCGACAAGTCCTTCAGCGACTTTTCTGCCAACGGCGAGCCCGTTTTTGAAAAGTTCTCCATTGTCGACCAAACCAAGAAGGTTGAATACGGTTTCGAAGACACCTTTGAAGTTGAATTGTCCGAAAACTCCCAAAAGTTCAAGGCTTTTGAGTTCTCGGACTTGACCAAGAAGGCTGAAAAGATCAAGGACAACAACACCAAGATTGTGGCCACCTACAAATTGAACCACAACAAGATGTTTGACTTGGTTAAGTTGGACATTGAGGCCAACTCCACCACCACCAACAGCACCATCAAGAGAGTCAACGTCCCATTGACCAAGCCAACCTTTTTCGGCCTCAAGCCTTTGTTGAGAACCACCAAGCAAAGATTTGCTTCCAAGTTGAAGCACTTGAACGACTTGGACAACCAGAGAATCCAATTCGACAAGCAAAGAAACATCTTGGAAGCATCTTGTTACGAGATCCGTGGATACATTGAATCCCACGAAGAGCACTTGACCACCGAACTCGGCAGCGAATTGGACCAATACACCCAATTGATTTCCGAAACCATCGAATGGCTCGACTTTGAAGACCCTACCTTGGAGGAAATCGAGTCCAAGATTGAGTTGTTGCAAGAAAAGAGAGAATACTTGGTTAAGCTTGTTGAAATCACCAACATGACCATCGACTTGGACACCTTCAAGAAGATCTCCAAGGATGGTTCCGACATTGTCAGCACCATCCAAGAGAGTTTGTTGGGCTTTGGAGCAGAAGTGAATGAAATCAGACACAAGTACGAGGAGAAGGAGCTTGACTTTGACAAGGAAAACAAGCGTATTATCCAAAACCTCAGGAACGACGCTGCCAAGAGTTTGAACGGCACTTTGACCGACTTGAAGGAATTGTTGACCAAGTTGGAAAAGGTTGTCAACTTGACCGAGAAGCAATTCAGCAAGCTCGACAAGGTCGAATTGTACGACTACCAAGACAAGTTTGCCAAGATTGTGTCCAAGATCTTGCAACACTCTTCTGAGCTCCACCAACAACATACCCTGAGACTCTCCACTTTGAACTCCAAGTTCGACACCTTGGTCAAGAGAAAAGAACAGGCCGAGAAGAGAAAGAAGTTGAGAGAGGAGGAAAAGAAGAAGAAGAAGGAAGAAGAAGAGGAGGAGGTTGTCATTGAGGAAGAGGAGGATGTTGTTGACGTTCCAGTCCAAGAACAGGAAGAACAGCCTGAAAAGGAACAACCAGAACAGGAACAACCAGAACAAGAAGAAAAGGTTGAGGACAACGAGGAAGCTGCTGTTGAGCATGATGAATTGTAATTAGAATGTATGAGATTAGACTTAGAGTGATGTAGGTTGTTTAAGTTGGGAGATTTGGAGAAGACTCGGTTTGAGTTCTGTGTGATCCGGTGGAGACTCAGTTCGTGTAGAGTGTAAACGCTGAAGTTAGACAACTCAGGAAAGAACTATTCAGAGTTCAACAGTAGAAGATGGGAAGAGCCTGTTTATGATAATGATATCCTCTTGCATCACTGAACTTGTCTTGAGACACAATATTTGTCTTTTTCCATTTGTCAGGTCCCCCAAGACCCGTCGTACCATCTCGTATTGCAGTCCTACAAGGGAGTGAAAAGTGGATGAATAACACCTCCAAAATTGCTGAAAATTCACCAGTATAATATAAATCCCCAGAAGACACTTAAAAATCCCTCTCTATATCCATATTAGTTGCAAATTGTCTCCTCGAGGCATAACTCTCTCCAGCACACACTTCAAGATTTCGCAGATTGAAACTCAACTTCATCTCAAAAAAGCATGTCGAACCCATACAACAACATGCGCCGGGACACAGCGCAGGCACCAGCAAATGGCTTGCCTCGGGCACGAAGAGTGGCCCAGGAGAGGCCCAATGAACAATTGGGGGCCTACAGTTTGAGAGACCGAGGCAGAGAGAGAATAGCAGACTCCTCCAAATATGATGCATACCAACAACGAAGCAGCGAAGGCGGCAACGACGCCACCCAACAGCAAGAAAGTAGCCAACATAAAGACAGAGAGAGGTCGTATAGACCAGGAGACGACAATGTGCCCAAAGGAGACAGAGAGTTTAGAGGAGGAAGAGACCTGGACTCGTATCGTGGCAAGCCGTATGGAGCAAGAGACCAACAGGCTAGAGAACGTCCACAAGGCAGAGACCATCTGGGAGGCGACCAGTACCAGCCAAGAGAACAGTATGGCAGCTACCAACCGAGAAATCAGGTACGAGGAAGAGAAAACGCATATGACGGGTATGCCAGAGACAGCCAGAGAGATGGCCAAAGGGACAACCAAAGGGACAACCAAAGGGACAACCAAAGGGACAACCAAAGAGATAACCAAAGGGATAATCAAAGGGATAACCAAAGGGACCAAAGAGATAACTATGGAAGAGATCTGTACAGAGACTCCTACAATAATTCATACGGTGGTCCATCCTACTCCAACAGCGGATCCTACTCCAACAACAGCGGGTACTCCAACAATGGATACTCCAACAATGGTGGCTACTCCAACAGCAACTACTCTAATAACTACTCCACCGGTCACTCCAACTACAGAGATCGGGAAAGGTCCCCCAACAGAGGAAGGTACGACAAGTATGACCGCTACAACGGCCGCCGAGACGGCCAGGATGGCCGCCACAGGGACGACAGGCGGTACAGAGACGACAGATACCGAAATCACGGCAACGACCGCTACTCCAACCAGTACCAGCCACAGCAGAGAGAACAGCGTGAACAGCCCAAAGACACCACGCCAGAACTCCCAGTTCCACAGCAGATCGCGCTCATAGAGAAGAAGCTCAGCCAGCTAGCAGATGCCCCCACCCTCGACCAGATCAAGATGATAGACTCACGGTGGGGGGTCCGTCCCAAGGGCTTTGAGAACGTGTCGACACAGAGAGCCAAACTCTCGGGGTTGTTCCCGTTGCCCGGGTTCCCCAGACCGATCGACATGACCAAGCTCGAGGGTGCCGTCAAGGACCGTATGTCCAACGCCAACAGCATCTTGAACGAAGGGTCCAAGATCGACCCCATCGACAGCAAGAACTCCCGCACGCTTATAGTGGAGAATATCACCGAAAAGATCAACCACTTGAAGGTTGTTTCCCGTATCAACAACTTCTTGAAGATGCTTGCACTTGACCAGACAAGCGAACAGAATATCGAGAGCAAGAGGAAGACGAGAGATGACAAGCGTATTATTATCGAGTTCAAGGACCCTGTAATGGCGTCTATTAGTATGATCTATTTTAACGGGCTTGAGTTGCCGTACGACGAAGTCAAGGAGGACGAGGACGTCGATGGGGGTCTGCCGTTGGTGTTGCACATCAAGAGACCCAACGAGTATGTTGTGCAAGAAAAGAAGTCCCACCAGGTTTTTGCTAAGATAGACACACTGGTGGACGAGTCTGCGTTGGGCAAGCTCGTCGAGGAGATTGGTCCCATCAAAGAGTTCAAGATCTTGAGGCAACTAGGCACCAAGGACTCTGTTGGCGTTGCTCTCATCGACTTTGAGTCCAAAAATAAAAAGGTTTTGGACGGCTACGTGCACAGCTTGGGTCTTTTGGATTTGGTGACAAAGGCAGGTTTCACGTATCTCGACGATAAAACAGCCGTACAAACATGTGACATCAACCACAAGACGTTGCTCCATTTGATCAAGAATGACGGCGTTCTCCCCCATCCAAAGCTGCGTGTCATCCAGCTTTTAAATATGGTCACTGCCAAGGACTTGGCCGAGGACGACAATTTCAAGTTTATCTTTGACGATATTAAGTTGGAGGCAGCCAAGTACGGCAGCGTTGTCTCGATGAGGATCCCCAGACCTCCAAATGACTACACACCGGGCATTGCCCTGTTCACCCAGCCTGGGTTGGGAAAGGTGTTCATCGAGTTTGGTGACGAGCTGGAAGCCTTCAAGGCGGTGTTGCAGTTGGCTGGAAGGGAATACAACGACAGAACCGTCTTGGGTGGGTTTTTTGACGAGGACGACTACAGAAGGGGGATCTTCTGAGTGTGTGGTGTCGACTTGAATAGAGTAATGCAATGTATGAGATGGGAAGTGGAACCGTAGTGTGATGTAGTGACGAAAGCGAGGTATTGGCCATGGGACAGCCAGTAGCCACTTAATTCCGAGCAGGCGCCTTCCTGGTATGTATTGACAAAGCTGAGAAGCCAGGTTATCTTGGTTGAAGTGGAGTAACGTAGCAACCTGTTTGGTTGTCCTTATTCCTCCAGTAATATTTTGACGATGAATACCAATACGTGGTCATTGATACTGACGGACCACTTGTTCAGTAATTTCCGTACAAATGCTCCAAAACTCTGATATTAATTGCCAGAACGATCGTCTTTGGTCAAGTGTAGCCAAAACGATCGTTTTTGTTCACCTGGATCTTAACTGCCCTGTTTAGTCCTTTGGACCTTCAATTATCCAACTAACTGGCCTTGCCAGCACGCTGGTACTCCTTGACCTCTCTCGCCACGTTTTTGTCCCAACCGTGTCTCACTATCATATCATACAACTTCTTTGGAAGCTCTGGAATAAAACTTAAGCTCAACTTTATAATTTCATTCTCCTCCAAGTTGGGAAAGCTACGCAACAACTTCATTGGCTGCAGCGACAGCAACAACTGGGCCCTATGTATGATCAATTGGGCCACAACAAATAAGATATTCATGTGGGTGCCGTAGGCAAACAACAAGTCCCAAAGCTTGAGAACAGACTTTAAAGGTGGAGTGCAGGCACACAAGGTCAAAACACTAGGGAAAGCGTAGATCTCGGCCTTCAAGAACTTGGAGTCCAAGTAGTCGCTCAAGACGGGGTCGATAATACCGAGCACTATGTCCACCAAGCTCAAGGCGGTGTGCACGCCGTCCAAGTTGGGCGTGATGTACAAGGGAATGTGTCTGGTGATCAAGCTGTGGAGCAAAGCATATGCCTGGGGTTCACTCTTGTAGCAGGCGTACGCTATTGGAGCAAGGAGAACGTTCAATCCCTGGACGTAGCCCACCTTGTTGTTGGCCGTAAGGGCAATGCACGAGAGGATCCGGATGAGCGACTCCTCCGACACCTTGGCATGGAACTGCTTGTCTTGCATCAATGTCCGAAAAGTGTCGTTTTTGATCTTGTTGTACAAGTCCTGGTGGAGGTTGGCCGGCACCTGTGCCACCAAGTCAAGATACTTTTGTGTGGGGAGGTTGGGCACCCGGCAGAGGATACACCATACATAGGACCTGTAAGGACAGGACTCGTAGCCCTGTGGAACCGTTAATCCCTCAACGAGAATCAAGTACCGCAACTGGGAGAGCCCGTTCTCGAGAAAGAGTTGCGGAGTCCCCATGAATTGCTCTATGTTGTCCTTCTTTCGGGCTCTGTTGTTCATGAAGTGTGTGGAATCAAATCAAAGTTATGATTTGATCTGCGAGTAAACAAAGGAAGAGCCAGTGGACAGGAAGTCCGCCAAACCAGGCAAAAAGAGAGGAAAGTGGTCGGAAATAAGGTCAGCAACGAGAGTAGCAAGTTAGAATCACAGCAGTGTAGTTTTTGTCAATTTTACTGTGCTATCTGTAGAGGTAATGCTGCCTTGTCTCTTCCGCAGGCAATCCAAGAACCACCGCCTAAGTATTTCTGGCTTCGAGACGCGAACAAAAAATTATCAACCATGTTTGGATTAGGGACGTTATTCTACGTGATCTTGTTGACCGTCAACGGGATTGCGGTGCTCAGTGAAGATAGATTTTTGAACAGAATAGGCTGGGGGTCCAGCAAGGCCAACAATGGGTTTCAAAACCAGTACCAGCAGTTCCAGGTGGACGGCGAAGGGTCCGTCAAGTCCAAGTTGGTCAACTTGATCAGTGCCGTCAGAACCTTGTTGAGAGTGCCTTTGATTGCAATTAACATATTGGTTATCATCTACGAGATTGTGTTGGGTTAGCGGTGATGACAGGGGATGTGGTGCCTGAGATGTCCACTTGTGGATGGCCACTAGTGGATGGGCCACTTATGGGTTTAATGTACAGAGGTACGAAAAGGTATAGGTGGATTCTACAATAATAAACAGAGAATTGGCAAAATGTAGGGAGGGCAGGAGCGGTAGGTGGTTAGAGGATAACAGTTGTGGATGTACAGAAGGGTGGGGTAGAGTCGTTGTGTCTTGTAGGTGTGTCGAGGCTCAAGTGAGCACGCTAGCGGTTTGGCGAAGTTTGCCCCAAATTTCCACAAAATTTGGATTGCGGCCACAAACTTTAGGGGCGTTCCCAAATAGCCGCAAATTTAGTGTTAACTCTAGTGGGCTTTCCTTCATGGCCGCAAAATTTAGTGGGAACTTTTGTGGACTCTCCCAACTGAACCGCTAAATTTAGTGGGACCTCCCTCGTAAGGACCCTCGTGCTAGCACCACCTAGCTTGATACATGGTACACCACACTGACGTCGAACACACCCACCCAAAACACCCACCGACTTCACCACCCACTCCACTCCCCCTACATCATTCATCTCTAGTAACTATCATTATACAATATTTTCGTGGACCACATGCCAGAGCAAACATGGCTTCTTCCTATATATGGCCCTGTAGCCCGCCTAAGCACCCTCCGACTTGACGTGGTTGCTGTTCAACCGGTCTCTAGACTTCTTAAACAACTCCTCTTGCTGTTTCAACAACTCCTCCTCCGTCAATCCCAGGTTCTGGAACTTGTTGTTTTTCTTCTCCTTGCCCTTGAGCAACTCCTTGTGTTCGTCCAACACCTTATTTATAATCTCCAAGTAGTTGTGGAAGTCCAACTCCTCCAACGCCTTGACAACGTGGTCGCTGGCTATGGTCTTCTTGGCCTCTTTTTCTGCTATGTCGTTGGACTGTGTTGATAACATCATGATGAACTCGACGCTGCACTCGGTGATGGCGTCTCTGGCCTCCTTCGAAATGGCAATGTCCTTGGGGAGGATCTCTCCAATGATCTTCTGTACCGTAGCTTTGGGTAAGGATAAGTCGTCCGTCGACCCTCCGCTGGAATATTCACTCATGTTTTGATGGTCTGGGAGTTTGTTTGACTGGCGATTGGTGCGACTTTATACGACAATCGCCGATGGACCCACCAGTAACCAGTGGGGACGCCCAGTGAGAGGAGGTCCCATTTAAGTTGGGTTCTAGAGTTTATGGGATGTTTACAGAGTAGATAGGAGAGTAAATGTGAGTTCAACAAGGGAGAATTCAATAAGAGTCCTCGAGCTTGAGTGACTTAAGTGTAGAGGATAGCCAGTGGGCTGATCAAGAGCTTGGCTGGCAGGTGTATCAGAGAATACGATTATACACTGATAAGCACCACCGAAACACCCACCACAGTCGTACTACACTAATCTGCTCATCACCACTTCATTATCTACAGTTTTTTCACGGTCATTAATTCATCTATTCTTGATTGCCTCTACCTCCCATGAAGTTCTTGAACATTGGGTTGTTCATCATGTTGGATAAATCAGGGGCATTTTCGCCACCCATACCCATGTTTTCAGCCATCTGGCGGACGGCAGGGTTGTTCATCAAGCCAGCCAAGGCGTCAGGGTTCTGCATCATTTCCTGGGCTGCTCTCATGATCTGTGGATTGTTCATCAATTCAGCAAAGTTTGGCATACCGCCACCTCCGCCAAACATACTGGAAAAGTCTGGCATACCACCGGCACCGGCACCGGCACCAGCGCCGGCACCAGCAGAGGCAGAAGCATCTGCGGCAGGCTCGCTCTTGGAGATGGACTTTTCCAAGTCCTCCTCGACTCTGCGCTTGGCGGTGTCGTAGCCCTTTTGCATAGCGTCCGACTTCTTGTCGCCTTCGGCCTCCAAACCTTGCTTGTAGGCCTCCATGGCACCCTTGGCGTCGCCCAAGGCGTATCTGGCCAACCCCAATCTGGAGTAGGCCTTGGAGAAGGTGGCATCCACCTCGATAGCCTTTTCGGCGTCGACAACAGCCTTGTCGTGCTTGGACCACGACGAGTAAGCAGCAGCTCTGTTGGACAAGTAGACAACGTTGGTTGGGTCCAACTCAATGGCAGCAGTGTACTTGGCAACAGCAGTCTCAAAGTCTCTGGCAGCCATCAGCTTGTTGCCCTCGGCCTTCAAGGCGTCGGCCTTGGCCTTGGACTCGGCAGAAACCTCAGAACCAGTAGAGGCACTAGCACTGGCAGCACCGGCAGCGCTAGCACTGGCTGCTCCGGCAGAACCTCCCTTGATCAACTCGGCCAATGGCTTCAACTTGGACCCAGCTTCCTTGTCGACTTCAAAAGCGTCGGCAATACAGTCGATCGCAACATCGATCGACTCAACGTAGTCTTCGGCAACTTGCTTGGAGGCAACCGAAGACTTCAAAAACTCAATAATGGACAACGCAATGTCCTTGTTCGTAGGATTAGACATGCTTGGTAAGGTTGGTGATCTGGGGATTAAATATGTTTTTTTATCTTCTGGAAGGTTCTGAGGACACGCGCACGGCCTGTTGGTTCGAAAAATCCGGTACGACAGAGGGGAGAAGAAGAAGAGACAGAGAGAGAGGAGGACTTCCAAAGTAGAGGTAAGGGTTAACTATCTGGGTATTATAGTTATGCTAGCCATAACAAAGTGGTTTGATGGAGCTCTATTTGAGGTAGATGTGTGCCAAACGAGATACACGATGGTGACAAGTGAACTTGAGATTCGCAGCCAAGCGGCCGTCCGGAAGCTGCTCGAAGCTCATAGAAGCGGCGAAGTTTCGTTTCAATACGATAAGCTATTGCTTTTATGTATTCATCTATTCGTTATCTAATCATAGAGCAACCTTGGATAAGTGGGGTGATTGGACCAACTTGGAGCAACCTGTGGGCAAAAGCAAGTAGGAGGTAGTATGGAAGGGTGACGGAGGAGTTAAGTCAACTGCTTATAAAGCATCGTGGTGCTTATGGTTATACCATTCACACAAAACGCAAGTATTTCGTTGCCTGATTGACTTATGAGTTGACCCCTACTAAAGCGTCGGTGTTTCCTCTGGCTCGAGTCGGGATTTCCTGATTAGGAAGTAAATTTGCAACACTGTTGCAACTCAAGGTATGAGCAAGGCGACCGATAACTTAGAAGTCCACACTTCCATGAGTATTACCTACTTCACCAACTCCTTCCATCTCATTAAACTCAAAACACTACCGTGTAACCTTCTCACCTCGTCCCTGACATGCTGGGATACACCGAAACGTATAAACTCGGACCGATACTTCAAAAAGTTGGAAATCTCGCCTGCAATGTCTTCGTGGTCCTTCTTGATGACCCCGCCAATTTCCATGATGACCTTGACCTTTTCTTTCTTTCCACTCATAGTCTTCTTGTACCTGGTCCTCTTGTTGTCTCCAAAGTTGAAGAAGCTCGTGTCCTCGTCTATCTCTGCTTCTTCAACGCTGTAGAAGTCGCGAGTCTTGGTGCCCAAAACCTTGTCCATTTCCGAGTTCAAATCTTTGATGGTGAGGTACATCTCCTTCCACATCAGGATCTTCTCGAGAACCCTGTTGATGTTCATCAAGAGGTTGATAATGTTGAGTTCTATCCACCCAGTGAACTTTTGCAATACCTCAAACCCTTGGTCATTCTGGGGGTCATATTCTCGTAAAGTGTCGTTTCTAGAGAGAGATCCACATAACATTTGTTCATAAACGTACTTGACATCCGAGTACTTCATGTTTCCTGTATTGATCAACTTGTTCAACCTCGCAATTTGGAACCGGTACAGCAACAAGTCTTGTCTGGAGAACGTTAAAAAGTACTCAATTTCTTGCACTTGAGGAACACTCAAGAGCTCTGGGGTCGGCTTGGGGTGTCCGGCGCTGGTGGACAGACCCTGGACAAGGAATTGCGAGTAGAACTTGGTGGGCGAGATGCTCAGCTGCAACTTGACGTATGTAAAGACCAAGTTCAACTGCTCAATCAACTTGTTGAAGCGTTCCTTCTTGATGAGAGACGAGGTGGATCCTCTATAGTTGGTCCAGAACTCATCTCCAGGAAAAACGGACAACTGGTGGTCAAGCTTGGTTCGGTTTAAAATGTACGCAATCTCGCTGATGGACTTGTAGTTGGAGTAGCCTTCGTTATTCTTGAAGAAAACGGCGTATTCCAGTCTCTTTGGATCAAACTTGATGTTGAGAGCCGTCAACTGGTTGTCGGACTTGGGAAAGTACCTTTCAACAAAGTGATTATAAATCAACTTGTCCATTCTTTCAAACCCTGAGTTTGGCACGGCTTTGACAGCAGCTATTCCAAGGTAGTCAAACACATTTGCACCAGTTTGGGGGGAGTTAAAGAGAAAGTTCAATCGAGGGTCTGAGATTAAATCTTCGAGGTTCTCCATCCGGTTGTACTTGACAAACAACATCAAAGGGGTCATCTGCTTGGAGTTCAACAGGTTCACGTCAACAAGGTCATTTTTCAAAAGATGCTTGATTTCCTTCAACATGACATGCAACAAGGTGTTGTTCATTTTGTCCATGTGTTCGTTGAGGTCTGTTCGACCGTACTTGTTGTACACACATTCAAACGCTTTCTCCACCATTTCCTCGTAGTTGGTGTGGTCGTAGCACCTGCAAATTGCAAACAAGGGAGTGTGTGAGTTGGAGTCCTTCAATCGCCAGTCTATCAAATCGCCAATGTATGGTATCAAGTTGATGTTTTCATAGAGGTAATGCCCAATGGTTCGACCATTGGTGTCAGGAAGATTCAAATATGCAGTTAACTCCTCAGTGGAGGTGTTTTCCATCAAGAGTGTGACAAAGTCGTTGGAGATCTCGGTATACTTGAGAGATGCCATCAACAAGCTCAGTCTTGAGGACACATTCATGTCAAATAACAACTCCTCTATTGAGAACCACAGTGGTTCGAAGTTCAAGATCAAGTCGTATATTTGGAAGTTTCCTGTCTTGATAGCAAACGTGATACACGATTCCCCGTTTATGTTCTTGCTCTTGATCCAATGGTTGTCTGGGATACTTGTTTCGTGCGTTGCTTTAACTTCAGTGTATAGTTGGGTCAATTTCTCAAGGTTCTGCAGTCTGATGTTTGACCAAAACTCGAAGTTCTGTTGGGAGGCGGTGATGAGGTCGTTGGATTGGGAAGACAAATGGAGAATGACCCCGTCAAACATGCTTAAAATGTAATTAAAGTGACCGTCTTCCGAGAAGTCTTTTGAATTGAAATTTTTGATATAGTACAAGTGAGCCTCAAGCCACTTGACACGCAGGTGGATGATCACCATGATGAGAAGCCCAATCAAGGTGTCTGCATCGACAATCACGTCGTCGCCGCTGGTCAAGATGGCCACTGTGTTGACTAAGATCCTGGATTTGGCTGTCAGATTCAACGCCTCCCCAAGCTTGGAGAACTCGTCAATGGCCTTCAAGATGCGTAGATGCAATTGGTTGATTTCCCAGGGTTTGTCGAAGGGGATGTCCAACTGATTCAACGACAAACACGAGAGCTGCTCGTACATCGACAATGTCAACACTTTGGTGGACTCGACGTCATCCTCGTTGTTGTCAAATTGAAACTTCATAATGTTCCAGATATCGTCGTAAAGGTTCAACTCGACGTACTCGTGTACCAACTGATTCAAATCTACCGGGTAGATCTTGAGGATCTGCTCTAGGATCTTGAATATGTCTTGGCCGTTGGGGTTGTCTGGACTAATGCTGTCCAGAATGACTTTGAATGCTTCATCTAATATGCTTTGGAACTCCACCTTGATCTCGCGCAACTTGCGGTCTTGCTGTATTCTTAATCCTCTATACCTGTGGTTGTTGTGGTGGAAAAGTCTATAAAATTTGTCGGAAACAGCCTTGGACAACAGCGGGAACTTCCTCAAAAGGGTCTCGAAAGTGACTGAGTTGTCCTGTTCCAATGAGGGTGGGGGAGGCTGGATGGCAACGGGATGGCTGCCGCCAATCAACGAGTCCTCGACGTATATCACCATAAACTTGCTGCCCTTGGGGAAGTAGTCACAGAAGGAGTTGAATAGCACGATCGACGTGATGGTCACCTTGACGGACTTCTTGTAGCCCTTGCCGGTGAAGATGGATCCATTCTTGATAAGGATTTGCTTGCCGTTGGAGGTCGAGTACATGTACAGCTCCGCTTTCTTTTTGGCATTGGACGTCTCGGTGGACGTCACCAAGATGTGTGATCGGATGAAGTCCTCGCTGGTGTAGCACAAGGTCTTGAGTGGCGTTGACGAATCATCCGTCTGATTGTGGAGAACAACCGCAGGCGGAGCGATAATGGCGTATGCTGTGTGGTTCTGCGCTAGTTCATCCACGATTCCTTTGAACGGTGCCTTGCCATGGTGCGGGTTGTTAAACAAGCAGTTGAGAAGCGGGTTATGTAGTAGGGGAAGATGGGTGATTGGTTTACTCATTGGACCCGAGTGCCTGTTTAAAATTGATGTTTCAAGTCGTTATTGGTGTGTGCACCGAGCCCGAAAATACCACAATTTAGCGGGGGCCCACACGACGTAAAGCAAATTTAGCGAGGAGTCCCTGAAGGGTAGCGAGAGGTGTTGTCTGGAGGAAGCTGTGTGGTCAATGAGTAGAATATTAGCGGGCCATATGATGGAAATAGGTGTCAGTTGTGAGCTGACTGCTTTAGTTGGCGTTTTTGAAGATATACAAGCTAAGTTGAGCTAGTTATGGTGAGGTATTGTACATTGTGGCTAGTGAGACGAATAGAGTTGTACGGCTGAAATGGCCCAACTAGCATGCTCTAGGCAGATATAATTGACGTACAATTACAACTTATAATCATTCGCTACTACAGATACAGTCACTGGTTTGTTATGACGATAATTGTTACTTTAGTTCACTCCACAAGCCTATATTAGTTGGTGGTCTGGATGATGTCTCTCAACCCTACCGACCCAGTCAAGATACTAGCGTCGGTGGCCTTGACAGGGTAGTTGATGCTCTTGGCCTTACCAAAACCACCACCGCCGGGTGTCATAATGACGACTCTGTCACCCTTGCTGACCTTGACGGTACACTTACCTCCCAAGGAGACTCTGGTGTATTCGCCAGGGTTTGCCTTGGATCTCTTGTACCAGAAGTTTTTACCACGGGCACCGTCTTTACCACCTAAGAGTCCAAACGGAGCCAATGACCTTCTCTCCATCAAACAAGAAACCTCCAACCCATCAAGAGTAAACTCAATGTCTCTGACAACACCATTTCCTCCCTTGTGGTCTCCATCTCCTCCAGAACCTTCTCTAACGGCGTACTCATGAACAATCACCGGGTACCTCTTTTCAAAAAGCTCAGTGTCTGTGATTCTGGTGTTTGTAGTGTGACATTGCACAACAGATTGCCCATCCCAGGTTGGACCTGCTCCAGACCCACCACAAATGGTTTCGTAGTAACCAAAAGAAACCTTCTTGGTAGTGTCGTTAATACCGAATGTAAAGTTGTTGCAGGTACCTTGAGAAGCAGCAGCAGCCTCGAAAGCCTTCAACATGACATCGACGATTCTCTGTGTGGTTTCAACATTACCTCCCACAACAGCAGCTTCGTAGGATGGGTGAACAACAGACCCTTCTCTCGTGATAAACTTGATTGGTTGAAGACACCCGTTGTTCAAAGGAATGTCTGTACTGATCAAACATCTGAGCACGTAAAGCACAGCAGAATAGAGAATGGCTCTTGGAGCATTCAAGTTTCCGTACATCTGGTCCCCACTGTTGGAAAAGTCAAACACAGCGTCTCCCAGCTCATGGTCAATCTTGACACTAAGAGCTATTGGAGTTCCGTCGTCCAAGTAGTCGACTGCTTGCAAGTCTTGTCCTCCAAACTTTTCATGAGCCAACCTCAATAAGTTACGAACAGCAACCTCAGCAGTGCTTTGGATGGCTCCCATGTACAAGTCGATAACGTCGTAGCTGAACTCTTCCACCAATCTGGTCAACAATGTAATACCCTTGTAATTAGCAGACACCTGTGCCTTCAAGTCGGAGATATTGTCATTCAACGTTCTGGTTCCGGACCCACCAGGATACTTGGCAGGTTCATCAAGAAGCAACCTTGTGATTCCTGCTTCGTCAAACTCACCCTTGGACACCAACTTGTGTGTGATAATCAGGGCACCCTCGTCGTAAATGGTCTTGGAGTTAGGAGGCATCAGCCCTGCTGAGATGGAACCAATGTCGGCATGGTGTCCACGAGAAGCAGTCCAGAAAATAGGTTTTTTGTCTTTATCCAAGACAGGTGTGATGACGGTGATATCTGGCAAGTGGGAGCCACCAGCCAGTGGATGATTGGAAACCAAAACATCTCCGTGCTCCAACTTGCCTTCCCACATCTCCTTCTGAGCCTTGACTGCAAAAGACATGGCACCCAAGTGGATAGGAACGTGAGGAGCATTGGCCACCAAGTCCCCGTTGGAGTCAAAAAGAGCACACGAGAAATCCAAACGTTCTTTGATGTTGGTGGAAATGGCAGTTTGTTGAAGAGTACGACCCATTTGTTCGGCTATCGACATGAATCTGTGGCCAAAAACAGACAACTGGATAGGATCCACAACGGTACTCGACAATTGAGGCTTTTCTTCCTGCTCAACATCAAGAACTATATGTTCAGACAAAACACAAGCCTTGGATCTTGGTTCAACAAGAATGGTTTGGGTGTCGTCAATGATAATAGCAGGACCTTGGGCTTCTGTTCCAACAGGTAACGGCAATTCCAACACCTGGGTCTCAACCCAACCTTCTCCCTCAAAGTAGATGAGTCTCTGTGACCCTTCTGCCTTGGATTTGGAGGTCACCTTACTATATTCAACAAATGGGTTCAATGGCTGCTTTTCTGGGTTCTGAACAATAAGCAACACTTGGATATCATCAACCAAAACAGGTCTGTCTAAGATGAAACCAAATTCACTCTTGTGGCGGTCGATAAACAGTTGAGCGTCATTGTAATCAGTCTTCTCAATCAACAAATGGGTGTCGGAACCTGAGAATCTCATATTGTAGTACACTTCCAATCTCGTTTGGGAAGTCAAGTTCTGGTCTTTGTAGTCTTGATATGCTTGTTTCACCAAGATATCAATCTTTTCTTGCAATCTGGCCAAGTTCTGTTCGTTGTAGGTGAAGGAAGCAGGCGATTGCTTTTCAATGACGATATCAGCAAGTTGAATCCCGTAAGCAGAAAGCAACGAGGAGTACTTGTGAATAGCCACCTTGGAAATACCCAAGTTCTTCAGTAAAGCGACAGAAAACTGACCACCACTTCCTCCGAAACAAGCCAAGTTGTGATCGGCGGTGTTGTGGCCCTTGGCTTCTGTCAAGTTTCTGATTGGTCTAGCCATGGCCTCAACAGCGACTTTAAGGAACCCACTTGCAACTTGCTCTGGGGTGAATGAGTTGCCTTCACTGTTGATTTGTTGCGTGAGTTCTTTGAACTTGTTGGCAGTAGTTTCCACGTCCAAAGGTTCGTCCTGGTTTGGACCAAAGATCTTTGGGAACTTTTCTGGAATCAACCTACCCAAGAAGAGGTTTGCATCGGTGACGGTCAAAGGACCGCCCTTACGGTAACAAGCTGGACCTGGATCGGAGCCTGCAGATTCGGGTCCAACCACAAACATCCCGTTTTTCCAGAAGAGAATGGAACCACCACCGGCAGCCACCGTGGAGATGTCCAATTGTGGGGTTTGCAAGCTGACCTGGCTGACAACGGTCTCGTAGATGTGCTCCAACTTTCCGGCGTATCTCGACACGTCGGTGGAGGTTCCACCGGCATCAAAACCGATGGTAGCGGTGGCGGACTCGGAGTCGTAACATGTTTCCCCGAAACCAACCATACCTCCAGCGGGACCGGACAAGATGGCCTTGAGTCCGGTGAACTTGTACCATGGACACAAACCACCGTTCGACTGCATGAAAAGCAACTTGTTGCCAAAGGCGTCCAAACCACCCTCGAACCCGTCTCCAAACCCTTGGATGTACTTGTTGATAATTGGCGATAAGTATGCATCTGCCACAGTCGAGCTGCATCTATTGACCATGCCGATCATTGGTTGGAGGACGTGGGAGACGGACACATCAAAACCGATCAGCTGGGCGATCTCGGCCACCTTCTGCTCGTGCTGGGGAAAGGCATAGGAGTGAAGCAAACACAAGGCAATGGTCTTGATCTCGCCCTGGTCGTAGATGGCCTGCAAGTCGGAACGTACTTGGTCCCACAGCGGAGTCCGCAACACACGCAAGAGATCGCCCGTAGTGCCCTCTTTGAGCTCGGGATCGTCCTTGTCGAGCTTCAAGTTGGCGCCACCACCTTCACTGAAACCTTCAACGGTGACTCTCTCGTCGATTTCCAACACTTGGGAGTACAATTGACCCAACTTCTTGGCGGTCAAGTCGAAGATGTACGGTCTGGTCTGATTACCAATCGTCAAGACGTCCTTGAACCCTTTGGTGGTAACAAGCAACACTTTGGCACCCTTACGCTCCAAAAGTGCATTGGTGGCCACTGTGGTCCCCATACGGATGCTCTCGATGTGGTCGAGCTGGAGCTTGGAGCTCTTGGGGATGGTGGTGGAGGTGGCGTACTCGAGCACACGGCGGATCCCTTCGGTGGGGGCGTCCTTGTAGTTGTGGGGGTCCACCGAAAGCAACTTGAACACATAGTCCGGCTTGTTGGGGATCTTGGCTATCACGTCACAGAAGGTTCCCCCTCTGTCAATGGCTATTTGGATGCCTGGCATTACTAATTGGTGGGCGGTATGGGTGGGGGATTTCCAGTGGTATAAATACGGTCTTGGCTGCCCGCAACGGCGGCAGATCGTTATCGTGCCGGCGGGTGTGCGATCGCGCGATCACATTTAGCGGTGCCCTCTCCACAGCGATAGCGACAGATAGCGACAGCTGCCACCCTTGATAGCGACCACCCCGATAACGGCCACCGTGGTAGCGACAACTCAACTAGGAAAGAAGTTCCACCAGCTCAAGACTGCCATATTTGGCTGTAGTTTGGGCTGGGGTCGAGAAAGATCGCTTCCGCCTGTCATTACGTTGGCGGTGGAGTCCGGGGAGACGTCTTTTTCCCCGGTGAGCTCATTGGTTGCAACTGCAAAAACTTGCTCATATAGTGGCCGCAAGCTCCATTTACCAACGGGAATAGGAAGCTCGGACCCAGGGAGGCCCAAGCGGGCGTTTTGACAAGGATCGCCATGCAGCGGAACCCGTTTTGTGGTTTCTTGGCCACTTCTCGCTACAAAGTGCATGTTACACTGGCTGCTGAAGTGTTGCAACCATAGTACAGTGAAGTCTAAATGTGTGTAATATATGCCTTTACTTGGCAGTGTCTATGCTACCCTACTACTTGGCAGCGTCTATGCTAGCTTGACTGACGTCACTATGAATTCCGTCGTCCTTATCTTCGTCGTCCTCTTCCTCACTGAGGACTATCTCGTTGCCCAACTTGTCGTAGGTGATTTTCTTTTGCTTGGTGATTTTCATGACAATATTGCCTAAGTTGTCATATTCAACGTCTTCGTCGTCTTCAGATTCGTCTTCTTCATACTCCTCATCATTTTCCTCAAGAACTATCTCATTGCCCAACTTATCATAGGCAACCTTCTTCTGCTTGGTGATTTTCTTGACAATGTTGCCTAAGTTGTCATATTCAACGTCTTCGTCGTCTTCAGATTCGGCTTCTTCATTCTCCTCATCATCTTCCTCAAGAGCTATCTCGTTGCCCAACTTATCATAGGCAACCTTCTTTTGCTTGGTGACCTTTGCGACGATATTGCCCAAGTTGTCGTACTCAACCTCTTCGTCGTCGTCCAGGCCAGCCTTTCGTATCACATTTCCAAGGCTGTCGTATTCCACATCCTCTTCCAGGTCGTCTGAGTCTTGCTCGTCGTGGTCCTTTCTGTTGACATTGCCCATCATCCACACATCGCCGTTCTTGTTGGCGGCCTTTCTGTCCTTCTGCTCCTGCTCGATCTTGGCCAACCACTCGTTTTGGGCCTGGGTGACCGACTCGGAGTCGGTACACTGCTGGTACACCTCGAACAACTCCTTGTTGATGTCCAAGAAGGCCTGGCCCCACGAGAAGTTGTCCATCAACATCTGCGCCCACTCCATCTTGCCACAAATGGCAAAACAAGCAGCCAAGGCTTCCACACAGTTGAGTTTCCACGGTCTACCGTAGTTGACGGTGTTGGCAGCAACGAGATATGGCAACAAACGTTCGTTTTTGCCGCCTATCTTGTTGAAAGGCACCTCGTCCAAACGGGCCCACGAACACTCCACCACGGCAGCCCCACAGCTCTCGAGGATTTCTGTGTCGTCCGGACACACAACACCCTTCCCGTTGGGCGACACAACTATCCCAGCAAACTTCTGCCCGATACGGAGGTTGCGGATAAGGCCCAACCGCTCCAACTTCTTGCCGGAGCATCTCTTGGGATCACAATGGTCAAAGTCCCACATGGCGAGCTTGACAGGGAAGGTGGATTCAACGGCAGAAGCGGCTCCGACCTCCTGGCGGCCCTTACGTGAATGATGCTGCTTGGACTTGTGTCCGTTAGATGTTCTGTTGGATGGACGGTCCTCACTGGTCTTATTCTTGCCTTTGCCCATCTTGTTGATTTGATTTTTCGAGCAGAGATGTGAGAAGAGCAAGATGTAGAAGAGAAAGATAGAGGAGGAAATAATGTTAGTGGAGATGGGTGATGACATGATGGACTTCCTGCTGGGAGGTACCTAAAGTGATAATCGGCTTTTGCATGGAGTTTTTCATTTTGTTTGTCTACTTTTGGTTTCTGTCGATGTATTTTTGCTGTTTCCAGTCTCTCATGCCACTCTCATATACTCCCAACACTCCTCTTATATTCTCCCAACACTCCTCTTATAATTTTCACTACACTCTTACCTCCCTCTTCTACATCTTGTCGTACCCATTATCCATTATATTATACATTTAGAAATCCTCATCAAAAGCAAAAGCATGCTCATCCTTACCCTCAGTCTTACTCATGACACCAGCCTTTTGGTAGTCAGACACTCTCTTTTCAAAAAAGTTTGTCTTACCGGCCAAGGAGATGTTTTCCATGAAGTCGAAAGGATTGGAGACATTGTAGACCTTCTTGTTACCCAAAGCAACCAACAATCTGTCGGCAACAAACTCAACGTATTGGCACATCAAGTCGCAGTTCATACCCAACAAGGAGATGGGCAAAGCGTCGGTGAAAAATTCCTTTTCGATGGTGACGGCCTCGGTGATGATTCTCTCGACAATCTCGGCGTCTGGTCTGTTGTTTAAGTGGGAGAACAACAAACAAGCAAAGTCAGTGTGCAAACCTTCGTCTCTGCAAATCAATTCGTTGGAGAAGGTGAGACCTGGCATCAAACCTCTCTTCTTCAACCAGAAGATAGAGGCAAAGGAACCGGAGAAGAAGATACCTTCGACGGCAGCAAAGGCCACCAAACGTTCACCGAACAAGGCTTCTTCGTCGGCGATCCACTTCAAGGCCCAGTCGGCCTTCTTCTTGATGGCTGGGATGGTCTCGATGGCGTTGAACAAAAAGGTGGCTTCCTTAGGGTCCTTGATGTAGGTGTCGATCAAAAGCGAGTAGGTTTCCGAGTGGATGTTTTCCATCATGATTTGGAAACCGTAGAAGCACTTGGCTTCTGGGATCTGCACTTCGGCACTGAAGTTCTCCACCAAGTTCTCGTTGACAATACCGTCCGAGGCGGCAAAGAATGCCAAGATACGCGAGATAAAGTATCTTTCCTTGTCGGTCAATCTGTTGTTCCAGTCGTTCATGTCCTTGCCCAAGTCGATTTCCTCGGCGGTCCAGAAGGAGGCCTCGGCCTTCTTGTACATCTGCCAGATCTCGTTGTACTTGATGGGGAACAAGACAAAACGTCTCTTGTTCTCAATCAACAAAGGTTCGTCCTTTTCCATCTCCTTCAACTGGCGTCTGTGTGCCTTGTGCTTGTTCAAGAACTCACGGTCGTCGTCCTGCTTGACAAGGGCGTTCTTGAGTGTGCTGGTGTTTTGGGCGAGGTCTTTTTCCTCAGCAACAGCGGCTAACTTTTCGGTGAGAGATTGGCCGGCCCCAGTCATCTCCAACGTGGAGATCTTGCTGGTCAAGCCGTGGGTAGGTGTTTGTTCAGACATATCGGTGTGTTGCTTGGGTTTGATGGAGAAAGAATTTTTCCAACAGTGGCGATTTTTGCCTCTACTTATACCTTTTGTTTTTCACGCGACCATCCTTTTCTTGCAACCGCGTATTGTCGGGCCGTACGCGTACGCTGCTGGTGTTTGTACGACGGTTGCGCGTGTGGTTACGAGAGGGAACGAGATGGTTTCCGGAGTATCTGGGCCCGGGCGGTGGGTTGTGGCTAGCGGAATACCCTGAGGTGGGTGGCACAAGCATAGTCCGTCGCTTGGCCGAAAGCTGGGGCCCCAGAGGTGTCCTCTGGGGCCGGCCGCAAATGGGCCTGGCGGTGCAACGGGTTGCTGGTGAATGAAACACGCGTGGATTGCAAGACGTGTACAGACGTGATGTTTACGTTCCGGCTGTTTCTGGCAAGTAGCAACAAGACAACACAATCAAAATTGCAGTTTCCTGGATACAATTGGAATTCCGAGACGGCATGCCATCTGCTCATGCCTTTTCGGGTATCTTCCCCTTTGAGTGTGGGTTTGGAATGCAGAGTGGAGTTATTTCTGCTTATGCGAGCTCGGAAAACCCTGACCTTTGTATGGGCTTTGTAAGGGGAGGATTGCTGTGGGTCTGCACGACACGTCTGGTGAGTCTGCCAAGTCTGGGGTTGGCACGTCACGTCTCCTGCTACACGTCTCCTACAACACGTCTGTTACGTGGTTGTTTGAGGTGTTTCGAGGGGCCGCTGACGGGGATTAGAAAACGAAGGTGATTAATAATGCGAGGCACCCTTCTGTTACACCTTGTGTACGTGTTGGTCACCATTTGGTGGATTTGCGGTGCCTTACAATGGTTGTTGGTGGTGGTTGGTGGGGTGCTCCCCACTTCTTGCAGCATCGCGTGTTTTTCGCAGCCAACGGAGGACTAAATAGAAGGAGGTTTCCGTGTGTGGGAGGAACGTGATGTTGCACCAGGTAGGGTTGCACCAGGTAGGTTGCAAGCTAGCTGGTTCTTACTAATGATCTACCAAGGGATAGCTAAGTTAGCGTGATTTTAATGTTAAGGCCATAATGGCTGCTCGGCTGACTACCATACCATCACTAAGCTTAGTCATATCTAATGAAGGACTATTGTGAACGTCTACTATCAATGTTAAAGGATATTGCGCTTGTGGAGAACGATTGTGCCATAAGCTGAGCGGCTTTTATTCCTATGTTGAACTATTACCATGCATCGAAGAGTTTGCCTCGATATCCATTCATGCCCTTTCCAAAGTGGCTGCGGCTGAACAATTACCACCACGCTAGAGTGAACATCCATATACAATGCTGAGGCTATTATTTGTGTGATATTACTTCCATTCAGAGGTTCATACACTCTATGGTGGCTTCTCTTGCGTGAAGGTAAGTCTCAAAGAGTGAAATTCCACACTCTTGAGGTGGTTCTTGCGTACCTACTACCAAAGGCACTTGGCGTTCCGGAAACTAAATACTGTTCAATTAAAGGTTCATACCACCTTTGCGCAATTCAACTGCTCTTGCGTGAAGAACTTCAATGCAAAGAGTTGAGTAACCCCATAACCAATGTGGTTCTTGCCTGCCTACACCGTCGAAAACTCTTACTACGCTTTGCGTGAAATTAATACCACTTCCAATGCAGATGCTCTTACGTTTAACCTGCCACCAAGGAGCTAATGAAATGAACTCCATACCCAATGAAAAGGTCTTATTCATTGTCTTACTACCATAGCATACCTCGGGCAATACTAGGCTTTCATAAGCTTACTCTCACATCCAATCTTAATGCTACGACTGACGTCCAAAGTAATCCAGAAGGACATTACTCGAGAACCTCAATAGCAGAAGGCCATGATGTACGTGAACGTACCACCAATTGCAAAGGCTTTTGCATACCACCATCTTACAACAGCCAGCTCTCACATAGCTCTCCAACAAACTTGAAATTCTTTGCTAGTAAAAAGCTGCAAAATTGAGCCTGGACAACTCAATTGGTTACTCTGCTCGCTCAATTGGTTACTCTGCTTGCTCAATTGGTTACTCTGCTTGCTCAATTGTTACTCTGCTAGCTCAATTGGCTACGCTGCTTCTCTCAATAGCTCTTTTAATGCTGACATCTGACCGTACATCACGCCACTACACTTGCCTGTCCCTCGTAACCTCCAAGCTCCATCTCTTGTTATTCCTTTTACACGCCACGACGCTCCACTCATTGACCTCTTCACCTGCTCCCTACTGAGTTGCCTCTTCACCTGCTCCCACCTGCTCCCTACTGAGTTGCCTCTTCTTCACTCCCACCTGCTCCCTACTGTTGCCTCTTCACCTGCTCCCCCATCTTATCATGAAGCTTCAATTTCTATATATTCCACAACCAAACTACCATCACTACGTGATGGATCCAGCAGTCCCTTAAGAAGGGTCGGATTCTTATTTATTCGTACGTCTATCATATTCCATTTCAACTTTAACCTAGTTTGATTGGGCTTTTCACCACTTAACATATACTCAATAGGACTTGAACATCGATTGTTCCTATTCGTCTGCTCCACAACAGGATAACTGGGATTCTCGTGGTCTGGTCAGCTCCAAGGACTCCTAGAACCACTGAATCCTCGTCTTGTCTCTGATTGTCTTATGTCACCTCCACAAAAGGTAATGCTTCCTGACCCTCACATTCTCGCTTATTCTCTTACCTTCAATTGCTCTCAAACATTATCAGCTTGTTCTCTTAACTTCAATTGCTCCACTGGCCCAACAACATTCACATCCAAGGCAGTACTGAACGACTTCTGAGGAAGCAAGATGGGAGCCCCTAACTCTGACTTACCCTCAGAATAATCGGTCAGGTCTGTGGCCTTGCCAGAGCCATAGCTGGCAAAGGGAACGGCGTACTCGCCCTTGCCCACCGACAAGTCGCTCAGGGAAGGGTCGCTGTTCTTGCCGCCCAGAACACTGGGGGAGTCGGAGAAGTTCTCAAAGTCAAAGGCGTCGTTGTTGGACTCACTGCCGGCAGCAATATCAGGCAACTGGCCGCCATGTAAGGAGACACTAGGACTCAACATGCCGTTAAAGTCGAGTTCCAAGTCCCCGTACAACTTTGAGATGTCGCCGTGGCCCTTGTAGGTGCGGCCCAGCGAGGAGGAGGAGCCGGCGAACTTGCGGACCAAGTACTCGATGAGGGCGGCGTGCCACTCTCTCAGGGTCCAGGACTCCTGGTAGGCCAGTTTGTAGATCTGGCTGGTGAGCCTGACGGCCTCATCGGTGGAGATGTACTCGTAGTGGGGCAACAGCGGCAACCCAAAGAGCATGGATCTCTTGTCTGTCTTGTCACTGATGAAGTGGTCGGGGCGGCCGTACAACTGGAACACGTCGATGGTCTGGATGAACATGCGGATCATGGTCTCGATGGCGGTAACACCTGGATGCAGCACAGGCATCAAGTAGAGGTACAGCGCATACACAAACTGGCTGCCGTTCTTCTTGATGAACAGCGACATCTTGTAGTCCAAGTCGTCGGTGGAGGTTCTGCTCAGGGTCTTGACGCTGCTGCTTCTGCCGAGCTTATCTGAGGCCGGTGCGGTTTCGAAAAAGGACCTGCTCGACAAGGACGACAAGGAGGACACCGAGTTGCTTCTCTTGATGGAGTCCAGGTGGCCGCCAGAAGGCTGGTACCCAAACAAGTGCTGGAAGCTCTTGGAGATGAAAATGTCACCTTCAAGCTTCATGATCGAATTGAAGTCAATCATGCTGGTGTGTTCGGGGAAAATGTTAAAGACATCCACTACGTTGGAAACATACACCATCAAGTTCTTCTTGGAGATCTTGTCGGAGGTGTAGATGTCGATTCTGCCCAATTTCTTGTGGTCCAGTCTCAGAACCACGACAAACACCTTGATCCACTTGGAGGAGACCTGGGGCAAGCGCAAGTGGCTCCACTCGGAGTGGGCAAAGCGCTTTTTGGCGGACAAGAGGACGTGGATGTCGGACAACTTGGTTGCCTTGGTGGACAAAACAACACCGGTGAAGGCCTTGTTCAACTGGGTGAACTCGAACTTGGCCAAGTTGATGGCGGCGGCCCAGGCGTAGGCCTCCTCGATGTTGTGGAACTTGATGTCTGTCTTGAGGGCGTCCTGGTAGTCCTGGTAGATCTTGATCTGGGTGGGGCCGACGATCTCGACCTTGGCGTCGACCAAGTTGATGTAGCGGGGGGAGAACTCGTCGTGGGCCTCGACGGCAAACTCGTCGTGCGCCGGTCTCCAGATGGACAACTCCGCGCCCGTGATCTTACCCTCCACCTCGAACCAGCCCTTGTCGCCGTTGGCCAACACGCCGGGCACCTGGAGCGAGCCCAGCACGTAGGTACGCAACTTCTGGGCGTTGATCAAGTTGACCACCGGCGACAACTCGGGCGCTAGGTTGTCGTTGACAGCCTTGAACACCGCCGTGTACTTTGGCAGCATGGCCCTGTTGCCGATGTGGTGGTCCAAAAACGACAAGTCCGACAGAGAGTAGACCCGCGAGTGTCTTACGAACGACGCTGGCGTCGCTTTTACCTTGTCAGAGACAGATCTATAGGTGGGGGAGCCGGACCCTGGCGGCGTGCCGTATCTTGACGGGGTTGCGATGCGTGGAGACGCTCCCTGTCTGGGCGGCGTGGAGGCGCCTGGGCTGCGGAGGACATTGGAAGTCCGGATGGGCGGGATCTTGATGGGCGATGGCGACAACGGCTGCTGTCCCCCTGGCGTTGGTCTCGCTGGACTGGCCTGGTACGCTGGAGGGTCGGCCGGCTCGGGTGCTGCCTTGCCGCCGCTGGAAAAAGATAACGGGCGTGCGACGCTCAGCATGGCCCGGGGAGTGCTGGGGCCCCCCTCCGACAACGGACTCTTGGTCCGTTCGTTCTTATCTCCATGTCCGATCTTCTGGAGAAGACGCTTGGGCGATATCATCTTGTTTGCTGGGTCAATTGGGTGTGGCGGTAAATTCTTTGCTAGCCGGATCCTCCAAGCAATTTATAAGGAGCTTCTAATTATACTTCCAAGAGAAGATTTTGTGTACTGCCTTGCTCTTTTCTTTCTTTTTCCTTTGCCGTTTACCTTAAATTCACCGTTGACAGGGGGACCAACCGTCTTTCCGTCGACGCTGTCGCCCAGGGTGTACCGTTCCAGGGAAGGTGCTACGCGGGGTCGGTTCGATCTTGCGACATGTTTGCTTGCTACGTGCCCAAGCTTGTTTTTTGTCTGGGTTCCGGCGGCCTCTTGGGCTCGGATCCGGCTGGGCCCTGTTTTTATTTTTCCCGTTCCCTGCCACAACCGCAAGCGTCGGCAAAGGCTTGACAGAGCAATGTGATCATGGATATTGTGGAAAAAGCGGAAGGGGAGCTCCAACAAAGACCCGACCCTATTGTGGTTTGCCTGTGTGTCCGAGTGTGTATATACGTGTGGCTATGACAGTCTGGGGGCCAGTGCTCGGTAGCCGGGTTGCGAACTTCGGAATAACTTGGCGTGGCATTTGGGTGGCATTTGGCGTGGCGGCGCTCGTAGCGACGGAACGACGGGAAATTGGCGAGCAGCGCTCCGGCGCCCGTGGGCCAGCTACGACCACAGCCCGCAATTGCGAGCAGCGTACCGTGCAGCGCCACTAACTGCGGCCGCCGAGCCCCCAAGCCGCCGCCAACGCACTCTGGCCAAAACATAAATAGAGGCAGTGTGGACACTATGGGCTGGGCAATGCAGTGGGCTGGGCAATGCAGTGGGCTGGGCTTTGGCAGATCTCACGCATTTGCTACATGGATGGTACTCCAATGCTACATGGGCTACATGGATGGTACTCCAATGCTACATGGGCTACATGGATCGGCTAACACTGACGTGCTCTCGCGTGCAACTACTATGTCGGGAAGTCTGCATGTTTCGTTGCAGCCATTGATGTCTGACGTCTTCCTCTAGGGGGATGTACCGTTGGTGTCAGTGGTGTCACCTTGTGTGTAGTCTTGTGTGTGCACCTTCTGGCCACCTTCTGACCAAGTTCTGGTCACCTTCTGACCAAGTTCTGGCCACCTTATGGCCACCTTATGGTGTTTCTTATCTTTACCCTGGCCCCGAATTGCGTGTCGTCTATCTCCTGATGGGGCTAAAATGTCGCATGAAATTTAATCTTATCTAGCACTCCAGTTTCATTTCAAGGCCATTTGAAAGACATTTGAAATAGCATTTGAGCATTTGAAATAGCAGTTGAGCATTCGAATAGTGACCAACTTGATTTAGTAAGCCACTTGATCGCTGAGTCGATATACCTGAACAGTATACCTGAGCCCTCAACTCATATCTATTAAGGCTGTTCAGACAACCCTCCGTGGCGTAATATCCACCAAATCAAGTAATACCGACTCCGCCGACTGGTGCCACCCACACCCCCACTTCCTTCACTGCCCACCAACATCTTTGTAAGAGCTTTGCTTGCCCCCCGTGAATGTCCTTCCTAGCCAACGTCAGCCCGCCCTCCAACATTCTCGCCCCCACATATCGGCTTCTTGTGGAGGAGCTCTTTGTCAAGCTAGACGCCGTCAACAAGGAGACGCTAGGCAGTTTCAAAACGGTCCTGGACAAGAAACACCACATCATCCTGGAGTTTGTCTCCACTTATCGAACCCACATTGGCCAGGACTTGTACCCGGCAGCGCGGCTCATCCTCCCAGACAAGGCCGGCCGGTTGTACTACATCAAGGACGTGACCTTGGCCCGGTTGTTGGTCAAAATGTTCCAGATCCCCAAGGACCTGGAGGACTACAACGTGCTCTACTTCTGGAAACTGAACTTCCACAACCTGAAGCGATTCGAGCTGGACGAAAAGAACTTGCGGGACTTGCCCTTGCGTAGCTCCCGCATCATCGCCAACAGAAGGGCTCTCAGCTCTTTCCACTACAGGGAGTATACGGTGGACGAGATCAACGCCATCTTGGACTCATTGAGTCTGGCCAAGAAAGCCGCCGAACAGGAGCTCATCTTGAAACCCGTCTTGGACTCCCTCAGCATTCCAGAGTTACGCTGGTTCATACATACCATCCTCCGGCGCTCCATTTTGACTCGGTTTGAGTGGGTCTTGTTCAGGGAGTGGCACCCCGATGCCCCGGCACTCTACCAGATCTGCAACGACCTCCAGAAAACCTTCAATTACTTGGTGGACCCACAAAAGCGGTTGACTCCCAACCAGTTGCACTTGTACCCAGGGCTCCGATTCAGACCCCAGTTGGCCTACAAGTTGGCCAAGGGCTACGATAAGCTCATCAAGGACTTCTCCTTCACTCTCAAAATGGACGAAAAGTTGACCGAGTTGTACGAGCAACAGGCCTTGGCCAACAAGTTCATCATCGAGGAGAAAATGGACGGCGACAGAATGGTTCTCCACAAAATCGGAAAGTACTTCAAGTTCTACTCCAGACGACTCAAGGACTACACCTTTTTGTACGGCGAAAACCTCCAGTTTGGGTCCTTGACAAAGCACCTCCAGGGAGTCTTCCACCCCAACGTCCAGCTGATTATTTTGGACGGCGAGATGGTGGCCTGGGACTACGAGAGAGAGGTCATCTTGCCGTTTGGAACATTGAAGTCGCTGGCCATCCAGGAGTCCGTGAGGCAGTTCACCACCATCGACCAGTACGAGCAGCAGCAGTCGTACCCATTTTTCTTTGTTTTCGACATACTCCACATCAATGGCGTCAACTTGACCAACCATCCATTGTTCTTCAGAAAGAAACTCTTGCATGACTTGCTCAGTCCGATCCCACACAGGTTGGAGATCCTCCCGTACACTATCGGAGAAACCGCCCAGGATATCCGAGACTCGATGAAGAAGGTGGTTGCCTCGAGAAGTGAAGGTGTCTTGGTGAAACATCCGCAGTCGACGTACCTCCCGGACCACCGTCTGAACCACTGGGTCAAAATCAAACCAGAGTACCTCGAGAAGTTTGGCGAGAACTTGGACTTGGTGGTGATTGCCAAGATCCCCGCCATCAAAAACTCGTACATGTGTGGGTTGCGTAGCGAGGAGACGGGCAAGTACTTGAGTTTCTGCACCGTGGCCAACGGCTTCACCAAGGACGAGTACGACAAAATCGAGCGAATCACCTTGAACAAGTGGGTCGACTATACCAAGGACCCCGACTGCATCCAGTTTGGAACTAAAAAACCAAAGGTGTGGATCCACCCCAAGGACTCTGTTGTTCTTGAAATCAAGGCCAGATCGATCGACTCGGGCGACTTTGAAAAGACCTACGCCACAGGCACTACCCTCCACAACTTATACTGTCGGGCGATTCGGGAAGACAAGACCTTTGAAGAGTGTATCTCTTTCGAGGAGTATTTGGTGATTAAGGACCGCTACCACACCGAAACCAGCAAAGACCAGCTAGCCAACAAGAAAAGACGGATCGACGGGTCGTTCGAAGTGCCCAAGCGGGTCAAGAAAGAGCTGGATCTCTTCACAGGGTACAACTTTGCCGTTCTAAGCGACAAAATCGAAGCTACGGGGGAACGTATCCTCAAAAGTTCGTTGGTTGCAACCATCAAGAAGCACGGCGGAAAGATTGTTCAGAGGCCGGTCGACTTGGACACCACAGCAGTAATAACAGAGGTCAACCTTCCGAGCTGCCAGATCTACCTTTCCAAGGGATTTGACCTCATCAAAGCCAACTGGATCTTTGAGTGTATTGAGCGGAACTCCATTGTCCCGTTGGAACCCATCTTTTTGTTTGAGCTGAACCAGATGGCCTTTTTGAAGTTCTCGAGAACAGACGCCTATGGTGATAGCTACACCACCCATACCACCTTTGACATGTTCAACCTCCCAGAAATGCCCGACGACGACTACCTCAGACACAAACGGGAGTATTTGGCGGAGGTGGAGACGCCGCCGCTCCGCTACCTTTTTGACAGCACAGAGTTCTACTTGATCGACTCGGACCAGGGCGAACGCATTGAGCGGTACGGAGGCTCCGTCACCTCCGACTACATGAAGAGCTCCTTCATAGTGGTTGGCCAGAACCCGAGTCAGGACCGCAACGCCGTGAGGGCACGGGTCGACGCCCTCATGGGGCGAATCAGCGACCGCCTCGAGTTCGATAGCAACGACAGAATGACCCGTATCCCCACGGTCGTCACAAACTCGTTTGTTCCTGCCTGTATCGAAGCTGGAGCTGTTGTCGATGGACAGGATTTCAAGTTCGTGTGATTTTGTGAAGGCGCCTGCCACTGATTTTGTGAAGGGCGCTGGTTGCCTCACTAATTGAAATCTATTGCTTTGACTCGGTCTTTCGTTCCAGACACAAGACAGAATGCACAAGACAGAATGCCTTGTACGGAACACTCCCTAGAATACGGCACAAGACTACACTCTGTGCTACGACCACCAACATCACCCGCTATGACATGTGCTGCTCGATGACGATGTTCGCCACGAGCCTTGCGCCCACCTCCACTGTTGTCCCACCTCCACCATCCCTCCTGCCAGTGATTTTGTGACGGAAATGGAGCAACCCACACTAAAAATCCGTCACATCCACCTTCGCTGCCATTGATCCACCCTCCTTGCTTATGCCGCTGTGCATGGAAGTTCCACATGGCTGTCCTCCAACCAATGTGGTTGTGCCAAAACATTTTGTGCAACGTGACCGGAGCCCCCGGCGGAACAGGTGTTGCCAAGTGCGGTGTCAACACTATTGTTATCCATGCACCATTAGGTAGGCATCGGGCAGCAACCAGATAACAGCAACACAGTCGAGCAAATTCGAGGGTGGACGGGCTCTGGCACCGTTGGTGCTTCCAGGGTGGTTCCCTCTGGCACTGGTGCCTCCCATCGGGGGTTTTGTACTCCGCCAAACGCCTTCCCCATGCCGTGTCATCTTCGTCGCTCCTAACTTCTCTGTGCGTTGGAGCAGGCCCGATCTGGAAATTTTTCCACTATTCGTTGATCTGCGTTTCTTTTTGGGCTGCTGTCTTATCTTATCATGAGAGAGTATATAAGCAAGCCGGAAACCACCTCTAAAAAAAGCACACAACAAACACAATGGATTACCTCGATAGACCACACCAAGTGACGGCCAAGTTGGCCTGGTCGACTGCTGTCGTCTCTGTCAGCACACTTTTGTTTGGGTACCATTTGGCCGAGTTGAACGCACCGGGCACCATCATCACGTGTGCGTTACATAAGAAAGGCCCGCTCGACGGCTTTGAAGATACGTGGTGGGCCCACCACGGATACAAGCAGTGCATACCCACAAGTGAGAGCAACGGCGTGGCCATGATGACCACCATGTTCACGGTGGGTGGGTTGGTGATATCGTTGATTGCCGGCAACTCGTCGATCCTGAAGAATGTGTCTCGATGTAAGTTGATCCTATGCCTGGCTGTGTGCTACACAGTCGGGTCGCTCATGATGGCGTTTGCCAACACCATGGTGCTGCTCAACACGGGGCGGTTTTTGGCGGGGGTTGGCGCCGGTGGGTCGCTCATTGTGTCGCCGTTGCTCATCAACGAGTTGACGCCCATCAACCACAGAGGCTTGCTCGGGTCCCTCCTCCAGTTGTCGGTGGCCTGCGGCTTGTTTCTTGCCCAGGTGGTGTCGTACTTCTGGTCCAACGACCAGCAATGGAGAAACATATTTTTGTTTGCGCTGTTTCTCGGCGTGGCCCTCATTTTGGGCTTGTTGACGGTGGTGGAGTCTCCAAAGTGGATAATCATGAACAACGGCGACGTGGACCAGGCAACAGAGATCTTGTACGACTTGAGGTCCGACTTGGAAACAGTGCCTCACGAAATCAACCACTGGAGAAGACTCTCGGGCGTCGAGTTGAAGCAGCCCTTGTTGCCCATCCACTCCAACCCAAGAAGAATCTCCTTTGACGAGCCCGCCGTGTCCACCTGGGAGTACTTTACCAACCGCATCCACCGCAAGGAGCTTGCCGCCGTGCTCATCTTGATGACCTCGCAGCAGTTGACGGGTATCAACGCCATCACCTTCTACGGCGTCCAGTTGCTCAGCAACATCTTTGCCGGCTCCAACACAAACACCGTCTTGGTGTTGGCCGCATCTTTCTCCTTGTGTAACGTCATTAGCTCCATGTTTGTGTCTAATGTCTTTGAAAAGTATGGAAGAAGATCCTTGATGTTGGTTTCCATCTCCATCACGCTTCTTTGTTCTGCCTTGATTGGTTTTGGTTTGGTGGCCCACGCCCCAATCATCATCATCTTGGGCTGCTACGGCTTTATTATCGGGTACGCAATAGGTTTGGGGCCTATTCCCTTCTTGATGATTGCCGAGTTTGCACTGCATGACACCGTCTCAAAGGCTCAATCCATAGGAACATTGTCCAATTGGGGTACTGGTATCGTAATTGGTTTCATGGTTCCTTATTTGCAGCAAATGATTGGTGGGAGTTTGTTTTTCATATTCACATTCTTGTCCTTGGTTTACTTGGCCTTGGTTTGGATGTATATTCCAGAGACTAAGGGGTACAACAACAGTACCGATGTTTGGTCTGACTGGGAGGTGTATTTATAGAATGTATTAACAGGTGAATCCTGAAGAGTTTTAAAGTGTAGTGAAAGAGGTGGCTCTTGAGTGATGGCTCTTGAGTGGTGGCGGATTTTCCTTTTAGCTGGCTTGCTAAGTCTGTAATCTGGCTTTCATGTTTGTCTATCCAAGTGGTTGGTTGTTGGCATGACGTTTGGCTGTTGACTTAACGCTTGACTGTTGACTTAACGCTTGACTGTTGACTTAACGCTTGACTGTTGACTTAATGCTTGACTGTTGCCTTTCATGTTTACTTTGCCTTCTGGTGCTCCCTTTCATGTTTGGCTGTTGTCTTTCAATTGACTTGCCTATTGGCTGCAACTCAAATAAACTTTTGCAGCCATCAACATTCTGGTGACCCTGCGCTTGAGATCAGATCCAATTCCTCTTCTGGTATAGCTCCAATTCCTCTTCTGGTACAGATCCAAATTCTACTTCCGGCACCCTCCCAGGGCACACCTTCTCCCAGGGCACACCTCAGGTACGCACCAGGGTCCTTGATGGTGTCGATGCGAGGTATCGTCATAGCTCTTTCAGTTGCTGTTTGGTATGGACCCAGCAACACTACGACAGTGGTGTTACTCCGCATTTAGGGGTCCAGCACGGCCATGTCCGACATTCCCAACGTGGTTCCTGATGTTGTTCTGATGACGTGCTGGCGACACTGCCCAGGGCCCGTTCCGAGCCCACTATCCGTATTCGGCAATGATGACATAATCGTTTCTTCTCTTGCAGTAGATGCTGCTTCAGGGGAATGATAAATAGATTTGCTGGTGACTTTAAGCTCAAGAGGTGGTGTTTTTGATTGTTTCAATTGCACCTTTGGTGTCTACAACAAGGTGGTGGCTTTCTAGTGTGAATTTGTCGTGTATATCGCTCATTTGCTGCCGCTTGCTGCTGCTTAACGTCGCTTTCGCTCCACCGTTTGCAACCACCGCCGCAATCAATTGCTTGACCATCTTTCCATAACTGTTATTTCTATCTCTTTCGGCACTTCTCCACCTCTTCTACGCCAATTTCACCTCCTGATATGGTCCCACTTTCTGTCGCCGTGGGTTCGCCGTGGCCGTGACTTCTGTGCAGCTTCACCGAACTAACTTACCAACACGTACTAACTTGCGATGAACCTTCACCTATCGTCTTGCTTAAACAACCAAAATCACCCATGATAGCCTTGGTAACTTCCCTATGATGCTAGCACCAGCTCCCTAGACTCCCCCGCTGGGACGCGTGTGCTGATCGATGACGTAGCCAACGTCGTCGTTTCCCGTCGCACCGCCCCGGATTTTCTCCAGCGCACGAGGTCACGGCGCCCGTTCGTCAACAGCCATTGTCCGCCGTGGGCACGGAATTGGGTGCTATCTAGCTGGTGGCCGCCTGGTGCTCCTGGTTCCGGTCCGTCGAGACTTACCCGTGTGTTGTTGCCTCGTTCCCAACCGCCCGTGCCCTGTTCTGGAACTGTTCGTTGCTGCCGGTGGGTGAAATATGGCGAGGGCTCGCAACCGCAAATGAAACAGCATATAAACAGACCGGAGCGATTGTTGTTCCGTCCACATATCCCTACTTTTCAAAAACTCACGAATACAATGGTGGACTACAGCTCATGGATGAGAGATGTCGACGACAACTCCAAACTCTCCAAATTGTCTATTCCAGGCACCCACAACTCGGCTGCCTGCCACACGGCGCTCCCCTCTGTCCAGTGTCAAGGAGAGTCCGTCACCGAACAATTGAAGAACGGTGTCCGTTTCCTCGACATCAGATGTGGTAAGTTGTTCTTGAAGGAGGGTGACGAAGCTAACGACTTGCAAGTGATCCACGGTAAGTTCCCAGTTCGTATCCCCTTCCCTCTCAAGTTGACTTCTGTCTTGCAAGAGGTGTACGACTTCTTGAGCCAACACCCCAGCGAAATCGTCATTGTGTCTTTGAAGCAAGAGGGTTCTGGCGAATGGAACAACGACGCCGATGAGTTTGGTAACCTTATCTGGGACAAGTACGTTCAACCAAACAAGGACCACTGGTACTTGGGCACCGGCATTCCTCGTTTGGGCGAAGCCAGAGGGAAGGCCTTGTTGTTCAGAAGATTCGGCGTCAAGAACGACGACAGAAGAAACCAGTTTGGTTTTGAGGCCTCCTGGTGGACCTACAACACCACCGACGACGATTGTGGTGCTTTGAGAGTCCAGGACTTCTGTGAGGTCCAGAACCACGATGACATCGAAAAGAAGATTGGCTATGTCAAGGACTTGAGTAAGCAGGCCAGAGACTACGGCAATGACGACAAGTTGTTTGTCAACTTCACCTCGGCCTCCAACTTCTTTGACCACGACTGCTGGCCTCAAAAGATCTCCGAAGCCGTGCTTTCCTCCAACATCCAAGAGGTCTTTGGCAAGGGTGCCGGGATCATTGTCTTTGACTATGTCGAAGCTGAAAACTGGAAGTTGTCCAAGGGTATGGTTGATTCCAACTTTTAGGACCACTAGGTTCAATTTGGGTTGATTATCAGGGTTGAGGTATAGTACCATCTTCACCTTTATCGTTGGCAACCACTGCCTACCAGAGCACTGGTTATGTGTATGTCTGGATACTTGCTCAGTATGACTATATGTAGCACACCTAGTGTCTATTGGTAGACCCAGTTTATGTCTATATGTATCAATATAAGTTACTGTGAATACGAAGTGACCAAAGGGCCCATTGTCGGGTTCTGTACATAGCTCTTTTCCCCATTGTGGGGTAACGAACCTCTAGTATAGGCAATTGTAGGCTCCAAAGACATGTTTCGTTGTCACTTTTGCCTCAGACTAAGTCTCCTCTATACACTCGCCTCAATTGGACACTTGTGGTCCTATTTGGTTTTCTAGTGGGTTTAGCCGTGTGTGTTGGCCGCATCGGTATTGACATGTTTGGCTCGCACAGAATCAACAAATCAAACATGTTTCGAACCCTTCGACCCCTATATAGACTCCCAATTACAAGGATCCGGTTGTACTCAAGCCCCCGTCGGTCGCCGGTTGACGAGAAGATCCGGGAGATAGTGGAGTCGTCCAACTTGGGCAGTCAAAAGAAGAGCCCTGAGGCGTTGTCGGTCAAGACAACAGCAACCACCATCCCGTCAGAGGAGTTCGAAAACCAAACAAAAAGCAAGAAGAAAGACGATAAAGACAAGAGCAACGAAAAGGACGACAAAGAGGAGAAGGAAGAGAAGTCCACTACTACCGAAATCTCAGAGGACGGCATCGACATTCGCTCCAGGGTAAGCGCCAAAGACATGGTGGCAGCGACGGTGGACCCCCGGGTCGACTCCAAATTGGAGCTCAAGACGTCCATCCGTATCCCCAACCTTCCCTCCGAGCAGGAGGCCAACAGAAGTGAACTCTCCAAGAAGTTGGAAAGCTACCTCGAATCGCTCCAGGAGACCATCTTCACGGCGACCCGAGCCCTCAACGACGTGACAGGATACTCAGCAATCGAGAAGTTGAAGTTCTCTATCGAGGAGCTCGAGGAGGACATGAAGCACAGCAAGGAGGAGTTGAAAAAGGCCAAGTCAGACTACTCGGAGGCCATCCAGAACCGGTCGAAGCTGCAGAAGGAAGTCAACGACCTCCTCACCCGCAAACACGACTGGTCCTCCAAAGACGTCGAACGCTTCACTGAGTTGTACCGAAACGACCACGCCAATGAGCAAAATGAGATGGACGCCGAGAAGAACGTACTTGAAAGCGAAAGGAAGGTCGACTCCATCCAGTTGAAGTTGACCCAGCTGATCTTGACCCGGTATCACGAGGAGCAAATCTGGAGTGACAAGATCAGAAGAGCCTCCACCTGGGGAACCTGGATCTTGATGGGTATCAATATCTTCCTTTTTATGATAGCCACATTCTTTGTCGAGCCCTGGAAGAGAAAGAAGTTGGTGAGCTCGTTCGAGAAGAAGGTCAAGGAAATGTTGCACTTGAGCGAGGCCATCGAGGATGGCAAGGACGACGGTGAGGAGCCTGTCGTTATCGACAAGACAAGCTTGGCTCCAATCCTTCCTCCGGGTTTCCTGGTTCCCGTCTCATTCAAGTTCTGGGACAAGAACGCCAGAGAAGCGTTTGGAGGCACATACGGCAAGTTGAAGTCAAAGGATGTCACCACCGTGCTGGTGGACAAAATCGAGTTGGGAATTGTTGGTGGAGTGGTAGGTTTGCTTGGGGGAATACTAGGTGGAGTTTTGGTTTACGCATGGAAGTAAATGGCCAAAGGGTTGAGCAAGGTGACCGAGTTGAGCAAGTTAAGCGAGCTGAGAGAGTGAGAGAGTGAGAGAGCTGAAAGTACTGAAACAGCTGAAAGAGCTGACGTCTCATTATGGCACCCATTGCATTATGCATCAATACAATTAGAATATCCGGATGAATAGACACATTGAATGTCCAGAAGGAATAGATACCAGGATGTCCAGAAGGAATAGATATGAATATCCAGAAGGAAAATAAACAATTAGATAATACTTTTAGTTAACGGCTAAGTGTTGTTGGAATGTAGCTACTTCTTACGCTAAATCGGCCTTACCGTTTGGTAGGTTACCTACTTCATTTCACATAGCGAGCTTAAGGAGTGCCCTCCTTAAATTTAGTGGTAACCTAGCGAGAGCAGCCACATTTTTTGCGGGGCCTCCAGCAAATCCATTAGCGAGAGAGACTCAAGAGTATAGCAGAACTCAACACCACGCTCCCACCAACAACTAAAATAACACCCAAACTCTTTTAAAGTTCACCTACAGTAATCCATAATACTGTGGAATTAACACACACAACAATAAGCCTTCCATGCTTTCTGGTTCTCCTTCTTACCTCCACCGCTAAATAGCGCTCTTTAGCGTTCACTCGCTATCAATTTTATTTGTCACCGATCGTCGAGTCCAAACAAAAGCAAAAGTAGACGCTCACTTTTAATCTTATTGCCACCATGCAAGAACCAGTCCTACTCGACACACACACAGCATTCAACTTTGCCAAGGCAAAGAGCAGTGAGGAGACGACTGATTCATATCTCAAGCTCAAGAAGTTGGAGAAAGAACTCGAGCTCTTGCTCCTCCAGGAAGAATACATTAAAGATGAACAGCGTCACTTGAAGCGAGAATTAGTAAGAGCCCAAGAAGAGGTGAAGAGAATCAAGTCTGTTCCATTGGTGATTGGGCAGTTCTTGGAACCTATTGACGAGAACACGGGGATTGTTTCGCTGACGACCGGGTCCAACTACGCTGTCCGGATCTTGTCGACGTTGGACCGTGAGCTCTTGAAGCCATCTGCGTCTGTGGCCTTGCACCGCAACTCGAACGCCTTAGTCGACATCTTGCCGCCCGAAGCCGACTCTTCCATCTCCATTGTGGGCGAGAACGAAAAGCCGGACGTGACGTACGCCGACGTTGGTGGGTTGGACATGCAGAAACAGGAAATTAGAGAGGCAGTCGAGTTGCCCTTGACCCAGGGAGACTTATATTCACAGATCGGGATTGATCCTCCAAGAGGTGTCTTGTTGTACGGTCCTCCGGGAACAGGTAAGACCATGTTGGTCAAGGCCGTGGCCAACTCCACCACCGCATCCTTTATCAGAATCAACGGGTCCGAGTTTGTCCAAAAGTACTTGGGTGAAGGTCCTAGAATGGTGAGAGACGTCTTTAGGTTGGCGAGAGAAAATGCTCCGGCAATCATTTTCATAGATGAAATCGACGCCATCGCCACAAAGAGATTCGACGCCCAGACTGGTGCCGACAGAGAAGTCCAGAGAATCTTGTTGGAGTTGTTAAACCAGATGGATGGGTTCGACCAAACCTCCACCGTCAAGGTCATCATGGCCACAAACAGAGCAGACACCTTGGATCCGGCCCTCTTGAGACCAGGTAGATTAGATAGAAAGATTGAATTTCCAAACTTGAAGGACAGAAGAGAAAGAAGATTGATCTTCTCAACCATTGCATCCAAGATGTCCTTGGCTCCAGAAGTCGACTTGGACTCTTTGATCATGAGAAACGACCCCTTGTCCGGGGCCGTCATCGCTGCCATCATGCAAGAAGCCGGGTTGAGGGCCGTCAGAAAGAATAGATACATGATCTTGCAATCAGACTTGGAAGAGGCATACACCGCCCAAGTCAAGACTGGAAGTGAGAAAGACAAGTTCGAGTTCTACAAGTAGTGGTCAGGCAAGTCCTGGCGGGGCCCCATGGGTGGAGAACTACACATTTTGTGCAGCTTCCGCTTGCTGAGGTCACTAGTGGTGCTATTGTATGAGCCTTTCGTAGAATGGCCCTTGTGTTGATACATATAAATGATTTTAAACGAGTGTGCTGTAGGAAAGCAGATAACGAGTGTGCTGTAGGAAAGCAGATGTAGGCTGGTCATGTTGGAAATAGTGGGGCCGAGCTTGAAGGTGCATGGTTTTGACAAATCCATGGCCGCTTCTTGTACAAATAGACGTCTCGCAACTCCACCGTAAGTACTTTCAACCTTATGTAAGTACCATTGCTGAAGTGGAGTTATTGTTGTGTTGGTACCACCAGTTGGGGTGCATGTTCATTGCTGTTTGAGTTCTGCTTCCGTGACAGAAGCGGTGCTTTGTGAAGCAGAAATGAGATGAGTTGGTGGTAGTGTGACGTCTCGTGATGTCTAATTAGGGCTAGCATTTGGAATCACCATTTATAGGTTACATGTGCGTTGCTGTTTGATGTGCATTCTCTTTTTGGTGGCATTGCTGCAAAATGCAACGAGTATGGGGATGTTCATAAATGGGCAACTTCTTTCGAGCAGAGTATGGTGTTACTATAGTGCTTTACATCACATTTCACCACGTCTCTGGATCCTAACTCCGGTCCTAAAACCCCAAAGAATATGTTGGTCGTGAACGAGCTGTTCGGGTGCCCCACGCATTGGCTGCAAATTGCAACCAAAAAGTGACGGTCCACTTGACCAACAAAACACAGGCAATTCAATGCAGAACGGAATCTGTTCACAAGGTGAGCTCTCATTTCATTGACTAGTGTTGTCTCCTCACTTGTAGACCATATGGTGTACGCAAATTACAAGCTGATATTGCCAGACTAAAACATGACCGAGGAGAGATTCTTCTAGCATACATCCACCTTTCTCTGTGTGTCCCAGCGTAAAGCTGCTTTCGGATCTAATCTATGACACAACTCAGAGAATTTCAAAGTAGATCACGTAGGCCATGGAAAGTATATAATGCAACGCCTGCCCACCACTATTAACCACTATCAAGCTTCTAAGTTATCATAGTTCAAATGGTGTCTGCAATCAGTGTCGCCATGTTAATTGCGGGAGTACTCGCTGCTCCTATCGAGATTGAAAAGCGTATCATTCCGCTTCCTGGGCTTCTTGGCCCAGGTCCAGTTAGAATCAACGGTGGCCTTGCGCACAGTTTCCCTGCCACACAGGTGGGCACTACAAGTGGCACGGCAAACGTTGGAGTTGAGGTTGGCTCGGGAAACTTGGGGGTCAGCGTTGATTCGGGGAGGACCAATGTTGACACATATCCTCCCAATAATGTATTTTATGGCAATGTGGATAACAGTGTGGATAACAGTGTGGATAGCAGCGTTAACATCAATGCCCAGCCAGTTTCCGTTAACGTCGGTGACAGTCCTACTGTAAACGCTGGTCACTTGGGTCTTCCCGTTGGACACCCTGGACACATTGGCACTCCAAGAGTTCACCCAGGGCCCTTGGGTCATTCTCCTCTTGGTTCCACGTCCGGTTCCGTCAGCGTCAGTTCTGGATCTCTTGGTGCTGCGCCTGGTCTCAGTGTCAGTGGATCCCTTGGTGCTGCTCCTGGTTCTGTTGGTGTCAGCGGTTCTCTTGGTGCTTCTCCTGGCTCTGTTGGTGTTAGCACTGGATCTGTTGGTGCTGGTCCTATTGGCATCGGCATTGGTGGTGGTCCCGGAGGAGCCAATCACCCTTCGCTCGTGAACACATTGTCTGACTCATTCAACGGGTTGATGGATGAAGCTACCAAGGTTTCGGGAGATATGGCCACTATAGCCGGAGATGTGTCAACCATTGGTGGAAATGCCGTGAACGTTGGCGGTGACGTTCAGGGTCTCCGCAACATATTTGGTGGAAGCTCTGGCTCTGACTCTGATGTTGTCTACTCTGGTTCCGACGTGAGTGCAGGCTCTTATGATGTCGCCCCAGTTTCTGTGGACCCTAGCCCAGGCCCAATTAGCGTCAGCCTGGGCAGTATCCAAGTTTCTAACCCTGACGTCAGTGTCAATTCAGGTGCTATTCAGCTTGGCAACGGAGGTCCAAACCCAGGTCTCAGTATCAGTCCAGACAGTATTCAGGTTGGCAGCAGTGGCGGAAACCCAGACGTTAGTGTCAGTTCAGGCGACATCCAGCTTGGCAGCGTTGCCGGAAACCCAGACTTCACTGTTAGTTCTGACAATATTCAGCTCGGCAGAGTTGGGGCAAACCCTGGTGTCAGTGTCAGTTCTGACAACATTCAAGTTGGCAGCGTTGGTGCCTACCCAGGCATCAACGTCGACCCAAACAGTGTCTACCCAGGTGGTGTCAATTCTAACAACGTTAACGTCAGCCCAGTCACTATTGGCATTAATTCGGGTAATGTGGGTCTTAACTCTGGAAACGTAGATGTCAATCCCAATGCTTTTGGGGGTTTTCCTGACATTTCGTCTGGTGCTATAAGTTTCACTCCAGACAACATTCGTATCGGTTCTGTCGGAGCAGGTGCTGGCACAATCAATGTCAGTCCAGATTATGGCTACCCAGGCACTCTCGGTTTCGGTAGTGATAATATTGGTGTCAATCCTGTCAATATTGGCGTTAATTCCGGAAATGTTGGTCTTAACTCTGGTGCCATTGGTGTCAACCCAGATGTTGGAAGTGTTGGTGCAAACCTTGGCTCTATTAACTTCAGCCCTGATGCCTACCCAGACACCTTTGGAGTTAGTCCTGGTAACGTTGGTGTAAATCCAGTCAACATTGGTGTCAGCTCGGGAAATGTCGGTATCAACTCTGGTGCCATTGACTTCAACCCCGACGATATTGATGTTGGCTATGATAATGTTCAACTTGGCGGTGTTCGTACAAGCCAGGGCTCCATCAATGTGACTCCAGATGCTTACTCAAGCAACCTTGGTGTCAATCCTGTCAATATTGGAATCAACTCTGGTAATGTCGGGGTCAACTCTGGTGCCGTTGATATCAACCCGGGCACCGTTCGCTCAGGCGTTATTGGGGTCTCTCCAGATAGTGTTCATATCGGTACCATTGACGTGGACCCAGCATACATTGGTGGTAACCCAGATAGTATTCACATAAGCACCGGTGAGGTGAACCCTGGCTCCATTGACGTGAACTCCGGCGGTCACCCAGGTCCAATTCATATCAGCCCTACTTCGCTTGGTGTCCGTCCTGACTCCGTTTCCATTGATGCTGGTTCCGTTGGTGTAAGTCCCGGTACAGTTAGTGTCAACCCAGTTAACATTGGTGTTGGTTCGGGTAACGTTGGTGTCAACTCTGGTACTATTAATGTCAATCCCGATATTATTGGCCTCAGTCCTGACAGCATTCACCTTGGTAGCATTGGAGTAAACCCAGGAGCAGTCAGTGTCAATGACGGCCTTTACCCAGGATCAGCTGGTGTCAGTGTGGATACTGGTTTTAACTCAGGATCAGCTGGCGTCAGTGTGGATACAGGTCTTAACCCAGGATCAGCTGGCGTCAGTGTGGATACTGGTTTTTACCCAGGCAGAGACTCTGTGAGCGTTGACGTTGATTCTGGTAGCTTTGGTATTGATAATCAAATCAGTCCAGGAAACGCCCAGCACCGTACTATTGGTATCAGCCCAAGCACTGTTGGTATCAATGCAGTTGCAGCAGATGATTATGTGAGTGTCAGTCCAACTATTGTTCAGCCAGGCATCTTGGGAGTTGATTTAGGTTCCAATAGAAATAACCCTATTAACGCTCAGCTTGGAGCTGTTGGTGTCAGTTCTGGTGTGAGCATTAACCCAGGAAAGCTTTACCTTGGTAGTCTTGGTATCAATGTGGGTGTCGACCCTAGCACAGGAGCCTACTCGGGCGATTCTGGAGTAACTGTGGATGTTGGCCAAGGTGGCTACTATGGTGGCAGTGTCAACGGAGGCCGCAACGGAAGAATTCCTAACGGAGACTACACTAATGAGTGGGGTGGAGGTGTAAATGGCGGGAGGTATGTTGGTGATGACTTTACATACAATACTTGGGATACGTGCTGTGCGGCATAACCTTGCTTCAGTGAGTTGCAAGTTGGAAGTGGTTTGACTCACAAAGCGAGTGTCCTTTAATGGAGTATACACGTTTTGGCTGTTAAAAGAGCTTCCTCTGAATAAAATTTATACTTGCTTGAAGTTATCAATGTCTGTAGAAGTCTTTTGTAGTCCCTCTTGCCTGAATGTATGTAGGGGTCTCTTTGTTGTCCCCACTGTCAAGTCAAATCTTTGCAGCGGATAGGAACTTAAACTTTGTAAACACCCAAACCTGGTTTCAATGACTCTGTGTTACTGAAATCCAAGTGGTCCATATCCAAGTGAGTCGTATAGTTATACACACTTTCCATGCCCTTGAAGTTAGTATTATAAGATGCAATTGGGGTAATTAAGAAGACGGGTTGTTTTGTCTTTTTCAAGTCTTTTAATAACTTTTCAACCTTGTCCAAATCCGAACCCATGGTATCGAAAATGTAGTTGCCGTTGTCTTTTGGCACTTTGTAGTCAAAGTTTTCATCATTCAATTGAATCAACTTTGTGGAGACGTCGCCCATGATCCAATTTGGAGGTGAGTAAGTTCTCCACCACACTTGGATGTGTGGGGTTTCCAAGGAACGTGTATGATCAAGGACTGGAATAACACCACCTTGGTGGTAGAAGCCCATCAAGACAGCCATAAGCGTGTTGAAAATGTACCATCCGTAAGTCAAGTACTTCACCGTGTTTGACTTGCCATCCTTATCTTGCTTAAACTTTCTTAAATCAAAACAGCAGCAGAATAAAGGTAACAAAGGGACCAAGAACCTAAGCTCTTGATGTGGAATAACAGACAAGAAGAGCAATCCACTGACGCAACTTAGGAAAGGAATTGTTTTCCAATAGCTCTTTTTGAGATCAAAGAAAGCAAAAAACACCAAACCAGAAGGTCCGAGGATCTGAGGCAAATTAATGAGTAAATGAGTGTAAAAAGGATGGATACCGTGAGTGGCCAAGTTGTCGTAGTTGGTGTTGTATAAAAGATTGTTGAGTGGGGTGATGACAAAGTCGTAGGAGGTGACGGCATCCCATCCTTTGAAGCCAACTGTGTCTATCAAGATAAATGCAAAAGTAGGAATTAATCCTCCAAGAACAAACGCAAACGTTTGGGTCAAGTTCTGCCAGAGATACTGCAAGACAAACCAGCCTGGAAGGACCAAGAATGCAGGGAATGTGACGCGGTTAAAGACACCAATGGCGATTGCAGTCCCGAGGTAGAACAAGTTTCTGGAGCTCGACTTCAACTTCTTCTCGGTGCTGTACCTCAAGTCGTCGACTAGAGCCAACGCCACCAACAAGAGGATGGTCTCGATGCTGTTGGAGAAGCAGTGGGCCTGGTACACCAAGGTGACGTAGGAGGTCAGAATGAAAAAGATGGCCTTGATGCGTTCTTGCTTGGTGGGCAACAACAGGTAGATGCACAAGTCGGTGACGAGCCATCCCAACAACACATTCTGCAACCTGGCAAGGTACCAAATGGTGATTGGCGGTATGTCGTACGGCAACCACCTAACTATGTAGAGCAACGGGCCGTAGATCATGTAAAGTGGCCCGTAGCTTCGGGCTGGGCTGCTCGAGGCAAACTCCCAAGGAAGCTGTGTGTCGAATTCGAGGATCTTGTTGGTGAGCACCTGGAGCGACTGGAAGTGTTCATCGGGATGGATGTACGAGTCTGAAATGGCAAACACAAACCGCAACCCTATGGTTAGGTAGTAGACCTGTCTCCAGTTGATTGAAGGAATCATGATTTTTGTTGCAAACGCGAGAGCTGATTTTTGTCTGGAGTGGGGGAAGAAAAGGTGGAGGAGGGACGAGGATCAGGGAGGAGCAGGTAAGAGGAGAAGATGGAGGGAAGAGGTGGAAAATACAAGGAAGACACAGAATGGGCAACGTAGTAGAGGGGTATAAACTACTTGGAGCTAGGTAAACTAACTAGAACACTTCTGTATTGAGATTATCCCAAGGTAGCATCACTGGTTGCAACAGCTTCGGAAGAGTCTATATTCCGTTTGTTAGGTAGAGCTTTGGCACAGTAGGAACGATTTCAGATTTCCACTACTCCTCAAGCATGCATTGTCTCCTTTTGATTTGAACCATCACATTATTATACGTACCATCTACTGTACTCGTGCACCCAACTCCACTTCTCCTCCAACTCAACCGTTTCTTCAGGAAATATGCCAAAATTATGCAAAACGAAGCGGAACGCACAGTTGTGTACCCCGAGAGACATTTCCGAGGATACGACACCTAGACGACAAATCTACAATTGGAGCACTACAAGGTGGTTTCCAGTGTAGTGGGCGTCGACTGGGTGTCCAACCCGACATACCAAGCTGCCCTTGCCGGTGCCCGAAGTTGACACCGATGATCCGTGAAGTAGCCGCACACGTGACAGAAGTCCGGTAGATGTCGGTTCGGAGTCAGTAGGAAAGTCCGCAGTAATTTCGGGACCGAGCGGATGCTGCGCTGTGATTGGTCAATTGGCGAATGTCGAAGACAGCTGGGTAGAGACAGAGGACACGGACTAGGAGGCCGCCAGCGGCCAGAACAACGCAATTGCTACATTATAAACACTTCCACAGCTCCCCAAGCAACCCCCAAACACTTCGAAAATGCTGCTGGCACTCCAATGGCGTCCACAGCGATTGCCGGAGTAGCATCTCTTCCTTAAAATAAAAAACAGGATTGCCAATCAAATGTGAGTTCCACTTTACGAAACCAAAAATTTTTTTTTTTAGGAATCAGAAAGGACGGTTCATTTTAAAGTAAGGATGTTCAGAAACTTAGTCAAGTCTACTCAAATCACTCCAAGATTTGCCAGAAACTACATTGCAGGTACTTTTACCGGCCAAAAGGGCAGCAATGGGAAGTACACTGTGACATTGATTGAGGGAGATGGTATCGGTCCAGAAATCTCTGAATCCGTCAAGCAAATTTACTCTGCTGCCAACGTTCCTATCGAATGGGAGCCAGTTGACGTGACCCCATTGTTGATTGACGGTAAGACCACCTTGCCACAAGCTGCTGTTGACTCTGTCAACAAGAACTTGGTTGCCTTGAAGGGCCCATTGGCCACGCCTGTCGGTAAGGGTCACACCTCGATGAACTTGACCTTGAGAAGAACCTTCAACTTGTTTGCCAACGTCCGTCCATGTAAGTCGATTGTCGGCTACGACACCCCTTACGAAAACGTTGACACCGTTTTGATCAGAGAAAACACCGAAGGTGAGTACTCTGGTATCGAGCACACCATTGTCCCTGGTGTTGTCCAATCCATCAAGTTGATCACCAAGCCAGCCTCCGAAAAGGTGATCAGATACGCCTTTGAATACGCCAAGTCCATTGGCAAGCCACACGTCTTGGTTGTGCACAAGGCCTCCATCATGAAGTTGTCTGACGGTTTGTTTGTTAACACCGCCAAGGAGGTTGCAAAGGAATACCCAGACGTCACCCTCGACTACGAGTTGTTGGACAACACCTCCCTCAGATTGACCGCCGATCCAAACGACTACAAGAACGTTGTCATGGTCATGCCAAACTTGTACGGTGACATCATGTCCGACTTGTCCTCCGGTTTGATTGGTGGTTTGGGTTTGACCCCATCCGGTAACATGGGTAACAAGGTTTCCATCTTCGAAGCCGTCCACGGTTCCGCCCCAGACATTGCCGGTAAGGGTTTGGCCAACCCAACCGCCTTGTTGTTGTCCTCCTGTATGATGTTGAGACACATGTCCTTGAACGCCGATGCAGACAGAATCGAAAACGCCGTCTTGAAGACCATCGCCTCTGGTCCAGAAAACAGAACCGGTGACTTGAAGGGTTCTGCTTCTACTTCCCACTTCACCGAGCAAGTTATTGCTAACTTGTAATTTCATATTCATATATAATTTCCTAAATAAAGGATCTTGGAGTTGTTAGAGTAGTCAATGAGCTTTGAAATGTAGAGGAATCAGCTAGGAGGATCAAAGTAAGTGTCCAAGAATCATTATGATTTGCCAAGGATTCATTTTGAGTCGTCAAGGCTCTGTCGAAGATACATTCGCCCATCGCCCATTCAGGTTAGTTGACATCAGAGACACCCCAAACGTCTCCAAGGTGAATTGACTTTAGTAAATGTGATCTTAACACCGCAACCTTTAAGTTCCATGCCAACATTGTTAGTTTTCACCTTGTTTGACCACTAAGTTCAGGGGACGCTACCTGCCAGGCCTTCCTCTTCTTTAGTCCATGTTCACTCTCCACTCCTCAATACCTCACCTACAACTCCTCCAATGCATTGTTGGTACCCTCCACTATGGCGATATGCTCCACAGCATGGACCTTATCCTCGTACTGCTCGACTGTGTCCAGCTTGACAAGTTCGATTTCCTTGACCACGATGGGTTCACCTCTGTCGACCTCGGCAATCACCTTGTGTATCATGACTCCACCCTTGGTGATAGAGCCGTCCTGGCCCGCCTGCCATGCTCTCTCGATGGCATGGATGCCGTCGAATGCCCCCGGTAAAGCCGGGTGCAAGTTGATGATGGTGATGCCGGCCTTCTCCAATGGAGTCAAAATGCTGGGGGAAAGAATCAACATCCACCCAGCGCACACAATCAAGTCGGGCTTGACGTAGCCGTCCACAGGTGTGCCGTCGATCGACCCGTGGATCAAGAGCCTGGCGAGGTCTGTGTTGAACAACTCTCTCTTCTGCTTGCGTTGCTCTGTCTGCTCCTTGGGGATACCCTTGTAGTAGTCCTTCAAGACATGGCACTTTGTTGCGATACCGGCCTTGTGGGCTCTTTCCAACCCAAACGCCTGGGCGTTGGACGAAACCACCTGTGTGATGTGGCCCTTGAGATTGGACGCCTTCTCGGCGTCTATGAGAGCCTGGAGGTTGGACCCCGAGCCCGAGATAAGCACGGTGATGTTTTTCATGGTGGGCAGATGTAATTGACTCGGATAAATTAGCGCGACAAGATCAAGAGACTGATGGGAGGACGAGTAGGGAGTGTGATGGGGGAGGCCCTCCCATAAAGAAGAGAGGTACTAGAGAGTGGTTGGGTTTGGGGTTGCAAGACTAACAAGTAATTGAGAGTGTAGTTGGGATAATTGGTGAGGGGGAGGAGGTAGTGGGGATGCTCTATTTGTGTAGATTGGCAGATGAGATAAAGAGTGATGTTCGGTTCCTCAGGGAGGTGGAAAGTGTATGGAGGGAAAAGTTTTAAAAAGGAAGAGCAATTGGGCGGTTTTTGAATGTAGTCTTCTTGTAGTTGTAGTTGTGCTGGGTATCTGCCATGGGGACTGTCATTTGTTAGCACCGCTGGTTGCAATATTGCAGCAACACGAGCGACCGACCCTGGTACCAGCAACCCATAATATGATCTTCGTGGTAGGTGAACACCCTTATGCAATATCTCACTAGACTGTAGGAATCCCTCACTTGTCGAAATGCCTCAGTTGAATGTTCTTTGAGTTGAGTTGAACCGGCTTGCCAGAATAGCCATTTGGGGTAATAAAGCGGATTAGTGGCGGACTAGCACACTTCACCAGAATTGACTCTAGCAGAACAAAATAGTGGAGAATAAGAAGCCGGTAGTTGTTGATTGTGACATGATAAGGGAGTATTGTTGGGAAAGTCCTCGTTTGCAGCTTATTCTTGTCTGCCATCGGTCCACAACATCACTAGCTGCACATCCACAAGTGCACCAGGAACCACGAGGTTTCTCTACAAATCCTACAAAATTCACCCTCCCACACTAGAACACCTCCCACAACACACTTTCCCACACTAGACCACCCAATACTGCCTACGTCCCCCACGTCCACCCACCACCTCCAGTCCAATGGCTGCGAAAACGTTGCAATCGGAGTTAACCAAACTGGCAAGCCGACACCGACCAATGCCGACCCCGACTACCGACGTTTCACCAACCCAACACACAAATCTCGCCAAACGACATCACCACAACATCGCCCCTACCCAAATCTCCTTACACTTGATCTCCCCACCAATTAGACTCTCCCCGAAGTCCGCCAGCGACGGCCATTGTTCGGTCCCCACCCATTACGTAACCGCTCCCAAGCCCGCTCACTACGCCCGCTCTAGCACGCCGCCCCATCGCACTCCCACAACCACCAATTCTTTCCAACTCCCATCCCACTCGCTTCCCACATCCTTCCACTCCCTCCAGCCAGTCCCACCGTTCCTCTCACACAGTTCCGGGTAACCCCAGTCTCAGATATTCTCTCTATCTCTCCCCATTCCTCCTCATCGCAGACACAAAGAAAAGTTTTTTAGCTTACGTAACGCGCTCTTTTGGGCCGCCTCCTACTGAAGGCTGCCTCCCCCCTAAAATTTGATCCCCTCGTGTGTTTGCCATTGGCCAGGGAAAATTTTTTATAAAGGAAGGAAAAATTTTCAATACACTTTTTTTTTCTTTAGGTTCAACCTTCAATAACTAAAACAAAATGGGTAAGTAGAAGAACGAGAGGGAAGGATGCATAGAATCTGGATGAGAGCAAGACAGAAGCAATATGGGGCACCCAGCAAGCGATTGGACCGTTTAATTGGAGAATAGAACCAATTGGAGGTGCTGCTGGAGCACCGTGTCGTCGTTGTTCTGCTGTCATTCTTTGTCTGAGCATTGAAAAAAATTTTCATGATGGTCAATTACTAACAGGCATGTCTAGTTGCTTTCACTATTGAACAGATCCGTGAATTGATGGACAAGGTTACCAACGTCCGTAACATGTCCGTCATTGCGCACGTCGATCACGGTAAGTCTACTTTGACCGATTCTTTGGTTCAAAGAGCTGGTATTATTTCTGCTGCTAAGGCTGGTGAAGCTAGATTCACTGATACCAGAAAGGATGAACAAGAAAGAGGTATTACCATCAAGTCCACTGCCATCTCCTTGTACGCTTCCATGGAAGACGACGATGTCAAGGAAATCAAGCAAAAGACTGTCGGTAACTCTTTCTTGATCAACTTGATTGACTCCCCAGGTCACGTTGATTTCTCCTCTGAAGTCACTGCCGCTTTGAGAGTCACTGACGGTGCTTTGGTTGTTGTTGACTGTGTTGAAGGTGTCTGTGTCCAAACCGAAACCGTCTTGAGACAATCTTTGGGTGAAAGAATTAAGCCTGTTGTTGTTATTAACAAGGTTGACAGAGCTTTGTTGGAATTGCAAGTCACCAAGGAAGACTTGTACCAATCTTTCTCCAGAACTGTTGAATCCGTCAACGTTATCATCTCCACCTATGTTGACCCAATCTTGGGTGACGTTCAAGTCTACCCAGAGAAGGGTACCGTTGCTTTCGGTTCCGGTTTGCACGGTTGGGCTTTCACCGTCAGACAATTTGCCACCAGATACTCCAAGAAGTTTGGTGTCGACAGAATCAAGATGATGGAAAGATTGTGGGGTGACTCTTACTTCAACCCAAAGACTAAGAAGTGGACCAACAAGGACAAGGACGCTGACGGAAAGCCTTTGGAAAGAGCTTTCAACATGTTCGTCTTGGACCCAATCTTCAGATTGTTTGCCGCCATCATGAACTTCAAGAAGGATGAAATCCCAGCTTTGTTGGAAAAGTTGGAAATCAACTTGAAGGGTGACGAAAAGGAATTGGAAGGTAAGGCTTTGTTGAAGGTTGTCATGAGAAAGTTCTTGCCAGCTGCCGATGCTTTGTTGGAAATGATTGTCATCCACTTGCCATCCCCAGTTACCGCCCAAGCTTACAGAGCTGAAACCTTGTACGAAGGTCCATCTGACGATGTCCACTGTGCCGCCATCAGAAACTGTGACCCTAACGGTGACTTGATGTTCTACGTCTCCAAGATGGTCCCAACCTCTGACAAGGGTAGATTCTACGCTTTCGGTAGAGTTTTCGCTGGTACCGTCAAGTCTGGTCAAAAGGTCAGAATCCAAGGTCCAAACTACAATGTCGGTAAGAAGGAAGACTTGTTCTTGAAGGCTATCCAAAGAACCGTCTTGATGATGGGAAGATTCGTTGAACCAATTGACGACTGTCCAGCTGGTAACATTGTTGGTTTGGTTGGTATCGATCAATTCTTGTTGAAGTCTGGTACCATCACCACCTCTGAAACCGCCCACAACATGAAGGTCATGAAGTTCTCTGTCTCTCCTGTTGTCCAAGTCGCTGTCGAAGTTAAGAACGCCAACGACTTGCCAAAGTTGGTTGAAGGTTTGAAGAGATTGTCCAAGTCTGACCCATGTGTCTTGTGTACCATGTCCGAATCCGGTGAACACATTGTTGCTGGTACCGGTGAATTGCACTTGGAAATTTGTTTGTCTGACTTGCAAAACGACCACGCTGGTGTCCCATTGAAGATCTCCCCACCAGTTGTCTCTTACAGAGAAACTGTTGAAGCTGAATCCTCCATGGTTGCCTTGTCCAAGTCTCCAAACAAGCACAACAGAATCTACGTTAAGGCTCAACCATTGACTGAAGAAGTTTCTTTGGACATTGAAGCTGGTGTTGTTTCTCCAAAGGATGATTTCAAGGCCAGAGCCAGAATCTTGGCTGACAAGCACGAATGGGATGTCGCTGACGCCAGAAAGATTTGGTGTTTCGGTCCAGACGGTAACGGTCCAAACTTGGTTGTTGACCAAACTAAGGCTGTCCAATACTTGAACGAAATCAAGGACTCTGTCGTTGCTGCTTTCCAATGGGCTACCAAGGAAGGTCCAATCTTCGGTGAAAACGTCAGATCTATCAGAGTTAACATCTTGGATGTTACCTTGCACGCTGATGCTATCCACAGAGGTGGTGGTCAAATCATCCCAACCATGAGAAGAGTTACCTACGCTTCCATGTTGTTGGCTGAACCAGCCATTCAAGAACCAGTCTTCTTGGTTGAAATCCAATGTCCAGAAAACGCCATTGGTGGTATCTACTCTGTCTTGAACAAGAAGAGAGGTCAAGTTGTCTCTGAAGAACAAAGACCAGGTACCCCATTGTTCACTGTTAAGGCTTACTTGCCAGTTAACGAATCCTTCGGTTTCACTGGTGAATTGAGACAAGCTACTGGTGGTCAAGCTTTCCCACAAATGATCTTTGACCATTGGTCCATCTTGTCCGGTGACTGTACCGATCCAACCTCCAAGCCAGGTGCTATCGTCAGGGCTAAGAGAGAAAAGAGAGGTTTGAAGCCAGAAGTTCCAGGCTACGAAGAATACTATGACAAGTTGTAAGTAGTTTAGTAGTTTGTTGTTTGAACATTGAATTAATACATAAGAATCTATAAGAGTGTAGAGGAGGGGATGTAGGTGTTGTGTTTGAAGTTGGAAACCAGTTGGGACTTGTGTTGGTATTGTGTCGTGGTTCCCGCTGTGTTTGTACTTCTAATTGTGTTGGTGGTTGTGTTGTAATTCTAATAGTGTTGGTAGTTGTGTTGTAATTCATGCTGTGTGTTCACGTTGTGTGTTCACGTTGTGTGTTCACGTTGTGTGTTCACGTTGTGTGTTCACGTTGTGCTCACGTTGTGCTCACGTTGTGCTCGTATAACCTTTGTTCGAGTCTGAAAGCTCGCAGTCTCTTGAAGCTCGTAGTTATCGTCTCGCTATGTGGTTCTTTTGGGTCTGGTTCGTAATTACATAGTCTTTGCACCCCCGTATACCCATTGCTTCCCTCTTGTCGTTCCTCCCTCGTATGAACCTTCTCTCCATGGTTCAAAACCCAGTCTAGTGGCACAAGCAGCCCTGATCGCCTAGAAAATTCGGACACCCCTTTGAAAGGCCCGAGGATTGTACGGTTTCCGAAGGGCCCACGTCAAGCGCCCTCGTCCACCGGTGCTACTGGGATTAGGACCACTGATACGAATCAAATGACGGTGTGAAGCGAGTTGATGGTGGGGACCGGGGTGAGTTGTCACGCCGTGCACCATCGTCCGGGGTAAACGAGGTGATGAGCTACGAGGGGGAGGTATACGAGCTCCACGAGCCACGGGCTGTGCCTGCACACTCCAGCACAGCCTGGGTACGTAGCTGATCGTGGGAGCCGATCTTGGAATGTGCTTGCTCAAGTCGGCGGTGCCGTTTTGGGCGCGTCTCAACCAAACACCTTTTTGCAGCCAAGCAAACGTCCCGAAGGAGACGGACCGGGTCCCCAATCCCCCACCAGCGAGTCCAAAATAGTGGCAACTCAGTCTACGGGGTGGACGGGTGTCCTATACACACCAACATGTGCTGTAGCCCAACATCCAGCGGTCCCAGTGGCCCCCAGGAGGGTCCTCTCGAGCTGTGTGCTGCTTCCGCCCGTGCGGCCCGGTTTCCGTTGCCCAAACAAAAACCGTGCAGCAAAAGCGTGCAGCAGCTGGAACCTCGTACCGGAGGGCCAGCTAGAGGTTCCAGACGACCCAGGCTCGCCACCTCCACACCCAACACAGTCTGGGGGAGCCCAGGATTAGTGCTGTGAGCATGCCGGTGCAAAAAGTGGCCCAGTGCCACCACCCGTTTGCTGCTACCTTTGGTCGTTTGCGGCCTCGTATTGCAACCGCCGCCGCCCGCGTGCTCCGGCCTTGTGTCCCTACCCCTTCCCTGAGCCCGCCGGAGGCCTTCGTTTGCTCATCTCCCAGATTCCCGCCACGGCGAAGCCGCCTTGCGGAGGCTAGTTGTGCTGTGCAGCGGGCTCCTGCCCCAGGGCTGTCTCAGCTCACCTCACTGGAGCTCAGCTCATCTGCTATTTCCGGTGAGCGCCAGCTACAGAAACACCGTACCCATGGTAACTCCGAGCCAACATGGCCAGCACAGCAACAGGTAGGCCTCCCACTTCCCTGTTTCCGGCTCTGGACATCCCCCCTTCCCCCCTCACGCTTGCTCCATTCGTCAGTCATCTCCCCTTAGTAATCCCACGTCAATTTTTTCTGCCCATCCGGAAAGCTTCGGGATTTTTGTACGAGCCCTTACATAAGAGTACAGATTACCATGACTATATAAAAACCATCCAATCCCAGCTTTTCCAGGAGAGGAAGCAAACACGGTCCAGCACCACAACTACGAATGAACCCCGATATCCAGAGCCTCCTGCGGTTGTCGTCGATGGACTACGGCAACTTCACGTACATGTACACGCTGTTGGTGATGATTGTGCTCTCGCTTACCTTCTACGTGTACAAGTACAGACATGCCTCCAACGACGACAAGCGCCACTTTCTCCTCATACTAATCTGGAATTCGGTATGGAACTACTTGGTGATAGTGCTTGACAGACGCATCATCCTCGACTTGCCCAAGCTCCTCGGCGACGTTGCCGCCGGCAGGGCCATAGTCAATCCCGCCACCGCCGACTCGCTCCCCAAGGACATTGGCCAGATTGTGCTAGTGGTGGTGTCAGTGTGGAGCGTGCACTCGTTTGGTGTTGCCACCCTCCGTTTCATCGAGTACATCTCCTTTGTCAACAGCAGCAAGGTGTGTGACGAGGAGTTGCAGATGGAGAAGCCCAGAAGGACACACCGCAAGACGGTGCTGTTTGACGAGTCCATGGTGACCATCTCGAACGACGCCCTTACCGTCACACCGTTGCACGACCAGTCTACCCTCTCGTCCATCTGCAACAACTTCTTCTACAAGCGCTACTTTGCCGCCTTCTGCTTGGCCTTTGTGGCAACCACCTTGATTGGGCCCTCCTTCCTCCTGCTCAACTCCCGCGGAGTCTGGCTTGAGGCCAGCGGCTTCACAATCTCCGCCCTGGGTGTGGTTTTCTCCTTGATCTGTGCCTTCACATACGACACCTTGGCCAAGTTCTGCAGAGCCATCTACGTGGAAAACTCCCACCACCAGGTTAAGTACTTTCCCAGATCCACCCAGACCATCTGCAAGTTCATCTACTTCTACATCTGCTTTGTCGTGGGATGTGCTTTTGTGTGTATGGTCAACTTTGGCGACGCCTTGACAAACTTGTTGAACAACATGAATGGCGCCGAAAACTCAAACATCAGCGCCTTGACCTATGTCATCAACGACTATCTCGTGCATGCATTGAGGGAAAAGGACGATGTTCTTGCTTTCTACGAGTTTTTCGGAACAGTGGTTGACTGCTGGGACGTCTTGACCTTGTTTGGCTTCACCATCTTGCCCATGGTGTGTTACTTGAGTTTGGAGGTGAGAATGGCCCATGTGTGAGCAGAGCGCAAAGCAGAAACGTGAAACATCCACTCTCTACACGAGCTGGGTGCTGAATCGGAGCATTGCGTGCTGCTCAATTGCCTCGCTGGACCATTATCTACCGTAGCGTGCTACTCGAGATACTACAGTACAACCATTCCAGCCAAATCATGCAATCATCCCCCAAACAAGCATTTGCAATCACCCCGACTCCATTGACCCCCACGGAATTCACTTAGAAGCGAATGCTTCTTAATATTTATCGCAGACATCCTACTCATCCCACTGCCTCATATTTATTCCAGAGCTATCTGGATCATAGACAGCCTTATGAACTTAACGATACAGCAATCCGGCTAGCAGCCTTCTCTTTGGCACACGCCGCAGAGAGGCCATGGGAGCAACACCCCGTTGATCATCCCATCTCAATGAGCCGACTATTATAGCACAAATATTCACCCGACTTTTCGTCTTTATAGTCCAACACATGCCTCAGCAATTATAGAAGTACTTCTAATGTAGCGTTCTAGACCGTCTCATCGAGTTGACTATCCAACTCACTAGCCTCATTCTTCCAATTGGGCAATAATTAAGCACATAGTGCTGATAGAGTAAATGGGGCAATACCGGCTGCACACAAAGCATTGATTAGAGTGCTGGTTGGGTGACAAAGTGGCCCAGGGTCCCTACGCTCTTTGTGCCTGACAACAAATCCGATGTGGAGCCACCTCGTACACCTAATTCCGGCTGCTCCGAGAGCTCCTAGTTTCACAATGCCAATACGAGAGGCGCCTATCCGAAGCTCCGTATTTCATGGTTGCTGTTGATTGGAGGTGTGTGGTGAATCATGTGACGTTTTAAAACAGACTTCCCCCGCGTCACAATAGCCTAGGACTTAAAGCAGAATACAACAGGTGTGCCACTATTGAGGTGGGACAACTCCACAGAGAAGCCCTTAGTATCATTGGAAGTTTCCTAAGCAATCATACTGTAAAGTAGTTGTCATACATTTTGCAGCCAAGTAGATGGAGTAGGACACCATGACTTCTAAGCTTCAGGACCATGCACACTTCCAAATTCACCAGGAAGTCCATCAAATAGCCAATCAAGTGACCTCAAGTATGTCACGGGGCTCGATACTATACATCCGGAACTATGAATACAAGTTTAACGCTGAGCCTCGGAAGAAGTCCGGATATATGCTGTCAAAATTATCTTGCAGATTTGCAGCTTCTCAACTAGTTGTGGTGGAACCATGCTAGAGAGCTCTTGAGTTTGGGAGCGGAGTAAACGGGTAGGGAACAATACTAGCACACTCCCTAGGTGGACTAACCTTTCAAACTCCAGCGTATATCTTGCCTCTTCTACTCTCGAGACAATGGGGCCATGTGCGAGATGGGGTGAAAGAATAGATGCTGCAGATGCACACGTACCCGTAGATTTTCTTTGTGCTTGAAAACACCATGAGGATGGCCACAGTGGATACTTGTCATTTAACTGCTAGTTAACATCACTGCTAGTGAACAGTTTTGAAACAAGGCAAACTCCCCTGTACCCACTACTATGGCCACCACCTACATAGCCACCACCTCGATACTCCATATCGCTCTTACAGCAGTTTGAGCATCTTTATTTGCAACAAAAACATGATAGTTAAACCTTAGATACCTTTGTTTTCGAGAAGGTTCCCAAAGGAAGATTATTATTAAGAGATTGATGATGTAGAATAACTCCTACAATTATTATTTGGCCATTGCCTTGCCCTCGTCCTAGAGAAAAGTGTAAGACAGACTCTTCGCAACTAACAGTAGCATATAAAGGCATCATGATCTACAATTACAAACTATTTCTTGGGCTATAGAGAGAAATTGAAAAGCTGGAGTGTTTGCTGCTATGTTTGCAGCCATTCGCGAAGCCAGCCGCAAACACAAGTTTGCAATTGAACTGGTTTACAAACGAACAAGTTTACAAACAAACAAGTTTACTATATACGCACAGTCACAATTGAGCAAGTTCACAATACGTAGGCTTTTCATAGCTCCAGTAAGCATAACTCCAGCATTTCTCGAAGAAAGGTCTATAAAAGCTTTTGCGTCTTTTTGAAATCTAAGAGGTTTGCACAAACAGAACACTTCAAGTTGGACGATAGTATACTTATACAGGCATCATCTAGGAATGCAGAACTAGTTCACCATTTCGAAGAAGTAAACCCTCTTTTATTATAGTTACGGAGAGCTTTATTTTGTCGCTACACCAAAAGTTGTGACCGTCCCCAGGCTGTTAACCCGTACAGTTGTTGCATGAAGAAAGTGAAAATCAGCAAACAGACACGCCAATTCGTCTAGACAGCGGTGATACTTTCGCCTAAACACCAAAACCAAGTGCCGGAACACTGAACTCCGCAACCACAACTAGCTAGAGTGAATGTAACGATATGAACTCATGGCTGGGGTCGCTGAAAGCCTACTTAAAACCACACCATGTTTCTTCCACCTTCCTTAACGATCTTTGCAGCTTTGTGCTTTTGCCTCTGGAACGACCGAAGCTGCAGATACCATATTTACGACTGCGTGTTGAAACGCAGATCTTATATAACCGACAAGCATGGGTGCGTATAATGAGTCCGCTTTAGAGTGTCTGGTAGCTATGAGAAGCGTCCAGTAAGAGAAAACACCTGGAAAGGTGGTGCTGTAGTCAACCGTACCCGTCAAATTGCGTTGCGTTCAAGGCAGTCAGACCTGGCACGATCGGCGGACCCTCTGGACGTTTTTATCCATCCAGTAAGAGCCCGCAGATTACAAAGCTGATTGTTACAAAGCCTAGCTAGTTGGAGCACCAGATAGCGGTACCCAGCCATCACCATATTCACCTCATAATACTGGAATATTGGCTGGGCCGCTCAGACCGATCTCTAGCCAGTATCTGTTATCGCATTCGCAGCCAACGGTCACGATAGACCACACCACCACCAAAGCGTTTTTGCAACCAGTTTGCGCCAAAAAACAAAGATGAGGCATTAACGTTTAACAGTAGTGCAGCGGATAACTACCTCAACGTCTCTATCCGCAGCCCCAGATCCATGGAGGTGATCGTACCAACCTTCCAAGTCCGGGTCCCCACGATAAATTATCTTATCTCGTAAATCCTCACCAAATCGGGAAATGCGTTCCGCATCACAAATTGACATGGAGAGGTCAACAGCAGAGGAAGCAGCCAAAGGGGACCTCAGACAAGAGGATCGCATCCCCGGATACCAGATCCGCCCAGCTGTAGCGGCCAGCATGCCATTGCACCCAAGAACGACGTTTTTGGAGGTCTTTTTGGCCGAGATCCCTTATCAACTTCCCCATTAGGAAGGCACATACGCAGGGAACTTTATACCCAAATCAGACAGCCTTCTCCAGGTATATAAAGCAAGTAGTCACCACCTCTAGTTGAACCAAGACTAACAACCATAATGGAAAGACTTGAACAGTTATCCCTTCATTCGACCTCATCGATTGCTCCTCCCCCAGCTCCAGCACACCCTTTGGACCCTCTTTCTCCTCAGGAAATCAAGACGGTTTCGGAGCTTGTCAAGAAGGAGTTCACCAAGGAGTTGAACTTTAACACCATCACCCTCCGTGAACCCATCAAGCAGGCCTACTACGACTGGAAGGAACACAATGCTCCTGCCCCACCACGTTTGGCCTATGTTGTTGTCATCGAGGACGGCCAAAACGGTGTCCACGAAGCTATTGTCGACATCTCCCAGTTGAGAGTCATCTCCTTGACCAAGGTCGAGGGGGTTCAACCTACCTTGACACCTGCCGACTTGCAAAACACCGAAGACATTGTCAGAAACGACCCTGAGGTGATCAAGCAGTGTGAAATCAGTGGTATTCCAGCCAGTGAGATGCACAAGATCTACTGTGACGCCTGGACCATCGGGTACGATGAGCGTTGGGGTGCTCTGAGAAGATTGCAACAAGCTTTGATGTACTACAGATCTGTCGAAGACGACTCCCACTACTCCCATCCTTTGGACTTCTGCCCTATTGTTGACATGAACGCCGGTAAGGTTATCTTCATCGACGTCCCACTCAAGAGAAGAAAGGTTTCCAAGCACAAGCACTCCAACTTCCACCACCACCACGTCAAGGAGAACTTTGCCACCGACGCCAACACCACCGGGTACAGAGACGATGTTCCAATCAGTATCACCCAGCCAGAAGGTGTCTCCTTCAAGCTCGACGGACACCTGATCTCGTGGTCCAACTTCAACCTCCACATTGGTTTCAACTACCGTGAAGGTCTTGTTCTCAGTGACATCACCTACAACGACAGAGGCAAGGTCAGACCTATGTTCCACAGAATCTCCTTGTGTGAAATGGTGGTTCCTTACGGGAACCCGGACTTCCCCCACCAAAGAAAGCATGCTTTGGACATCGGGGAGTACGGTGCTGGTAACTGTACCAACCCATTGACCCTTGGTTGTGACTGTAAGGGTGTGATAAAGTACTTGGACGCCCACTTCACAGACGCCAAGGGTGCTCCTCTCACCGTCAAGAACGCCATCTGTATCCACGAAGAAGACGACGGGTTGCTTTTCAAGCACTCCGACTTCAGAGACAACTTCCAGACCACCATTGTCACCAGAGGTAAGAGATTGATCATTTCCCAGATCTTCACTGCTGCCAACTACGAATACTGTTTGTACTGGATCCTCAGACAAGACGGTACCATCAAGTTGGAGGTCAGATTGACCGGTATCTTGAACACCTTCATCTCCGCCGAAGGTGAGTCCTGTGCCCCATGGGGTACCGAAGTCTACCCACAAGTCAACGCCCACAACCACCAGCACTTGTTCTCACTTCGTATCCACCCTCGTATTGACGGTGACAACAACTCGGCTGCCACCAGTGACGCCAAGCCTTCGCCTTTCCCATTCGGCCTGAAGGAAAACATGTACGGTAACGCTTTCTACTGTGAAAAGAACACCTTCAAGACTGTCGGTGAATCCTTGACCAACTTTGAATCCAGCACTGCCAGAACCTGGGACATGTTCAACCCTAACCTGATCAACAAGTACTCCGGCAAACCAGCCTCTTACAAGTTGGTCTCCACCTTCTGCTCCCCAGTCTTGGCTCAAGAAGGTTCCTTGGTTAGAAAGAGAGCTCCATGGGCTGTCAACTCCACCCAAGTCATTCCTTACAAGGACGAAGGCTTCGGTTACGGTAGATTGTACCCATCCGGTGACCACGTTGCACAATGGAGTGGTGACGGTCCTCGTGGTATGAGACAATGGGTTGGCGACGGTAGCGAAAACGTCGACAACACCGATATCGTCTTCTTCCACACCTTCGGTATCACCCACTTCCCATCTCCAGAAGATTTCCCAGTCATGCCTACCGAAATCTTTGACTTGATGTTGAGACCAAGAAACTTCTTCATTGAAAACCCAGTTCTTGACGTCAAGCCATCCCACTGTATGACTACCACCGAAGTCAAGAACGGAAAGAGTGCCTGTTGCGCTTCTGTTGACAAGACCTCTGTCCAACTTTAAGGACTGAGGATGCCAGCCATTACCTCCTGGTGAGTCTAATCAAAGAAGTAAAAGCTTCATCAATAAATAGCCAATTTTTGCAGCGTTAGTGTTCGTATAATAATAGTGAAAGATTGAAAATAAGACTGTAGTGGTAGTGGTAGTTGTGTGAATAAAAGTATCTCCTGTGGATGAATACTTGGAAAAGACATCTCTAAGCTGCAACAGTCGATGGATGCAAATTTGCAGCATGCTCACGTAATCACCGCATAAGCACATTCCTCAAGCGGCGGCCACACCCTTTCAAAGTGCTAATGACAGAGACACTGCAATGTAGATGGTATATGAGGGCTGTGGTGTAGCGCAGTCTTGTGACTTCTCATTCTCGATGGCTATAGATTGGCAGGGTGGTTCAAAGGAAGTAGAAGTGGCGATTGTTGCAGCTTGCAAAAACACCATCTGAGCAATCAATTCTTGGGTAAACTTCCACCTGACGTCGAATACCATTCAAGGCAACAAGTACAGTCAACAGCTAACTCTTCTCACTACTCTCTAGTCGTCCTTCTTGGTGCCTGCAGAACGACCAGCCGCACTATCGCATCTGAACATCAAAATTATCTTTGCTCATCACATCAATACAAAACCACCATGAAGTATATCATCGAACACATGGAAGAAGGCTTCTCTGAATGGGTCATTCTTGAATACTCGCAAATCATCAAGGACGTTGGTAAGGAAAACCTTGTTCTTACCTCGCTCCCAGAGGGCACCACTGAAGCCGACATCCCACAACGCTTGAGAGACTTGGGCATCCAATGGACCACCCAAGAATGTGTCCACCTTGACGGTGGCCTTGCAAAGGATAAGGTGTGTCTTTTGGATCCTGCTGCAGAGACCGAGTTGGTTCCTGAAGATGCCGAAAGCTTTGACTACTTTGTCTTTGGAGGGATCTTGGGGTCCCACCCAAGAGTCGACAGAACCGGTATCTTGAGAAGAAAGTACGGCTTTGCTGGTAGAAGATTGGGTGCTTTGCAGATGACCACCGACACTGCCGTCAGAACCACCCAGCGTATCGTCAAGAACAAGACCAAGTTTGAAGATATCAAGTTCTTGGACTACCCAGAAATCAGATACAACAAGTACGAATCGACCGAAATGCCTTTCAGATACATTGTCAACGAGGCGGGCGAACCTATCTTGCCAGAGGGGATGTTGAAGTTGATCGAAAAGGACGCAGAGCAGACTATCGATGATTTGTTATAGATGTGTATGAATATGTATAAAGAATGGAGGGACACAGAAGTGTTGGCTAGCGGAGAATTGTAGCAGAAAGCTCGTGTGGATGTTCCTCTTTGAAGATGTCCTTCTATTCTCTACTCTACCAGAGTCAACTCTGACTTTTCATACAATACGACACTCTTGGAGTCCACACGCTTTCCTGTTCTCAAGATCTGGCTCAAGATGAACCCCGCCGTGTCCTTGTCTTCAAAGTAACTGATGTGTGCGCTGATTGCACTCACTAGGGAGATGTCAAACACCCCCATAGGTAAAGAATAGTCGAGTCTCCCGGTCTTGTTCAAGGCCGACAATGGTTCCAACTCGTCTTTTTCTAACTTGGCTCTCCTGATTGCCTCCGGGTCGGCATCCTTTGCTTTTTCTGTCCTCCACAAACTCTTGATGATATCTCCTAAAGCATTCTCATTCTTGATGTTGTCTTCAGAGTTCTTCAGGTCCAGGTCCTTTGTAAACCAGCTCAGTGCCTTGGAGATCCGGTCAGTGATATCTGTTGACAAACTAGCTAATTCTCTGAATTGAGTGTTGATTCCTTTGACGGCAAAAGGCACCATTTCGGGCTTGAACTTGGCAAAATCAGGCAGCACCAAAGGTTCCATCCGAAACCCGACAGGATCACAGGGATGGAAAATATTGTACAAGTTCTTGCATTGGGGAGACACAGAGGTTTTGCTATCCTCGTCGTAAAACCTTCTGGCAATAATATTCTTTCTTTCAAGCAACTTAAACATGCCCACTGGCGAGCCAACGCAAAAGAGGTTCTCAACCTCAAAGTCCAACTTCTTGACCTTCTTGCTGCCCCTAGATGCAACTTGAGTTTGGTTGCACAAGATGTCGAATGAGATGGCTGACCCAAGCGAGTGCCCCATAATGTGGACTTTCCCATTGAAATCTGGATTCTTCTCCATGTACAATCTGTAAACTCGGTTAAGTTCGGAAACAGCAGCCTCAAAGACCTGGTCGACGTAGTGCACTTCGTAATAGAGCAAGATGTCAAGAATGACATCGCCTAGGATATTTCTCAATGCCTTGACACCATCCACGTTGATTTGACTCAAAGTTGGAAGTCTGTGGTTTCCATCCTCGTCAAACTCTTCAAAAGGCTTTTCTGGGTGGAAGTCAATCTTGTGTCTCCAAGAAATTGGTAATACCTGAATGTTGTGTTGGTGATCTTCCTCATTCATTTTCCGATACTCTTCATTTTCGTTGTACACTTTGGTCATTGTGTCTCGCAACACGTTGATACTATGAGTGAAGTTGACACTCTCGTACTTTTGACCTAAGATTTGGCCAATTCCGTGGATACAAAGAACAAGGTGGTCAATGTTACGTTTCTTGGGAGCAGCCACCTCTTTCTTGTCCTTCTCATCTTTCCAGCCTCTGTATATGGATTGCACAGACAACAACGAGCTGTTGGGACCAAAGTTTCTGATGACACCCAATTGAAACATGTTCATTCCCAGAGGGAACATGACCGCTTCTCTCTCGTTGTAGTATAAGATCAATTTGCCGTTTCCAAGATCTAAGACGTCATTTTCCTCGTCCACACAGATCTCGTCGGTGATTGACTGGGAATTGAACTCGGCCACGGTCTCCTTGTTAATCAGCTCCTTCTTCTTGGCCTCGTACAAGTATGGCTTGGTGCTCAAGTAGCCCTTTTCTATCTTTTTCGAGAGGGAATCCAGCAAGGGCGTTCCATTGCTGTGGAACCAAACACCTCTTCGCACCTCGAACGTAGGGCCGTCCCAGAATAACGGCGAGAGCTCCATATCAGTCAAGTTGGCCTCGTACATAGAGTCTTCTTTGACGTCCACAGAGGTCTTGCCGTCGTGGTATGCCTTTTCGAGGCGAACAGAGTCATGGTCATCGAAAGCAACAAACTTTGTGGGGGATTTGGTCTTGGTGTAGTCCTGCCACGAGGGTTTGGAATTGGGAACGTCAGTGGCGTAAAACCACTTGGGCTTTATAGCGGGAATCTCATGGGTCGAGTAGTATCTCCTGGGCCTTAACAAGAACCGGATACGAAACATCTGAAAGGTGGTTGAAGAATCACGTGTAGCTGCTTTTATCATTGCTATATTTCACATCACGTGGCTCATCCGGGAACACCCATCGGGGGTCGTTCCACCGTGATCGATGTATTCAAACATCAGGTTGCCTTCTAGTACGATAGACATGTGATCACACAACTGAACTACCATTGGTTTTTTGGTTCGTACGTACTGCTTTTGCCTGTCGAGCGGTGGGGTCAACCTTCCTAAAGCATCGCCGTGCTGGAGGTAATTACCCGTGGTGTGGGATTGAGCACTGGGAACCGGTTTGGGAGCTCTCCTTAATAACGTCATCCACGTGTGTATTGTTGTAGGAAGGCATTGACACACAAATAACGGAACCGTTAGGTTTTGGGTGCCAGATAGTAGCCCCACCGCTATGCTCGTAAAAACCAAGCAAAGTGACGAAAACATCAACGCAAAAAGAGGAACCTTCCCATATTCACTCCTAGTATACTCCAAACCAAGCACAACCGCAAGTTGTAAGCAATTAAACAACGGAATACAAACAAGAAGGTTGTTGTCCATTGAAAGGAAAGTATATTTGTTGCAAAAAAATTCGGAGGCTCGCGGGATACAAATCAACTCCGATTTGCAGCCGATACAGCGGAACACCGAACACCAACCTCAATGCTGTGCTAAAACCATAGCAAACCACCGAAAACCACCGAAAACTCTCCCAAAGTCCTTCTTAGTGGCTCCTCTTGCAACCCATGTGGTTGGACCAACACAATTATTCCGAATTGGGGCAGTATTACGTGCGATGTTGCTATGCGGCTTTACCTAAGTGAGCCAAGGCACTGGAACACTGTGGAGGAAAGAGCTCCTGCTTGGGGCACCTCGTGCCTGGTTTTTCCACAGCCGACACCTAAATCCAGAAGAAACCAGGATCCTCTAACATGCCCTTATCTTGTCTTATCTTGTATCTGCCATTCTCCGTGATCAGCCCCTCCGGACGGTTCCCAACCACCCATCATCATACGACTCTGTAGCATGCAAATTAACAACCGACCTTTCCGTCAGCAAAACCCACCCTTTTCGAGGTGCTGATGCAACGTACACTGGCCAAACCCAACATTGCCTAACCGGGCATTCTCAACCCATACTGCCCCAACCCGTCCTTCTTGTGTTACGCACACAAAACCCTTCGCCCCAGATTAGCTTTCCCTTCCATTCTTCTAGAATTTTTTTCCGGGCTTTTGGGCTTGCTCCGAACCCAAAAAACTTAGCAAAGAATTACACTTGTCCTCCACCATGACTCGTCCCGTTCTTCTTCGCTTGTCCAACACAGGGGAGCCAGTGAACAATGAGTCGGTTGCCAACGGGGTGTTGATCTTGCCCAGCATCACCAGCCCCACAAAAGCAGGCCCAGACGCCCCCTTGTACGAGTTGAAGTTCCAGATTGACGCTGCCGCCGCAATCACCCATAAAGGGACCTTGCGGACCAACGTGCCCACGAGCTACGACGCCGAGTTCAAGAGGGAAGAGTACACCGACTACGCCATTGACTCGTCGTTCCACCGTGACATCACCATCCTGGTTCCTATCTACAAGCCTGGCTCCTACAATTACCAAATTACGTATGCCAAGAGCTCCGGCGAGGAGGTGGTCACCTCCAAGTTCTACTTTAACGTGCCACCTAGCTTGCAAGTCAAGGACAAAAACGTGCCCTTCAACGCCATCAACATCCAATCCGTGGTTTCCAAGTGGATTGGAAAGGTGAGCGACTGGGACGCCTTCTTCAAGAAGGTCTCCGACAAGGGCTACAACATGATACATTTCACTCCGTTGCAGGAAAGAGGCGAGTCCAACTCGCCCTACTCCATCTTCGACCAGTTGCAGTTTGATCTGACTATCTTCAAGGACAATGACGAAGCCAAAAAGGTGATCAGCGAGACCATGTCCAAGTACAACTTGTTGTCGTTAACCGATATCGTGTGGAACCACACCGCCAACAACTCCGAATGGATCAGAAAACACCCAGACTCTGGTTACAACGCAGAAACCGCTCCTCACTTGACGGCCGCCATTGAGTTGGATGGCAAATTGCTCGAGTTCTCTGAGAAGTTGGAGGAATTGGGTTTCCCAACCGAGATTTCCCTGGAAGGTGACATTTCCACTCTTGTTGATGGGATTTCCAAACACGTCATTGAAGAATTGAAGTTGTGGCAGTACTACGTGTTCGACAAGATTGAATTTCTTGACGAACTCAAAACCGCAAAGGAGAGCCATGTGGCCATTGACGGAGATGTCGGAGACGTCGCTCAATTCATCCTCAAGAACGCTTCTGACGGAACCCGTCTTACCACCCGTTTTGCCAACAAGTTGAACACTGGCAAGGTAGTTTCTATTCTTCAGCAGCTCTACGGAAACCTCGACAAGGCCGAGTCTGTGATCGACCAGATCAACGCCCCATTATATGCCACTTATGACGATGACATCAAGTCTATCAAGTCCCAATTGTTCAACCGTATCAAGTTCTTGAGATTAGAGGGTAACGGTCCTAAGCTTGGTAAGATTACCAAGAAGGCCCCACTCACAGAACCATACTTCTCCAGATTCGAGTCGAACGGTAAGAAGTACGCTTTGGCCAACAACGGTTGGATTTGGGGCGGTAACCCATTAGTCGACTTTGCCTCCGACCAATCCAAGGCATACCTCAGAAGAGAAGTTATTGTTTGGGGTGACTGTATCAAGTTGAGATACGGGAAGGGTCCTGAAGATTCCCCATACTTGTGGAAGCGTATGATTGAATACACCCAATTGTGTGCCGTCCACTTCAATGGGTTCAGAATTGATAACTGCCACTCTACTCCTATCCACGTCGGAGAACAGCTTTTGGACGCTGCCAGACAAGTCAACCCTAACTTGTATGTCGTTGCTGAATTGTTCAGTGGCTCTGAAGAGATGGACAAGATCTTTGTCGAAAGATTAGGTATCAACAGTTTAATCAGAGAAGCCATGCAAGCCTGGAACGTTGCCGAATTGTCCCGTTTGGTCCACAAGCACGGTGGTAGACCAATTGGTTCCTTCACCTGGTTGCCTTTGGACGCATTCTCATACCCAGCAACAAAGGAACCTCAAGTTCAGGCCAAGCACTCCCAATTGGCTATTCCAAAGGTGTTGACCAGCCAAGCTCCACACGCCTTGTTCATGGATTGTACTCATGACAATGAAACTCCTGCTCAAAAGAGAACTGTTGAAGATACTTTGCCAACAGCAGCACTTGTTGCATTCTGTTCTTCTGCAATTGGTTCTGTCTATGGATTTGACGAACTTTACCCAAAGTTGCTTGACGTTGTTGGCGAAACCCGCCAGTACACCTCTCAAGAAGGTATTGGTGCTATCAAGACAAAGTTGCACAAGATTAGACAACAATTGGCCGAGGAAACCCAAGACATTTTGAATGACCATGAAATGTACATTCACCACGAGGGCCAATACATTACCATTCAAAGATACAATGCACGTACCGGAAAAGGGTGGTTTTTAATTGCCAGATCCAAGTTCAGCGCCTACGAACCAGATCAAATCTTGTCCCCATGTGTTTTGGGAGGTACCAAGGTGAAGCACGAATTCAGTTACACTCTCAAGAAGGAAGGGGACTACAAGGACGATAAGGAAAAGTTGACTGGTATTCCAGGTAAGGTGTACGAGATCGACGCTCCAAAGATTGAGTGGAAGGATGATGAATCGGTGATCCAGGTTGACCATCTGTTTGTTCCAGGATCCATTGCAGTTTTCTCCACTGAAATCCCAACTGCCAACAGTCTGTTGGACGAATACGTTGGTGCCGGTGCTGTTGATGCCACCAAGGAATTGAACTTGTACGATTTGAACGCTGTTCTCTACAAGTGTGACCAAGAAGAACGTGATGCTAGTGATGGCCACGAAGGTGTTTACAGCATTCCAAAGTATGGATCTTTAATCTACGCAGGTTTGGAAGGTTGGAATGTTGCCTTGAGAGACGTCATCTGGCAAAACAACTTGGGCCACCCTATTGCCGACCATTTGAGAGAAGGTGCCTGGGCCCTCGATTATGTTATCAACAGATTGGACAAGTACAAGAGTCCAGGTGTTACCAAATTCCAAACATGGTTGAAGGAACGTTTTGATGCTATCAAGAAGGCCCCATACTTCTTGAGACCACACTACTTTGCACTTGTTATTGGTATTGCCTACGAATGTTGTCGTTTCAGAGCATTACGTCAAATGACCACCCCAATCCAACAAGGTACCAACTTTGTTCAAAGATTGGCCATGACCTCTGTTCAAATGGTTGGTGTTTTGAAGAAGACAAGTTTGGTTCCTTCAGAGCAACTCCCTTGTATTGCAGCAGGGTTGCCACATTTCAGTTATGACTACATGAGATGTTGGGGAAGAGACGTTTTCATTTCTTTCAGAGGGCTTTTCTTGGTTCCTGGTAGAAACGAGGACGCTAAGCAGCACATCTTGGGTTTTGCAAAGACTTTGAAGCATGGGCTTATTCCTAACCTTCTTGATGCCGGACGTAACCCACGATACAACGCCAGAGATGCCGCTTGGTTCTTCCTTCAAGCCATCCAAGAATACGTCAGACATGTTCCAGATGGTGTTAGTATCTTGGATGAGAAGGTCAAGAGAAGATTCCCATTGGACGACACATGGGTTCCTTACGACTCTGAAGAAGCTTTCAGCTACGAAAGTTCCATCAGGGAAATTATCTATGAGATCTTGAACCGCCACGCCGGTGGTATCAAGTATAGAGAAGCCAATGCTGGCCCCAACTTGGATTCCCAAATGACCGACGAAGGATTCAACGTTCAAGTTGGCATTGACTGGCAAACCGGGTTTGTCCACGGTGGCTCGCAAAGCAACTGTGGTACCTGGATGGACAAGATGGGAGAAAGTGAAAAGGCTGGCTCCAAGGGTGTTCCAGGAACTCCAAGAGACGGGGCAGCCGTTGAACTTCAAGGGTTGCTTAAGAGTACTTTGAGATTTGTCGGCGAGTTGCACGAACAAGGCAAGTTTGAATACACTGAAGTCACCAAGGACGATGGCAGCAAGATCAGCTTGAAGGAATGGAACGACTTGCTTCAAGAAAACTTTGAAAAGCACTTTTACATTCCCGTGGATGCTGCAGACGACCACAAGTACGCCGTTGATCCTTCCATCATCAACAGAAGAGGAATCTACAAGGACTTGTACAAGTCGGGCAAGCCATACGAAGACTACCAGTTGAGACCTAACTTTGCGATTGCCATGTGTGTTGCGCCAGAGTTGTTCACTGTGCAGCACGCCGTCGGGGCCATTGACATTGCCGACCGCCTGATCAGAGGCCCTGTTGGTATGCGTACCTTGGACCCTCTGGACTTCAACTATAGACCATACTACAACAACGGAGAAGACAGCACCGACTTTGCAACCTCCAAGGGCCGTAACTACCACCAGGGTCCAGAGTGGATCTGGTGCAGTGGTTACTTCTTACGTGCATTCTTGGCATTCAAGACTTTTGCTTTGAAGGAGGCAGAAACCGGAAGCATTGACGACGACAAGGCTCCAACCTCAGACATCTTGGACGCCTTGAACCAGAGATTGCAAGGACACATGACGTGGATCAGAGAGTCTCCTTGGGCTGGCTTGACCGAGTTGACCAACAAGGACGGAGAGATCTGTCACGACTCCAGTCCCACCCAGGCATGGTCCTCAAGTTGTTTGCTTGATTTGTACTACGACTTGTGGACCAACAAGGAGTACGATGAGAAGTTTGTCTAGACATTGGGAGAATGAGAGGTGGTTTTGAAACTATAACGTAAACTATTAAATACATTAGAAGTGAATTAGAGTTGTAGAGTCACGAGGAGGAAGGACAATCAGAAACATGGAGTTTTGGTAGTTCGTAGAAAACAATATGTTGATACTAAATAAAGAATTAAACTAAAAGTAAAGTATTAATTAGAAATGAGTTAGGATGAAATGAAGCTGGCTAGTGCTTGGTGGTCTTTCGGAGAGCACATTGATCTTTAGATTAATATTGAAATAAGCGTAAAGTAGTTGTGAACTAGAGTTGTAGAGTCAGGAGGAAGGACAATCAGAAATATATTGGGGAGTTTTGGTAGTTCGTAGAGCACAATATGTTGATACTAAATAAAGAATTAAACTAAAAGTAAAGTATTAATTAGAAGTTAACAGAGCTGAAGAGAGATCATTTTAGCAAGCGGTATGTTGCAGAGAAGACAATAAGTTGGTTTTACAGATCAATAGTAACTGAAATCACTCACTAGATGGAAGTAGAGGCGAGCACTCCACCTGCAAAGTGTCTACCACCCGAAAAGCAGAAGATAAAAGGAATCTCATCGCTACAAGATGTGCTCTCCTCTTGCTTTTGCAACTCTTGGGCTCTCGCTTTTGCAACTCTTGGGCTCTCGCTTTTGCAACTCTTGGGCTCGTCCGGTTGCGGCAATTGCGTTTGGCGTACTTCCGTGTGTGGTTCAGCCACATCTGATGCGCTCCAAGCGCAAGTGGACTCTGGCCACAAACAGCGTTGGGGGAAGCGAAACAGACCCGTGGCCTTGGCTGGTGCCCACAGTTCCATCTCAACACCCTCAAAGCACCTCCATCCGAGGCCGTAATGGCTGCTAAACCTTCAAATTTCACGGTAGCCCTTGATGGGGAACTCAGAATCACATGGACACCTCCACGCACCTCATATCCGGTCCGCTCTGTGCAATCAGGAAAGGTGGGGGAAAGAACATCAAGGGCTCAACAAACTCTGAGGACGATAACAGTACAAGAATCGTCTCTGCAGAGGCCTATCGTCCCCCCAGTCTAGTCTAGACCCAAATCCAAGACCGGCCGTTGACGGCAAGCAAGCAGAAGGAAAGCCAGACCCAACGCTGTTCCGCCCTGCGCACGTGAAAGAGTCGGATTTGGGCTGCCGCAGCCAAGTTTAGTGGGGAACGTTTACCGCGAGGCCTCTCGATTGGGACAGTATAAATTCAACAGAGATCCCTGGGGGATGACAATTTTTCAAACCACAGATCAACATGTTGACCAGAGTAGTGAAGAACCAAAGAAGCCTTTTGGCCCGGATGGGAGTGAGGGCCATTTCGTTGACCACCACCAGCACGTCGTACCCCTCGGGGCACACGACCGCTACCACCGAGCCATACACCACACCCAGCTTCATCGACAACAAGTTGATCAAGTCCAGCAGCGACCTCTGGTACGAGGTCCACGACCCTGCCACCAACAACGTGGTGGCCAAGGTGCCCCAATCCACCCAGCAGGAGTTGGAAGATGCCATTGCTTCCGCCCACAACGCCTTCCCAGCGTGGAGAGACACTTCCATCATCAGAAGACAGGGCATTGCCTTCAAGTTTGTCCAGTTGTTGCGTGAAAATATGAACAGAATCGCCGCCGTTATCGTGTTGGAACAAGGTAAGACCTTCAACGACGCCATTGGAGACGTCACCAGAGGTCTCCAGGTGGCCGAGGCTGCGTGCAACATCACCAACGACCTCAAAGGTGAAACCTTGGAGGTTGCAACCGACATGGAGACCAAGATGATCAGAGAACCACTCGGGGTTGTTGCCTCCATCTGTCCCTTCAACTTCCCGGCCATGGTTCCTTTGTGGTCCCTCCCCTTGATCTTTGTCACCGGGAACACTGCGGTGCTCAAGCCCAGTGAACGTGTGCCAGGCGCCGCCTTGATCATCGCCGAGTTGGCTGCACAGGCTGGCATTCCAGCCGGTGTGCTCAACATTGTGCACGGCAAGCACGACACTGTCAACAAGCTCATTGAGGACCCCAGAATCAAGGCCTTGACCTTTGTTGGCGGTGACAAGGCTGGCCAGTACATTCACGAGAGAGGTAACGCCTTGGGCAAGAGGGTCCAGGCCAACTTGGGTGCCAAGAACCACTTGGTTGTGTTGCCCGACGCCGACAAGGACCAGTTCATCAACGCCCTTAACGGTGCTGCCTTTGGTGCTGCTGGTCAGAGATGTATGGCTATCTCCGTTTTGGTGACTGTGGGCAAGACCAAGGAATGGGTTGCCGACATTGTCAAGGACGCCAAGCAGTTGAAGGTTGGTTCTGGCTTTGACCCAGCCTCCGACTTGGGTCCTTTGATCACCCCACAAGCCTTGCAGAAGGCCAAGGAAATCATCGCCGACTCTGCTGCTGCCGGTGCCACTGTTCTTTTGGACGGTAGCGACTTTGTCCACGAAGACCCAAAGTTCGCCAAGGGTAACTTCTTGGGTCCTACCATTGTCAGCGACGTCAAGACCACCCACCGTGTCTACGACGAAGAAGTGTTTGCCCCAGTCTTGGCCATTGTCAACGTCGAAACCTTGGACGAGGCCATCGAGTTGGTCAACTCAAACAGATACGGTAACGGTGTTTCCCTCTTCACTTCTTCCGGTGCCTCTGCCCAGTACTTCAACAAGAAGATCGACATTGGCCAGGTTGGTATCAACGTTCCAATCCCAGTTCCTTTGCCAATGTTCTCCTTCACCGGGTCCAGAGGCTCTTTCCTCGGTGACTTGAACTTCTACGGTAAGGCAGGTATCACCTTTTTGACAAAGCCAAAGACCATCACCACTGCTTGGAGACAAAGCACCATCAGCGGAGAGGTCTTGAAGCCTTCTACTTCAATGCCTTTGCAACAATAATGGGAAAATTAATAGAAGCTTAGCAGCGTAAAAAGATATTGGCCAGGATAAGTGTAGTAAGTGGGTAGACACCGAGTATTGGTAGGCAGCACAAGGGTGCTGACGCAGTTCATTATGTAGAAATTGGGATGACAAGGATGCTGAATGCAGTTCATACTAGAGATTGGGATGACAAGGATGCTGAACGCAGTTTATTACGTAGAAATCGATGGAACATCACACCGACTATTTGCTGCACGTAAATGCAAATGAACAAACTTGTGCTTATAGCATGTAAATGACAAGCACCTTCCTTTTTTAAAAATCAGTAAATGCAACAATCGCTTTCCATTGGAAGGTTGCACTTGGGTGCAAATGAGCAAGAATATGTCTTTTATGGAAAGTTGCTAAACTATCACACTTGAGCTGTTACAATCGTCGATTGGCTGCACATGGATGCTGATCAATGTTCCTCTTATCGAAATCAGTAAATGCAACATTACTTTCTGGAAGGCTGCACTGGTGCAAATGAAAAAGTATATACCTTTTATGGAATGCTACATGTTCCTTTTTTAGAAATCGGAAGTTCAACTGTAACTCTCCATTGGAAGGCTGCACATAAGTATGTCTTTTATGGAAAGTTGAAGACTTCACACTTGAGCCGTCATACTCGTCTCTTGGAAGGATGCACATGGAGCTGAGCAAACATGTTGCTTTTCTAAAATCGGAATGTTCAACTATAACTCTCCATTGGAAGGCTGCACATGGATGCAAATGAGCAAGAATATACCTTTTATGGAATGCTTCCTTTTCTAGAAATCGGGAAGTGCAACTGTAACTCTCCATTGGAAAGCTGCACATGGATGCAAATGAGCAAGAACATACCTTTTATGGAATGCTTCCTTTTCTAGAAATCGGGAAGTGCAACTGTAACTCTCCATTGGAAAGCTGCACATGGATGCAAATGAGCAAGAACATACCTTTTATGGAATGCTTCCTTTTCTAGAAATCGGGAAGTGCAACTGTAACTCTCCATTGGAAAGCTGCACTTACATGCAAATGAACAAGTATGCTTTTTATGGAAAGCTGCTAGACTATCTCACTCGAGCCGTCATACTCGACTCTTGCAAGGCTATGTATGCTGATCAAACATCCTTTTCTACCTTTTATGAAATACTGCTAGAATTCCACACTCAAGCCGTCATCCGACTGGAAAGCTGCCTTGGATCCCTTGGGTGCAAATCGAGCAAAGCTGCAAAAAACAAAATGAAGGGTGCGGGGTTCGAACCCGCGCGGACGTCGTCCAGCAGATCTTAAGTCTGCCGCCTTAGACCACTCGGCCAACCCTCCAGGTTCTGCAGAGGTCGAAAAGTACAATTTCATGCCATATTGGAATGGAACCAGATGTTTTGGCTTGTTAGTAGCCATGGCACACATCAGTGTACGTTGTCATGAGTGCAGAAGCGTACGAGGACACGTCTGCGAACGATAGGCGCTTATTTGCTCTAAGAAGTTGCCGATACAGGAAGAATATGGGCGATTTGCAGCCATACCACATCAGCGGGACTCGCTACAGTAAGGCAGATACGCAACATAACCTCCATCTGGCCCACGCTACCCACACTGCCCACACTGCCCACACTTCCCACACTGCCCACATTACCCACACTACCCATTTAGGTTTCCCGGCATTCCAGACGTTTTCCCCGGTGTTGCGTCATTTTTCACATCGTCTCGGTGCCAAACGTCAAAGCTGGGGAACAAACCACATTCCGTGCCCAACATGAAGATTGCTGAAAGAGATGTAGGAGCCCTCCTTTGGTCCTCCTGTGGTATCCCAGCGACCACGCGCCCACACCACCGCCCGGAATCCCGACTACCTGGCCCAGCAAGCTCTCGGCAAAAACTGGAACCAGCGGGCCCGGGACGCAGATCTCTACGGGCCACACTTTTGGCACCCCAAAAGAAGCCTAAACAATACCATTTAGGCTCGGGTGGAAGCGGTGGAACTTGCGGAACCCAGCTTGCGGAACCCAGCTTGCGAGGCCAACCACGCTGCAACCACGCTGCAGCGACGCTGCAACCAATTTGCAACCACCAAAGAGCTCACGAACATCGCACACTATTGCCAGAACCCGGAATAAAACCGGCCAGTTGGCAGCATTAGCCACCCAGCGTTTGTGTCCGGCCTCCAAGCAACAATAAGGGGTCCCGGTGCACCAATGGAGGCATTGAACACGCGACATGAATCGAGCTATATATGCTCATAACATCGGAGAATGTAACGCAATGTTGCGTATAAGGTTTAGGGGGTCTGCTCAAGAGTGGCCCACTATCCATGTCTGTGGGGTAAAGACGCCAGAAGCAAAGTAATTTGCCCAAAATCGAACACTAAAGCAAGAAGTGAATTAGAGCAGAGTGAATTTAAAGTAGAAGTGAATTAGAGCAGAGTGAATTTAAAGTAGAAGGAAATAGAGCAGAGTGAATTTAAAGTAGAGGTGAATTAGAGCAGAGTGAATTTAAAGTAGAGGTGAATTAGAGCAGAGTGAATTTAGAGCAGGTAAATTTAGAAGCATTCGACAAGCAGTGAATTTAACCAGAGCAGCAGTGAATGAGGAAAAGTATATTTAGAAGTTTTCGACAAGAGCAGTGAATTCAAGCACACATTGCTCAAGGGGTGATCACATCGCTCAAGGGGTGATCACATTGCTCTATTGGCTACACTCTGCTGGGCGATCACATTGCTCTATTGGCTTCTGCTGTTACACTCTTTGCCTTAACAAAAATTGAAAATGATTTTGCCCAGGATCGAACTGGGGACGTTCTGCGTGTTAAGCAGATGCCATAACCGACTAGACCACAAAACCACTTCTTGTTTCCCAAAGCGGCGCAACGAATATATAGACACCCACTCGGATGTCTACATCCGAGAGGCAACGGCCAGACAAGGATGACAGACATTGTTTAGAACACATGCTGCCGACTGGTACGTCACCTGGATATGGGTGACCTCGCAGGGAGGGCACGGATGGCGAGCGGTGGCACAGGCGGATCACGGGTGGCGCCTCATGAGCCCGTACGGTGGGTTTCAGGTAGGCCCCAGGAGCCCGTCAAACACTGGAGAAAGATATCGGCAATATCCAGAAGGCTGTACACAAGCGACAGATCGGGGATTACACAAGGTCCCAAAAGAAGATGGAGGTGAGCTCGGCTACGGACGAGAGTCGAAATCAGCCGACACGTCGGGCTTTAGAGCTGCGACACAGCGAGGACGAAAATATCAGCGAGCCACGGGTCGATGGAAAAAGCGAGCTGTAGTTCCGGTTTCTTACTAGTCTATTTTTTGAAACGTATTACCCCGGATATACCAAAGGGGGATGAAATTTTTTTTGTGTGAGCGAGTTAATTGTGAGTTAATTTTGTTGGAGCGATGGCCGGTACCTTTGGAGCGAATTTGGTGTTTGTGTAGTGGGCGGTATCCAATGACTATGAATCAGCATACGATTACTCAGGCATCTTTGCGTCCCGGGTCCCAATCCGGAAATGTCGACAAGAGCAAGCAACCAATGGCGCATTTTTTCTTACTCAGTGAAAAATGCTAAATGTTGCACAAAGATCCGAAATTAAATCTGATTTTTGATTCCGATTCATTCCGCATGTATATATGAGATGAGAGTACCGGTCAAATAAAAATATTTGGTGTTCATAAATTATGATATAGAGATGAATTGTAAGTAGCGGCACGACAAGGCGAGGAGTCACAAGCACCTGGGCAGCCGAAACCACGCCGCCCCCCACCGATAGCTCCATACTAACTGTAATTTTCCTTTAGCAACGAACCTTGCCCTACAATTGCCCGCTCAACAAGCACCGTGCATGGTTGTAAAAACATCAAAGGAGTGGGTGCTACCCCCCAGACCCAAACCGGGGAGAAAGCCCATTGACGAACGCAAGAAGGCGGGCCAGATGAAGAAACCGGCCAAGAGCCGCAAAAAGTACACCAAAAAGTCGGAGGTGGGCGGCTCCACCTCCCATAACCAGACCCTCGTCGAGGAGGTTGAGCACAACGACCCCGCCGTCGTCGAATCCTTACATCACAGCATCAATGTCGTCGACAAGGAAAACGTGGCACTAAAAGCGACGCTCCTCTCGTTGATCCAGGAGTACAAGCACTTGCGGGACATGGTGCTAAAGTACAAGGACGAGTCGCAAGAGCATGTTTCATCTTCGCCGGCAGCACTACAATCCCAACACCCTTCCCCACAGGACACGACATTGCATACCCACAAGAGAAGCCACGACGAGGTGGAGGAGTCGGAACTCAGCGACCTCATCAGCGACATGACGGTGTCGTACAAGCAATTGAACGAGTTGGACTCCTTCATCAACTTCAACATGGGCGACGAGCCCGCTGAACTCCACAAACCAAAGTTCAACTACAGCGACTTAGACAAATTAGACACGGTCGAGGACTCGGACGCAGAGATCGACTTTGAGGAGGACGACGAGGACCTCTCCAACGGCTTGTCGCGTACCATCTCGCCCTCCTCCGACTTTGAGTCCCACTCACTCATGACCACCCTCACTAGATCCACCACCGTCTCCTCCATCAACACACATGAAAAGTCCGCCTACCCCTTCAAGAACAAGTTCTTTGAGTTGCCCAAGTACGAGGAGGAGCAGAAGGCTCCCCATTACTTCCACTTTGACGAGATTATGAATCTGGACGAGTCCGAGTTGATGGACGACAAGTTGACCCCTCCGGATTTGTCCTACTTTGAAACCAAGTGGTAATTATTTATATGAATGAGTTATGAGAGAGGTGTAGAGAACCGTAGGCGTAGGACCGGGGACCGACCGTGTTGCAGGGATGGCGTCCATGCCGGGGACCGACCCTGGTGCAGGGATGGCGTCCGTGGTGCCCGGATGTCGACGCAGACTATCGGTGTCGGTCGAGTTTCCGCGCTGGTGCTGCCATTTTCTCCATGCGGGCCGACGGACCACAAAGATCCACCAGTGTGTCTCCCCTATTCCGACCCCCCCGTGCTTAACTCCTTTGCAGACAACAATAGGAAGTCTCCTTACGATTGTTCTTTCACCGATCCTTGGGCGGCTTCGGCGGTCTGCTCAGGTGCCTCCCGCCATTCCGGAGAACCCCAGGCTGGCGACAAGGCATCCCTGAAATGGACAACTGGGTTGCTACGCCGTGCGTGTCGTACCCCAAGGTCGGTGCTGGACGCAAAGTAGCGTGGGCGAAGGTCCGCAGCCCTCGGGTCGCCTCTCCTCCACCATCTTCGCTCTCGTACGATGGAGGTATCGGGTGGGAATGTTGCACGTCAATTCTCCTGGTGTGTGGAGTTTAGTGGCCCAGCCGCATTGTGTAACCTACGACTTTGGGATCAGCCGGGCCACGACATGGGGTCCGAATCGTGTCTCCGTATCTTCACACGGTCAAGAGGGAGGTGTGCGAAACATCACAGAGTATCTCTCTTAGTCGAACCCGCATTGGGCTCCTGGATGGAGGGCGCCAGGATTTGGAGGTGTGCGAAACATCACAGAGTGCCTCTCTTAGTCGAACCCGCGCTGCGCTCCTGGATGGAGGGCGCCAGGATTTGCGCTTTTCACATTTCCATAAACCCCCTCAATAGGTGCATTGTGGGGTTTAAGTCCTCCAGTCAAAGGTCTCCAGTTTATAAGCAGCACGCCTTGAGTGTGTTCGACCTCGTATTTGGTGGTATTGTACGATTAAAGCCTTGTTGGTAGCGTGGTTTTGTCATAGCGATGAGCAATATGCATGGCGAACATCTCATAATTAGAGGTATTTCGTGAAGGAGTTTACGAGGGAGAAGAGAGCAGCTCGATTGGGTAGGAGTTGCCGTATTTAGTGAAATCAATTCCAAAAACGTTAGAATTATGCTTTAACTGATAGCGTTGGCTTGGCGAGTGCTGTGCAGTAGCCTTCACGTTGCTCATTGGCATGTTTCGTGCTGTACTCCGTTGCTGATCAGTACTGCATTTACGATTTCTAGAAGCTTGGTCTGGTGGCTGCGCTGGTTGTGGTGGCTGCTGGTGAAGTACAAAGGTAATAACACCGAAAGCAACCTCGTAGCATTGACACTCGGCTTGCAGCGGTTGCACTTCCAGCACAATACCCCGGGTTTCGAGGTCCCGGAGCTTGTGTTTAGGAGGTGTTCCCATTCTAAGGTCTGCAGCCGCATGTTTGGGTTGTTTGCTACACGCAGAACCCGGATACTCCGGTGTTCGGGCCCACCAAGCTTTCAACAATCGTAATTTCCTCCTTTGTGGGGGTTTTCAAGCTCATTCATCAAATCCCAGCTAGATCCATGCATTATATTACTGTATTCAAACAAAACCGTCCAAGGTTTGCTGTCAGATTTCCTTTCGTGGACGGTGCTGCTTTTCGCAGCCACTCACAAATTTTATGTGCCAACACGGGGCCCCAAACTAAACTTGCAGGAGGAGATGCTAGTAGGTTAAAGTTTGGGTTGGAGTGTTTGAATAATAATCATAGACAGTGCAGTGTATTGAGGTTGCGATCCTCAAAAGAAATATGTTTAGTTGATCCCACAGGAACCAGTACTACATCTCCACAGGAACCCTTAGTAGACCCACAAGTACTCCACTGTTGGTGCATCTCCACAAGAACCCCACTAATGGTACATCCCCATCATAACTCCACTAATGGTCATCTCCACCATAACCCCAATAATGGTACATCCCACTCATAGCGTCCCTACATTTCTCATATTAATGTCTATTTTTGTAGATAACAAGCCTATGTCACTTGTCACCCTAGCATAAAGGAATAAGCTGTTGCTGTCATAACCAATTAGGATGCTTAATATTTGCAGCTCAATGTTCAGAGCTTGTGATACTACATCTCCACAAGAACCCACTGTTGGTGCATCTCCACAAGAACCCCACTAATGGCACATCCCCATCATACCCTCCCTACATTTCTCATATTAATGTCTATTTTTGTAGATAACAAGCCTATGTCACTTGTCACCCTAGCATAAAGGAATAAGCTGTTGCTGTCATAACCAATTAGGATGCTTAATATTTGCAGCTCAATGTTCAGAGCTTGTGATACTACATCTCCACAAGAACCCACTGTTGGTGCATCTCCACAAGAACCCCACTAATGGCACATCCCCATCATACCCTCCCTACATTTCTCATATTAATGTCTATTTTTGTAGATAACAAGCCTATGTCACTTGTCACCCTAGCATAAAGGAATAAGCTGTTGCTGTCATAACCAATTAGGATGCTTAATATTTGCAGCTCAATTTTCAGAGCTTGTGTAGGACAGCCATTCCACGTTTATTTTGGCGTTTTTAGGACGTGCAAGCGCCCTTTAAAACTAAGATATGCTCCACTTAGTTCACTCTGGTCAATGGCTCACTACCACTCAAGACCCTGTCGATGTTCTCCATGGCCAAGACAGCAGAGTAGTCAAAGTTCTCGACAGTACTGGCCCCGATGTGTGGGGTCAAGTAGACGTCGTCTCTGCCCAACAAAGCTGGGTTGACGGCTGGTTCGTGCTCAAAAACATCCAAACCGGCAAACACAACCTTTCCGGATTGCAAACCGTCCACCAAGGCCTGCTCGTCAACACACAACCCTCTACCGATGTTGATAACTCTGAAAGGTTTCTTGAATGCAGCGATGGAGTCGGCGTTGATCAAGTGCTTGGTCTCTGGGGTGGCCGGACATGCGATGATCACCAAGTCAGCAAACTCGTAGGTGTCTGCAAGGCTCTTCTGGTAGGTTGCTTGGTAGCCCAAGCCTTTTTCTTCTTGTTCGGTCAACTTGGATCTCTTGACGTAGTGCACCTTCATTCCCAAGTGGTTCAACTTTTCTCCGATGAGCTTCCCAATGAGGCCGAAACCAACGATAACGACGTGGTGGTTACGTGGACTGGTGTTTGGTCTTTCGGCAAAGTACTCCCCGTAAGCAAACTTCTGGATATTCTTGGCCTTTTCAAAGTTGACTTGCCCGGACTCGGTGTCAAAGGTGGAGACGTGGTCCAACAACTTTCTGGCCTCGAGGACGTGGGAAGTGGTCTTGTCCATGATGGTGTTGAATGGCTTGAAGTTACGGAAGGCCTGGATGGTGTTGAACAAGGCCAAATCGGCAACAGGTTCGGCGGCCTGGTCGGAGGGCACGTTGGTCAAGATGATGTCTCTTTCCTTCATGCCGGCGCCGTCGTACTTGTCAAAGCCGACCGAGCACACAGAGAGAACTCTGAGTGACTTGGGGGCAGCGGCCAAGACCTCGTTGAAAAAACCGCCAACGGCATTGAATCCAGCCCAGGCGGCGTAGATCCCAACGATGTTGTTGAACTTGGTCTTGAGGTCCTCCACCACCTCATCCTTGGTGTGCACGTCGTAGAAAATGCACTCGTACTTCTGTTGGAATGCCTTGAATTCAGGCAACTCCTGGTTGAGCTCGCCGAGGAATAACACTTGTTGTTTGGTCATCGTGTGGTGGCAGAACTGGGCGAGACGTGGTGGTTAAGTAGCAGTTTCGTCTTTGATCTGTGGCTACCCTAAGAGATGCCGCTGTGTGCAGGATTTTTAAAGCGGCACAAGCGAATGCAGCAAGAGGTGCCGAAGCACGGAGTTGTAACCCGACCGTTGGGCGCCGATCCCACGAGTAACGCAAAGCCACCAGCACACATAGCTAGGACATAACCACAAGAGGTGTTTCCAGAGCCCACCGGTGCGATTGGCTTGGTATTTGGAGCTTGCCGGAGGGCTCTTGGGACGGCTCCGTATCACCGCCCATCACATTTCTGATTAACGGCGTGCAGGAGCTGCATTCCAAAGGGGGCTTTGGATTACGTGTCGCTAAAGGGTCAAAAAGTCCATGAGACATTGGGAGATTAGGTTGGGGTACGTTTTGTAGGGAGGAGTTGCACGTCAAGAAGACTACACATACTGGAGAACCGAGTAGGGTTTCCGAAAGCAGCAAAATGACCCGGGGAAGTGGCAAAGCTAGTGGGTGTGGGTGTGGCTGTTGACGAGGTTGGTAGAACGTAAGGGTATTGTGGGTGCCTTGGCGGTGGCGATGGTGCTGGTGTGTGGAGTTGTGGTGAAAGTTAGCGAGGGAGGTGTGGAGTTAGTGGAGGGCACATTCGCGAGCGGCTCCGTGAGCAATGTCGCCAGCGGAGTTGGTGCAGCGGCGCACTGCCCGCTAGGGCAAAAAAGTTAGCGGTAGCGTGCTAGAGTCAGCGGCAGCATGCCCGCTAGGGCAAAAAGTTATCGCAGCCAGAACAGAGGGAACGCAACAAGCAGCACACCCATCAGCAGTCCCAGAACACAATAGCAAACATATTAGCTGGCACAGTATTTTTGCAACTCAGTAAACCAAATCATCCCATCTTTACTTCTTCTCCATTATCCCATCTTTATCTCTTCTCAATCTTCCCACCTTTATCTTTGCCTGTCTATTTCTTATCCCTCACGTGCTTCGTCTCGTGCTCCCCCACCGTCCCTCCACCTATTTGCAACACTTTGGTAGCGCTCACACTAGTCCCATACCCTACACAACCACTCTCTCCAATCCCTCTCCTCAATCCACGATCAACTCCTACCAAACACCCACCATCCACGTACTCCTACCCTCCCACCCACCACCTCCACTTCTTCCCCCACATCACCACTCCTCAACAATACTCACACCACGTCGGCAGATCCCCCACCGGAAAGATATAGCAATCGCAACTCACGTGTCTTTTTTCCAACAACAACATGGACGCCCTTGAGTTCCCGGTGACGCTCCCCAACCAACCAAAGGCCGAACGCCTTCTCAAACAGCTCGCATACGGGCTGGTGGCCACCAGTGTGGTCGGCGGAGTCCTCAGCTCCTCCGTCTTTGTTGCATTCCTGCTCCTCGCTGCACAATTTGTGCTCACGTTGATCGTTCTTTTGCCCAATTGGTCCTTTTTAAATAGCGAACCTGCAATCAAATGGTTGCAAGTCAAGATATAAACAATTTTTTTATAAATAAACATGAGTCTTTTCCTAGGATTTGATCTTTCCACCCAACAACTCAAGGTGATAGCCACCAATGAAGCGTTGCAGCTCGTAAAGTCGTATTCCGTCGAGTTTGACGCTCATTTCCAGCACAAGTACGGCATCTGCAAGGGTGTCATCAACGAGGGAGACAGCGGCACCATTGTGAGTCCCGTGGCCATGTGGTTGGACGCACTCGACATGTTGTTTGACGACATGAAGAAGGATGGATTCGAGTTCAACAAGGTTGTCGGGGTTTCCGGCAGCTGTCAGCAGCATGGGTCTGTGTTCTGGACCAGCCAGGCGGACGAGCTCTTGGGCAAGCTCGATACAGGTGCCGGGCTCTCTGCCCAGCTCAAGCAGGCGTTCGCCTACGACAAGTCGCCCAACTGGCAGGACCACTCGACTGGCCAGGAGATCGAGGACTTTGAGAAGGTGGTGGGCGGCGCCTCCAACTTGGCCCACCAAACAGGGTCCAGGGCCCACTTCCGCTTCACAGGTTTGCAGATCAGAAAGTTGGCCAGGCACAAGCACGACGTGTACGAGAAGACCAGTCGGATCTCGCTTGTGTCGTCCTTTTTGGAGTCCGTGCTCTTGGGCAAGGTGGCGGACCTCGAGTTGGCCGATGCCTGTGGGATGAACTTGTTGGATATCAAAACCAGCCAGTTTGACGACACTTTGCTCTCTTTGGCCGCAGCAGCACATCCCGACCTCGACGGCGTGTCTGCCGATGCCAGTGCCGCTGCTGTCGAGGAGCTCAAGAAGAAATTGGGCAATGTGTCTAGCGTTTCGTACAACCTGTCTGGGCAAATCTCGTCCTACTTCAAGGAAAAGTACGGCTTCAAGGACTGCAGCATCTATAAATTCACCGGGGACAACTTGGCCACCATCTTGTCGTTGCCATTGAACCCCAACGACTGCTTGGTGTCGTTGGGAACCTCCACCACAGTGCTTGTGGTCACCAACAAGTATACACCTTCTGCACAGTACCACTTGTTTATCCACCCCACCATGCCCGACCACTACATGGGTATGATCTGCTACTGTAACGGCTCTTTGGCCAGAGAAAAGGTTAGAGACAAGCTTGGCGATTCCAAGGACTGGTCCAAGTTCAACGAGGTCTTGGACGCCTCCCACAACTTCACCAATAGAATCGGGATCTACTTCCCATTGGGCGAGATTGTTCCCAGCTTGCCACCACAAACCAAGAGGTTTGATTCGGATTTAAAGGAGGTCGAGTGGCTGGTGGAAGAAGACGTTGTGTCGATCGTCGAGCTGCAAGCCTTGAGTTGCAGATTGAGAACAGGCCCCATGTTGTCTGACGCCAGAAACAAGTCGTTGAGCGAGTCCAAGTTGAAGGAAATGTACCAAGACTTGACCAAGGACGGCGAGCTTGTGACCGACGGGGTCAAGCAGACCTTTGACGCAGTGGCCTCGAGACCAAACAAGTGTTACTTTGTGGGAGGCGCCAGTAACAACATCAGCATTGTCAAGAAGATGGGGTCTATCTTGGCTCCAGTCAACGGCAACTACAAGGTCGAGATCCCCAACGCTTGTGCCTTGGGTGGTGCCTTCAAGGCCAGCTGGAGCTACAAGTGTGAACAGGAGGACAAGTGGCTGGACTACAACACATACCTCGGTGAGTTGTTCAACGAAAAGGAGACCCAAAGTGTGGATGTTGAGGACCACTGGGAGGATTACTTCTATGGGTTGGGTCTCTTGGCCAGAGCCGAAGAGAAATTGGCCAGCAAGTAGACCAAGATGAGCAACGGTGTAAAACAATTGCCAACTTTATAAAGACAACATGGCTCTGTGAGTTCACTGAGTCGAATAGATATTAGATTTTAAAGTAGTTGTAGGATTACGTGTGGAGAGGTTCACAAGATGTGGTGCCTGGGTGCCACATAATGCTTCAAGGTATGGTTTAGGTGGAAACTTTAAGTAATTGAGTAAGTGGTTATATCCATATATAGTTTTGACCTCATATCGTCTACTACAACATAGTACACCCCACCTTGTAGTGCTCTCCTTTAAAAGCATCTTCTCTGGCTAAGTTCTCAAATATCGCTGCGCTCGATTTTTCAAATCAACCATGTTCCTCCAACGGCTCTCCAGAAGGCGCTTCTCCCAGCTTTCAACACAATCACCAAACGTGATAACGGTGGAACAGATCAAGCATCAATCCCAACAGCAGCCTTCAGAGGAGGACCGAGTTGCACTTATCAAGTCCATCAACTCGTCCGACAACCAGCACAAGCAGGTGCTTCTCAACGAACTCATCCCCAGCTTTGCCGTCTACTTCCAGCTCCAAAAAGATATCCAGCACACATCTGAGCTTGTTCAGCGGTTGGTGGAGCTTAACTCGGAACGTGTGTTTCTGAACCTCGAGCTTTTCAAGAAGGTTGAAGCCGCCGGGTCGGTGTCGCCGTCCTTGGTGGACACCATCTTGGCCAAACTTGTCAGTTCGACAGACGAATCAGCATTCCAAAACATAAACTACATTCTTGAGGCATACAAGCCGACCGACCTTCAGCCTATCTTTGACCGTTTAGTGGAGGCCAGCCAGCCCTTGGACCAGGTGTTCAAGCACTCAGACTCTGGGTTCCTTCTTTCCAACTTGGAGCACTCGGACGGCCGTGCTTTCCTTCAGATCTTTGAAAAGGTGTTCGAAAGCAGTCCCCTGGACCTCAAGGTATCACATTTGGTGCGTTTCCTTGACGTGGCAACCTCAACAGGCGTAGCTAACGAAGGCGCTGTCATTGAGTACATCGAAAACAACGAGATTGATCTCCGCAAAGATGCCCTTCCATTGCGTGTGAAGCTTATCCAACACTATGGGATTGACAACAGCAACCTCGACAAGGCACTTGCCAAGTTCAACGTGTACCAGAGCAAGGCTAAGGACGACATAGAGATCATCCAGCTGTACATGTTCAAGAATTTCATCTACCAAGCCATCAACCAAGACAAAGAGATTTTCCTCAAGGTTGCAGACTCATTGGCACCTCCTATGCCTACCGTGAAATCATTGCAACTTCGTATTGTTGGTCTTTCCAACTTTGATCTGGAGAAGTCGCTTGAGCTTTACAACGAGTACATCAGGGACGTTTCAAAGACCGTTAACGAGACCACCAAGCGGTCCCAGCTGGGTCTTTTGACCGAGAGTCTTGTGTTGGCTAGTTTGTACGATAACGACAGGGAGTTTGCCCACTTGTTATTTGAGAAGGCTATTGTCAACGGAATCTTGTCGGATGAGTTTGAGACCAGCATAGTCAAGAAGTTGTTTAAGGTGTACGGGGATGCATTTGAGGGTGAGAAGGAGACCTGGGAAGAGGCAAGACCCAAGTTGAAGAACTATGTGTTGAGCTACGTGAAGGGGTTGTAAGTGGGTGACCTGCCAAGGGGGTTGGTCAAGAAAGCATCGGGTTAACAAGGAGATGGACGCCAAGGGCATATTGGTCGCTATCATCGAGTATTTTTGCTATTCAGTGGTACGCTAAAGGTCATGTGTTGGTCTTATCGTCCTTGTCCGATAACCAATCTAGTACGGATATGTGACACCGGAAAAGCGTGAGATGCCAAGGACCATCGAATCTTGACCATGAATTGCTTCAAAGTATAAGGAAATTGCCCAGATTGTCAGTTTTGTGTGAATCTATAGTTGTATCTCATATTGGGTTATCTCTTCCCTGTCAAATTGGCATCTCTTGGCCGTGTCAGGTTGACTCGATTCTCTTGGGCTGAATCTCAAATAGGGATATCTCGTCCCTGTCAAATTGCACCTCTTGGCCATGTGCGATTCTCTTGGCCCAGTCTTGACGTGATTCGGACAACCTGCCAAGCACTAATACCATGATTTATGTAAATAAGCACTCAAGAGAACAGTAATAGAAGAAAGGGTGTAGATATGGCTGGAGTAACCAAAATCCACATAGACAATCATTATATATCAACGGAATCTTTGGAAAGAGGGGCTGTTACTTAATAATAATTAAGAAACCGAGTTTCACTATGGCAACTGGATATTAGGACAAGAAAACAGAGAGCATATTGAATCACCTCTTCCAAGAATACCTCACCACCTCGCTATGCACCCACCAAGCTTCTCTCAGTACAAGAAAACTAACACTGTTACGATGACTCTTTCGTACCCACTAGACTCAAGGCAACCCCCACACACTCAGCTTCGACAAATTGACTTTGGTATGGGGGGAAACAGGGGACTTTGTGGAACACACTTTAGCTTATCTCGCCGCATATAGATACTTCTTTGGAAGCCAATCTTAGATACATCACTTGCATATGGGGATACATGGGCACAGCACTCCTAGTCAAAATAGCACTCAAAGAGAGGGACCCCTCGTGGGATGCATAAGGCTGGGTGAGCCCCACACCGTTGATGTGCCCACAAAGCTCCCGACGGACGAAGCAGCATGGCTGCATGACAAAGGCAGGTTGCGATGTGCAATGCACTTCTGGAAGAGTGGCTATTTGAGGGGCCTTCTCCTCTCCCAGGGCTGGGCCCCAGCCACCAGCCGTGTGCAGCAATTGTTTCGCAGCAATTTTTGCAATCGCCAGCTCCTCCGACAAACACGCTATTGTAGTCTGGTAAATCCCCAATACAATAACAATAAACAAGTTACCCGTGGACAAGGCGGATTGTGCCAAAGTGGAGCCTGTACAATCGCCACTTGACCCGTCCTGGTTGAGATCTGCAGCGTGCTCGGCATTAAAGCATGCACGTCCTCGCACATCTCCGTATAGGGCCATGTCATGTATCCAGTGTTAAATGCTGAAAGCATTCTTTAACCTGTTACAAGGCCTTTTAGGAAGGTTTAAACAGACGTGACCCCCGGATCAGGTACTGCGTAGCCGGCCGATGTCTTCTCCACCCATACGGCGGCAGACCCGCATATATTGGGGCCCGTGCAACCCCCAGCTCTGGCTGCTAAATGATTCACTACATTGGCCCCCTTCCAAGGACTTCCTAAACCGGCTGAGGTGACATTTCTAGAAAGAATAGTATGCCGTTTCGGGGCCATTTACGTAAGCGGGCCGGGCAGATAAATGCATGGTAACACAATGCCAGCGTATTAGTCAACCGGACTAAACATAAGACGCTAAGCCAAAGGTCTAGGTGAGGAAGTCGTCACTGACTCTGCAGCCGGGGAGTGCCAGCAGACCCGACGAGACGAAATACAACACGAACTCCAAAGGACAAAGTCAACTGGGACTCGCCGGAACGAAGCCGCGTGCATGGCCGTTCGATTAGCCTAAATTATCTTCACGAGCGGTTCTAATTTTCCGTTGATCTACCGTGTCGAAGGATATTTGCTGGGCGGCGCCGGATTTGGCCATACGACGGATATAACCACACGACGAAAAGATGGGGTTTGGCCAAGCTGCCGCCAGGGCACATAGTTTAGGTGTCTTGGAAGTGGTGCCGCAGGCCGCTGTGGAAGCGCGGGCCAGGCACACCTCCGATGGTCGATGGAGCTAAAAGTCCACTAAACACCCCTGTCCAAGGACCCCGGTGGACCCCGACGTTGCACGCCGGTATAGGTGGTGGCGTGTCTCACAAACAAAGAAAATGCCGTTGCCGTGGATCGCTGTGGGCTGTAGATCTACACAGCTGGCTGCAGCCCACATTGTCAACATCCGCCAGTTCCATGAGCACACCACAACGACAAAGAGAAGACGTGCCTTGTTGTCCGCAGCCCCCACACGCCTGCTCGGGCCCACCAATGCTTCGATGGCGTCCCAAGCACTTTGTCTGCAAATGACACATTTCTTGGGCGCAATTTCGTGACCTGGGAGCTTGTCAACATCTTCGGTGCCCCTGCTGCCGCTGGCACCTGCTGCGTTTCTCCTCGGGGAAGGCCCATACGCCACGAAAATCACCAACTGCCAAAACGCCTCTCGACACCGGCACACATATTGCCCGCCCGCGTACGCTTCTGCGCCTTCTGTCCGCTCTTCGCATCGCAGACAGAATTTAAAAGCCCCCCCGTGCAAGTGGCGGCCCTGCGTTGTGCAGGACCCTCGGCTCATGTTACATCTTCCATCATCGCTAAGGCACGAGGAGCACAGCGTAGCGTTTGCCAGCTATAGCGACCACTTTTGCTGCCCTCCATTTAAGCTTTGACACTCATTTCTCATCGCCGTACTTTTCTCCGGTTTAATCCTTTTTTTCTTGGTAATAACCTTAAAGATTGTAACTTTTGCATTCGGACCTAACCACTGAAAAGGCGAATCCCCAATTTCCCGTTTAGGATTTTACATAGATAATGCAGATTCATAACCTCTACAAAAGAAATCACAATTCTTACGTGCCGCACGCATTACGAACAAGTCATTTTTGATGCTTGCTCATCGGTCCTCCTTATCTCGATGGCCTGGGAAGACGGCCTGGACACCCACCAAGTCAAAGGGTCTTACCCCGGACTGATCTGCGTTTTGCAGTTGAAAGCCCCGTTGTTGCACTAAATAAATGCAAGGGCCAACAGGCGTGAGTAATCGGCACCTCCATTTCGCTTTGTACGGCCATTTTGCAAAGTTGTCTTTATCGTACGGCCCAAATTGAAATTCTATCACAAAACTTTCGATAAGATGAATCTCCACACCAGCTATGTTGCAGCCAGAATATTTATATAGAAGATAGTCGGACCTACAACCTCCTCTTTTTTTTTTTTATCTAATCCTTTAGACTAAAACTCCTTCCTAATGTTTTCAGCCTTAAAGTCGAAAGTCTACAGAGAGAAGGAGACTCTGGACATCGAGCCAGAACTTCAACGTGACACCGAAGATTTTGGCGAAAAGGTGGTGAGCCATCCTGAGATTGTCATCTCAAGAAGTCAAGAATTCGATCCTATCACTTCGAACTTGGAAAAGGCCATTATCGAGGACGACTATGCTGCAGTCGTTGTCGAAGATGACTCTCCATACCCAGAAGTCAGAGCCTCGGTTCCTTCCACCGATGACCCTACTCTTCCTCAATCCACCATCAGAGCTTGGACCATTGGTGTCCTTTTGACCACCCTTGGTTGTGGTATGAACTTGTTGTTCTCTTTGCACGCTCCATCTTTCAACATTACTACCTACGTCACATCTATCTTGGCTTGGCCAATCGGTAGATTCTGGGCTTACGCCATGCCAAACTGGAAGATTTTTGGTATGCAATTGAACCCAGGTCCTTTTAACATCAAGGAACACACCATCATCACTGTCATGGCTAACGTCACCTTCTCCGGTGGTGCTGCATACGCTACTGACATTTTGCTTGCTCAAAACAAGTTTTACGGCTCCGACTTCGGCTGGGGTTTCGACCTTTTGGCTATTTGGTCCACCCAATGTATCGGGTTTGCTCTCGGTGGTTTGGCCAGAAAGTTTGTTGTCTACCCTGCTGCTGCCATTTGGCCTGCTAACTTGGTTTCCACTACCTTCTTGACCAACATGCACATTAACGAAAACCACCCTGCTAACGGCTGGAAGATCTCTAGATTGTGGTTTTTCCTCTTGGCTTTCATTGGTAACTTCATTTGGTACTGGTTCCCTGGTTACATTTTCCCAGCCTTGTCCAACTTCTCTTGGATCACTTGGATTAAGCCAAACAATGTTATCATCAACCAACTTTTCGGTTCGCAAACCGGTTTGGCTTTGTTCCCAAACTCTATTGCTCTTGACTGGAACCAAATTGCTGGTTACGTTGGTTCTCCATTGATTCCACCTGCATCTACTCTTGCTACCATCTTCGCTTCGATTGTCGTGATTTTCTGGATTATTGTTCCAGCAATCCACTACTCGAACGTTTGGTACAACAAGTGGTTGCCAATCTCTTCTTCCGGTTCTTTTGACAGATACCAACAAAAGTACGATGTTTCTAAGATTATCAACAAGGAGACTTTGACTTTCAACGAAGAAGCTTACAAGAATTACTCTCCATTGTTCTTGTCCACCACATTTGCCATGTCTTATGGTTTGTCCTTTGCTTCTATCTTGGCCACTATCACTCACACTATTTGTTTCCACGGTCCTGAAATTGTGCAGCAACTTAGAATGAAGGAAAAGCCAGATGTTCACTTCAGATTGATGCAAAACTATAAGGAAGTTCCTGAATGGTGGTTCGGTATTGTTTTCCTTGTCTTCTTTGGTATGGCTATTGCTACCATCAGAGGCTGGAACACTGAAATGCCAGTATGGGCTTTGGTTGTCGCTTTGTTGATTGCCATTTTCTTCTTGTTGCCTGTGGCTATCATTTACTCGAGAACTAACATTGCTGTTGGTCTTAACGTTGTGACTGAATTCATTATTGGTTACATGCTTCCAGGTAAGCCATTGGCCATGATGTTTTTCAAGACCTTTGGTTACATCACCAACAACCAAGCCGTCACCTTTGCTCAAGACATGAAGTTGGGTCACTACATGAAGATCGCTCCAAGAGTTATGTTCAGTGCCCAACTTGTTGCCACTATCTGGGGTTCCTTGGTTCAAATTGCTGTTTTGAGATGGGCTTACGGTTCTATTACCAAGTTGTGTGATCCACACCAGTCCAACCACTACACCTGTCCAAATGGTACTGTGTTCTTCAACGCCTCTATAATTTGGGGTGTCATTGGTCCTCAAAGACAATTCTCTGCCGGTCAAATCTACTACCACTTGTTGTTTTTCTTCATTGTTGGTGCTGCCATGCCAATTGTGTCTTGGTTGATTTTGAAGAAATGGCCAAACTCCCCAATCAGATGGATGAACTGGCCAGTCTTCTTCTCTGGTACCGGTAACATTCCACCAGCCACTGCTTACAACTACGCCTCGTACTGTTTGTTCGGTCTCGCCTTCAACTGGTTCATTAAGAAGAGATGGTTCCACTGGTGGTCCAAGTACAACTATTCTTTATCTGCTGGTTTAGATATTGGTTTGGCTTGGTGTTTGTTGGTCATTTTCCTTTGTCTTAACTTGACCAACACTAACTTCCCAAGTTGGTGGGGTGTTGACGTTGTCAACGGCACCTTGGACTCTAATAATATGGCTTTCCAAATCACCCTTAAAGATGGTGAATCTTTTGGACCTCTGTCTTGGTAATCTGGGTAATTTACTTAATTGATATGTTAAACGTAGAAATCTGCTCTCAAGTGAGCTTCTTTTTTTCGAATGTTAACCTCTTGATGGCTCGAAAGGTTAACGATCTGTGCGATAAGATATTAGTAGCAATCTCTAACGGCACAAGGAGCAATCGGCTAAGGGTCTCTGCTAGTTTTATCCTGTGAAGTCAGCAAGCACTCAGTCTCGGTTCGGCGATATTCCTCTACGAGCGTGCATATCTTCATATTAGAAAATGCTTGATTTCGGCAGAATAGAAGAAGTCAAACCTTCTAGAAATCTCGGAAGTTGAGATTAGACCCTGGAAACAATATCCGATCCACTCATGCCTGATAGCCGAATTGAGTTCTACATCTGCGTTGCATGCAGAAACAGTCACTTTGATTCAGGGTGCTCTAGTATTGCAGCAACGTTTGTTTGGTACAGGCGGGTATCTGGGCTGCAGATGTTAGGGACGGTAAAAATCAATACCGGTAATATTATATGCTCCTTTTGGAATTGCCTTGCCATCAAGGGATTGGCAAGGATTTAAAAAAAGAAAGCAACTTGCTGGAGACAAGGCGTCAATAGAAACTGGTCCTGCAAACGCAGCTAAGCTTTTGACCTTATCGCCAATGTAAGGATGTCAGGGCTCCTAGAGACAGTAGGATGTGCTATCAGTCTCTCAACGTCGGGTATTGACGGGGTTCGGCAACGAACCTTAACCTTAAAATTTGGCCCGTGCAATCTATTCCCGCTGATTGGAGCATCGAGGTGAAATTGATTTGAGGATGTCTACACCTCAAATTTAGACTTCACCCGTGTTCTGCACGGGCATATGCATCCGTGCTTCGAGCGGGATGTCTCGATAGTGGCATATCACAGGCTCAAGATACCATTTCAGCGCTCGTAGCAATGTCAGCTTTGCTTTTGTCAAAGCGCATTCCACTTCCCAAACCATATTCTTCCGAACTCCACTTGCCTGCATATGCAAAACCTTGATTCACTGTGTCAAAGTAGGTTTGAAGTTCATGTCACACGCTACGGGGTTGTGCAGTGTAAGACCGAAAGTTCGAAAAACCTTGAGAGACATTTTATTTTGCAAGTAGGCAAGTAGGCGATAATAAGCAACTTTTAGGGGTTCCTTCATCTCTTTGCTATTGGCGGGAGGTAATTCTTTGTATTTTAGCTCCGTACAGCTAGGTTGTTGCCCATAATTTCAAGAAACAATACGGTTAATCTGACTACTTCGCTCCCTTTGTTGCTGCAACTCATGTAGCACATCTAGTTCAGTTGATAAGTAAACTATCTAACGGCCATAGACAAATGACACCTTTGATTTTGAGCCGTCCGTCACGAACTAGTTGTTACTCAAATCCCAATTCACTCATTGAATATATAAACCAAGAGGTAAACCGAACTGCTCGAGCTGCTGCAATCGTTCGATGGCTGCAAATTGTGGTTGCATACGCGCGAATATTTGGTGCAACCAACGTCTTCAGCCTCGAACCGTTGCTGCACGTAACGGGCACAAGCACCCCAGGTTTCCACAAAATACGGTAGTGATTGGAGAAGGTGAGAGCACATAGATGTAAGTGTGTAAGTTAGAATATATTCGAGCCAGCAAGTAGTGTGCTTCAAAAATTGGGTGTTCGAAAGCCTACCACGACGTGGACTTCGATTATCATATAAGGAGAAACTAAGATGCCAACAATTATAGGGATTACATAGATAACCGGTCCAGGAATACTATCTGCATTGTATGCACAAATCCGAGCTCAGCTAAGCGTAGCTTCTAGTATATCAAATCTGCGCTTGTGGCACAGGCATTTCTTAAACTTTGGAATACACACTGGCAGTTAGTCTTAGTTGGTATGACTGACTATTATGAGGAAGAAAAGAATGCAAATTGAGCAGACCGCCTTCAGTAAGCAAAGCAACTAAACAACTCAGAACCTGAACAGCTTCACCAATAAGCTCTACCTCTTAGCCCTAGTATTCAAGTTTTGTAGTGTATAAGGTCCCTTGGCCCAGTTGGTTAAGGCGTGGTGCTAATAACGCCAAGATCAGCAGTTCGATCCTGCTAGGGACCATATTTTTTTTGTTTTTGAATGATAGTTGGAACATATGGATTTGACACCCCTTACCAGTGGAAAGCAGATACTGTGCTCTTTCGTACTACAGGTTTCCCAATAAGAACTCAATTCTATACACAGTCCTCTAGTCAGTGTTTTGACTTTCAAAAGGCTTAAGCTGAGAAGTACCTTCTTCCCAAGAGACGCCATCGTAAGTGATCTTCTTGATGGCAGCAATGACGTCTTCAAAAGAACCTCTAACTTGCTTGGTAGAGTCTCTTTCTCTCAAGGTGACAGAGTCGTCCTTGATGGATTCGAAATCAACAGTGATACCGAATGGAGTACCCAATTCGTCATTTCTGGCGTATCTCTTACCAATAGAAGCGCCAGAGTCGTCGATCTTGAATGGGATTTGTTGCTTTCTCAAGTAGGAGGAAACCTTCTTAACAACAGGTTGCAATTCAGAGGTCAGGGACAATGGAACAACCAAGACCTTGGTAGGAGCAACCAAAGGTGGGAGAGACAAGACACCTCTGTCGGCGTCGTTGTTTCTAGCCCAGAATTGATGTTCAAACACAGAGTAGATGATACGACCGATACCGAAAGATGGCTCGATAACGTTTGGAGTGAACTCACGGATGTGTTCGGTTCTGGTGACCTTTTCGATCTTGATCAAGTCGGTGTCCAATTCGACCTTTTCTGCGATAGAGTCGACCTTGACAACAACCTTACCGTTGGCCTTCAATTCTTCACCCAAGGTTTCCAACTCGCACTCGGTTCTGGCAAGCAACCACTTTTCAATAGTACCGGCGTCCTTTCTGAACTTTGGACCGAACTTCTTCTTAGCAATGTCAATTTCGGTTCTGGTGACGGTGACTGGTTCTGGCAATTGTTGTCTGACAACCAACTTTTCGTTGGTTCTGGCGGCGTGGACACTCAAGTCGTAAGCGGATCTGTCGGCACAACCAACACACTCAATCCAACCGTAGGAAGTGTGCAACTCAGCGTCCCAACAGTCGGCGGCGTAGTGAGCCATTTCGTTGGCCATGTGTTGTCTGAATCTCAATCTGGACTCGTCAACACCAATCTTCTTCAAGAACAAGAAGATTCTGGCCAAGAAGTAACCCAAGGTTTCGTTGTCAACCATGCCAGACTTGACAGCTTCGCCAATAGTCTTGACAATGACCTCAGTGGAACCACTTTGTTGAACGTCCTTTGGCAAGAAGCTCAACTTCAAGTCACTGACTTCGGAGAACTTGGAGTGGGACTTGTCTTGTGGGTCGACGAAGTGCTCGATTTCAGCCATCAAGAATTCTCTGACTCTCAACAAACCAGCACGAGGAGCGATTTCGTTTCTGAAGGACTTCCCGATGGAAGCAGAGGCAAAAGGCATCTTTTCGTTGTTAAAGTCCAACAACTTGGAGAAGTTCAAGAATTGACCTTGGGCGGTTTCTGGTCTCAAGTACCCCTTCAATTGGCCGGAAGGACCAATGGCAGTCTCAAACATCAAGTTGAACTCGATAGGTGGCTCCAACTTACCGTTGGTACCTGGGTTGGTGATGTTGTACTTTTCAATCAACTCTCCCAATTGAGGACCGGAGTAACCGTCAATTTGAGCCAAGATGTTCTCGTATTCGGCAACCTCAGAGTCTGGCAACTTGACGTTCTTGATTTCCTTGACCTTCTTCTTTCTCTTCTTCTTGTCTTCGTCTTCTTCTTCCTCGACAATAGCAATACCTCTGGCGGCCTTGTCACCTTTCAATCTGGCTTCCAAGACTTCTTCGACCAAGTGGTCGGCACGGAAGATCTCACCGGTCTTCAAGTCCTTACACATCCAGTCGGCAAACTTGTCAACGTGACCAGAGGTCTTCAACACTTCGTGTGGAGTCAACATGGTGGTGTCAACTTCCAACATGTCTTCTTCCAAAATAAAGTGCTTTCTCCAGGTGTCGACGATGTTGGCCTGGAAAGCACAACCTGGTGGACCATAGTCATACAAACCGGAGACACCACCGTAAATTTCAAACGCTGGGGCAAAGAAGAATCTTCTCTTCAAAACTTGTTCCAAAGACTCCCTGGAAAAGGGAATGTTGGTATTCTTCGTGGTAGACGACATTGTAGCTTTAGCGGCAATTCGAGTCAAGTTAGTCCTGAGTATTGGGGGTCTAATGGTGACTATAATTTTTGGTATAGGCTGTAAAGGCCAGTGGAACTATTTTGGTTGTAAATTTTCGCTGTCCGGGTAAAAAGTGCACTGTATGCAGGAAAGTTGTTGACTCATCTCCACGCTGGTCCACGGAGTTGCAACATTAAGGTTAGCTCAGGGCTGTTGGAGGCATAGCGAGTTAACGTAAGCTTTGCAAATGGTCATTCCTTAGTGGTTTTGAAAGGAGCTTACAAGTTGAGGAGTTTACAACTGAGGGGTCACAAATAAGTGCTGTGGATAGTGACTGGTTGAGTCATCAAGAGAGGCAGTCTTCAGACCATACTTGGTGGGTTTCCCAGAAAGTGGTGGCTTTTTTCAGGTTTCAAAGGTATTTATGGGGTTAATTTAATGCTAGAGCCAAAAAGAGGTCAGTTTTTACAAGATTATGGTAAGTGACCATACTTAAGCGTATGGCTGCAACTTTTTTATATCCAGTATTTGTTTCTTGTGCATGAATAATAGTAAACTTAATGGTGAGTACGGCTGTGACTCACCTATTTGGCCTCTTATCAGGCTTCAAAGCATATTTGCTCTAGATTTTATCCCTGGGTCGGACAGGCCGAATTTCAGGACTAGTGGAATGACTCGAACTGGTCCCATATTTCGCACCCATAATGTAGCCCCTCTAAAAGACATTGACCGAAAATGACCACGCTCTTGGGAGAGAAGGGAGGCAAAAGATCAACAGTAGTTGGTACCTATAATAAGGCACTAGATTAACCACTTGACATCGTGTTAGCTTGATCTCAAAGGTTCTGTGTGTGCTCGTCATTCAAGATTTAGTGGGATATACCCAATAGGTTAATGGCAGCACTTCCTGCTGAGCATCAAAAAAGACTTCCTGTCTTAATGCCCATTTTGGTGAATATGTACAAGCTTTTCTCGTTTGGTCATAAAACCATCAATCAGCCGTCTTATAATCTGCTTAGGTAGCCTTGTCTCGGGACGGGAGAAGCTATGAAGGCTGCGCTCATCTAATTTTATTTTGTGAAAACGTGTGTAGGCTGGCTTCTTGGTTTTTAGGTATCTTTCGGCCTTGCTGGGAGCTCTGGGAATGAAATTGACATTTTGCAAGTTTTCTTCTGCTGTATGAGTTTGACATTCTAAATCACTTACAGGTGTCTTGAATGGCTGCGAAAAAAATGGGCTAGCTGCGTCTTCTAACATAAAATTACTGCTGTTTTCAGAAATGCCCACATACACTTTAACTAAAGCTTTATTCTAATAAACCTACCACAAACTCGAATTTAGTCAAAACTCTAGGCTGAATAAAATCAAGCTTCTTCCAATATAGCAGCTTCTCCTTTGGGAACGTAACCAATTGCATTTAATCTTTCGATTAAGGTGTAGAGGGAGAAATTGTAGCAAGCCACTGAACTATTGCTGCGGTCGTTTTCCGAGTCCTCAAGCTCGAGCTTGATCAAGGATTTGGCCAATTCTTGCGAATATCCACACTCCTTGGCATATGCATCGGCCTCATATTCGTGCTTTTTCGATAGTGCAAGAAGTGCAGACTGCACTGCATAATAGACAGGAGACATAACAAACCTAACCAAGTGGTACCCAATGACGGACGGTTCTATGGTGTAAAAGCCAAACGAGCTGTATAATGACTTGTTTTTGAAGAGAGCAGTAGCCAAGTTAACAATAACAACGCCGACTAGCAAGCGAATTCCAATTTCCTTTGCCCTATGATACATCTTCTTGTGACCAATTTTGTGGGCGAAAGCAGCAACTATCTCATCTACAGTGTGACTTTCAATCATGGTGTCAAACAAATAAACTTTCTTTGGCCAAGGCCACCCAAAGAAGTACATGTTGCAACTGCATGCTTCATATGCTTCTCCAACATACAATTGAACCACCGGAAGGTTATGAAAAGTAGCAAACATAGTTATGGCATCCTTCAACTCTCCATCATCAAGAGGAGTGGCTTTACTGCGGTAGATAAAATCTGCCCAACATGGTATCAAAACAATAAAAAGATACAAAACAACAAGCATAACGACAGAAAGGTTTGCCACGACGTAGATCAAAGTATAATCAAATATCCGATTAACCCATTTGCAGCCTTTTTTCCACATTTGATTTAAAATCCAAAAATATATGACTTGATCATTTTCCTTGGATTCCTCTTCCAGCGTTTGTTCACTGTAGTAATAACATGGCAATAAGAAAATGATATAGACCATGTGGAACGTGAAAAGGCAAAAGAAATGGGAGAAAATAGAACCTCCTCCGGGCTGCAAAATACTAGGAACTACAAAAATCAGCAAAAATACGCTAAAGTTCCATAAGTGAAGGAGCATGTCCAACTTCAAAAGGCTTACCGTAAAAATGACTAGGGTCAACGAGGCAGCAAAATCAACCTTGGCCTTGACACGAGAACGATTTTGCAAATTTTCAAAAGCTTCCTGGTTAATTTCAGCCTTTATGGATGCTTGTGGAGATGCCAGCTTCAGCAATTGGTATTTATGGTACGACTTGCATGTAGTAATTGCAAACTCCGTGAAGTGAAGGACAAGAATGATAGCTTTCCAGTTGATGGATGGACTATCAAGTGCTGTGAATGCCTAATATTGTTAGTTGAGTAGTTAGGAAAGATTTGCTTAGTTGCTGTCATGAGTACTTGCTTCTACTAAGGAAAACATGGTGTGCTTGCTGATGATATTGAAAAATTAGCTAATAAAGGAAAGTGCTGTTTTGACAGAAAGGCATCCAAGTGCATATTGCCCCGTAGAGTGTAAGATCAGGGGTTTTCCAGGTCTCGAGTCTCAACAGAATATGTTGCAGCAATTGGTGTTTCAATGTGGTTAGGCGATTCAGATGAAAAATTCCATTAAAGAAGCAAATATGAGTGAATAGTTGCACTTGTACAAAGCCAATGGCAGCTTTAGCTATCACAGCAGCTCAAAAGTAAGGGTTATTTTATGATAAAGATACATTCAGCATGGTTTTGGTTGCTTGGGTTCTCAGTGTTTCATCTGTTCCTCGTGAAACATACCGTGCGAGGTTCAGCCGTACCGGGAATGAAAACTCTCCCGAAGTTTGTGTCAGCCCTACACCTTGCTGTTAACCTGGCCTTTCAGCATAAAGCTTTCACTAACCGGATTAAAGCAGATACTTTGCCGAACAAGATGTGCAGCCTGTGAGAACCGGTTGGCTGCAAATCTACTCTCATGCTGAGATGCATTGGAGAGACAGTCAACGCAGCGCAGAGAATTCATAGAGCTAAGACGGAAAGTTCAAGTGGATCTAATTGTCAAACTATGCTCCCAACAACTTAGCGACATAATTCCTTCTTTGAAAACGGTTCACTTTTTGGCAACCGGATCTTGAGGAACGTTAGCCACTCAAAATGGACTAAGCTCCTCACGCAGAGCCACCCCTGCCAATTTCCCAATATAGTGGTGAATCCCACACGTTGGGTGTCGCCCCCACAGTCCTCAAAACGACCCTTCCTGTTTAGGAGAAAAGATTAATTTACAACGTGGAGTAAAAACCAATGACGTAGTTGGATTTTCCTGGGCATAACCAGGTGCTATTCACGTCATAGGCCAACGATATCGGAGGTTATTCGCCGTCACCAAGTAAGTCACTACAACGCAGCATGCACTTGTCTACGCCCATACTTCTGTGTTTGCGCCAAGACTGTTCCTACAATGTCATCCAATACTTCTACTTTCTCGTCAACTCACAATTCTGGCAACCCAGACCTGCCGAGAACTCGCTCCGTCTCACCTTTCCATATCCCCTCACTCTTATCGGCCCATCAACATGTCTTTCACCATTGATGACCGCATTTAAGAGCTTCTCCCTTATCTGGTGGACTCGATGAGCCCCGTCAATAGCCGTTCCTCGTTTTCGGCTAGAGTGGGAGAGCAAAAACTCTGGGGAAACCGTTGCGGCAACTCCTCGGACGTCCCGAGAGTCACGGCGATGTCTCAGAAAGTCACGGGACGCCCCCAGAAAGTCACAGCAACTTACCGAGAGAGTCACAGCGAATTCTCGGTAACTGTAGGGGACCTCTACCTCGATCGGACCTTGCTATCCTTCATGTACACTGAACCGCTACATCTCTGCCAGCCACCCTCTCTCCCAGACCCTTCATATGACCACTATCTACCCCAATCTAGTCATTCCTTCGGTGCACCGGCCAGCTAAAATTAGACTCCCGCCACGGCTGACAGCTTATCGGTGAGTCAACCAGAACCCACAACTTTGGCAGCTGCACAGTCAACCCTAAACACCCACCGTTGGGATCTATCTCGGTAAGCAGGCAACACCGAGAGTCATGCAAATGGGGGTTATGTCCACTAAACCTGACGGTTGGCCTGCTAAATATGGATAGCGCCTCGCGTGTTTAACCGTCCTGCGTTCGACTCCACGAGTCATTCCGTAAAAAGCTCGTATTTGCAACAAATAAACCGCCCAATCAGGCATGTGAAGATAAACACGGGTTCTTCTTCTGCGATGACGCTGTTGATGTCAACGGAGATATGAGGCAGGCCTTGAAAACGACAGGTGAAGGCGATATCAATGGCCAATGTGTGTGTGAAGTATGGGGAAGTTTTACGGACCAGTGGCAAACACATACTACCCGAGTAGGTATATAAACAAGCAGAGAATTCTCCTTCCAACAACAATTTTATCATGACTACTATGGAAACGTTTATCTACGGACCCACGGCACCCGACTACAAGGTGCTGTTTGATCCAGCCTTCGTTTCTGTGATGAATCGGGCCCAAGAAAGGGACTTTGCAGGCTACTACTACGTGCACCACGAAAGCGGGATGTTGGCCAAGAACAGCGGCCATTTGCCCAAGACACCAGACACAATTGCCCACCTCAAGCTCTTGCGGGCCATTGAGGTGATGAAGTTGAAAGTCGCCGACTCCTCCGATGAAAGATACAACGAGAAGGTGTGGCAGATCTTCGTCACCAACGCCGTTCGCCGGTTCATCATCATGGTGAGCTGCTTGAGGTTTGCTGTTCGGGGCCCCAGTGTGGTCCCCACCTTTGAAGCTGAAAACATCATGTACGACAAGGCCTTCGGCAAGCAGCAGGCTGCCATCGAAATCTTTGACTCTTTCTTGCCGCCATTGGACGTGCTCATGGTGTGGCACGCTTTCCTCCTCAACCCCAAGACCTGCTACGACACGTTTGCCAGAATGGACTTTTTGGAGTTCTTCTTCTTTCCCTTGCCATTGAAGGGCATTTACGATGCAATTGACAACCGCAACTTCGAATACCGTCCCTATGAGCACTTGGTTAAAGCATACAAGACGTTGATCAGACCCTACATGACATCTCTGCTTTCGAGTCCCACCGATGACGACGCCTTCTACATCTACGAAAACTACTCTCCGGGCCAGAAAATGTTCCATGTTCGCTGTCCTAGATGTGGCTACATTGCCCTTGAAAACATGAGGTACTCGGACGAAGCTTTGAGTGGGTTTGCAGACCCCAACTTCTGCAAATACTCCGACATGTGCAAATGCCCTGGTGGCGACCTCACTCATGATGAGTTGCGCACAAGACAGGCCTTGGGAGACATTAGAAAGTCAAAAACACTCCCGGGCATTTACAAGTATTACTCGGGCCACATCAATGTGAATAAGGTGAGTGACCCTCGCAAAACCAGCGACCAGATTGTGGACGACTTCATCCACGTGTGTCTCCCCAGTGTGGGTGAACTCGGAATCTACGATGCCGTTCTTTCCAAAAGAAAGGTCAAATCCAGGTTCTGGAAGAAGAGTATGGGGGTCCAGGACGTGTTGCGGAATCCTGCAAAGCCTGTCTTCAACGTGCACCCAAGGCAAACCCAGATGGAAATCATTTTCAGACAGTACTCATCGATGAACTTGATATACCTCACCGTCAACCTGAGCATGTTCCCCACTGTTGAAATATTGGAAGACTTGGTGGGCTGTGTGATGAGACAAGGCCGTTTCGTTAAGAAGATGAACGATCTCGACTGGTTGAGCTCGCCAGCCATTGAAGAAACAATAGCAGAAAGCAACTACAGATACTCCCGCTTCTTCAACTTGATGAGATCTCACTACGGCAAGCAAATCCTAGTTCCCACTTTGGACATTGACTTAATTTGGCACACTCACCAATTGAGCAGCTACTACTATTTTGGCGATTGTCTCTTGTTGAGGCCATGCGCTGTGATGGACCATGACGATAAAATAGAACAAGGAAGACTCGACTTTGGTTTCAGGAACACATCTGAACTATACAAGGCTTACACCGGCAAGGAGTACCTGATTTGTCTCTGCTCATACTGCGTTTTGACTAGATGCAAGTCCTTTACAAAACTCAAGACCATCACAAAGGCTCTAGACCAAAGACGCTTCTCCAAAGACCCATTATTCTCCTTGGGCTTGGGCTTGAGCCATATCAGCACCCACAGTGCTATCAAGATGAACACAGGAATGAGCTACGACATTGAAGCCAGACAAAAGTACAAGTACGGCTCAGAAATCCCCTGGGCCTATGGTGGAGCATATCCTATGTTGTACGTCATTGATCCTAATGTGCCCATCGACACCACCCAGTGCAAAATGTATGCTGATGGACTTTGCTGTGTTGATAACCCAGGGTTTGTTCCGCCTCCCGCAATGGTTGCTTATAACGCAACTGGCGGAGGAAGTGGAGGTAGCGGCGGAGGTGGTGGAGGAAGTTGCGGAGGAGGAGGTAGCGGTGGTTGTGGAAGCGGAGGAGGAGGCGGCGATGGTGGTGGCGGTGGTGGGGGCTGTGGTGGGGGCTGTGGAGGGGGCTGTGGAGGTTGAGGGTGATAGAGGAAAGTCCAGAACAGTCACCCTAAACATCTTCGATAGATATGCTGAAGTTATGTGATTTAGTAAAAGTATAAGTATTACTCTGTAGAGTAGTCTTCAGACCAGGCTGCCACCTCTCTCTTCAAAGTTGGGTTTAGGAATAGAGGGAGAAATGTGTGCACCACTAGCAACTGAAAAGCCCTACCCTAACAGCCACACAACAAGCAATGCCTATTTCATATAGTCCTCTTTCTTGTGTCGTGAATTCTTGCCCTGCTACACTCCGTACTCTCCTTCATCTAACTTCCTTTGTCAAGCACCTTTGCAATCCAAATTTTGCAGCAATCGCGGAATTTGCAACCAATTTCGCAGCCTATGATCAAACGTCGTTTGCTAGATCAGTAGAAATAAATGTTTGCCTTCGGTAGCAAACCCAGCAGCATCTACATAACTAAGAAACCGTTGCTTTGCTTCTTGTCTACACTCTTCAAGTTGGGGCAGTCTTGCTGTCCACTCATATATTCTAACCTGAATGCAAAGAATAGTTGCTGTATAACCGTTTGCCATGCTAAGGCCAAGTATGTGGACACACGTCAGGCAGACATGGCCCCGATGTGCCCATGCAATTTTGTCTTTGAGAGTCGCCTCTCTGGCTAGTGAACCATCATCTCCTCGTCCCACTTGTCGCCCTCCCACTTGTCTTCGTCCCACCACTTCTTCAAGCCAATCAGAAGCATTGTTACAAGACAGGTTGCAGCAAAGACTTGGTCGAACCATCGGTCGATAAACCTGACTTCCAACACAGCCATGGCAGCCTTGTTCACCGAGCTCCCCAGTAGCGACAAAAGTTGTGATATTCTGTAGGAGAGCTTGGTGGGTAAGTTGGTCCTTATCAACAATGCCGTGGCCATGATATACACCCCGCACAACTCGGATATAAACAAGTGCTTTAGCCATATCTTGACGTTCTTGTCATGACGGGTGGTGTTGGGCAACAACTTGGTGAAGGACTGGAAGGTGACATACACGTTGGACATGGAGCATATGAACAAACTCCCCGATAAGACAAACAGGAGCTGACTGGTGAGCTGAGTCTCTGTGGCACCCAAGTTCTCGAAGAAGACCAACATGATTTTGGCGATGGTAGTGGCCAAGGCATCCTTGGAAGCCGGGGCTGCCTGTGGTTGCTGGTTATCTTTGATCACCTTGGAGTGCACGTCATATGCATCCTCATCGGCTCCCCATATGAAGTGGGGCACTCTCAAAAATAGCACGTTCAAGATTCTGTACACACAGTAGACTGCAAATGCATAGTTGGCGTACTTCAAAAGCTTGTCAAGAAGCTCGTTCCGGCTGTGGTTCTCCTTGAACTTGTCAATTTCTTTGAAGATGTCGTCGTATATCGACTGTTTCAAGCTGGACAAGTTTTCGATTTCTCTCTTGAGCTCATCTTCTTCCGACTGCTCCATATTGACTAGACTCGATAACAGCGCAAACGACTGTACCTTGTTCATCATCCCCCGCAACTTGCCCTTGTGTGTGAGAAGGTCGTCGGAGCTGCCTATTCCAGAGGAGGCGGTGTATATGGTGCCTCCCTTTTCTTGTAAAAGTGAATTAAGCTCGACTTTCCTTTTCTCTAGTAAGCTGAGTGTGTTGTTGTATGAGCTGATCAAGTGGTTGATTTGAAGAAGAGGAGGTTTGGCCTGCTTCTCTACTACCGGGCTACCCATCCACTTGGAAATTCGCTTGTCGAGCGAGAAGAGCTTGTAGGGAGTCAGGGTGGACCCCACGCCGGAAAGAATGGCCAAAATGGTGATTCCTGCAATCGAGATCTCGTTGATCTTGGTCTCGATCAACGACCTCGTCTTGTTGGAGGCCGCTGGCGAGAAGCTCAGTGTGAGGTCCCCACACTTGTGGAGAAGCAAGAACCAGACACAGTAGGTGATACCGGTGTATGCGTACTTGGACCGTGGCCATAAGTTTTGGGTGACAAGAAGGGAGATGATCAAGAAGGGCTGGACAACCACCAAAAGCAAAACCAACGTGTCAATCGTGTACTTGAAGAGGTCCAAACGTGTGTGTTCGTCAAGTATGATGTCCCCAATCTCACACATCATGAGTAGGATCAACAACACACTGGTCGACAAACACAACGAGAAGATGATCCCAACAAACAGGTGTTGGCCAAAGTAGTTGCCATGGCGGTCAAACATCTTGCGGAAATCGCCCGAAGGAATTGCCCGCAGCCTCTTTTCTTCACTGTCCCCCTCCGACTCTTCGTGCCGGAGGTGTGCTAACTGAACCTGGTACTCGTAGCTGAAGCTGGTCGCCATCGCGTCGAATTCTTCTGGAGGAACGTACAGCGACTTTCCGAGGTACCTCAGAACAAGGTCCTCATTAAAGATGTATAGGTAGACCCATGTGCTAAGAGCCACATGGATACATCCAAAGAACCCATAGCTGAACATGTTGTTGTTGTACGCTCATGTGATTCGAGCGTTATATACGCCGTCACGTGCAAAAGTTTCATAGCTGAGGTGTTTGGGAGGACCCTGGGCAAGCGCCATTGGAGAGAGGAGGGCTTTGTCAGATGGTTGGGGATGATGGGAATGTGTGTTTAGATGCTCTTTTCCGTGATAAGGGTCCTTTATACTGGTATTTGTGGTGTTATGTGGCCCATTGTCTGGTCTGGGGCCTACGCAGTGTGAAAAATAGCACTGTAGTATTTGGCTGGAGCAAGACATTCCCGCTATCTGGCTATTTGTGATGATCTGAGTATTTCCAAATGGTTCAGAATAATAAGCAGTCCAATTCTTATTCATATTGACTGTTAAAATTGACATTCTTTGAGAAGAAAGCTGAAGCAAAGAGGTGGCTGCTTATCAGTTAGTAGAACGACATAAGACATGGGACATGGTCATAGAGACACCTAAAAAAGCCCAGTCAATTCAAAATCCTGTCTAATGCTTGTTTTGGGTCAATGGCACACCTCCCAGATAGACTCCCACTTGTCTTACCTCCAATTAATACTTCCTTTCGGTGTCCCAGTTGGAACGTCTTGTTGCAACATTTTCAGGCTCTACCAAAGATGTCTCGCAGCACTTGAAGTTTTCGCGACATCAAATTTTTCATCAACAACCATGGTGATGAGATTAAGAGCTGAAAAGAAGATGCGTAAGCATCTTCTTGAACAACTCAAGGCACGTAAGGTGCTTGGTGCCAGAGTTGCTGAAACCCGCAAGTCCGCCGAGGAACTCAAGGAGCTTGGATTCGGTCCTCAGGTGTTCATGTTCAGAAACCTCTTCAGTGGACAGGTGATCTACTCCCAAGTTCCAGCATACCACCAGAACCAAATCAACGAGCAGTTCCCTCGTCCTAACTGGCAAAACAGAAAGCCGGACAGAAGAAACGACTTGTGGAGAATCATGTGTGTCGCCAACTTCGAGAACTATGAGTACGCTGTTGCCGCTTACGACGGCTTGGTGCAGTTGAGACATGTCAGGGACACCATCAAGAAGGACGAGGCCAACTCCATGAGAAGAAAGGACGACGAAGGAAACATCTGGAACTCCACCCAATACAGACCTACCTACTCCCAAGAAGCCGTTGCCGACTTGGCCCATGTGGTGGACGAATTCGAGTTGGAGAACACCAGCGTCTACTGGGAAAACTTGTGGAGAAAGGGTGCCGACGAGCACTGGAGAGCAGAATTGATTGAGCACGATGAGTTGCCTGCTTTCAACCCAAGAGACCAGAGTGTTATGTTAGACGATTTGAGGGAAAGGGCCGTGGCCCTCTTTAGAAGCCAAGTGGAGGCTGCAAAGGAACAAGACGAACACACTCACGCCGACTTGAACGTGGCTGCTTAGATGAGGTGGGTGATGTTGGCTGTCTGGATGAAGCAGTAATGAATAACCTGCGTGGGAAATATGGCCCATGCTAATGCTAAAGAATGCTCATTGTAAATAGTGAAGAAGCAAAAGATATAAAGATGTAGTGGTGGGCAGGAGTTTCGATTCTAACTTGTGTGGTTTGTGCATGTAGTTCACCTGAGTGGTGATTAGGTTGCCTAGCAAGGGTGAAACAATCAAGAGTCGGGTCAACACCAGTCGGTGTGCTAGTACCATGTAATATTGCCTGTGTGATGGAAAAGTGCCTGTACCATTAATGTTTTATTTCAAACTGAAAGTGTTTAAGTACTGGCACGTTGAAGTAGATGGGGAACCAAGTTCCACCATTCGTCAGACCTCAGTTTAGTCCTAGTGTTCTACTCACACAGAGACGTACTGAAGGTGTCGGCTTCCCCAATAATCCAGATTCCAGTCAAACTAATAAGCTAGCCAAGAAAGCAGGTCACAACCACAATTGCACATGTCTCAACAGGTGCCTTCCAGTTGTAAGTAGTAAATAAAGCAAACGAAACATGCCTGGATATCTGAGAAGTTTAACTGCGGGCCAGCGTCGGCTTTGTCGGTGCGGCTGCAAAGTTTCGCAGCCATAAGATGATACTTGAATCGGCGCCCGACAACCACCTCGGGTCTTATTTCAATGTCGCTATCGCCGCTCCGCAACTGTAGGCAGGGTGCCCTCTCTTTAGACTGTAGAGTTGCATTTTAGAAATGTCTTTAAGTTTCGATAAATCCCAGTTTCCCCCGATCCATTTCAGTATGACTTGTGTTCAGTAGCTTAGATTTGTAAGAGTTCTCGAGTTCTCTAAGTCTGACGCATACATCTCAGGCCGCTTGGTAGTATCCAATGTTGCAAGATCCATTGGGCATCGAAGTTCTTCCAAACCTTTCTCCGGAAAGTTTTTATCCTACCCCCACGAAACTGAATAACACCTTACTTGACGAATCTGGGTAACACCTTACCTAACGAGACTGTGCAACCTCTACTTGACGAAACTAACCGCTTACTGTGATATTATCTGTGTCAGCCTGCAGCCAAAGTCCCCCCTCAGCTTTGGCGGAGGTACAGATACCACCCGTGCTGCAAACTTGTCGCCAGCCGTGGCTCATTGTCATTAAGGGTCTGGAGACGCGGACAACCGACTGTGGAGCCGTGTGGTGCGGCAATGATACCGCTTCGGGAACCGAGCAGTGCCATCTCTGGAGCGACCGGGCTCCATTGTGTGGATGGTCCGGTGCACTGTCGGTGTGTGGAGTTTGTTTGTGTGGAGCTAGTGCTGTGTACCTTGATTTGCACTTTAGCTGATAAGGGAATGGGCCAGACACAGGCCGTGTGACGCTTTCGGTCTTGAGACCTCCACACCAACGCTCGGGTTGTCGTAGAGTCCGACCGCTATCCACAATTCCATTCTAGGCAATCACCCTATTGGCTGCGAATATTGCACAATCCAAAAAGCGACCGACAAGAACAAGATAAGGGTTCACCAAAGCGGTCTGACGATGGTCACCCCGGAGCTGCGAAGATCAGAACTAGCGCTGTTGCACCTTCTGCAGGTTTCATCTCCAACACGGCTCGCCTCGTCCCACGCTCGTTTCTCCGGCTGTCGTAACGGCCAGCCGTCTACCCTTAATTTACAACCGTCACCCCTACGGACCCACACATGGTGCTGCCCACATACCACGCAGCTCACTACTTCACCCTCCGTGGCCTATGGCACTACTGTCCGGGTGCTGTCTTGGCTCTTCAGCTCGGTCGGCCCCTCCAGATTTGGAAAGAGCCATCCCACGTGACATAGCATAATAGCCGTTCAGGTTAATGACCGCTGGAGCCGCCACCGTTTGCGACTCCACCATTGCGGCTCAACACACTCCAACGGAACGTCAACAAGCCAAGGTTCCACTGGTGTTGCTTGGACTTCGGGGATGTTCAGCGGTCCACGTCGAGCCCCAGCTGGTGGTGACAGGCCGTCGTACAGGGCCGCCAGGGTGGCCGCCGTCTTGTATCTCCGACGGCGAATTGCGTGAGATGATCGATGCTTTTCCCAATTCGGAGACAAACTTTTGTAGCCGCAATTCAGGCGGCCTTAAATATCCCACGATTCGCAAAAATCTGCCGAACCCATCAATCATGGACTTTTACTATAGAAAGCTGATGGGGAACGGGGCCATCACATCCAAGTTCCGGATCTCCAACATGGTCAGTCCCACGACGTTCGTGCAGCTGAAGCAGTCGAACCTCCGTTCCAACGGCAAGGAGGCCGAGGAGAGCGGGCCGTCCGCCACTCTGGGCACAATCAGTCATAGTGTGACCAACCACAACACGACCGCCTCGGCCCACACTTCAGGCCCTTCCGGACCCACAGCCATCATCACAGCCTCCAACAACGACGACTTGAGACCAGAAAGAAGCGATACCCACCATCCGAACAACTGTAACAGGTGCTACCGCCTCAAGAAGAAGTGCCTGCGTGAGTACCCAAAGTGCACCACCTGCTCCAAAACAGGGTCCGAATGTGAATACATCATAAGAAGCAACAAAAGAAGAAAGAAGAACGACAAGCTTGAGCTGGCGACCGAGGGTTCCGTCTTCAAGGTGCAGTCCAACTTCATCGAGCAGACTCCGGTGGAGAAGTCAGAAATCGTGAGCGACCGCAGCAGCGAGGACGGCGAGGCCACCTCCAAACACTTTGTCAACAACGATACCCCTCGGTTGTCTGTGTCCTCGCTATTGTCCGAGACCGAAAGCATCAAAACCAAACGCCTGATCACCGCCCGTAGAGCAAAGGACAGAAATACCACCGAGCTGATCATCCGCAACTCGCTCACCTCCAAACAGGCCTCCAACCTCAAAGAAGAGTTCATCAACATCAAGCTGATACTGCCAATAGACCTTCCAAAGACGTTTGTCCTCAACTACTTCGAGAACTTTGCCTACAAATACCCATTCTTGAGCAAGACCGACGTGGTCAGCCAACTCGAAAAGTCGGACTTCTCCAAGGAACTGATTGTCAACTTGGACACATACCTCATCATGGGCATAGGAGCCTTAGTGTACAACAAAGAAAGGTTCCAGGAAATCTTCAGCGAGAAGAGTCTTGGGGGCATCATCGACTTCCTCAACTTAAACTTGACAACTTCTCTGGACGAAGTTGAGATTATCGACAACTTGAGCTTGCTTCTTCTTTTGGCCATTTACAACATGGTTTCAATGAACGCTCCACTGGCTTGGAATATCTTAAGTTTGTTGAACTCCCTGGTGCTGTTGTTGGGCTTGTACAAGAAGAATGCCAACGAAAAGTTGAATAGGATTCTCTGGAGTATTCACAATGTGGACGCAGAGTTCTCCTTGTTGTTCAAGAGACCCAGCCAATTTCCAAACATCCACTATGTCTCGACCCCGTTGCCTGCAACTGCCTTGTATGAAGGTGAGCAGGTTGATATGGTCAACCAGGAGATCATCTATGCCAAGTTGAGCAACCAGCTTTTAGACTTGGCTTTGACCACAACAACACAGAGCCCTTCAGAGACTCTCAAGGACATTCTGATCAACCTCGAGAAATGGAGAATAAAGACCCTGCAGTCGATTCACAAGGGATACGATACTCAGTCGACCTTGTTGCTGGATGCCACAGCATTTGTGAACTTAAACTACTATTACTTGCAGATCGAAATGGACCAACTTTCGTCTGTCGAGCTGTTGCAGTTTGTCTTCCACTTCTTGTCTAACTCATTCTCATTGCTCATCTCGGAATCCGACAGTGCCACCAGGTATAAGCACTCGATTAGGATATCTTTGCAAGTGTTACTTGCTTGGTATGTGAAGATGAATAATGTGGTGGGATACATGTTGGGACTGTTGTCGGCATTACTTGCCCAAGAAACTATCAGCTTGGAAGCTTCATTGAAGTTGAACGAGTTCAATAGCAACATCCACTTGGTGATGAATTTGTTGAAGTTTTTGAACGAAAACGTGGAGCAGAAGTTTGACGTTGATCTGTTGAGTGCTTTGAGTGGCAAGTTGATGAGCTTCAACTTGCTTGGTGCTAAGTTTGCAGATAGGTTGACTATTAGCAAGGAGGTTGACAGGGTAAAGAACGAAGTTTTGGTGGAGTATTTATAGAGTTATACTGTGACGGAAGGCAATGTGTTGTACCCAGCATCAGCCTTTTCCAATATTCAGTGAATTAATGTAAAAATAGTGATTATTGATGTAGGCAAGAGAATGTCAGAGGATAGTACAAGACTAAGAAAGATGGGCAATCGTCGGATTAAAGTCAAAGCTGGTTTGCCAATACTAGCTGTCATAGAAAAGTAGCTTGACTTGTAGGAACGACATTCGTATACTTGTCGTGGGAATCCTCTTGTTAGGATGGTTTTCGCTATGGATGTTCTGGTTCACTTTTTCTCAAAATTGTTGCAAAAAAACCAAAAACTTGCAACATAAAAACTTGCAACACTACACCTATGGCAACCACGACACCGAAAACACGACACCCAAAACACGCCACCCATATCAAGACATGTCACTTTAGCATGGAGTAGAAGCTGGGAAGTCACCTACCTATTCTTTTTATTGAAATTGATAGTCTTCAGCACGCAAACTTGCCTATAACCATCCTCCTTGTAATGGGGTCTTTGCCACTTGCAAGAAATACTGCAGAAACTACAAAATCATTCACAGAATTACCATGTTGTATTACAGCTATACACTTACCACTCCAACCTGCCAAATCCCTTGTTATTTGACACAGCGTTCCCGACGCCCGTCAAATCTGCCCTTGCGGCTTATGTCACATCCTTTGGATTATTATCTTCATGCTTCTTCAAAAGCATGGCCATAGAAATATGTACTAGGTTCAATTCAGATACAGCTGTGGTTGAGTCGGAATCGGTCCCGTTCAATAACTTCAACTCCTCAATGTATTTGTGGATTTGGGTCCTGTCTGCACATTCTCCAAGTTCAGTACAACCCTCCGCTAGAGTTTCTCTGTTTCTAGCCAGGGATTTGAACAACAGCTTCCAGCCGATATTGGGGTGGTTTTTGATCAACTTGTTCTTGTCAGTGTCCCAGCTGTCTATCAAAGACCAGCCTCTCTTCTCCCCCATGTGATACAACTTGAAGTGATACCTATAGTTACCCTCCTTCTGCCTGATCCACCTAAAAACGGTACCGTTATACTCATAATCTATGATGGGTATCACGTTGTGCATTAGCACTAGTGAATTGACACCATTGGAGTACTCGACCTGAAAACGAGTTACCAAGGCATCCAGATATTGGTTGATTACACAGAACTTCTCAAGGTGCTTGGACTCGTCAAAAACCTCGCCTATATCAGGCAACACCGTCCTGTTGATGGTCATCAACTCCCTGCGGGACGTCTTACAGGTGCCCACCAAAACGGGCATCGCCAAACCCTGTCGTTGGAGGGGCAGCACTATGTCCGGATTGCCCTTTTTGAACGCCTTTCTCTTTTCAAGGCTCTCATACGACGGATACACGATGATAGACCTGCTGAAGGATTTGTTGCGCAATGGGAACACTTGAGACTTGCCGCTTTGATATTCTGGGGGTGGGATATCCCTTTGTGTTGCTTCTTCATATGATGGATGTGTTTTCTTGAACATGTTGGAACCAAGGGTAGCTTTCTTTAACTAACGTTAACTGGGGCACTTTGACTGCCTTATATACCGCTGGACTCTGCAATTGTCACGCCAACTACTCAGCCTCACGTTTTCTTTGGCATGGCCTGGTTATGTTTCGCACCAAAGTCCAAAATCATTTCCCTATTGTTGATTCAAAACACCCTCTGTTCTGGCGGACCAATAAAAGCGGTGTTCCCGATCACTCCGCTATAATTAAAAAGTTGTCATTGGCATGATTTCTTCAACCATACGGAAAGATATGTTGCGGGCACAGTTAAGCCAAAGCGTGAGACGCCAGTGGCTCTCGTCCTCGGCGACCCGCTTGCAAACAATTGGAGACATCGCTGCAAAAAATTCAAAGCATCTCCAGAAGGAAACCAAGTACCCAGTGATAGACCATGAATACGATTGTGTTGTTGTTGGGGCTGGAGGAGCAGGGTTGAGAGCGGCCTTTGGGTTGGCCGAGGCAGGCTTCAAGACGGCTTGTATTTCCAAGTTGTTCCCCACCAGATCCCACACAGTTGCGGCACAAGGTGGTATCAACGCAGCATTGGGAAACGTCCACGACGACAACTGGAAGTGGCACATGTACGACACAGTCAAGGGTTCCGATTGGTTGGGTGACCAGGACGCCATCCACTACATGACTAGAGAGGCTCCTCAATCCATTTACGAATTGGAGAACTATGGTGTTCCATTCTCGAGAAACGACAAGGGCAGAATCTACCAAAGAGCCTTTGGTGGTCAGACCAAGGGCTTTGGTAAGGATGGCCAAGCCTATAGAACCTGTGCTGTTGCCGATAGAACGGGACATGCCTTGTTGCACACTCTCTACGGCCAAGCGCTCAGACACAATACCCACTTTTTCATCGAGTTCTTTGCCTTGGACTTGTTGATGCAAGACGGCGAATGTGTAGGTGTCATTGCCTACAACCAGGAAGACGGTACGTTGCACCGTTTCCGTGCTCACAAGACGGTGTTGGCCACTGGTGGTTACGGGCGTACCTACTTTTCATGTACTTCTGCACACACCTGTACTGGTGACGGTAATGCGATGGTTGCCCGTGCTGGGTTGCCCTTGGAGGACATGGAGTTTGTTCAGTTCCATCCTTCTGGTATCTATGGCTCTGGTTGCTTAATCACCGAAGGTGCAAGAGGTGAAGGTGGGTTCTTGGTCAACTCCGAGGGTGAAAGATTTATGGAGAGATACGCTCCATCGGCCAAGGACTTGGCCTGTAGAGACGTTGTTGCTCGTGCCATCACCATGGAAGTCAATGAAGGAAGAGGGGTGGGTCCTAAGAAGGATCATATTTATTTGCAATTGAGTCATATCCCACAAGAAGTCCTCAAGGAAAGGTTGCCTGGTATTTCAGAAACTGCCCACATTTTCGCTGGTGTCGATGTGACCAAGGAACCAATTCCTATCTTGCCAACCGTCCACTACAATATGGGAGGTATCCCCACCAACTGGAAGGGAGAAGTGTTGGACAGAGACGAAAACGGAAACGACGTTATCGTTCCGGGCTTGTTGGCGTGTGGAGAGGCTGCCTGTGCCTCTGTCCACGGTGCCAACAGACTTGGGGCCAACTCCTTGTTGGACTTGGTTGTCTTTGGAAGAGCCGTCTCGCACACAATTAGAGACTCGTTAACTCCAGGCACTCCATTGCACCCAGTTTCTGCCGAGTTGGGTAAGAGCTCCATCGAGAACTTGGACCTGTTGAGAACTGCCAGCGGTGAAAAGTCAACTGCACAGCTCAGAGTGGATATGCAACACACCATGCAAAAGGGATGTGCTGTGTTTAGAACACAAGAAACCATGGACGAGTGTGTCAAGCACGTCTCTGAGATCGACAAGCAGTTCAGAGACAACTTGAAGACGTCCGACAGATCCATGATCTGGAACCTGGACTTGGTGGAGACCTTGGAGTTGCAGAACTTGCTTCTGTGTGCCACACAAACAGCCGTGTCTGCGGCTGCCAGAAAGGAGTCCAGAGGTGCACACGCCAGAGACGACTTCCCTGACAGAGACGACGAGAACTGGTGGAAGCACACCTTGTCCTACCAAACAAAGGTAGGTGACCCAGTCAAGTTGGAGTACAGAGACGTGGTGAAAACCACGTTGAACGAGGCAGAGTGTGAGCCTGTTCCTCCAACAGTGAGAGCTTATTAGTATTGTACATAGCAAAAGATTGCATTATGATTATGAATATGGAATATTATGAAATGTCAGAGCCTGGCCACTGATATTGTGGATGTGTAGGACAATTTGGCAGTATAGTTTTATGGAACGCTAATGCTTGACGGCGTGGTAGCTGGTTGTGCTACTGAGTAGTTGCAGATACTAACTGGCTGCAATCGCTATCAATGTCGCGGTTGCAATAGTTGACAGTAGCCCAACAAACCACCCACCATAAACACAAATGAAGTTTGGAAAACACAAGAGAACATCTAGCAATTTCCCAACTCAATAGTAAGTCTTTAAAAGTAGAAATCCTCGTTCGTTGTCGAGACGGTATATACCTCCTTGTGGCAGCTGTGGAGCCGACATTTATGTCGCACCCTCACGATTGTCTATTTCTAATACCAACAACATTTTGTTGCCACCAACACTATGCCACCAAAAGCCGATTGGGATAAATACATCCCGCCATCCGAAGACGACGAGAAAGCCAATGAGAAGATTGTTCCCTTGAGTGAAGGGGACATCCAGGTTCTTAAGACATACGGGATTGCGCCATATGCGGCAGCACTCAAGCAATTAGAAAAGGACTTGAAGAAAATCGAAGAAAGGATAAAAGAAAGCATTGGAGTCAAGGAAAGTGACACTGGGTTGGCCCCACCACACTTGTGGGACGTGATGGGGGACAAGCAGAGAATGAACGAGATGTGTTTACAGGTTGCCCGTTGTACGAAGATCATTGAGGCCACCAACAACTTGGAGGGTCTCAGCTTCTCCCTGAGCGCCTTCAAGAACGCCGACAACAGAACCAAGTACGTGATCAACATCAAGCAAATAGCCAAGTTTGTTGTTGGGTTGGGAGAAAGAGTTTCCCCCACCGATATCGAAGAGGGTATGAGAGTTGGTGTTGATAGACAAAAGTACGAGATCCAGTTGCCCTTGCCGCCCAGAATCGACCCTTCTGTGACCATGATGACTGTCGAGGAGAAGCCGGACGTGACGTACCTGGACGTGGGAGGGTGTAAGGAGCAGATTGAGAAGTTGCGTGAGGTTGTCGAGTTGCCCTTGTTATCTCCCGAGAGGTTTGTCAAGTTGGGGATTGATCCACCCAAGGGGATCTTGTTGTACGGACCACCAGGTACCGGTAAGACCTTGTGTGCACGTGCGGTTGCCAACAGAACGGATGCCACGTTTATCCGTGTGATTGGGTCGGAGTTGGTCCAGAAGTACGTCGGGGAGGGTGCCCGTATGGTGCGTGAGTTGTTCGAGATGGCTAGAACCAAGAAGGCGTGCATCATCTTCTTTGATGAGGTGGACGCCATTGGGGGTGCCAGATTCGACGATGGGGCCGGTGGTGACAACGAAGTCCAGAGAACCATGTTGGAGTTGATCACACAGTTGGACGGGTTCGACCCCAGAGGAAACATCAAGGTGATGTTCGCCACTAATAGACCAAATACCTTGGACCCAGCCTTGTTGAGACCGGGCAGAATAGATCGTAAGGTGGAGTTCTCCTTGCCTGACTTGGAAGGACGTGCCAACATCTTCAGAATCCACTCCAAGACCATGAGTTGTGAGAAGGACATCCGTTGGGAATTGATTTCTAGATTGTGTCCAAACGCAACCGGTGCTGAATTGAGGTCTGTCTGTACCGAAGCGGGCATGTTTGCCATCAGAGCAAGAAGAAAGGTGGCCAACGAAAAGGATTTCCTCAAGGCCGTCGACAAGGTCATCAAGGGTAACTTGAAGTTTAGTTCCACCAGCCAGTATATGCAATATAACTAGTGAGCAATGCTACACGAATGAACATGAAATAGACAGATGATGTAGGGAGGTGGAGAAGGGTGTAGACAGAATGATGACAGGTGATTTGAGAACTGAGAAGAGACCAAGTCGTTGTAAGTAGAGTAAAAACCTTTTCTGGTTGCGTAAGCCAGAGAACGATGTAAGCTCTGTTCTTGTTGTAGCTCTTGTTTTAAGAGTTCTGGGTGTCCAAAGGGAACTATTGGGTGGGTCTGCTCCCCCACGTTATCCTCCACGCTACGTCTTTCTTTAATCATTCTATTAAGTTCTCTTATATACATTACTTTCATGAGGCCAATGGTCGGTGTGAGTCAGGTAGACGTCATGGACAAGGTGGAACACATTTCGGGTAGGTGGGGCACCACACTGACACCATTGGTTGGCACATAGACAGGGATTCAGGAGGTTGCTTCGGCACTTCAGCAAACAATCAGAGAATCAGTAGCACTTAGTTGAGTGTAATCAGCTTTGAAGTCAACTCAAAAGTCAACTCAGAAGCCAACTCTGTAGTCAACTCAGAAGTTGATCCAATTCAGGTGTCAACTCAGATGTTAGCTCTGAAGTCAACTCAGATGTTAACTCAGTAGTCAACTCAGATGTTAGCTCTGAAGTCAACTCAGATGTTAACTCAGTAGTCAACTCAGATGTTAGCTCTGAAGTCAACTCAGATGTTAACTCAGTAGTCAACTCAGATGTCAGCTCTGAAGTCAACTCAGATGTTAACTCAGTAGTCAACTCAGATGTCAACTATCAGTCAACTCTGATGTCAAATCTGAACTCATCTTGACAACTCTGAGGTCAACTCTTCGACACTTCTGGAGCCGTCACACCTTGACACTTCGGGTTATACATCTTCAACCTATTGTTACTGTCAAGAACTAAACACAAGTCCACAAGACAGTATTTTTATCTAGTAGTCACTCAGTGCCATTCCTAATGCTGACTTCTGCACCACTCAAACTCAACCTAACCAGCTGCAAACAGCTAAATCCACCAAATACCAACTGCTATCCAATTGAACAGACATCTGGTTCGCCAAGTGACTCATCAAACCCAAATGCCACCCCCTCACATCAGCCAAACCAACAGCCTCATCGCCAATCCCGCTAATCCCACCAACTGACACATCCCATGCCTTCTGTTTGACAACTGGCCATCAAGGCGTATGGTGTTCTTGTTGTTTCCTCCTCGTCAATGCCCAAGGCCTCGTTGGAGCTCTTTGGCTTGATGTTGACAAACACTTCCTCCTCAACACGGAACCTGATCTTTTCATTCACATCGATGAACAACTCGGTGCCTTCGTCGGGGACCCAGACCCACGCCTTCTCCTTCTGGCGGAATTCACAGCCCTCGAAGAGAAGGTGCTTTGGCACAAAGATCTCGTCAAAAAAGTCCAAACGGACAGTTATGCCCTCGGCCTTGCAATCCTTGACCCACCCCGTGAGGATCTCCCCCACGAACGGCTTCCACACGATACACCTGAACTTGACCTCGACGAAACTGCCCCCGTCGCCCGGCTTGAGAAGCCCGTCCTGGATGTCAAGCAAGTCCCACACAGACACAACAAGCCCAAGCTTGTGCACAACCTTGTTGGAGTACTTCTTGTGGAGTTCGTCTGTGATGGCATGCTGGATCGGGATGTTGAAAGTGTGTGGTGGCACACGGACAAGATCACTGATCTCTGTCAAGATATACATGGTTGATTTTTTGTTACGTGAGATGAGACAAAGATATGGTGAGGGGGGAAGGTGATGAAGAAGAGAGAGAAAACAAGAAGGAAAAGAGTAAGAAAGAAAGGTTACTAGTTGCTGATCAACTCAACTAGCATAAACAAGAGATATTACACTAGTTTTGGTCAATTTTCAGTTGGGAGCTGGGTCCTTGAAGAATCTTGTTGTGAGCGCAAAAAACATCATGGGCCAAACATCGGATCGAAGAGTGGCCTCCGGAAGGAACGCCGCCAGCTACCTCCACGCCAGCAAAAGTGGGACTTTTGTGAAGGGAACTGCTGGGCTGGGCTCCCAGACACCACTGGCCAAGCTTTCGGGCCAAAAATCGGCCAAGATCACCAAACCACAGACACACAAGGGCAAGGCCCCAAGAGGCAAGTCCAAGGGAAAGGACTGGAAAGACGACAGTCTTGCTGAGTGGGACCCCAAACACTTCCGGTTGTTTGTTGGGAACTTGGGTCCGGACGCCAACGACGACTTGTTGACCTCTGCGTTTGCCAAGTACCCCAGCATGTCGAAGGCCAGGGTCCCCACAGACAAGAAAACAGGCAAGAACAAGGGCTTTGGGTTTGTTGCGTTTGCAGATGCCGACGACTACTTCAGGGCCTTCAAGGAGATGAATGGGAAGTACGTGGGATTACATCCGGTGCATTTGAAGAGGGCAGAGACCAAGGTGTAGGGCAGAGCTAACGAAGTTAGTTGTGTCAGGTAGAAGCAGGGTAGCAAAATGGCAGCAAAGGGCAACTTCAGAGCAGCAAAATGGCAACTTCAGAGCAGCAACAGGTATAGTGGATGCTACAGGGCACTTTAAAATGGGAATTGACTGTGGTTTGGTGTACTGGGATGGACTGGCTAGCATCGAAAGGAAGTCATGAGACACCACAAGTGGAGAAGTTCAGGTTGTTTGGGTCGAGTTACACACTAAAAGACTCGAGGAATGGCATTTGAATCTCCTCAAGACCACAGATTGCTCATTACTGGCTCAAAAGTTGCTCTTCCACCACACCAACTCCTCCACTCTGTTCTCCACCACACCCTCATTAGCAGACTCCACTAAATAGAGTATATACAACCAGGATCTACAATCAGGACATACAATCAGGATATAAAACCAAAATTTACAACCAGGAGCCACAACTAGACACCTTTCAAATCGTATCTTAACTGTAGATTGCTTACTAGTGTTCTCGCCCACATCAACATGCTCTCATTTTCTCACACTCAAAATTTTCAATCACCAGCTACCACTATGAGACTCATTATGTTGGGCATCCAGCGCCCATTGGCCAGGCGATCTTTCCATAGCAGCGTCCAGCTACTTAGCCAGGGCCCCAAGAAGGACCTCCAGGCAAAGAAAACACCAGAATCGGGGGCAGCACCCGGGACAGGGCCAGCGTCTGCGCTGTCGAACGTGCCAGCTGAACCAGCCAGACCCGATCTCCCCACGCCCGGGGAGTGGAACGAGATGAAGCAGCACATTCCGGGCGAGAAGGTGCTCAGCAACAAGGCCACGGACCGGGTGCCACGGTTTCCGTTGGCCAAGGAGGTGGTGCCCACGCTCTTGCCACGCCCGGGCGTGCCCCAGGTCGGCAAGGACTTCACCTTCAGACAGGTGATCCAGATCCTCCAAAACAAGAAGCAACCGGAGCTCATCTACGAGAGCGAGCCCCACCGGTTGTACTTTTTGGCGTGCTTCTGCTTGGCGGTGGTGTTTGCGGTGTACGGGACCGTCTTGTCTGAGTTTGCCGTGTTCCAGTCCAACAGAGACTACGAGGAAAACAAGACTGAGAGGGCCGAACCGGTGCGTAAGAGGGAGTGGGTCATCTCGCTCATCTCGTACGGGTCTATGGGTGTTGTGGCATATGCCGCCTCGTACTTCTTTGCCAAGTTCCCCACCAGGTTGATCCGCAGAATGTGGTACATGCCGGGCCCTGTCGAGCACGTCAAGTTCACCACCTACCCCATGATCCCGGGCAGACCGACCCCCGTCATCACCGTGCCCTTGGAACACTTGGTTCGTAGACACAAGGCCCGTGTCTGGACCGGAAAGGGTTTCTACGGCACCGCCGACAACTCCATGTTTTTCTTTGTTTTGAAGGAGAAGAACACAGGCAAAAACTGGGTCATTGACAGAAAGGGTTTCTTCTGGGGTGATGGTAGAGTCTTTGACTTTTTGTTTGGAAAGGAAACCTTGGCTGCCGCCGAGGCTGGGATTCCTTACGACGAGCAGATTGGAATCATGCACAGAGAAGTGAAGAAGAAGAAGAAGCAGTTGAGAGATGAGCATGGTATGTTTTACCAGTTCAAGTTGGGTGCCAAGGAGGTCAAGTCTTTGGGGGGACTGTATGCCAAGCAGATTGAAAAGAGGTCCAAGAGTAAGAAGTAGGGGAGAAGAGGGGAGAGGTGGAGCCAGTGGTGGGCGGGTAGGTAACGATAAGGTGCGAGAGGAGGTGAGAGAGGAAGTGAGAGAGGAGGTGAGAGAGGAGGTAAGAGAGGAGGATGACATGATAAAAGTAACAGTGGAACCATTGGTAATGGGGAACTTTCAATGACGATGGAATTATCAGCACGGTGGAACTATCAGTGCGGTGGGTCTCATTGGAAAATCTGGTAGCATAATCTGACAAGGATGGAATTAACAGTAACACTGGGACTATAAGTAACACTGGAATCCAGTAACACTGGGACTATCAGTACACTGGAATTCAGTAACACTGGGACTATCAGTACACTGGAATTCAGTAACACTGGAACTTTCAGTGTGAAACTCATTGAATATGTGGTAGCAAAACCTGATAACTGTGAGACAATCAGTAACGATGAAACTATTATTACAGTGGAACTATCAGTACGGTAGAACTTTCAGTAACGACATCAACGGTACAACTATCAGTAACGACATCAAACACAACTATCAGTAACGACATCAAACACAACTTTCAGTGTGGACCTCATTGAATATCTGGTAGCATAACCTGAAAACGCTGATACTGCCAGTACTATAGTAATGTTGAACTCATTGAAAATTCGGTAGAATAACCTACTATCAGTAACGACAGTAATGGGGAAGTGTTGAAAAACCAGTAAATTAACAAGTTCATGGTAAGATTGAAAGACAATTTTATGGCTGCAACTGTCTCAAACTTATCTGATGAAATCTGAGAATATCTGGTATCGCTAAAATCCAACCAACGTGGGAAGTTTTTGCTTCAGGTAATGTTGGGCCACGATGGGCCATACCAGATCCCCTATCTAATGCAGCGTGGCCCACCCAGATCCCCTATCTAATGCAGCGTGGCCCACCCAGATCCCCTATCTACTTCTAACCTACCTATTCATCTCCGTGTTGAGACTGTGCTCTCGTGCATGCACCGTTATTGACGTGATACGGCTGAGTCCCGCGAGATCCGGACCTCCCACTGACGCACTGCCCGTTGACAACACACCGAACCACCGGTCCGGTCCACGCACCACACCAGCAACAATGCCACCTCCGACCCTATCGCCTGCCTCGAGCTGGCTGGAGCTGAAAAATCCGCGCTCGCAACCGCTCCAACGAGTTTCGGAAGTTCCCCTCCGCACTGTGCTTCGAACCACCATAAGCAATGGAAATCCAACAATAGGGACCAGAGAATCGTGTTAACCTTAAACAGGACACAGTGGTCAGAGCAACAAGTGTGCTATTTTTGTCTGCGATGGTTCAAAACACCGCCAAACACACCGACCTGTAAATAGTGCTCTTCCTACACAAGTAAATAGTTTATACACACCAATCTGTATGACACACGACGAGTCGACCCGGTTGAGCCTCGAGTAGGGCCTGTTCCGGGCACCGACGTGTCCGAAGCAACGACACCGACCACGACACCAGCCACGACACCGGCCAAGACACTGCCCTCGAGTCCGTCGCACACCGGTGGTGGTCGTCAGTGGACGCAAGGGCTTTGCAACGGTCTTTTTTGTGTAATCGAACGTCGGACGGAACTGGAAGCATATGGAATATCAACAAACAAGTGAGTCGTGAAAACACAACACAGCACACAGACGCTGCCAAACGTTATCTTTCGAGAGCCTACACACGCAGTATGTATAGCAGACACCAGTAGCACCAATTCTGCGCTTGTAGCAAGCAAATCGCCCTGCTCCGAGGCTGTCGTTGCCCCAGTGCCAGCAGCCAGTTCCGGTCTCACACTATCGCTCGATACGTCTCCTGCACACACACCCCTAATTTCCCTCTCAAAATTTGCCTCCTTCGACTTTTTTCAAAACTCCTTAATTGCTGTTCCAACCAACCATGGCCGCCAGTTTGAAAGAGGTCAAGATAAGCTCCAGTAAACGGAAGCTTGGCGAACTCGAAAGCATACGGAACCACAAGAGACAAAAGGGGCGGGAGTCCGGGCGCCAATCGACCACGCCTCCGTCGCCTCCCATCACGTCTGGGAGCGAGAAGCAGTGCCTCCACGAACAGCACGACACGACGACGGGCAACCACCAACACCACCAAAACCACCACTTTGACTACGAGAACTCGCCATTGTTGACGCCCAAGAACGACGAGGACGACCTCTTGATCAATGACGAACCTAACGATAACGAACATTACGACAAAACGACAAGCACGACAACCCCGGCCACGACCGCCCCCTCCACAACCTGCACGTCCCCCAAGAAGGACGACGGCGACATTTATACCAAGATCCAGACGAATCCAGACTACATCTCCCTCACATCCTCACATAGACTTCTCAAGCGCAGCGAGTCGCTCATACTGCTGGACATTGTCCGTTTGCTGCAACTACAGTCGGACATCTCGTCGATCGAGTCCAAAGATCAGGTGCTACAATTTGTTATGAAACTAATGAAGAACGAACTAAGCTTACCCAAGCCCCACAAGATCTTGAAGGCCCCTACCGTTGACTGGTCACGGTACCACCCTTCGCTCAACGGCGTCAAGGAGCAGATAGAGAAAGAGTTGGCAGACAACAAGGAGTTGCTTTATAAAAGAGTCAAGATATTTGGCGAGAACTAGCAGTTGTATATAGAATACACGAAGAGTGGCAGATTTACGTTTAGGTGGTGGGTAGTGGTTGGCGGTGGTGGTGGGCGATGGTGGGCGGTGGTGGTTCGCGGGTGAGTCTGGCGGGCTGGCGGCGTTGGCGGGCCTCCGGTGGCGAGCTGGTCGAAACTGCGGTCACTTGACATGACAGTCCCCCCGTAACTCGCTGGCCGGACCACTCCTCCGACCACTCGTCCGACCACTCGTCCGACGACACCTCCGACCACTCCACCGTTTCCTCCACTTGCGGTCGGCCAGGGCACGGCGCCGCCCACATTTCCACCGCAACGCTGCTGATAAGCAGCTGCCGCCACCTGTCGGGTGGACCTATGGGCTGCCTGAACTGCTCTTCTGACCCTTTGGGTCTCCAGGCCTCTGGCCGCTTGGCCCTGGGCCGTGTATAGCTCTATAGTGAATGTTATAAATAGGCAGATCGGAGTAGTGTGCGGGTGGGGACCACCAAGACGAGTACAAAAGAAACGGTGCAAGCGTGCCAGCGCAGCCCGTCGGAGGACAGCAGCCGGCACTGAGAACCGGGCACACCGTAGGGCCGGCTCCCAGGGCGCAGCCGAGGGCGCAGCCGGTGGCTGCTGTCGTTGAGCCTGCCCGTATAGGAGTAATCTTGGCGGCCAGCAAAGCACTGAGATCAGCACGGTCCGGGATTGAAACCGGGACGTGCGGTCGGAATGCAGCTGGGAAGCGTCGAAACTGCGTGCTCGATGCTATGACATCACCAGAGGAAGAGAAGACCATCACACAATCAAGCCAACCAAAACGAAGCCAACCAACACGAAGCCAACCAAAACGAAACCAACCAAAACGAAACCAACCAAAACCAATAATAACCAAGTATTACCAGTAGACTCATGTTAATCACTTAATCCAACTGATAGTGTGACACACATTACTCACAAGACAATGACACGTTTGACATTACCCCATACCATTAAGCTGGGCACCCATACTGAAGAGGCAAGCACTGGATGATATCAACTTGGCCATTATTCAACTTAGTTTCATTGGTTGTTCCTCTACACTTCCTCTACACTAGGGCCTTGTACCACACAGGTCACTCCCTCTACACTTTCTCTACACTAGGGCCTTGTACCACACAGGTCACTCCCTCTCTTCTCATCCAATCCTGTATTCATATCCTACTTCTTTGTAGACTCCTCACCTTCGTCCTCACTGTCAGTCACAAGAAACGCATCCGAGTTGGCAGGAATGTCGGAGGTCAATGGCTGCCACTTCTTCTCTTCTGGTTTCTTCTCGTCTCTCTTGGGGATCTGGGGCAACTCCTTGTCGTCGTTGTTCAAGCTGATTTTATTATTGAACTCGTACTGGTTGATGATCTGGGGGTCTTCGTCGAACCTGGTTTGTCTTCTGCCGTTGTAGGAGGAGCCACGCAAGGCGCCAAACAACTTGCCGTCTTGCTGCTGGCTGTTTTTGGCGGGCTCGTTTTCGCCCAAGTTGTCAAACTTCTTGGCCAAGCCGCTGACCCAGCCGTTGAGCGTGCTTCTGGCGTCCTCCAAGCCCTGCGAGAAGGTTTCCTTCAACTGCTCGAACTCGTCGGGGCTGTCTTCGCCGTGGTCCGAGCTCTGTCTGCGGCGGGTCTCTCTCTTGCTTCTTCTTCTCTTGTCCTCCAATTCAAACTGCTTTTGCAACTTTCTGGCAAGCAACTCGTCCTCGGTGAGCCCGCCGCCACCGTACTTGTCGCCGATTGGCTTCTTGGGGGCGCTGGCCGTCACTGGGGCCGGGATCTCGGGCTTGAACTGGGGGTCGGAGAGGTACAACAAGGCATTGAACGCAGGGTCCACCTGGCCCTGCGACGCAATCAACACCGCCGTGATGATCTTCTCGTCCTGGTTGGGGAATGCGTCCTTCAAGTCGTTGGTGACCCTCGTCACTGGGCTCACTGGCCGTGGGGGAGGTGCCGGAGCGTCCTCCTCGTCGGCGCCGCCAGCCTCAGCAACCTCCTTCTTGGCCTCTTCTTTGGCAGGTTCCTCGTTCAATGGAACTTCCTCCGTCTTGTCAAGCTCGACGGGCTCGCTGGATACGACCTTTAACTCTTCATTCTTCTTCTTGCTCATGTTGCCTACTTGTTAATTTCCGTCACTGCCTTCTAAGATTAGTCGACGCCCCCTCACAATCAAACCACAGAATGCGGCGGTCTGCAGATTACGCCGCTGCACACGGATCCGCGTATATCTGGGCCCGCATCCTCCGACTATAAATAGAGGACCGCCGCCTAACTGAAAAAAACCAGATAGATATTCTCCGACAATTTAGAGCTTAGTATGAGTTTGTAGATTTGTACTGAGTGTGGACAGCGGAGGCATAGTGAGGGACGTTATCTTCAAGTGTGCTGAGCACTCAGGACAGCGAAGACGACGTCAAACAACTCTCGTGCTTGGCACAGATGAGCTACAATGTGGATCCAAAGGTTTTCGAAAATGGTGTCAAATCAGTGCTTGAGAATGATACTACGAGTACCTGAGTCCTATAGTGCTATCTGAAGGTGAAAGCTGTAGAAAAGGCAATGCAGGCAGTAGTACTGTGACGGAAACTCTAACATCTCCTCCAAACTGGCAGCCTCAAAAGCTCGTCTTGCCAACACCTCTTATTAAAATCCTACACTCTTCTCTATTCTCGTTTATTATATGCAAGTACTTATTGGGAGTTCAATTCAGCTCTTCTCTGTTCCTTCACAGCCTTCAACTCTTCTTGTCTTCTGATGTAATCCAAGTTTTGGCATTCTTCCCAGGAATGCTTGTCGTGCTTACAGTCAACCGACGAGTTGGCTGATTGTCTGATGAGACATGTTTGGTAGAGGGCGTAGTAGGTAGCACATCTGTCTCTCCAACGCAATGGAACCTTGTACTTTTGGAGGTCTTCTTCGGAGACTAAACTGTTAGTATGGTGTCACGGTGGATGTCTTCAAGATTAGGAGTTTCTTGAGAATCTGTAATTGATGGCATTTCAGCGACTTAGTGTTCATCTTTGTTTTCTCATGGATGCTTTGGTGGGTTGGCTTTTTGGTGATCTCTGTTGCAAGTGTCGTTTGTATACGTTGTGTAGTGGAAGACCAAGGAATCAAAACAAAACACTGGGGGCCACATTTTCTTCTCAATAGGTACATCTCATACCAAGCTCCTTCTCTCATTCATTGGTACTTACGAAGTGGTGGGAATTCAGTAACAGACATGTTGTGAATAGAGTTGTTGAATACTTTTTTTGAACCAATGAAATTTCATCAATACGTAAGTTTTATATGCAGGTGCCAAACATTTGCCAGAGCTGGGGAACAATCGATACTGGAGGGGTTTACCAGGAAAGTGCTGTTTGTAATGTCAGCGGTAGTATCTAGACTATGCTTCTACCTCTCTGAAGCCTTAATTGAGTTATTTACGATGGTATTTGTACTACTGGGCGGACAATCAAGTTTGCACAACTGCTGCTTCAAGAAGAACATCTTGGAGCAGCCGGATGATAAACCCAAGCAAACTCGTTCGAGGCAATAAGTATTAATTGCGTGGTACCAGGGCACCACCTAGGAAAGTTTTTGAGTGAATTGGAGACCTCAGGACGACTTTATCTCCATGGATGCTCCCACCTATCACTGCTGTATGGGCTACACCTCTGCGACAGAAAACCTTGCAGCCAAAATTAACCTACATGTTTGTGGGAGAGCAAGCACAGTTACATCTTCTAGATCCTAGTCCAACCAGCTTCTTGACGGCCTCCAATGGGTAGCTTGAAGTTGGAGGTGCCAATTGCACCCAAATAGGTTCACGTGACTGCAGCTATTGCTGTTGCCCCATCTGGTTGCCCCAGCACTGTTACGGAGCCTGGAAGGCTACGACTTCTCTTCTCAATCCACTATCGAACCGTCAACCCCTGGTTTCGCCTTTTTCCTCCTCTTGTCACCCTACTCTTCCCCTCGTTACAGTTCATCTTTTCAACGTACATTTCTGCTATTAAACCTTTATCATAATATACATGCCACTCTAAGCTTTGTGAGCATCGAGTCTTTGCTTCAATGCAATGTAGATACACTTGTAGTATTCGTCCTTGGTAGATGCACAGAAGGAGGTGCCCTTGTCAAGACACTTGTAGTAGTTGATCAAGTGGGCAGCGCACTTGTCTCTGCTGTGGAATGGGACCTTGTTGTCATCCAAATCCTTTTGTGATGCTGAATCTGGTTAGTAAGAGCCTCGCGTTAGTGGTGTTCACGGTACTTACGAATAGATGGGAACTCGTATTCTTCAGTATGACCTGCCATTATCCTAGTTAGTGATGTTTTTTAGACTTTGTATGATTGGCGACGAAAAAATTGAATAGTGAGTTGGTAATTGCTTATGTAAGCGCGCTACCAGCTGCGTTTTAGATAGCGGCGGCATGGATGCGATACGCAATATATAAGAGGCCCTAGGTGAGTGGCCAGTGTTTAGATATGTTTTCGAGCAGCGCTGACTTTTAATAGCGGTGCTTTCGAGTAGGATTGTTTTGTTTATATTATTTTTGGCGTGTTTTGCAATGAACAAACCAGTATTTCAAACGGTGTTGTCGCGTGAGCAGCATCGACAATTACTAGATTGATGTTGGGACGAATAGATATAAGTCGAGTATTCTTGAATGTTTAAAATCTCTTTTTGAAGTCTTTCTTGGGTAGCTGGGAACACTCTCATTGCCATATTTTTAGCACCTTCGAAACTTCAACCCAGGCAGTATTCTGAACATATAAAACTCCAAAAACTAGGAGGTCGGCAAGCCATTTCCAAAAATATAACTGCAGTCGAATAAATGGATCAGGACGCTGTAGGAAGTTAATTTAGCCTATTCTAAATCTGAACTACAAAGCAGCACCAAACTCATCCCAGGCAACTATTTCCTTTTTCGCAGCTACTCTAAAGAGACATTCCCGAAGTCGGTCCATACCAGACAAATGCTTATTCTGAAGACAATAACGATTTCGAACGCATTTCGTGTTTGACGCTTTCTTTGTTTGTCTGGTTAGGAACAAGTAAAAACATGTCAAAGTCCGATGCCGGTTTTCAATAATACCCAAAAAAGTATTCTTGCCGTGAATTAGTGGCATAATCGGGAAGGGTTCTTTTTGAGCTGGTCGGAAGCAATCCGCTTCGACAGTAGCTGGAATGTCCGTTGAGATAATATCAAATACTCCAACACATGTGATCCATCTTCATTGAATAGTTCTTATCTCTAACTTCGACACTACTCTAACAGCATTTCCAAAGGGGGTGCTGTCAAAGGTGAAGTCATCGCTCGGCTTGTCCGTCCTTTATGTAAATACAATAGGAATTTGCGTGCTTATCTTATCACTTACTGGCAAGGGATATAGTTCCAAGCATCCAACCGATCTCGGAGTGGTAATGCCAGCCAATAGATGAATGAGCCACCATTGATTTCAGAGAAGCTGCATCTCGGTCATTATCAGGTTTTCATAGTAACAATAACTGCCGGACCACGTGGAAGTTGCACGTAGGAACACACCTGTCTTACACCCAAGCTCATTAAGCAATGTCATGGGCATACCGTTACTTGAGGTGGCGTACAGAAGCTGTGTGATGATATCGGTACTCTCTTGGGCAAGCTCCAGTACGGTTGTGGTGCGCGCGAGACTGCAGCAAAACTTTTTGCAGCAATTAATGCAGTGCTTGGAACAAGAGATCCCAAACCATATTTCATTCGTTCGAAAAGGATAGATTCTTAATAGAGTCAAACTTGAAATCAGTCAATCCAAAATACCTACACTATAATTCATAATCCATATTATTAAACCTCTATAAAAACTCTAATCTAATTGCAAATGCATTAGCCATTGAAGCGAATTCCTTATTCAGCAGCCATTCCAATGGTGTAATCGGTCTTACACATCTTCTTTCTAAGGCTCTTTCCAAACTTGTAGAAAACAAATGGAATCACAGCCATAGCCAAGGAAATAAAGGCAAGCAACCAACTAGCCCATTGAAGACCCAACTTGTGGTACATTTGAGTGATAAACAATGGGAAGGCAGCACCACCAGAACTTCTCAAGAAAACCTTGGTGGCCAATGCAGAGCTGGCAACCTTGGCGTAGGTGTCGATAATGTAGTTGTTCAAGGAGTAGTAGATGAGAACCATACCGTAACCAAATGCAATACCAGAAGAAGCGGGACCAACCCAGATGATGTGCTTGTAAGAAGTGGCACCCAAGATAAAAAGCGCAATGCAAGGGAATGGGCATCCAATCATGGCACCAACAAGTCTGTCTTCAGGAGTTGGCTTTCTTCTCTTGCACATGGCCATGTACAGCTTTTCAAGAAGTGGAGTAGTGGTTAATGCTAAGAATGCTCCAATCAAAATAGGAATCATCATAAGACCAATCTTGTCGTCCTTGAAACCATACAACTCGCTGAAGATGACAGGGTAGGCGTAGAAGAAGGCGTACAAAAGAGAGTACACCAATGCAACGTAACCACACATCAAGTCCAAAATTGGCTCTTCAATAATGAATCTCAATGGTCTGATCAAGCAGGTGTTCACCAACTCCTTGAAGGAGAGAGGACTCATTTCTTGTTCAGTCATGATCTTGTCGTTTCCGGTTTCCTTTCTCATCTTCTTTGCTCTTCTCTTAAGAATGACGGGAGAAAAGGTTTCAGGAAGCAAGCACAAGATGACCCAGATGACAAAGGCAAACATCAAGTTGACCCAAACAATCCATTGGTACTTTTCCGTGTTGACTGCAACAAAACCAGAAACAACCCCACCCAAAACCGGACCGGAGTAGGGTGCAAACGAAAAGAAAGCGATAGCCAATGATCTGGTTTCGTTGTGCATGTCCACAATACTGGCGGCAACGTTTGACAAGGCACTGGCGGAAAACACACCACAAAGGAATCTACACACTAACAATGTTCCAATGTTAGGTGCAACAGCACATGGGATGTTGAAGATGACGTAAAGACCAAAGGATATCACATACACAGGCTTTCTGCCAATTTCCTCAGAAAGAGGAGCCCAGATGAGGGGTCCAACACTGAAACCAATGACCATAAGTGACACGGTAAGCGTACTGACTTCAGCGCTGACGTGGAAATGCGAGTTGATTAAGGTGAGACCCAGCGCAAGACACGAGCTACCAAAGGCAGCACACATGACAACCCAGGAAAACAAAAAGGTGTAAAACCACTTGATGGGCAAGCTCCAGTTGTGGGGGTTTTCTGGATCGTCCACCAAAAACGTCACCAACTCGATGTCTGGATCATGGGCGCTGATCTTGCTCTTGGTCCTGCCCAACGACTGCAAAGTCTCCATTCTCACCAACCCAGTGTTGGTTTCCAATCTGAATTCTTCTGGGAAGATGGGGTCTTCCACCGGCACGAGGTGGTTATCTATGTTGTCATCGGCCTCAGAACCAAGCCCAAGCTTGTTTAATGAATGCGCCGTTTCTGTCTTCTCTAATCTGAGAGTGTGGTCTGAATCATCGAGCGCAGTAGGGAAATAGGCCTCTGCGTTGTCAGATTCAATACTTGAAAGGGATGTACGGGAATTGCTCATTGTTGTTTTGTTATCGATCAAAACATCCTGGATTCTAACTCTTTATATACGAACTTAGGTTGCATTGTGAATTCCGTATCAAGTCCGGATTCCCGGATAAGCAACCTCAGTAGGGTTGCAGAAAAAATTCCTAGTGTGGAAAGCCTTCGAAAATAATCTGGCATCAGATTCCGGCTTGCCATCATCTGATTTTCCGTGCCAGGAAAGCAACAACCACAAGTTGGATATTCGGAATATAGTAACAGAGATACTCCATGGGCCCTTCTGTTCAAAGCACCTAATCCGGCTCCATTTTGATATCTCCCTGGCCGGACCAGGGACCCACAGGGCAGAGCGCTGGTGCGGATTTGTGTCGCACACCATTTTCCGAAACGATCAAGCACCAAGTTTCCATGGCTGTGCACAAATAGAATGCGTAGTAGCCTTGTCCTGCACCGGAATCCGGAACCTGGCGAAGACTAAGGGCGTGGTGTGGTGATCCACGGCAACCTCTTCCGGTGCGTTGTGCCAGCCGCAGCTCCAGCCGTTCTTACATACACTTAAAGTAGAAGGTGTTTCTGCTACTGAAGGTTGCAGAACCTAACTTCCGTCGCCTCTTCTTGTTGTGCCTGGTCAACCGTGAAGTGTGTGCTTGTAGAACGTCGCAATAAATTTTGGTTGCGCCGTTCGTAGTCCCTTTGAACTTGACGCTACGAATGTCAAAATGCACGCCCCCTGTTAGGATATGCCAACCGAGACGGTAAATTCCCTATACGGAAGCGATATCTATTGATAGCATTGCGAACCGGCTTTTCAGTTGGCATGCCAGTGGCTCCCGTCCGCAAAACAGCCTCGCTAGACAGTATGCATGATTATGTAATCCGGATAAAGTCAACGGCTAGCCCGCTTGCTATCAGATGCTACTGCTGCAGGGCAGCAGGAAGGGCTCAAGAACCGGAAAAGCACGCATACGCTGTTTAAGGTACTGACTAATGTTCCTACTTATTCCGATCACATCCGGATGCGTAGCTCGCTGTATATGGCGGTGAGCGTTTGTACCGAATCCATGCAGCGCTCAACAGGATGATACTTCATTAACGACCACGAATTGTTGAAATAGCATCATCCCAGTAAGCCTGGAGAGTGGTTGGGAATCCTACTGAAAGCCTACTACATCATCTAAAGATAAGCGAAGATTAAATAACAAAAATCATGCAATTGGTTATGCACGGCTGAAACGTACAACGGTTGTGTGATGCTCTAGGAACGCTGTTTTGTCAAATCACACCTTTGAATCGTTCTTCGTTCTTGAATGGGTATGAACCAACTTCCAGAGTTTGTACACCATTCCTGAGATGCAGCCTATGGTGACAAGAATGGCTGCAGACCCGTAGATTGCACCCATCACTCTGAAGAAGATAAACCCCCCTCCAAAGTTTCTAAAAAACTGGGTGTTTCCCAATGACATGGTTCCAAAAGGGAAAGTCATGGACCAGTATCCTCTGCAGTATCTAATCAATCCATGCTTTGTATGGTTGACGTTCGGGTTGGAGGCAAATGGTGTAGTTTTGGATAAAAGCGAGATGATGGCCAAGAAGGTCATAAAGTATCCAAACGATATCAAAAGCAACCCGGCAAAAGAGCATACAAATAGAAGAATTGCGCCAATCAAGTGCGGGATAACCTCGTTGCTGCTATGGTACGTCCAGAAGGAAAAGTAGTCCTTGGGCAACTGGCTCACAGACACAAGCTTGTACAAGTTGTCTCCCAAAAGCAAGATTCCATACGCACCCTGGCCCAAAAACCCGATGGGCAAAAACATGGTGAAGATCATGTTCGTGGGAGGAATCTTGTGGATGAGTTGCTTGTAGAAGTTGATGGTGACAATCATGAACCCCATGATGACAGCCACGGCCCACATGACAAAGCAGATGGTCAAAGTCAACACTTTCAACTTGAGAGTGGGCAACTCCAAGGCAAAGATGTTACCAGACAGCGCTGCAACGGTCAATGTGACCAAAGGCAACAACAAAGCAAGCTGAATGTCCTTAAGTTGGTAGTCCTTCTTGGAGTGCTCTGAACGGCCAAATTTGGCTATATAGGAGTAGTATACGGTGATGCAGGCCGTGTAGCAGGACATGAGGACAGCCACCCACCAGATGACAAACACACCCACGGGCCCGTGTTTCTTGTCTTTGACAAGAAAGTAGATGTAGTTGACCAAGGTGTTGTAGCCCATCACGTAGCATCCCATGAAAACGGACTGTGTGACGTCAAGGTTATACTTGATGATCCTGCTCCTGTCTCTTGCACAAGCACACACCAAGAGGGTGGTGGTGGTTGCAAAAAAGAAGAGCGCAAGGCCAAACATAATGTATGAACAAATTTGCAACCAGCGTGCCTCGAACGGGAAGTTGCTTAGGATGTTGGCAGAGATGCCGGTTCCCATCACCGTGGTGAAAATGGAAGGCGAGAAGTTGACGATCAAAATCTCATCGAGCTTGCTGAGCAAGGTACGCTCCTGCTTGGGCGGTGCTGGCGTAGTGTTGTGCTCGTCCAGCACAGTAGTGGAGCCAGAGGAGAAAGACATGGGTCGTGTGCGCGCACAGTTTTCTGGGGTCGTGGGCGTGTTAGTTTTTCGCTCTATCGTGGATCCTTTGTGTCGAGCCACAGTTTTCCAACCGATGATGTGATTGATGACAAGGAGCCACAGTTGGTTGTGTCTGGGGAAAACGAGGAAACGGCTGATTTGCAGCTATTGCAGCACCGAAAATACGTCAAATTTGGTCAAACAAAAGAGAAACACCTCAGACTTGGGTGTATCAGTAGCAAACCGGTAGATGCTGGTCGATAGGGCTTTAGGGGAGGAATTGCTGCGTATATAAGCAAATTTTTATTGGGTGGATGGGCCGTGGGTAGAGCCAAAACTGTGCTGCGGCACGGGTGTAGCTGGGCAGCAGGCATACGGATAACACGGCCATGTACAGGCTCCTACCACAAGCGGATAACTCCCAACCTTATTTTAGAGACCCGAATTCCGCGTGTCATTGGTCGGTTCTGCCGGCGGGGTCCACATGTGGAAGTCCCGCCAGTTTGACTCTGATTCGGTTTCCTATTTAGGGATGTTCATCCAGACGAACCCACCTTATCTACATCACACCAAACCTGCAGCATACTCAGTATACCTACACATGAAAGTGTGTGAGGAACTCCAACTGTACAACTTTAGTATGGAGCTCTAGCTTAGTGGCTGATCCTTTTAAAAGTTATAAAATGGAGCTATAGTTAGAGGCTGATCCTTCTAAAAGTCAAACCCTTTAAGCCGATCTCATGCGGAGATCCAGAAAACCCTGAGCCTATCCTCTTTGTCTTACCGTTTAATCAACTTCTTATCTTAACATAGCAAACTGACGCTGGCCTTTGAGATCATTCCCGAGTGGATCTACAAGAACTTATACTGTCTTCATTCATCATTTATTCTACTGTCTATTGGCATCAAGGTTGCTGAAACCTTAACACCGGAGCAGTCGATCGTAGAGCATGTCCAGCCAAATTGGCCCACTATACCATGCCCTCCCCGCTCACAACGATTTTATATGTTTTTCTATTAGCTGTCGGATGCAACGATAGAATTCCGAATTGGCACCATGTCAACCTGAAATGCTGCACAATCCCGGCAATAGCGTTAGCAATTGTCAACTCGTACGTTCTTCTGTCAAGATTTGGTGGGAACCAAACACTAGACTGAAACTGCGCCTACCCGCTCCATCCAAACCCAAAGTCGTTGTTCAAGTTGATGTTACCTCCAAAAGGTTGGAAATCTTCCTTTTTGTTGAAAGAAGCAATCGGCGTTTGGGTTGGGGTGGGGATCTTCTCGTTGTTGGCAAACGCCTGGTTGGACTTGACTGTGTCGGATCTCCAAATCTGGGATCCAACTTCATCATTGTCCCACAAGTTGTATCCACGGGCAACGTTCAACGACCCAACGTTCATAGACTGAGACAAGAGAGGTTTCTGTCCAGGGCTGATGGCCGAGAGTGGCAGTGGAGAGGGAGAAAGCGAGGGTGACGAGATCTGGCGGCCTGCTGTGCTTTGCAAGTTCGGAGGTTGCATGCCCGTGGTAGGAAGGCTAGGTCCCTGGAGACCAGTTTGTAAGTTGAGGACGTCGTTCAAATTGGACCCAATGTTGAGACTAGCGTTGCTGATGGTCGGTGTAAGACTTCCAAGGCTTCCATTCTGTAAGTTTCCAAGATTGTTACCCATGTTCATCATCAACGCATTGTCGTTCAAAGAAGAAACGCTGTTGTTGTTAAACAACCCGTTGGTCCCCCACATGGAGTTGATGTTGTTGATACGAGGGAAGTTCGAGTAGTAGAGCGATGGGTTGATGGCCTCAGAAACAACTTGTTCTGGAAGAATGCTTTCATTAAGGTATTGACTTTGGGAGGTTTGCATTTGCGAAGGCTCGTACGAGGGTTGTTCAAACAGAGCTTGCTCGTACTGTTGGACTTGTGGTTGGGCAGACTGGTCGTACTGGGGAGCCTGTTCGTAGTGCTGGGCAGATTGCTCGTAGTTCTGGGTAGGTTGCTCGTAGGTCTGGGCAGATTGCTCGTAGTGGTGTGGTATTTGCTGGTCGTACTGCTGTTGATCGTAAGTTTGATCGTACTGCTGATCATATTGCTGGTCATACGGTTGCTCATACTGCTGTTCGTACTGCTGTTCATACTGCTGTTGCTGTGGTTCATACTGGAAATTGTTGGTAGAGTGTACCTGGACATTTTCGATACTTTCATCTTCAACACGAATAGGAGCAGTGTTGATCTGGTCGTTTTCAGAATACACTTGGCTGTAGTGGTGGCCAAAGTTACTGGATGGGTGCTTTTCCTTTCTCTTTCTCAAAGCGTTGGAAAACCCACCAAAGTCAACAGAAGCTTGGAATTCGTTTGTCCTGACAGGCTCGTAGTTTGGGTCCTTCTCTCCTTTGGAAATTTCAATACTGTTTTTGATTTGAACATACTTTTGAATGGCGAATCTGAATGCCTCCTTCCACTTGCTTTCCAATTCCTGACAATAGTTGACTTCTTTCATGATCTCGTCCTTCCAGTCTGGGACCACGTCAAATAACTTTGCAAGAGTCTCGCCGGACTTGCCGTTGATGTAGCCGTCCTTGTTGAACATGGAGTCCTCGGTGGTGGGAATCAACACGTCCAACAACGGCTTTATGCGGCCCCACAAGGAGCTGAGCTCCTTCTTCTTATTAGATGCTACTTTAATAGATGCTTCGATTTGGACATTGTCGTTGCGGATCTTTTCCATCGAGTCGTGGACACTGGCGATCTGGGCGGTGATTTTCTGGAGTTCTGCCTGTTCGGACGACTTGGCGTGGTTGACCTTTTCCTTGATTTTCTGGAGTCTTGCTTCGAGTTCTCCTTTCTTGACTTCGTACATGTGAATGTCACCCTCCAACTTGGTGACTTGTTTTGATACTTTTGACTTTTCAAAGTTGAGCTCGTTCTTGTGCTTCTCCAAGGACTTGACGTTCAGTTCCTTTTTGATTCTGGAATCATGCTCTGCTTCAAACTCTCTCTTCAATCGTTGGTACTCTTCGTTCAATTGTTGCAACTCGTGCTGGGATGAGGCTTGCTGTGCTTTGTACTCAGCGTTCACCTTCAAGATTTCGTTCTGAAAGGCAATCAAGTAGTCGTCGAGTTCGGCGGAATTCAAGCTCAGAACCTTGTCGGCCGCAAGAGAGTCCAAGTCCAAGGGTTCCCGGGGACTGGGCAACTCAGCTTGAGGTTCGGGCTCCAATTCCAAGTGCGGATCGATCGGTTCTAGGTATATACAGGCGGACTCCGACTTGAAGTTGGTCAACGAATTCACTGCAACGATCCGGAGCTCGTATAATTGGGGCGACAAGTTGTTGAGCTTGCACAGCGTGGACGCTATGGTGGCGGTTTCGTGGCCGTTGATCACCAAAACATAGTACAAGTTTTCCTGTGGGCGAACCTCAACGTCCCAGTGAATCACGGCCGACGAAGACGTGATGGAATCAATGCAAACTTGCGGCGTGTGGGGAATTTGCGACAGGAGATCGTGAACAAGATCATCTACCGGCTTTCTGATAATCTGGATGCTACGATAGAGCATCCAGACAATCGATGGGATAAGGGTGATGAGTAGTTCGATCATGGCGTTCAAATTTTCATTCGTTCTGTTTTTATGTGCCCGTCACGTGCAGTGTTCGATTCCACGGAACCCGTTTCACCTGCCGTTTTCGGGGAAACTTTCGGTCTTCGAGTCGGTGGCAGCTTCCGTTCAACCTCACCATTGCTACTAAATTACTGGTGCTGGTCGGGAGGCTGTTCTTGCCTTGTTGTTTCGGTTGCAGCCGCTCGTCGTTGCTGTCAAAGTCAAAGCCACGGCAGCAAGGGCCAGCCGAAAATATACGACCGCGCAGCTTGGCAACGGCTGTTACACTGGCTATAGGGGTTCTGTTGGTGTAATTCAAAGAGAGCTATTCTGGGGTGGATACAGGGGATCTTTGGGCCGGTTGGTTTGCTAAACCTTCGAGTTGTTGCTTTACATTACATGTTTGTTGTCTTGTCGCTTGCTATTTCCTTCTACGCGTGCTGATCTGCTTAAAGCCGAGCTTCTTTTACGCAAAAAGTTCACAAAACGTATCATGAGACCTACCTTGGGATACCTCCTTGGTTGGAACGCTTTTCTTCCTGTATACGCAATTCGTTAGCACCCTCCAGTGGTGAATGGAATGCTTTCGGATATACGGCCACAGGTTTTTTCGCAGCCATTGGCTACTGGCTGCGACAGCAACAAGGCCAGGGTTCCCACCTTTCCGCTCAGGTCTTAAGCGGATAGTCATCGGGAGTGTAAAAGCCATTGTGGTTTTCCACCCAGAGATTGTTGGGGCCAATGGTGGTTTTGAAGTTCACCTCGCCCGAAGGCGTACACTTATCAGAGTAGCTGCTCACGGCAGTGCGGACGCCGTCGTACCTGGTGCTGTACCACTTACCTTGCTCGTCCATAAAGGTGGGAGCGTAGAAAATGGCTCCACCCTTGGCGTGGCAGTAGTTTGGACCAGGAGCCTCCTTATACGTGCCATCGTTACCAATGGATACACCCGATAAGTACCCGTATTCCTTGGGAGTCACAAACTTGGAAATCAAGAGAAGCTCGCCCGAACGGTCGTCGTGCAAGTATCCTTCCCAGATGTTGGTGCCGTTGGGGAACTTTTGAGCCAATTGCACCTCAAAGGTCTGGTTTCTCATTGGGGAGTAGTTGTGAGTGTTTGCGCAGGTGGTGACGTGCTCCGAAGGCCGAGCCGTGCATTGGGGGTAATACGAATAGCCTCCGTCTCCATAGATAGCAAACAAGAGAGCGTGGGGTTCCAGGTACTGGAACTGGAGCCCAATCATCCCAGAGTCGCCGCTTTCGTAGTAAAACGTAATCCCATAAAAGTACTGGTTGGCACTGGTAAATGGGTAGATGGTGTTTCTAAGCCGGATGAAGTGCAGAGGGGCCCCGTTCACCTTGGGAGAACTCCAGTGAAAGTCCAGCTGTGGTTGAACCGTAGTTGCTGTTCCCACGGTAGGACGGTCGCCAGCGCCAAAATAGCCACTCACTCCCCCGGGTCCAACTTGACCAAAAATCTCAATTGCCATGCAAACAGGTAAGCAAAGAAGGTATGATAATTTCATCGTGTGCGTTGTCTGGATGTATCACAACTTTGGAAGGGTATTTATACGTAAAGGTCGTTGTGGGGCCTAAGATCAGACTACTTTTAAATTTGCAGCCATCTGCGACAAGCGTTGCCAGCATGCATCCAAAAAAAGCATAATCTAGATCAAAACTTCTGTTCCCTTAAGCTGTTTGTTACGATAGGTTTACGTTTTGCCTGGTTTCAAAGAATTTAGAATAAGCATTATTATTGAGGCAGTTTTGCCTTCTCAGTATCAACAGGTGAGGAATGCACTTCAATATGGTGAAGCTTCTTTTTGATATTTGGTTGCAATATTCACATTATTGGGTTATTATATGATTTCGCATCTACAGACATGCACTTCAATGAGCCAATTCATACGGTTGTAAGACAATCTCAAATACCCCCTCTAAATGTACTAGTCATTCTGTTTCCCACTGCATTCTCGTCTAAGTCTATTTCACTATTCCAATCTAAAAACAAAAGTATTCCTTCTCGAGAAATGACTAGCAATAAGTAATACCAAGTTAAACCCTCCCAAGATAAAGAAAGGAGCAACCACCCAGGAGTCACTCCAGCTTCCACCTACCTTTGTAATAACCAAAATACCCACTCCTCCACAAAAACTGTACAAACCACTTAAACTTCCTATGCTGTAGTTTTTCTTGACACTCCCAAGCAAACTCATACTGGTGATAATTGTTGCAATCTGCGACATTCCAATCAAACTGACCATGAGAAAGCAAGAAACGGTTCTGGGGTCGCTGTTTCTCTCAATAACATAACACAAGCCAAAGTTCCCCAACATTCCGAGTAGCGCAGCCACGATGTTGGTGTTGACCTGGCCAATTCTCCCGTCAATCAACCAGCCCCAGATGGGAGACGACACCAAGGCAATTGTTTGTGCCACACCGGTGAGAATGGCTGCAAATACGTACCCATCGTTGCAGTCATCTCTGTCGTTGCCTCCTTCGCACTTGCCAATCTTCGAGTAGTGTTTGTAAACCAACAATGGGATAAATACTGCCGTGGTGACGGTTGTTCCTCTAGCTACAAACGAACCGAGGTATGCCAATCTGACGTGGGGGTCCTTTTTGGAGATCTCAAAGACTTGGAAGATCTCTTCATAGTGGAAGGCACTTTCAAGGGCATCTTCGCCTGCAGACTCTACTATTTGGATACCCTTCTTCGAGTTGTACGTGAAAAACCACACTATAAAGAAACCAACAAATGCAAACAAACCGACAATCACATACGAGTCTTTCAATGCGTTCTTCAACAGGATATCCAAGTAGTCGCTCAACTCAACAGGCAAAGGTAAGAAAGTGCTGACCGAGAAAACTGCCCCAAGACCGGTGCTCAAGCCAATCAAGGCCGAGAAGTGGCCGTTTTTGCGGGGCAGAGTCTTGACGATGTGGGAGCTGGGAAGACCTTCCGCTGCTGGTCCTTCTTCAATGTCCCGTACTCTGTGGCGACCTTCTCCAATCTCGGGACTCTCATGTGGAGCCTCTTCTGTACCGGTCGTTTTGCGAGGTCTGTGTTCAGCCCCATGAGGCTCCTCTTCTTCTTCGCGGCCCAACTCTGGGGTATCTGTGACCATTGAGTCTTCAAGGGTATCGATGACACCGCCCCAGATCTTCTGGATGTAGAAATCTGAGTGTGTCAACTCGTGGAGCAACACGGGGATCATGCTCATACACCCACAGACGCCAATTGCAAAGAACCCTCTCCACACATACAACCCCACCACCAGCTGGGTCATGCGGCCGTAGCCCACAAGACTGATACCAAGTAAAAGAAAACTCACTTTTTGGATCACCTTATGGCCACTGACGTGATGCCTCAGACTGGTGATGTAATCACACGCTCTCCCGAGGAGAGGACTGATGATAATGGCTATAAGCTCGTCATAAAAGCCCAAATCTCCAACAAGGTGCCCCACTTCATCCTTTGGGATGCCGAGAACTTTGCTCAAAAAGAAGGGTTGCGACAGCAGAAGGAACACTATCACTGCCACACATGCAAACCCAGTGAAAAGGAAGGAGAGAAAGTGTACGACACTGTAGTTGGCATGCACCATGGTTGGCGTTTCCGAAACGGAGATTCAACCGATAAATGCACTGGATTACACGGTCACGTGCGCTAATCTGGCCGCTCCGACTTCTTACCGCACAGGCTCTCGTCGGCCCAAGCAGCATTGCCGTGGCTCTGCGAATTCACAGTTCTGGAGGTTGAGCAGGTTCCATTAGACTATCAGCCCATGTAGCAACCTTGAAAAGTAGATCAAAACGTGGAACGACGTCATTGAGTTTAAGAGTTGCTACAGTCTTGAACAAGTTCCTCTGTCCAGACGCACTGGGATAGCAAGGCCAAGATGGGAGCGTTGGAGGAGGAGCTTCAAAACAAAGAGAATAGCAACGGCCCTAAAAGGCTAGACCCACTTCATATGACGTTAGTGTACCTGGCGTCATTGTGTGCTGGAAAATCCGACTTACACATTAGAGGTTTGCAGTCTGGTTGCTTGCTCCAGCAATTGTGGAGAGTGCACGTGACGCACCCAATGTTGCAAATAGTGAAAGTCCTTCCCTGTAAACGGTTGCTGATTATAAATGCAGGAAAATGGGTATAAAATGGACCCTGTTTCACCTTGGTTCTTGTCTAATTACAATTGTATTTGAATATTGCTATTAGATATGAAGAACTCGACCACAATTAAGTTTGAACTCAGTGACGGCTACCAGATTCCTGCTCTCGGGCTTGGGACTGTGCCATCTGAAAGAGAATGGGAAGTTAAAGACCAGGTCAAGGCTGCTGTCAAGGCAGGTTACAGAAACATTGACACAGCCTGGTACTACGGTACCGAGAAGTACATTGGCCAAGCATTGACCGAGTTGTTCGATGAAGGTGTCGTCAAGCGTGAAGACCTTTTCATCACCACCAAGGTCTGGCCAGACCACCACGACAAGGTTGAGCAGTCGCTCAACGAGTCGTTGCAAGATTTGGGCTTGGACTACGTGGACTTGTTGTTGCAACACTGGCCATTGTGCTTTGACAGCAACGCCCCACAAAAGGTCCGTGGTCAACCTAGAGATTCCCATGAGGAACTCATCTACGCAGACGACCCAAACACAGGGACTAAGTACCTCGACTTTTACCACAGGTTGGAGAAGCTCAAGGACTCTAGCACCAAGATCAGGTCTCTCGGTGTGTCCAACTACAGTATTGAGAGATTGGAGAAGTTGTTGCCTGTGGCCAAGCACAAGCCTGTTGTCAACCAAATCGAGTACCACCCTCAATTGCCTCAACAAGACTTGATTGACTACTGCACAAAGCACAAGATTGTGGTTACCTGTTACTCCCCATTTGGTTCCACCGGTGCAGGTGTCTTGAAGCTTCCATTGGTTAAGGAATTGGCCGAGAAGTACGATGTCACAGTAAACGAGATCGTCATTGCTTACCACATCTTGGAGGGCCGTACAGTGATTCCTCGTTCCTCGAACTTGGAAAGAATCCAGACCATTGTGAGATTACCTCCATTGACCAAGGAAGATTTGCACAATCTTTACCAAATTGGTGCAAAGAACCCAAAGAGATATGGTACCGATGAATGGGGTGGAGGTTTAGGTTTCAAGTGGTGGAACCCTACTAAGTAGTTTTGAGGTCAAAATGAATGAGTATTGCAAGAAATGTAGTGTTTAGGTTAGGTGTAAGACTTCAAGCCACCTGAAGGAGCTGAAATTGTTTGATGTGATTTGAGTCTCTGTGGCAAACACATTTTTTTAGAAATTGGTGGAAATTTCGGTGAAACTACGAAAGCCCCACTCCACTTGTGATATACCAAATTTTCAAACTACATCACTAGTTTTCTCTAATTTGGTATAAGTTGGGGTTAACTCGAATGTGCAACCCTAATTTGCAGCCATGTTCATTTTGAACTCGAGGTGCGCCTCACAGAAATTCTATCACAGGACCAACCTCCCCACACAAACACAACACACGAGATGAGTCAGAGGGCATTAAGGTAGAAGCTATGTTCCCCCCATCTGGCGCATATGGAGGTACGCCTGGGTGACTATGCTGGCGTGGCATGCAGCCATTACCGGTTCCCCTGCATGAGCGTGCGAGCGGCGTCTGCTCACGGCATAGTACCACAGTATAAATCAGCCAATTGACTCATAGTCAGGGAACGTTAGGTGACGCCAAAAGCAGCCGCTGCGGCGAAATGCTCAGGGAATGCCGTATTCGTACACAATAGACCCTTTTGGTTTCACCCTCGCCCCAGTTAAGCTTTAGCCTTTTTTTAGCTAAAAGTGCTGCAACACCTCCGCACAAGCACAAGTTTGCGAGAACGCCCCAACCCAGATCAAAAGGTTAACCCTAAAGCATCTAGGGGATGGGAAGGGTGGAATAAAGCAAAAAAGAATGCGCAAACCCGGAATCGAACCGGGGGCCCAACGATGGCAACGTTGGATTTTACCACTAAACCATTTGCGCCTCTTGTTATTTGTGTAAAAAGTAGCGATGCTATACGTGGCTGGAAATATGGACACAAAGAATTAATTCTTCCATAGAGTGTGTATTAGCAATGCAAAAAGTGTCTCAAATTGATACAGAACAAGCTGTCATCTTGGAGTGGCTCGCCATACTTTGCCAGGCCACAATGAAGTGTTTTCAGCTGCTGCAACGGGAAAGTTGAATTATTACATCGTAGTACTGGAAAATTGAGGTGTGGATGACAATCACAGCTCCACGATGTAGTACTGGAAACTTGAGGGGTGATGACTAAATCCAGCTTAGAGCTCAGGGGTACGACTGTGGCTGACTTCCATGCCCTTCGCTGTCTAGGTTCGTATTATTTCCTCAGCTCGGTATAATATGCTCGAAATAGGCATTTACAAGGGGAACACCTCAAAACCGCTGGAAGGGGCAAAGCGCTGGAGGCCCACCTCAAGCACTCGAAAGGGCCCACCTCAAGCGCTCGAACCACCTCCCAAACAAGCACTCTTCCCCCCATTCAGATAAACTCTATCTAAAGTAAACTCTAAATAAGCCTTACCCTTTGTTTTGGAAGCCGAATGTTGAGACCCGGTTGCTGGCCCCTCTCGCTCAAAATGCCCTATGGATATTCGGAGTTTCTTGGGTGGAACAAAAACAAAAGCAAGGTGCCAAAGTCCGATGACGGGTACCGTTATAATTGAGCAGGGCGAGCGAGAATGCGCTGGGAGTTCCGTGGAAACCGCGGGAGGGGCACCAAAGGCCCCAGCAGCTACCCCGTCGAGCCCAGGACCTCGCCAGGCGCCGCCAGCACCGCCCTTGTGTCCCCCCGCCGCCCTGTTTCTAGTTTCCATCGCTTTTCTTGTTTCGCCAACGCATACCCTAACTAGCACAAATTTCTTTTCTGCCTCCACGCGATGACTCGAAGCGCCGCTGCCAGCTCCTCCAAGAGCCACCCCATGGGAGCACGGAGGACACTCCAGGTGCCCCCACAATGTGCTCCAGAGCCAGCGTGACGGGCATAGGCACATGCAAAACACCTCCGAGTCAGCCACGGCGCCCGAGTCAAACTCGGACGGGGGTAGACCCTCGAAAGGTGCCAAGTTCCCGGAGTCGAGGCTGTATGCACGAAGCGTACCCAACGGTGCAAAAATTCCCCTCTTGCAGATTTTTGTCCGGTTATGAACGGAAGTTGCAATTAGTCAGATGAGGTTATAAAAGGTTGGTGGTGGACGTGGTGTTTGTCTGGGGATACCCATAAAAATATGACTATTGATCAGCACCTTGCTACCCACAACGAGTTTAGAAGCGACACCTTCACGGTGCCCACGAGCGACATGTTGAGCTACGGGTTCGAGCACGCCACGTACGGGGACTCTGTCTACAAGGAGGACGCCGCCACGTTGGAGCTCGAGGAGTTTGTGGCCGAGCTCTCGGGCAAGGAGGCGGCCTTGTTCTGTGTTTCCGGCACGCTTCTGAACCAGATTGGCATTCGTGCCAACTTGATGCAGCCGCCCTACAGCGTCTTGTGTGACTACCGTGCCCACATTTTTGTGAGCGAGGCCGGCGGGTTGGCCTCCTTGTCCCAGGCCATGGTGCACCCCATCATCCCCGCCAACGGGGAGTACGTGACGTTGGAGGACGTTGTGGAGAACTTCACGCCCGACGACGGCGACATCCACAGCGCCCCCACCAAGTTGATCAGTTTGGAGAACACGCTCCACGGCATAGTGACGCCGTTGGAGGAGGTGCAGAAGATATCCAAGTTTGCCAGAGACAACAACATCATATTGCATTGCGACGGCGCCCGTCTATGGAACGCCTGTGTGGCCACCAACACGTCCTTGAAGGAGTACTGCGAGCCTTTTGACAGTGTGTCGCTCTGTTTGTCCAAGTCGTTGGGGGCACCCATGGGGTCCATCTTGGTGGGGTCCCGCAAGTTCATTGACAAGTGCAACCATTTCAAGAAGCAGTGTGGGGGAGGCGTTCGCCAGGCGGGCTTGATGTCGTCCATGGCCCACTACGCTATTCAGTACAACTTCACAAAGTTGAAGCAGTCGCACGATTTTGCAGCCGAGGTTGCAAAAGTGTGTCAGGAGACGGGAATTGCCGTCGAGTCCCAGGTCGACTCGTCGTTTGTGTTCATAGACTTGAAGAAGAACATGTGGGACGATACCTGGTTGATCCGTGTGGCCAAGGAGAAGTACGACTTGAAGTTGATGGGTGGCCGCTTGGCCTTCCACTGGCAATTGTCGAGAGAAAGCGTCGACAAGTTGAAGGAGTTGTTGGTGGAGTGTCAAGCCTGGCACAAGGAGAACCCATATGTTGCAAAGAGAGTCAACAAGAAGATGTACAATATAGACGCAATGCGCTGAGAGGTGTATTAATGAGATAACGAGCAAATAGCATAATATGATAGGAAATGAATTGGTAGAGTATCTCTATGTGTGTTGAGTGGGCACTCAAGGTTAGGGTGATGAGCATAGTAAGTTGAGGTGGGTAGGACCACCAATCAAGAACTACGTAATTGAAGCCAACCACCCTAGAAAACCCAAGCAGGAACTAAATTGGTAGCAAAACTACCTTACTGAAGACCAGACCCAAGAAAGAAAGCTAATTGTATCCTAACCACCCTAGAAGACCCAAACAAGAACTACGTAATTGAAGGCAATCACCCTAGAAAACCCAAGCAGGAACTACTTAATTGGTAGCAAACCTACCCAGTGAATCAATCAAGAACGACCAAGGTAAACCACCTTAGAATACCCAAGCAACTGAAGGCAAACCACCCTAGAAGACCTAAACAAGAACTATCTAATTCGTAGAAAAACTACCTTACTGAAGACCCAAGCAAGAACTACCTAATTCGTAGCAAAATTACCTTACCGAAGACCCAAGCAAGAAACATAATTGTGTCGAACTATCCTAGAGGACCCAAGCAAAAACTAACTAATTGGAAGGCAAACCACCCTAGAAGACCCAAGCAAGAACTACCTGGAAGGAAAACCACCCTAGAATAACCAAGCAAGAACTATCTAATTGGAAGGCAAACTACCTGTCAACCACCCTAGAATACCCAAGCAACTGAAGGCAAACCACCGTAGAAGACCCAAACAAGAACTATCTAATTGGAAGGCAAACTACCTGGAAGGAAAACCACCCTAGAATACCCAAGCTAGAACTGAAGGCAAACTACCCTAGAATACCCACGCAAGAACTACCTAATTGGTTGCAAAACTACCTGACTGAAGTCGTCCGCCAAGGTACAACCACGCTTCTAGCTTGACACTTTTGGGTGGCTGCAATTTTGCAACCAAACCGTATACATTTGCAACATGAAATTGTGACGTCAAAAGCGATGACCACTTGACAACCACCAAAATGGCCCAAACCACCAGAACAACGAGCTGTGTCAAGTCCACCATGCTTCACAACAAACCCAAACTACGCTGTAGTCAACACCTTAGACTCACCGTCGTCAAAACCGTAGCCCAAACCGCTGTCCGTAGACCTCTCTGATGGATTGCTTCTCCACGTACGGCGGAGCTTCTAACGAAGCAAGGGGTGAATGACCCACGGGCTGACCAGGAGAGACCCAACCAAGCCGCAATCATCACCCTAGGACTGCCCACGACTTGTTCTGCCGTCAGTGTGCCTGTTTGTTCCTCGTGGTGCCTAGTCCGACGCCGTCACGACGGTTGCCAACCGACTGCAAAGAACAATCGGGACATGAGGCTGAACCATACCGGAGACTGCAGCCGCTCATCTCCCACCCAACAAGGCCCGGTTGCCCCCCGGAGCATAGCAAACACGCTCCGCGCCCCCGTGCCGGTTCCTATGGCCTCCCCCTACCCTCACAAACGGCAATAAGTCGGTATACATCTACCCCCCAGCCCATAGACGGGACGGCAAAGGCGTACTGATCCTTCCCAAAGCGGTAATTCCCGATTGGTCTCAGCCTTTCCCAACTTTTTTTTGTATTTATTCGCGTCACTTACCATCACGTGTATTAAATCAAACCAATCCCACGTTGCAATGACCCCGAACGACAGCAGCTCAGGGAGTGAAGGGCCCAGCAACGACACGTCGTCGATCTACTTTGAGGACAACGACTCGATTTCGTCGAGCGCACCGCTGCCTCTGATGGCGCCCTTGCGGCGGTCGGACTCGGCGTCGTCTGTGTCCTTCATCGACTTATCCAAGCTCTTGTTTGCCAGTGACTTTGACTTTGGGATGAAGTTGGACCAGGTGGGGGGTCTGACCAAGAGGCACCTCGACAAGATCAAGACGAGGACCAAGGAGCAGTTTGGCAAGTACAAGGACAGGCTGGCCCGCGACCAGGAGTTGCTCAAGCTCCAGGAGCGCTTCAACAACCGACTCCAGCGCTTCGACAAGAAGATCCACAGCCAATTGCAGTCGCTGTCGACAGAAAAGGCCTTCTACGCCGCGGCCGTGTTCCTCATTGCCGCCTCCGGCTTCATCATCGGCAAATACCCCATCTTCTTCCCACACTTCCACACGGCGCTACTCTTTGTGTTGATGCCCATCCGCTTCTACACCTACTTCAAGCAGTCGTTCCAGTACTACTTGGCAGACTTGTGCTACTACGTCAACATGCTTCTCATGGCGTTCATCTGGTTCTTCCCCAACTCCAGATCCTTATTTATTTCTGTCTTTGCCTTGTCCTTGGGGACCTTGTCTTTTGCCGTCATCACCTGGAGAAACTCGCTAGTGCTCCACTCCATTGAAAAGACAACCAGCTCCTTCATCCACGTCATGCCTCCCGTCACCATGTTTGTCATTGTGCACGAGATGCCCCAGGCGTACCTCGAGACGAGGTTCCCGGCCGTGGCCAGCGTCACAAACTGGAACATCTTCCTGGGGATCTTCTGGACCTCCTGCTACTACACCATCTGGCAGGTGTCCTACCACTACTTCATCACCATTAGAAAGAAGAAGCAGATCGAGGCCGGCAGGGTCACTTCGTTCACTCATTTGAAGAAGGCCCAGAGCAAGACCGTCTTGGGCAAGTTTGTCAACGGCTTGCCCTACTTCTGGATGCAAATTACAGCCTTCACCCTCATCCAGTTTGGTTACCAGATCTTGACCATGTTGTTTGTGCCTCTTTGGTTCAGATACAAGCATGCCTGTGCCGCCTTTGTGATCTTCATCTTCATCTGGGCAAGTTACAACGGTGCAACTTATTATATCGACGTTTTTGGAAAGAGGTTCCAGAAGGAAGTCGAGAAGTTGAAGGAGGAGATTCAGATCTTGGAAAAGAAAGCTGAAGCCGTTGCAGCTGCTGATGCTGTCGCCTCCGGTGCAAGTACAATTAACTCTTTAGATTAGGACTGTGATTAATGTTTTTGAGGTTTTTGTAGGGATGTCACCAAGAAGCTCAATTCCTCTTGCTTTGCACGAAGAAGCTCTCTTAAGCTTTGGCACAAGAAAGCTCAATTCCTCTTAAGCTTTGGCACGAGAAAGCTCAATTTCTCTTAAGCTTTGGCACGAGAAAGCTCAATTTCTCTTAAGCTTTACACGAGTAAGCTCCTCTTAAGCTTACTATCCACTCAGTTCCTCTAAGTTACTATCCAAGGGTCACTGACGAAAGCTTAATTTCTCTTAAGCTTTAGGGTCACCTCAATTCTTCTTAAACTTTTCTATCCAAGGTGATTTCTCTTGGCTAGTTTTCACTTCTCTGGCTTCTTTCTGTGATCGCTGGCTTCTTACTTGTGTGATCTCTGACTTGTTTCTTGTGTGATCTCTGGCTCTTGTTCTCATTCATCATCTATGGGTTGATCCTGTTTCTTCTCAAGCTTTTTCATCTTGGGCACAAAATAGTTGTTATATCTCCTCTTGGGTATCTTCACTTCTACGTTGATCCTGTTTCCTCTATCCAAGCTTTTTCTTGGTGCTTAGCATAGCCGTTATTCTCTTGTCCTCTTAGGTGACTTTTCTTCCTTTTCACCTATCCAAGTTTCTTCTTTTTGGGGCTCAACATGGTCGTTATATCTGCTCTTCTCTTGGGTGCCTTCACCTCTGGTTTCTTTTCCATCTTGACGACGGGACTCGCCTTCAAGTCACTCTTGTTACCTTTCTGAAAAAACAGTGTGATGGACCTTTCCTTCTTTATCTTGATTTCCTCAATCAAATACGAACCTTTACTCGAAGTTCTTCCCACATCTTTCGATACGGTGTACGCCTCCAAGTCCTTATAATCCGCTTTATCATGCTTTAACGACGTATCAAAGAAGTCGTCTGTCCAGTTGTAGGTTGGATCCAACCAATTGTCCCACAACTTTGACCCAGGCATGAGCAATATGGGCTTTCTAGGATGCAACCACGAAAGATCACCCTGATCTCCTTTTTGGGCAGAACCTGTAATGATGGTGAACGTAGCCAACGGTGACGGAAAGCTCGAGTTGTGGCAGTACAACCCTGCAAAAAATATCAATGGGTGCCTGGTCGAGTGAATGAAATGTGGGATCTTATCGCAATTGCGCTGCGTTTGCCATTCGAAGTAGCCTTGCATTGGAACGACACACCTGGACTTTCTGCTTGGGGTCCACACAGATTGGGTCTTGGCCAATGTGTCGGTACGGCAGTTGAAAAAGCGGGAATGCAAAACCATCAATTCTTTCCGGGAGGAATCCTCGTCCTTGGGTTTGGCCCAAGGCGGAACAAGTCCAAACCGCATTGGCTCCATCACGTACGTGGACCCTTTCCGATACACCACAATGCTCAAGTCAGAGGGAGCCACGTTAAAGGTGGGTTCGAAGTCGTGGATGTTACTGGAAAGCTCGACATTAGGAAGCTGCTGGGCTTCCTGCTCTGGTGCTCCGGCCAGGGCACTCTCATCTGGGGCGTTGGTGGTGGATGTGGAGGACTGGTCTTGGGAAGCGCCCTGTTGATTCAAAAGAACGGTTTGGTGGAATTGGCTCGGGAGATCGTCCACATTCTAAACGTTAGCATATGTGCAGGGCAGATCATTAAATAATACTTACGACACCCAATGAAAACCTACCACACATCAGCAAGGGCAGGTGTAGTCAACAAGAAGAACAACGGGTGAGTGTTGGTGCAATTTGCAGTGTGAAATTAACGTAGCGTGGCCGAGTGCGTGTGCCAGCCGCCAAAGCTAGGGAGAGTTCTAGCGGTGGGTGCGAAAGTTGTAGTGCGCTAGGGAGAGCGTACCGAGAGCTCTGGCGTACAAGTACTCGCTAGCGAGTGCCGTCCTAGCGAGCGTCAGGGATTTTGCTAGAGAGTGCCGGCTGTTCTCACAACTTTCACTCCCCAGCCTTAGCAAATTGTTATAACCTTCAACTTCACTTCTACAACCTCTTCAAACTCTTAACCTCCACGCTACGGCATCCACGCATAAACTAGGTGACCACTGGAATACTGGAATCTCTTGGCACCACGATGAACTCGGATTTGTGCCTTGACACAATAGATCATCGGTACTGCCGCTAAGCCCATTTTCCAGACTATCGCCGTGTTCGACGGATCGGGTGATATGACCGACTTATCAGTGTAAGCTGCTCTTGACCTCGGGTTATGTCCTCGGAACTCGCTCTAGTCACTCGGCAAAGGGTCCTAGTCACTGGTCAAACTCAGCCCAGTTGCAGCCAAATCTTGGATGCTGCAGCATCGGCAGCAAACAGCCAAGCAACCAGGTCAAGGTACCATCAGGTTCCGCCGCAGCGTAGGTGTGAGCCCGTGGGAGTCACTTGCGTCTTGGAGCTCTGCTTGTTCGTATTCTCGTCAGTCCCTTTTGGGGTGTTCCCATTGCTCCTACCCACAGTTTCCCTTTCTGTCATTTCTCGTAAATGGGTTACACAAACAAACTGCTAATAGAGTCTGTGGATATGCCGCGAAGCATATTTCAGGGAGGTGGAGGCATAGAGGGTGCCTAGGGGACGACAGACACACGCCTAAGGTACCAGGTTGTTGAGGTAAGGTTGGTGTGCCAGGTCCAGTATAGCGGCTGCAACGGAAGTGTGCTTTGGCAGCCGCACGGCAGGACCAGGGCAGTGCTAGCGTGGTGTATGACGGGGAACCGGTATTTTTCAGGTTGGTGTCACACAGCGTGGCCTGCAGAATGGGGCGGTGGGCAGAGGGAGGGGTTTGTGGAAATGGGCCTAATCTTAGTGTTTCATTTGCAACGTGGAAGGGAAGGTAGGTCGTTTCTCCGAACCGTCTCGTTTAAAAGCTAGCCAATTTCCTACCGAAAAGAAAAACAACCCAACGATGAAAGTGGGAGTACTATTGTTTTTGATCACGTACGTGCTAGCGGGATTGATCTCGTGGGATAAGCTACAGGCAAGGGACGACCAGGTCGAGGGTCAAAGCAATGTGGAAAGTCGGGCCAATAATGTGTTTGACTTTGTATATGATTTAGTCTCCAGAAAGAGTCACAGCAGTAGCAGTGGCAGTCACAGTGGAGGTCACAGTGGCAGCAGTGGCAGCAGTGGTGGGCACAGTGGCAGCAGCGGAAGCAGTGGTAGCAGTGGTGGGCACAGTGGTAGTGGTAGCAGTGGAAGTAGTGGCAGCAGTGGCAGCAGTGGTAGTGGCAGCGGCAGTGGTAGCGGATCGTCGCCCAAGGGTGGCAGCGGAGGAGGGTCTTCGCCCAAGCCCAACACGGCAGCGGCACCTAAACCCAACACCGCTGCTACTGCAGACCTGCCCAAGCCCAACACCGCGGCCACGGCCAATCAGCCCAACGCCAACACCAACACCGGCAACAAGCCCAACACCAACACCGCTGCAGGCAACACGGCTGCAGGCAACACAGGCAACACCAACACGGGTGGTGCCAACACCAAAAACACCGCCAACACCGCCAACACCAACACCAATGCTCCGCTCACGGGCACGGGAGCCACCAACACCGCCAACGGCGGCAACACCAACACCAACGCCCCACTCACCGGCACCAGAGGCACCAACACAGGCAACACCGGCGTCAACACCAACACGGCACCCACGGTGACCAACGGACCCAACACCCAGAAGGGCGGCAACACAGCTGCTCCTCCAACCATCACTCAAGGCAGCGGCAACACGGCCGTGAACGCCCCCCACGCCGCCGCTCCTCCCCCACCACCATACCAGGCTGCTCCTCCAGCTTACATCCCAGGAGCCCACGGCGGCTACGGTGGCAGCTCGGGATCGGGCTCGGGGTCCCATGGAGGTAGCTCTGGCGGATCCGTGCCTGCCTTTGTTCCTCCTATTCGCCCACCTACCTCCTACACGCCATCCAGTGGAAGTTCAGGTAGACCATCCTACGGTGGATACAGTGGCTACGGCGGCTACGGTGGGGCCGGCAGATACAACAGATACGGATATCCATACGGATACCCATACGGTTACAGCTACGGCTACCCTGCTGCTTACGGCGCAGGAGCCGGCTACCTTTTGGGGTCGTCTGGTGGACATCCTGGCGGTTCCTCGAACCCTGGTGGCCCTTCGAATCCTGGAGGCAACTCAAATCCTGGTGGCTCTTTCCCCAATGGCGGAAACCCTGCCGTCAATGGCTCGGCCACAAACTCCTCCTGTGAGTTCTCCCCAGACAACAACTGTACGGTCTTCCCGTTCAACGTGGACTTCAACGCCCCCGTCTCCACCACCCTTACTGCCTCCGTGCTGGCCACCGGTAGAGCAGGCGGCCATGGCTCTGGTGTCAACGGAGCCTCCAGAATGCTCACCTCAGTGTGGGCCTTGCCAATCCAAATGTTGCTCTTGGTTTTGGCAGTATAAGCGTTAGTAATGACAAAATCGGCTCACAGGGTCCGGCCAAGAGTAGACACAGGTGTCTAACACACATCACAGAGACTTTGGCGACGGTATTGCCGTCTATGATGGCATTTCCTGACTCTGGCATTCACCGGAGGATCGCTTTCAAAAGAACGCACCATCCACTACCTTGTTTTCAATAAATGATATCTTTCGTAATTCATTATCTATGTACACTGATTATTTTGCTTCCTTTTGTCTCTGGACAACCTTCTGGATAACCCCCAAGCAGTACTTCTGCATTTCGTTCAAGCCTTCGTTCAACTCGTCGACACCGCTTCCCTGTCTGACTTGTTCTATTCTGTGCTTGCACTCCTCCAATCTCTTCTCGATGTCAAGCTTTTCCTCTTCAGTCATCTGCTTGCCGAACTGGGCAACGAGGTTCTCTGTGTCGGTGCACAAGATGTCACCTCTCGAGGCATGTTCGTAGAGCTTTCTCAACTCCTCGTCACTGCCCTTGCTGGCGTTACTCAAGGCAATCAACTCGTCGATTTCCGAGCTCGACAAGCCGGTTTCAGCGGAAACCTGGATGGAAACGGGCTCGGGCTGCTCCATGTCTTCGGCGTACTTGGTCTTGTCGAAAGCGCTGACATTGATGATCCCGTCGGCATCAATGGCAAAGGTGACTGCAATCTGTGGACCACCCTTGGGACCTGGCGGGATGTTGGCCAACTTGAAGTTTCCAATCAACTTGTTGTCCTTGACCAAGGTTCTCTCACCCTGGAAGACTCTGATTTCAACACCTGTTTGGTTGTCGACGGCAGTGGAGAACATCTGCTCTCTTTTGGTGGGGACAGGCGAGTTTCTAGGAATCAAAGGACTGAAAATACCCCCGAAGGTCTCGATCCCCAAACTGAGCGGAGTCACGTCCAACAACAAGACATCCTTGATCTGGCCCAGCAAGACGGCACCCTGGATGGCAGCACCCAAAGCAACGGCCTCGTCGGGGTTGACAGCAGTGCTGGGCTTCTTCTTAAACACGTCCTGGACCACTTTCCTCAACCTGGGCATACGGGTCATGCCTCCCACCAACAAGACCTTGTCGATCTCGTCAATCTTGAGCTCGGAGTCACGGATACACTTGCGCACAGGCTCGATAGTCTGCTCGAGCAAGTGCAAGGTCAACTCGTCCAACTCGTCCTCCGTCATGGTGTACAGAAAATGCAACGACTCCGTCAAGAAGGGCAACTCGATCTGGGTCGAGTTGTGGTGGGAAAGCTCAATCTTGGCAATCTCCGATGCCTCTCTGATACGCTGCATGGCTCTTTCATCGCCCAGAATGTCCAAGTCGTGCTCTCTCTTGATCAAGTGTACGATATGGTTGGCGACTATGTTGTCAAAATCCTCTCCCCCCAAGTGGGTGTTCCCGTTGGTGGCCCTCACCTCGAACACACCTTCTTCAATGTCCAAGATGGAGATGTCAAATGTTCCCCCACCCAAATCGTAGACTGCTATGATTCCATCTCCCTCCTTGTCTATGCCGTACGCAAGGGCTGCTGCTGTGGGTTCGTTGACCACTCTCAAGACCTCGAGCCCGGCCAACTTACCGGCGTCCTTGGTTGCCTGACGCTGGGCGTCGTTGAAGTAGGCAGGCACCGTGACCACGGCGTGCTCGACCTTTTGCTCCAAGTGGTCTTCGGCCACCCGCTTCAATTGCTTCAACACCAACGACCCGATTTCCAGCGGCAGGATCTTGGACCCGCCAGTGGTGGCTAACCAGGCGTCGCCGTTGCTGTGTGGAACAATCTGATAAGGCAAACCCTTGACGTCCTTCTGAACCTCCTCGTCGGTGAACTTGCGCCCAATCAACCGCTTGGTGGCAAAGAAGGTGTTGGCAGGATTGATGGCGGCCTGTCTCCGGGCGGGTGTCCCGACCAACGGAGGATCGGTGAGCGCCACCACCGACGGGGTGGTTCTGCTACCGTCGTGGTTCTCGAGAATCCGAGGCACGTTGTTCTGCACAATTGCCACTGCCGAATTGGTCGTTCCAAGATCGATCCCGATAACTGATGTATGGTTAAAGCGTCTGGCTGCTACGGATCGGAAAGAAAGCATGTTGTAGTTCGCTGACAATTCTTCTCGGAAAAGTAATCTTAGATCCCTTCAATTTTTGTAGCTTCCGCGAGACTCGGTAATGCTAGATAGCTACGAGGAGTTGTGCTAGTAGAGTCAAAAAAGATAAAAACGAGTAAGCCAACAACCTGGGGCATATCTGTAGCCCTCATTATTGAATTTGGTTAACTCAAATTATAGTTTCCACTTGTTTACGACTTGTTTAAGAAGATAGAGCAGCTAGGGCTCCCCCGCAAACTCCAGGGAAAGCACGCTAACGGCCCCGCTACTGCCCGCTACTGCCCGCCCTTTCCCGCTACACCCCGCTACAGAAAAAAAAGTTGTCGCTAGCTGTGGCTGCAAATCTTAAGACTCTATATTGTTCAAGACTACCCCCACGATTCCAATGTCAAACATACCTATATCCCCCGTCACCACCTCTATGTTCTTCTCGCTATATACATCTACACTTTTCTTGTTTGTGATGGTAGTGTAGTACCTGCCTCCCTCCAATACGTTCTCCCTCACTATCAACCCGTATGTGGTGGATCTCTCGTGGTAGACTATCTTGCCAGCCATTGCACCCTCAGCCCTGGGGATTTTGCTGTGGAACCCTGGAATGTGGATCAAGTTCATGATCTCAAAAATATTGAGGTTGGACATGGCTAGCAACTCGTCCAAGTCCAGGCGATCGCCCAAGACCTCGCTTTTCAAGATGGCCTTGATGATCTCAAAGTCGTACTGAGACATGCACTGGCTGGCCCTCGTGATTTTTGCAACCAACAGAATGGAGGTGATTCGCTCCTCGAGCATGATCTGGGCCAAGTAGCTGGTGCCGATGGGCTCGATTAGCTGGCCAATGACGGCCGGCGGGTAGTTCTGGCTCCGCAAGAAGCGGTGCAACTCGTTGTACGAAATGAGCTGGAATTTCCACTCTTTGCCCTCTCTGCTGAGAAGCACGTAGTACCGGCCCACCTGCAAAAAGTTCTTGCAGAGGACAAAGGTAGGTTGGAATTGTACGCCGTCTACAGCAACCTTTCCAACCTCCCTGGTCAAGGCATCTTGTATAATGGAGAGCACCAAGAGCGGGTGGCCCACAGCTGTGCCGGAACACACTCTCGCTATGTTGAAGTCCTCGATGAACGAGTGCTGGTACTCAGGCGAGTGGAGCTCCCTAAGGATGATCGCAATCAACTTTCCAATGTAGTGAATGTATTGCTGGGTGGTTTTGAAAGTTGACGTCGTTTCGATGTCTCTGAATCTTGCTGTCACTCTGTTCTCGAAGGCGCTTCTAGAGTGGGCAAACTCGTGGAAGTACCGGTCGAAGCAGCTGACCCCAAACCAGAAATCTTTAATGCTAGAAGAACGTATCAGTGCAATGCTGTGTCTATAGTTGAATCCCACTATCAAATTGTGGTATAAGCTTTGTTTCGAGATGTCTTTGGTGGAGGCAAACTCCCGAACAAGCACATGCAAATAGTCGAGCTCAGTGTACTCTGACAAGCAGGTCATGAGGTCTCGGGTTTCTTTCTGTATCTGCTTATGATACTTTAGTAGCTTGAGGCATTGTGCATGGTAGTCTGTTATGGGTGTGGATGGCGTAAGCTGGTAGTTTCTTAGTATGGTTTCCCAGTTCTCGAAGTAGAGGTGTTTCCACAAGTAGGTGGATCCCAATAGTTGTGACCGAAGCGACTTGTTCACTTGCGTTAGCGACGGTATATCCTCCACCGGTAGGTACGATGTGATCTGTATGAAGACATCCAAGGGTAGCTTGTGTATCATGGAACTGTGGTTGATTGTTTCCCCAGAAGTGAGATGCGAACAAAAATGATATCGGCGAAAGTCGTGTCAGTGAAGGTCTGCCGGGGAAAGTCCCCGAGAAGGCTGGTAAGGACCCGCCCAATGACGGTCAGATGACCCAACATCACCAATACCATCAAGAACAACGCCTGTCAAATATTCCCAGACGAAAGCCTTTGAAGTGGTTGTCACGTGTGTGTCACGCTTATCTGTCTTGCTCTAGAGTGCACTGCAGAATGTCTCTAATGCTGGTGTCCACTCTGTAGAATGCTTCCAATGCTGGTATCTCTGCCGAAGTGAAGCCAACTGGTGCTGCTCTTGACTTTAGCAATATGAAACCGTTGTGAGCTCCACGTGCGGTCCCTGTATTCTGTTCCCCACAAGTGGTTTACTTGGCGGCCGCACTGGTTGCAACAATTCGCATCGTGACCTTCGGGCTGTGTGATAGCAGGACTGCTGCTTTGTGTCCAACAAGATACCGATCTTCGAGATAGAACATCTCGGACCGAAAGGAAGGTGTCGGAGGCTCTATCCAGGTTAAATGGGCCACCACATGTTGGCTGGGCTTCTTTAGTGTACAACCGTGCCTTTAGGCTTTGGCTGCGTATGGCCGAGTTCACCCAATAGGCTCCACCACACCCAGTTTTGGCACTGCAAAAGTAGGAAATATACCTACCAGACACTCTTACGTGCAATGGCATACACGTTTCGGAAATCCTGTCAAAGCTTCCGGTGGTCGGCGGAACTGTGCACGCGGCTGAAGTGTTGTGTGTATGGGTGACTTGTGCACAGCCTGAATTGCCTATTTGGGATGAGTTGCATATCTACACCTGACCGGAGAAAGACGTTGTTGACCGCATGTTGAGCTGGACGTGGTGACTCTGGTGTGGCTAGAGAGAGGAGGCAGTGCCTGAACTGCACGGTGGACGTCTCAGGTGGAGGTTCTTCTCGTATATCGGCATTGTGGGTGCTATTGCTACTGCCGTCTTGGGCATTTTCTATGACACGGACTCCGGGGCTCAAGGCGTGCACCAAACTATCTTCCACACTCCGCCAACAACAAAAGTCATTTGGAAACTGACTACACAAAGCCCAAGACGTGTATAAGTATTGGGCCGACGCTGTTGATTTAGACATTAATGAGAGTTTTAATACTATCAACGCTTTTAAGTTGTGCTTTGGCTGCGGCCATCAAGGAACAGGTTGACCAATCTGGTGGGGAAGAGGACTTGCTTGACTTGGAAAAGAGAAGAGGTGGTGGTGGGCACGGTGGTGGTGGTGGGCACGGTGGTGGTGGTCATGGTGGTGGTCACAGTGGTGGGTCATCGGGTGGGTCTTCGGGCAGTGGGTCCTCGGGCGGCCACAGTGGTGGGTCCTCGGGCGGCCACAGTGGTGGGTCTTCAAGCGGCAGTGGTGGGTCTTCGAGCGGCAGTGGTGGATCCTCGGGTGGAGGATCCTCGGGTGGATCTTCTGGAGGTAAAGCGCCCGGCAGCAGTGATGGCTCTACATCAGGAACAGGAAACATCAGAGGTGGCTCGTCGGGAAACACAGGTGGAATATACAGGGGAGGGTACGTTCCTGTTGTCGTTCCACTCCCGTACCACGGCTACGGCTACCCGTACTACCACGGGTCCGGGTCTGGGGAACACAATGGTGAGGACAATCAAAACACCACCAGCACCCGACCCATTGGGTCTGGTAGAGCCGGTGGGGCCGTCACCGCGTCCTTCACCAATCACTCCAAGTCCACTACCACGATGAATTCTGCTGGCTCCGTGTCTGTTCCCCTCGTCGCCCTTTCTGTCCAATTGGCTGTTATTGCTTTGGTAGTTTAATGAATAATGTCCCAATGCCATAGATAATGGTTTAAAGTAACAATACTTGTAGATGTTTAGACTTAGCTTGCCATTGTGCTGCACTTACTCTTGCAAGGCCAGTTTTTGCAACTAGTTGAGACGATGCTGCAAAGCGTCTGTCGAGTGGAGTTCTGCCACTCTCCTCGGGGTATTTGAGTTAAATCCGCTATGTAAAGTTAAAGCGGCAGTGTAGTTGCAAAATTCGTGGCCATTGTTGCTGTAATGTAAAGGGACTTATTTGGTAACGATCGTTTAGATAACAGCCGTACATGGGAGACCAAGTGAGGCAGTTAGGCTGACACACATCTGAATTTTGAATAACAACAGCAAGAATGTTAGGAGTTGTCGTGTGGGTGGCCACTAAAGCTCTATTGTTCTAGTCCCAATAGAGACACTACTTCTTTAGGGGACTTGCTAATCCAAGATAATTCAACATAATCGAAGATGAATTTAGTTTTAGGTTGCACAAGGATTTCCTTCTTTCTTTGAGGAATTGAATTGTTTCTTGTTTACTTTCATTAAGTGGTTTGTTAGTAGGATGACTGCCTGGGAGAGTGGTATGGCATCGGTATCTAAGTTGCAACAATATGCAAGTTGACATCTAACATACAGAGAGCAAACAGCAGCAAATATGATACATTAAACAATTAGCTTAAGATATAACCTATTAGGTTTCAAAATTAATTTGCTAAATGAAGAATGGATTGACGTAGGCTAGTGCATTGGGTGCATTGGCAAGTTGAAACAGTGTGGAAGTTACTATCCCAGAAGATAACTCTAATAATTGTCCTGATAAAACCCTATTAATGCTATTTCACAAACCCCTAGTACATCCCTGCTTCCTATGCTCTTGATAGAAGCAGTAAAGTTTGTTTATTCAACTTGGACCTATTTCCCACACTTGTCTGGTTTGGCTGCAAAGACTACCCTGCTAAATTTAGTGATATTGTCGCACTATCCTTCCGCTAAGCTTTATCCTGTTAGCGGGCTCTCCGCAAATTTCATCCCACTAACTTTGTCGCTAATTTTTATTTGCCTCCTGATCCCTCCTCACTAACTTCATCACAAACAACACTTCGTGAACATTAATTTTTCAGCATGGGTAAACGTAAAGGCAGCGGAAACGAAAGCAAAGCCAAGAAGTTCAAGGTAGGCTCTGGGTCTATTGATCCCAATACGGCCGGGATATACGCCACATGCAACAGAGGCAAGGAAAAGATGTGCCGTCAAGAGATACTCAACGTTTTGAACGAACACATTCCTAAGCTCTTCAACCTCGATGAGGTGGAGGACGACGACGAAGACGAGAACCTCTCGATCGAGGAGAAGATCCAGAAGGAATTGCAGGACATGAAAGAACCTCCCAGCAAGGAGCTTTTGAAACCCATTGACTTAGGTTGTGAGTGTGTTGTTTTCATCAAGACCAGGAAGCCCATCAACCCCGAGGTCTTGGTGCATGCCATTTGCCAGGAGAGCTGGGACCTCAACGTCAAGACTACCAGATACACCCAGCGGTTGACGCCGGTTACGTACTCCGTCTCTGCCACCATCGAAGAGTTAAAGAAGTTAGCCAAGCGTGTCTTGGCTCCCCACATGCACCAACCAGACCAGAAGCCCGTCAAGTATGCCATCCAGATCACAAGAAGAAACTTCAATGTGTTGGACAAGGACTTGATGATCAGAACTATCGCAGAGTGTGTGGGTAGGGAGTACGGCCACACTGTGGACTTGAAGAACTACGACAAGTTGATTGTGGTGGAGTGTTACAAGAGTAACATCGGGATGAGTGTCGTGGAGGATTACTTGAAGTATGAAAAGTACAACTTGCAGCAGATATTCGACAAGGCAGGTGAAAGGGAGGACTCCAAGGTGAAGGAGCAAAAGGCGGCAAAGGGTGAAAAGGAGGAAAAGGAAGAGCTGAAGGAGTCAAAGGAGGAGCCAAAGGAGGAAAAAGAGGAAAAGGAAGAAAAGGAAGAAAAGGAGGACAAGGAAGAATCAAAATAGAAAAGCTAGAAGATTGAATCAATAGAGATACTAGAGGATTGAATCGAGGAGAAGCCAAAACGTGCAAACCTAGTCATAACGTACATAGCTAACATAATACAAAGCACACTCTACAGTTCATACCCACTACAAGATTCCATTGTATTTTCCATTTGGTTTTAGTATATGCCTGACTATTCGCTATAAAAGAACTCTCTCACATCATTTTATCAACTTCTCCGTGAATCCTACCACTTCTTTCCAGTCAATCCAGTCGATCTCCTTGTGCGGTATGAGACCCATCTGGTAGATCTTGTAAACACCCACACTCAAATTCATCAATTGGCAGAAAACATAAACAAGCTTGGTGAGCAAGATGTCATTTGCAATACGCTCGTTCTCCAAGTTCTTGAAGATGGTGTTGGTCTCTGTGAATATAGCTTTTATGGGGTTCATCAACAACATAAAGGTCATGGTCATGGGGATGATCTGCAACGAGTTCCCGGACATGTAGCTCATAAACAAGGTCATTGGCAAGGATTTGGCGGGACTGCTTGCTATTTCCCAGGCCTTCTTTCTCTTGAGGTCGTCCAAGTGGGCCTCGTCCTGTTGGACAGGAGCGGCGGCCGTGGTGGCTGCCAGCTTCTTCAGAGCCTTGCCGGACAGCGTCCCCGTGTACCCCGGAGGCGGATTGACGGTAGCCTTACCGGTCTTAGGCTGGATCACCTGTGGATCAAGGATTTCACTGTAGTCTGACATGGCGGTGAGGTTTGGATTTCTCAATCGGAGAGCCTCGTACATAAAAGTATCAACGCACGTGATGTCCCAATTAGGCAGTTTGGATATCTGGTGTTGCAGCTCTTGTTTCATGGTGCTGGTGGTGTTTCAGCGGTAGGAGAGAGGCTAGTGCCAGGGAATGTTTAGTTGGTTTAGCAAGAGTGGCTGGAGGAAGAGTAGGAGGTGAAACAGCCCACAGATGTTAGAAGTGTGGAGTGAAGTCAATGGTTGCGAGAGACGGCAAAAGAGGGCAATGGGCCAGGAGATCATAGAAACAAACCCAAAGTAAGCGTAGAGTGCCTCGTGAGTACTTAGAGTGAAGCAAACTAGCAGATAAGTAGTTCTTAGAAAGTCTCCTCTCAGGCTATTTGGCTGATGCGGTATCTAGGGTAGATCTGAGAGGGTAGAATAGAAGATACAGGGTAGCAAAAGAGCACCAGTAAAAGCTGCTGTAACTATCCCATAGTCAACCAAACTACCAACTATCAAATAACTGTGCTTAAATTTCCCTGAAATTCCTGCTTTGGTGGTGTTTGGTGAAGCTGGTCACCGCTTGCTCCGGATACCACTGCCTAAGCCATGGCTGGATTGTCCAGCATAGACGACGCAGACGCCAGACAACAAGCTATATAAAGATAAGTACTCAATGAATTCAATCTCTACTGTCCATACGGCTTTCCATGACACCTCTGCTGCCGTTTTTTCCTATAGTTCACCTCCTCTGGCGGACCACTGCCCACTCCATAGTGGACGCCCTTAATTATACCCGAACAAAATGCGAAAGTAATAATCTCCAATTGACCAGCATGAACAACAACTTTAAAGACAATCCATTGAACAAGATCATAGGACTTTCCATCATTCTCTCTGTGGGGTTCCTCTTGGTGATCCTTGCCGGGATCTACGGAAACTGGTTTCCTATCATCATTGGAATAATATTTGGGGTTGCCTACGTCCCGATCGTGGTGACCAGGGCCATATCGAGCAACGGGGACTACGAGTATAACTTTGACTCGTCAGCTGCTACGACGTCGGACACGCTCAAGGAGTTTGGTTTGTTTTCATCTGCGCTCCTTTTGACGTCGGGTTTTGCCTTGCCTTTGCTTTTACATCATTCATTATTATTGACAAAGACGGCCATGGTGTTGACCATCTTGGGTGGGGGTCTTATTTTCGGCACTGTCTTCACCTTCAGTCATTTCTTCGACGAGCAGGAGGAAGAGGACCTTTCCGGCGAGTTGGGTGGAGGTGTCATCTGAGCGGGCGACCTCATTGGTGGTTCAGGTTTCATAGAAAATGGTGGCCCCGGTCGAACAGCGGGCATGTCGGGGCATAGAGAATGCATTCGTTGGCCAAATATACGTATTCAAGTAGATTTGTGTAGGTGAAAGATAGTTAATGTGAAGTTGGTTTCGTGGGCCGAATATAGCGACATTGAAGGTGGTTTCGGGGCATTCTAAGAACACCAGAGCTCCCAAATTGCTTTGAAATGCCACTGTAGGTATCAAGGGTGTTCATAGGCACCTCCAAATTCAGCTTGGGGCATTTCCAATGGGATATTGCCGACTTCCAGGTCACCTTACGAAGGACGTCTCTCTTCACTGCTTGTCATAGAAAACTTTGAAAACCTCTGGAAACGCCAGCACTTCAAAACTAGTTTACATCGACTCACTAGGCACCAACAAACTCTCCCCCATCACTAAATTTGCCTGCTTTGGAGACTGTGGCCGGCAATGGTGTGTGGTGGGACGCCGCCCTTATCACCAAGTCACGGGACGGCCCGCACGGGGACGGTGTTTGAAATCTGAGCCTTTGGGAAAAACATTAGAGCAGCCAACCATGACGAAAGAAGAGCAAGTGATACTTGAGTTCCAGCTCAAGGAGAAGATTGCAAACGAGGAATTCAAGATCTGGAAGAAGTCAGTGCCTTTGCTTTACGACACCATACGCACATATGCGTTGGACTTCCCGTCGCCGGTCATCCAGTGGATCCCACAGGGCAAGGTCAAGGACTCGACGGCCACACTCCAATACTTGGTGGGGACCAATACCAGTGGTACGGCGCCCAACTACTTGAAGCTTGCGTCCGTGGATGTGCCTGCAACCTTGTCGCCGGACTTTTCTGGCGATGCCGACCCCGAGAAGGACGGCGCCAACTTCACCGTGGTGTCACAGTGGAAGCAGCCCAGCGAAATCAACAGGCTCAGGGTCAACCCCAGCGGGACCCATGTGGCCACCTTCAACGAGGACGCCAAGATCTACGTGTCTGAAATCGCCAATCTAGGCGAACCCAAGGAGTACGCCCACCACAAACAGGGCGGGGACGCCTTGCAGTGGGCGCTGGATACCTCCTTCCTCTCGGGGGCCAAAGACACCGACATTGCGCTCTGGGAAGTGGCCTCTTCCTCCCCGACATCTGTTTTCAAGGGCCACAACGGCGCTATCAACGACATTTCCGTCTTGAAGCCCACGCTCTTCGGCTCGGTCGCCGACGACAGATACACCCACATCTACGACACCGCCCAAAACACCCCAGCCATCAAAACAGAAAACAAGCAGATCCAAAGTGCCATTGCCTTTAACCCCGAAGTGCCCACCCTCTATGCCACTGCGGGTAAAGACAACGTTGTCAACTTGTTTGACCTCCGTAACCCGGCCACACCGTTCCGCAAGTTGTTTGGCCACAACGAGAGCGTGATCGGCTTGAAGTGGGACTCGCTGAACGACCCATCTTCCCTCGTGTCCTGGGGTTTGGACAAGAGGGTCATTGTGTGGGATTTGGCAAACTTGGCCGAGGAATTCACATATCCAGACTTGGACAACTCAAAGAGAAAGACGGTCAAGCAGGACCCGTGCTTGAAGTTCATCCACGCGGGCCACACCAATAGAATCAACGACGTCGATATCCACCCCTATGGCATTTTTGCTACCGTTGGCGAAGACAGCTTGGTCGAGATCTGGAAACCAAAGTCTGTCGCCGAAGGTGAAGAGGAGCAGGACGAAGAAGATGAGTAGAGGAACAGCAAAAAAGAGGAGCACATGAGTCAGAATCACTCTGCTACCACCTCTGCTACCTCTGCCATTTCCCTTCACCAGATTTAAAAGTAAGCTACTGTTGGGGTAAAGACAATTGCTTACCCAGCTTGAAAAATCACCTACCATTGCGGTATCCCAAGCAGCAAACGCATTCTGCTCTTGCTACACAGCTGAAATCACTCACCGTTGTGGTCCCAAGTAGCAAACACAGTCGTTATTGCTCTTAACTTCTAGTTACCGCTCTGGTTACTCTTTATAATTGTATAATAAATTGTGTAATTTTATAACTCTAATCTCTTTTCTTAAAAGGGTAGAAAACGCAAACGCGTCGAAGATCAAATTTGCAACTCTTTTAGCACCACACTTTCTTTTCAACACCTGCCAATACGATGGTTGAATGGAGAACTATCATTATCAACCCGGCCGAACTCAGCTTGTCGAGGGTCCTCAGATGTGGACAGAGTTTCCGGTGGAAGAATATCAACGATACGTGGTCCTTTGCGTTGGAGGACAGAATCGTCTTGTTGCGCCAAGATGACACGAGCATCCACTACTCTCAGATATTGAAAAACCAGGACGACAAAGAACCCTTCACCAAGACGAGATCGTTCATCCAAGACTACTTTGCGTTGGACGTGAAGCTTGAGGATTTGTACAAGTACTGGTTGGTGAAGCACGAGCCCTTCTCGCCCAAGCAGGTGCTCAACGGCACCACGCCCTTCCACACGTTTCCAGGCTTGAGGCAGTTGAGACAGGACCCGTGGGAGACGGTTGTGTCGTTCATTTGTTCATCCAACAACAACGTCAAGCGTATCTCCAAGATGTGTGACTCCTTGTGCTCCAACTACGGGGACCTTGTGGGGGACTACGAGGGTGAAAAGTTATACTCGTTTCCATCGCCCGAGTCTTTGGCCGGTCCAAGCGTGGAGGCCGAGCTCAGAAAACTCGGTTTTGGCTACAGGGCAAAGTACATCAACCAGACGGCCCACAAGTTTGTCAGCGATGAGTTCCCAGACATTTCCGAGGAGATCCTCTACAGCATGAGACAGAAGGACTACGAGACAGCACACCTGTTTTTGTTGCAGTTGAGCGGTGTGGGTCCCAAGGTGGCCGACTGTATCTGCCTTATGGCTTTGGACAAGCACGATGTGGTGCCCGTCGACACCCATATTTACCAAATCGCCATGCGTGACTACAAGTTCAAGGGCAAGAGGGACTTGAAGCTGATGACCCCCAAGTTGTACGCGTCCATCCACGACTTTTTCAAGGAGTTGTTTGGAGAGTACGCCGGCTGGGCCCAGACCATCTTGTTTGCAGCCGATTTATCTGACTTGAACAACGGTGTCAACATAAAGAACGAAGTGAAGGTAGAGATCAAAACTGAAGAGGGTGAAATCAAGCGTGAAATCAAGACTGAAATCAAGAGTAATGCCAAGAAGGTCGCTAGCAAGACCACCACCAAGGCCACCACCAAGGCCAACTCCACTGTTAAAAGCAAAGTCAAGATCGAGGTGAAGGAAGAACTGGATAACAAGGTGGTCAAGATGGAAAGCACCAAAACCATAAAAAGACCCATCAAGTCTGAATTTTCAATGGACATGAACGAGGAGCTCGAGATGCCCAAGCGTATTCGAGTTAGATAGACAAGGTTATAGGATTTAAAGGAAATATGTAATGAGTGTTTCTGTAGAGGGGCATAAGGGTAAACTTGTGAACCAAGGGGTATTTCAAAACCTCCAACACATCTCTTCGGCATATTCTTACACTGCTTCTGATACTTGATGGGACCCACAAAATCAGGAGAGTCATCCAACAGGGCGGTTGGTGTAGTGGTTAACATATTTGCCTTCCAAGCAGGTGACATGGGTTCGATTCCCGTACCGCTCATTTTTTTGATCTCCTCGGACTATCTTTTTGCCGGTTTAAGCGCCATTCTTCAACGCCAACTACTTCAATGACGGTAAGGTTGGCTCACTAGTATGTACAGGTTGCTCCTTTGAGTCACTACATGTGTCACCTGTCAATACTCTCAGTTTTATCTGTGGTAGAGGGGATGATGGCCTGCACTCAGGATGACTCAGCGCACATAAAATTTCAATATGTTCTTGGTCAAAGCCGTCCGTCACCGTATTCCCGTCCACATCACACGCCGTACGATAATGACAGCCATCAAGCTCAACGAAACAGAGACCCAGGTACGGAACCTTCTCCTTGAGTTCTGCAATCACTATAATGAGGGCCATCCGGAGCCGCTAGTGTTGAGGTTCACTGGAGGATGGGTCAGAGACAAGCTCCTCGGAGAAGAGAGTAACGACATTGATATCGCCATCAATCACCTTTCTGGAGAGGACTTTGCCACGAAGCTTTACGAGTACTTGCAAGCACAGGGGCGGAAAATTGAATCATCGCTTCACACTATCAAGAAGAACCCCGAGAAGTCCAAGCATCTCGAGACGTGTACCACCAAGTTGTTTGGCTTGGACATTGATTTCGTCAACCTTAGGTCGGAGGCATACACCGAGGACAGCAGGGTTCCCATTGTCAAGTACGGTACTCCCCATGAGGACGCCATGAGAAGAGACGCCACACTCAACGCTCTCTTCTACAACATCAACGAAGACAAGGTCGAAGACTTCACGTCCCGTGGTCTCGAGGACTTGAAGAACGGGATCCTCAGAACACCCTTGACTCCACTCCAAACGTTTTTGGATGATCCCTTGCGTGTTCTCAGACTTATCAGGTTTGCCTCGAGATTCAACTACACCATTGAGGAGGAGACGTTGAAGGCCATGTCTACAGACCAGGTCAAGTGGACGCTTATGCACAAGATCAGCAGAGAACGTGTTGGTGTGGAGATGGAGAAGATTGTCACCGGTGGTAACTCGGCCTACGGGTTGAGACTCATCAACTACGCCGGGCTCTCCAACAGCATCTTTGGGTTTGGCGACCTCACTTCGGAAGTGAACAAGTTGAACCTGCTGCAGGACTTGGCCAAGGTAGCAGAGCTTGAGAAAAAGGTGGAACATAACCTCGCTGCAGCCACCAACATCTATGAAACGTTTGACGATGTAGTGGCCGCCTCCAACACCAAGATTGGAGACATCTACAGGGCCATGCTTAAAAACGCAGAGCTCAGGCGAGCCTGGTGGTACTCAATAGTCCTTTTTCCCTACGAGCTGGGGGTGATGCTCAAGACCGACGGAAGAAAGCGTCAAGCACAAGGTGACATTGCAAAAACAGTTTTGAGAGGAGGCCTCAAGTCTAGCAATAACGACATCCAGAAAGTATCTACATTAATCAACAACAGGAACGACTCCCAAAAATACGTTGAAAACGACAATCTTCCCAGATCAGACTTGGGCTTGTATCTCAGAAGATTCGGCAACTTCTTGGATTTGGATCTCATCTTCAACTTGTATGTTGATTGTTTGGGCAGTGTCGACGAAAATGCAGCTGTAATTGAACCTACTGCCGAATCTCACTATGAACAAGCTGGTTTAAGAGAAGTAATCACAGAGAACTTGGCGAAGCATAATAAGTTTTTGAAAAGAATCGAGGATTTGAGGTTGAGAGACGTCCACGAGATGAAGTTGATAATAGACGGAAAGCAGTTGACAAAGGAATTGGGCCTCAAGCCAGGTCCATGGATGTCTCACATCAACAATGAGATTTTGATTTGGCAATTGGACAACCCAGACAAGTCCAAGGACGAGTGCTTGGACTTTGTGAGGGAGATTTTGCCAAAGTACGAGAACAAAACCAACTAGAAGGAATTGATAGAAGCATGAGGCATTGTGCCTATTTTGTAGCCACGGCAAGCAGCTCGTCATGCGGTGAGCTGCCTGTTCAACCTCGACACCCCAAACTCTATTTACGCAGTTATGTCGTGGAAGACCCTTTCCAAAAACGGTCGGCGCCACAAGATCCGTACTGTAAAGCATTTTGGGATTCTTATGCCAAAAGTAGCAACTCCATCTATCTAGGCCCACGTTCTGGAGTGTTCGAGAAAGCTAACCATCAGCCAGAGCGGGACCGGACCGGTAACCTACCTACAAAGACATACAAGATTGCGCATCTCATGTACAGCCATTGATGTTACCCGCGGCAGCGCAGTTGGCCAGAATGGGAAACAGGGTAGGCGATATCATCTGTCCGTCACCAGGCAGCGGCAAGGACTCGGCAAGAGTGGGTACGCGTCAAGGCAACGTTGCTAGCGTCACCGCCGGGTGGCTAAACCTGCCTCTCTGTGCTGGTGTCCTATCCCTTTGAAAGTTAGAAGAGACACGCCAAAAATGTCTGCGGCCTGCTGTCTGCTGCACTGATAAGGAACCGTTCCAGGCACCGCAGCTTGACACAAAAATGTGTCAAAAAACGAATCAATGCAAATCAAGCCTTTTTCATGTGAGTTTGACGTGAAGCGAGTGAGCGAGCCGAACGGCGCATACGTCACATCTTACACCACCAGCCGTCTTTTGTATTTCGTCGAGTTCCCACACTCTGAAGTCGATGTCGGGCCACGGCTAGGAGGTGAAAAGTCGTGTTGACAGCTCGTCTCTCGCGTCCTCACGGCACATATCCATCACAATAGAAAACAGCAAGGGCTGCATAACTGATTGCATCTGAAAGGTTGATGCCGTCGGGTCCCGTGGCATGTTTGCCAGTTAGAGGAGCACGCCACCGACACTTGTGGCTGTAAATAGCCCAATTGGTTAGCGTTACCGCGTCGAGTCATGACTCCCAATCAACAGTCAACAATGCATATGTCAATCGGCAAGCCGGTTGCCTGAAATTTCAATAAGCTGCGCGACTAGAAAAATGCATTTGCAGCAACTCCCCGAGATATAAATAAGCACCATGATCCAGGGTGGATATGGGGACCATAAACAATGAGAGTAGCTCAATTCTCGGCTATTGCGTCTGTGCTTGCCTTGGCTAGCGCCAAAGGGTTTGTGAAGTTGGACTTCGACGTCCACAGAGGAAAGGATGTTGTTGATGCCTTCGCCAAGAAGGAGATCGGCTTCGAGTGGGGGTTCAGCTACGGTGGAGATGAGCCAGCCGACTTCAGATTCGCAGATGACATCAAGATCCTCAACCAGCAGCAAAGCGGGTTCTACTCGGTCAACCTCTCGATCGGAAACCCATCCAGCAACGTCATGGTCTTGTTGGACACAGGGTCCTCTGACTTGTGGGTCAACACCGCAGACAACGATTTGTGTGCCAACGTGCTGTGCCAGGTCTTCGGGACCTTCAACACAGACTCCAAGACCTTGGTCAACAACGAAACCAAGTTCTTCATCCAGTACTACGACTACTCGTTTGCCGAGGGCTACTGGGGGCTCGACGAGGTCTCCATCAACGACCAATTGCCAATCCAAAACGTCACCTTTGGTGTTGCTGACCACTCCAACTCCTCCATGGGTGTGTTGGGAATTGGTTTTGTTGATTTGGAATCTTCTTACCCTGCCATCTACAACAACGTTCCAGTCTTGTTGAAGGAGCAAGACTACATTGAAAAGGTGGCCTACAGTTTGTACTTGGACCTGCCAAACGCTACTTCAGGAAGCATCATCTTTGGTGGTATTGACTACGCCAAGCTTGGAAGTAACTTGCAGACCATGGACATTGTCACCTACGATGGCTACTATGTTGACTTGGCCTTGCCTTTGACCAACCTCGCCGTCCACTTGGAAACCAGCAACGGTACCACCTCGGGCCTGTTTCCAAGCTCCAACTTCAGCAACAACACCTACTCCGTCTTGGACTCCGGAACCACTCTTGCTGTCTTGGACCCTCGTATTGCCGCCTGGCTCTACAACGAGGTTTACCCACAGGGCAAACCACGTTTTGAACTTGGTGGTTGGGAGATTCCTTGCAGCTATGTTTCTGACAAGAACTACCTTACCTTCACTTTTGACGACAAAGCTCTGATCCAGGTTCCTTTCACTGATGCAGCAGGCTACTCAGGCTATAACAACACCGACGGATCCCCAATTTGTATTCTTGGTATTACTCCTGGTTCTAACATCATTGGGGACATTGTCTTAAGACATGCTTATGTTGTGTATGATTTGGAGGACAAGAAGATCTCGTTGGCCAACGTCAAGTACACCAATGACGAAGATATTGTCATTATTACATAGGCGAGTTCAAAAGCTGAATGCACACGTGTAACTGATATAATGTAATCTGAGATGGTTTCACCCAGTATTCTTAAAGTAGTTCTACACACAAAACGCTTACCGTACAACATCTTAGTGCCGTCTTACGACTTGCAGGCGCAAAGCTGTTGCCCACACTGATAACGCTTATCTATTGCTGGCTACACTTCAAAGCATTGTTATTGAGATTCAAATTTCACAGATGTGCTTACTTACAACACATCATAGCATTCATTCATTTGACATCATAATTATCATCATAGCATCTAAAAGTTGTTCTTCATTACAACTGTCACGTTATATTTGACTTCCTGACATGCAGTGTCTCGCTTACTTGGATGCCTCAGCAATAAGGCCGTCCAATTTACCTTCGTCTCTGAGCTTGTAGACATCAAAGTCGGTACCAATGAACTTGCCTCCAATGAACACCTTTGGAACGTATCTGTTCTGCTCGGTGATGGACTTCAAGTAGGTGTGTAATTCCTCACCGTCGTCAGTGGTGTCCATCTCGACGATTTCCACCTTGTCCTTATCAGCGATCTCAGCAAAGAGTGCCTTGATCTTGGTACAGTCTGGGCACCAGGTCTAGATGTTAGAATTGGTCTTCAAAGCACGCAAAAACTCATACTTACGGTAGATCCAATGAAGATGGCGTTGGAGTGGATTAACTTTTCTGCCTTTTCGGCAACTTCTGGGGAGAATGACATGGTTTCTGGATCGTGAAGGAAACTGTCGATGAACCGTCTATTTATAATCGCGGAAAATTGCTGTGGCCGTTTATAAGTGTGGCCGCCGTTTGGCCAATTCTTCTCCAACAGTTCCTACAAGCACAACGCTATCCTTGCTGTTGCCGTTCAGAAGGGTGGCCGCCGCTTGGCCTACCAAAGGGGTTCTTCTAGCACAACACTATCCACAAGCATTTGTTTACGTTAGAAGACAATCACTTATGAGGCTAATGCCGAAAGTGGGTTATACTGCGTTTTAAAAAAAGCTCTGCTGTATATATCCGGGGGGTTTCCATAATGAAAGATAACGGTCGCCTGCTTGTGATACTTGTGCTGACAAAGGCAGTGTATTCCAGCCAATCTGTCTTCTTCGATATTGCCAAGCAGTAAGTGACAACGTGAGTGGGTGATAACATGCTTTACGTTCGACCTCACGGCTCTATGGCTGTGTTGCAGTTGCGGAGATCGGTTTGGTGAGAACTAAGTCTAGACTTAGTTCAAAGGTGTGTCTCCCAGACCTTCGTTAATACTTCCGCGGTCAAACATCAACCATAGCTGTTCTTCTAAGTAATGACATAGATAACTACGAATCTTTGGAGAAATACCTCAAGCAATGGCAAAGATGTTCGAGGAGGAGGCACTTGAATGTCTGACTGACAGAACATTGGAAGAGACTACTACTGCTTTGTAGGTGGCGGGTGTAATTTTAAATTACCTACATGCTAATTAGTTACAATATAGCTCAATTTGGCGTTGGCTGTCAAAGAGGACGTTGTTACCTCCAAAGACATATCCGCTCTGTGTAGAGTATATTTCCTCGCTACTGAACAAACTTCAGAAAAAGCGCAAATGGTTTAGTGGTAAAATCCAACGTTGCCATCGTTGGGCCCCCGGTTCGATTCCGGGTTTGCGCATTCTTTTTTGGCAGAACGAGTTTTGAGTTGGCTGCAAATTGTGATCATCGAAGTTGACAGCCAGATGATGGTACTCATGGGCAATTTTCACTATGCTTAAGAAATATGTATGCTGGATTGAGGTTAAATATGGTGTGTGGTACGGCAAAGTGAGCTGGCACCACCATGATTTTTGAGAACTCTAGTGACGGGGACGACAAATTGAACGTCTTCAACTTTGACTTGGGCAAATTCGATAATTTGCTAGGGTCCCAAAACAACGTGGGTGTAGGCGAGAATAACCATTCTGCTATTCCCAAATTTAGTCTTGAGTTTGGCTTATTGGAGCCTGCCTTTGGTCCACCACGCTCCAGTAGAGGAGAGTTTGCACAGATTACTCCCTTAGGGCTAGACGGAGGGTTCATGGGGTCTAAAGACCAGGAAGCGTTTAACCAAGGATCCGAAATTACTGAGTATGAGTTAAGCTCCCGTTTGCAGCCGCTGATTTTTGTGAGCGGCGTGCTGCGAGATGCAAGGTCAAGCATCAACTCTGACTCCAAGAAAGCTAAGGGCAACTTCGAACCAATGTTTGAGGATCAGGACGCCATCAACGAGTACACAAGTACGCAGGATAGCCCCAAGCTTGACTTCAAAGCTTCGAGCAGCCTTGAAATTCTAGACGCTCAGCTAGATATCTCCCAGCACTTCTCTCTAACAGACCCGTCCTATTCCCACAATGAGTTCTTTAACACAGACTACTCGCCAGATCTCTTAGACTCTGGCCTTGCTTTTGAAAACCTATTCAGCGCCTCCAACTGGAACCAGGATGCAATAAAGTGGTCAGATTCTGAGAAAACTAGCGTCAGTGCTTTTGTAACTCCCTACACCACTCCCGTCCAAGACTTTGACAAGCACAAACTCAAGAACCTCAACGGGTCCTTCCACGGCTTCCTCAATGGTTCATCCTGGGCCGACGACTTAAAAAGCTACTTCAGTGGTAACTGTAACCTGATTCAGGATTTGGAAGACTTGAGGCAGCATTTCCAAGACAACCCTAATGAGTCCCAAGAATGGTGTTGCCTGGAACACAAATCCTCCAACTTTGCAGTGGAACGTGTTTTCCAGCCAATCTTCATTGACCTCAAGAAGTCCAAAAAGCAAAGACCAGCCAGCTCCAAGCATAAATGCTTGACAAAGGCTCCCTGTGAGTATAATCCTACAATCTACCAAAGCAAGATTGAAATGGTTCTTCCATCCAACTTTGCTCGGAAGAACGTCACTCCGGAGATCATGGACGAAATCAACCAAAGGGTCCTGGACAGCAGCACTGGCCCTTGTGTCTACATTTCTAGGGTAAGGTACACTAGAGACATTAATGTGTTTATCAATAATAACCAGATAGACAAGTTAGTATACCAGACAGAAAACTTCACTACCAGGTATCCTTACAATCCGCAGATTGTAAGGTTTTTCACCCATGAGGGAAAGCAGATTCTGGAGACAAGAGATGGGCTCTGTCCATACTGTGAGGATATTCAGTTTTATAACATCAAGACGTCGGCATATGCCCAGCACCTAGCCTTCACACACGGTATCTCCACTCTGAATTTTCTAACGCCGGTTCCGTTGTTTCCCAAAATATATATGGTTGCAAAAAACGAGGTCAAGAATTTGCCACGCACACGGACAGCCCACTCCCATCCTCGACCCGGGGTTGTCTGTCCCTGCTGCTTCAAAATTATTGAAGCTGGGTGCTCGACAGTGACCAAGGACACAAGACCCTTGACAAACTACTTACGACATTTTAAAGAAAATCATTTTACAGGCAAAAGTGATAGCTTAAGTGAAATGGTATATAAATTTTGAAACAAAAAAGATACTCTATAAATACTTGTAGCACATAAACGTTGGTGGTTTCATCCAGTCTGAAACACACGCGGGTCTTCCAGAGCCCTCAACAAGGGTTCCGAAGCCTAAACAAGGGTCTTTGCAGCATCGTAGTCTCTCTTCAACTTTTCCCTGTATTCGAGAGAACCGTTCAAAGGCCCGTCAATCATTTCTTGGGTGACACCGTCACTAATCAAGGTTTGCCAGTTCTTTCTTCTGGTGAAACCGCCTTGAGCAAATTGGAAGTCTCTGAAAGCCTTCATGATGTCTTGTTGGGTTTCGGCGACAAAAGGCCCGTAGTGGACGGTTTCCTGGTTCAAGACCTGGCCACCAATCAAGGCCATTTCAGATGGCTTGCCGTTGTTTTCAACCACAATCTTGTCACCATCGGTGTTGAAGAAAACGTTCTGGAAGGTGTTGACCTTCTTTCCGTTCACCTTGACATCACCTTCCAAGACATAAAGGAAGTAGTTGACGTTAGGGTCCACCTTTTGTTCATACACACCGTCCTTCTTCATCTTGATAAAATAGTACTCCATAGGAGTGTATGCCAACTCCTTGACAGACTCCACGCCGTACGAGTTACCGGAAATGACCTTGACTTCAAGGTTACCGTTTTGCTCAACAACTGTAGGGATCTCCCAGGATCTCAAGTCTCTGTATCTAGGTTCACATTCCTTCAAGTCATGGGGCAAGTCAACCCACAATTGCAATCCGACGGTGGGAGAGCCATCATCGTTGGGTACAGGCATCTCCGAATGCACAATACCCTTACCAGCAGTCATGAATTGCAAGTCTCCCTCGTACAAGATACCCTTAGAACCAGTGAAGTCCTCGTGTGCCATTCTGCCGTGAAGAAGCAAAGTGACGGTTTCCTGACCTCTGTGTGGGTGTTCTGGGAACCCCAGCTTACCGGAACTGGAAAAGTGGTCAAACATAAGGAAAGGATTATGCGATCTCTTGTTCATGAGTCCAATGGAACGACGCACCATGGCCCCGGCTCCCTCTGGAGTCTCAATAGCGTTCACAATAGTGTTGATAGTTCTTAACATTCGGATTGGTTTTGGTTTTTTTGATGAGCAGATACAACTTTGAGGTCGATTTGCTTGCCTTTTATATTCGTCCTGGATCACCTCTTTTAGTAATCTTGACTAAACGGTCCGGCACATAATTGTAAGGATTACAACCCCGACCAGGCTCCAGAACACCATTAGAAAGAGCTAGAACAGGCGGGAAGAGTCATGATCTTGCCAGAAGGTGCTGGATAGAACTCAACGGGTCATTCAATTGTGGTTATGGCTTCTCAGGCGGTTCTGTGGTTGGTGTCTGGGGCAAGCTGCTTTCTGTCGATGCGCACGGCTGAAGCATCGTATTTCTAAGAAATGAGCAACGCTATTTTCAATCTTCCGGACAAGGAGGAAGTACGGCACTGAGGGTGAGCGTGGTGGCCCAGCCAAAGCATGACCAATAGGCTAGATAGAACCTCTCCTTGCCACTTGTGCGAAGGAATACTAGGATTCCGCTGGCTTCCTTCTCCAACATCGTCTCCTTGGTATCCCCGCACAAACTTAGCTTTCGGAATGCACTGCTCATAATCCGCCTCCCATAGTATTTCACACTACAAACTTTAGTCATTTATTGCCTCAGTAAAGCTTGCTTTTGTTCTGGCCAATGGCCAAACCATTCTTAGTAAGTTTTGTAAGGCTGACACATGCCCAGCGCGACTCTTACAATTTTTTGAGTAAGAACTTACTAAAGCAACTAGAAGGGCAAATGGATGACCGAGCAGGTTCAGAAATAGGGTATTGAGAACCTGGGAGTAGGTCAGGTGAGTGTTGGTTGGTAACTACCTGGAAATGGGACGAAAAACTTTGTTTCTACGTGGTCTGGAGGTGTGTTTGGCTTTTGGTGGATGCGTGGGCCATGTTAGTAATCGACTCTTCGGGTAAGTGCGCTTACGTAATGGCCGAGATGAAATAACGGTTGCAGCCAATGCATAGAACGTTAGGGGCAGAACAGACTCAAAGAAGTGACAAGGGTGGGCTTACTGCCGGGAATGGTCGATGTTGCATCATATTGAGTGATGTTTCGTTGGTTTGGTGATTAACGTTGGGAAAACTGTTGGTGCTACTCCGCTCCCACTAACGACTTCATTAAGCGAAGACTTACCTGTAGGCTCATAGAATCCCTATACGACACCATACGCCTCCAGTTGTCTCTCTTGTCTACCTCAGACTAGCTCCAAGATGTCTGATTCATGCTTTTGTGTGCAATTGTCATCTTTCTTGCCCTGAGTGTCTGGTTCGTACTGTCGAAAAGCAGTGCCACTCTAAACCTAAGCTTCCAATTAACAATCCAGAGTAGTCGCTGTTACATTTACAAGTGTTCAAACCTAATAACATCATTTCTAATGTCTCCTGTCGTCCCCCACTTACGTTGCTCAGTGGCAGCCCCATCGTTGTCAAGCTGCTTCCCCAGAAAAAGCTCGTGCGAAACGGCCTGCAGCAGGTACGTACGCTGCATCCCACATTCTTCCTCCGCACATGCTAGCTGTCTTCTATCTTTCAAATAACCCCCTGATGGACGTCTAATGTATCTCTTAGCAAAGCATAGACATTCCTGGTTTCGTTGCACACTACTAACAATAAAGACCCGGTACCGGCGCAAGTCCGAGCGGGTTGCAATAAATTGTCCTGTTTCGGAAACTATAGAAAGTGCATCATGTGTATCCCTAGACAGTCACCAGTCTAAAACTTTAATCAAACTTTAAGCCAAACCTCTCTAGTAACTTCTCTCTTTCCACCCTAGGTCCGTCAAACTATCTCCAACTCGTATAGCCCCAATAACAACAATACATACTCAGAAGTTCACACATACTCAAATTTACTCGTTTTTTCAAAGATAAATTCGTGAGTCACCAACAGAAAAAAATCAGCTAAGGCCACTATGTCTAAGGTTGAAAAGGTCTCAATCTTGGGTAAGGATAGTATCCATGTCGGGTACAGTATCCAACAACACATTGTCGAAGAAGTTGTCAGTAATTTGGCATCATCCACCTATGTTATAATCTCAGATACCAACATGGCCAGCACCGGGCCATACACTGCATTGGTGAGCAAGTTCAAGGAAGGATTGGCACACAGAAGACCCGAGTCCCGTTTGATCACCTTCAACGTGTCGCCGGGCGAGAACAACAAGAACCGTGAAACCAAGGCCAAGGTCGAGGACTTCTTGTTGGACAAGGGCTGCACCAGAGACACTGTTATTCTTGCTGTCGGTGGAGGAGTCATTGGTGACATGATTGGGTTTGTCGCTGCCACCTTCATGAGAGGAGTCAGAGTGGTCCAGGTCCCAACCACCTTGTTGGCCATGGTTGACTCTTCTGTCGGAGGCAAGACCGCCATTGATACCCCATTGGGTAAGAACTTTATCGGCGCCTTCCACCAGCCAGAGTACGTTTTCGCCGATGTTTCCTTTTTGGAAACTTTACCAACCCGTCAATTCATTAACGGTATGGCCGAAGTTGTCAAGACTGCCGCCATCTGGAACGAAGAAGAGTTCACCAGATTGGAATTATTTGCTCCTACTTTCTTGGACGTTGTCAGCTCTACCCAGCACCAAAAGGACTTGACTTCCATCAAGCAAGACTTGGTCAAGACCGTCTTGGAGTCTATCAGAGTCAAGGCTAGTGTGGTTTCTTCCGATGAGAAGGAATCTGGTTTGAGAAACTTATTGAACTTTGGTCACACCATTGGGCACGCTATTGAAGCCATCTTGACCCCAGAGGCCCTCCACGGTGAGTGTGTCTCCATCGGTATGATTTTGGAGGCAGAATTATCTAGATACTTGGGGATCTTGTCTCCTGCCGCCGTTGTGCGTTTGTCAAAGTGTCTTGATGCCTATGGCTTGCCGGTGAGTGTCGATGACAAGGGTTTCTTGCCAAAGATTGGCGCTAAGAGATACAACTTGGACTTGGAAGTCTTGATTAAGAAGATGGCCATCGACAAGAAGAATGACGGAAGTAAGATCAAGTGTGTTTTGCTTGAAAGAATCGGTAAGTGCTACGAATTGAAGGCCCACCAAGTGACCAAGAAAGACCTTGGTTTCGTCTTGACTGACGAGGTTTTGGTGCACCCATTCAACCCCAAGAACGCTTCTACCGTTGTTGTTCCTCCAGGTTCTAAATCCATTTCTAACAGAGCATTGATTTTGGCTGCTTTGGGTACAGGTACTGTCAAGATCAAGAACTTGCTTCACTCTGACGACACCAGACACATGTTGAACGCCGTTTCTGTCTTGAAAGGTGCTGAAATTTCTACTGAAGACAACGGTGAAACCGTTGTTCTCACTGGTAATGGTGGTCTGATGGTTGCCTGTGATGAAGAAATCTACTTGGGTAACGCTGGTACTGCTTCTAGATTCTTGGCCACAGTCGCAGCTCTTGTGGGTGTTAACCCAGAAGGTACTTCTGATGTGCTTTTGACCGGTAACGCTAGAATGCAAGAAAGACCAATCGGACCTTTGGTCGATGCTCTTAGATCCAACGGTTCCAAGATTGAGTACAAGAACAGAGAAGGATCTCTTCCTTTGAAGATCACAGCTGGTAAGGGCTTGAAGGGTGGTAGAATTGAATTGGCAGCCACCATCTCCTCTCAGTACGTCTCTTCTATCTTGATGTGTGCTCCATACGCCCAAGAAGAAGTCACTTTGAGCTTGGTTGGAGGAAAACCAATTTCCCAATTGTACATCGACATGACCATTGCCATGATGAAGTCATTTGGTATTGAAGTTACCAAGTCCACCACTGAAGAATACACCTACCACATTCCAAAGGGAACCTACGTAAACCCAGCCGAGTACGTTGTTGAATCTGATGCCTCGTCTGCCACCTATCCATTGGCATTTGCAGCCCTCACTGGTACTACCTGCACAATTCCTAACATTGGATCTCTGTCACTTCAAGGAGATGCTAGATTTGCAGTCGATGTTCTCAAGCCTATGGGCTGTAAGGTGGAACAATCCTTAACTTCTACTACAGTCACTGGTCCACCACTTGGCAAGTTGAAACCTTTGCCACATGTGGATATGGAACCAATGACGGATGCATTTTTGACTGCATCTGTTGTTGCTGCAGTTGCAAAGGACGAAAAGAAGACAACCACCTCCATCACAGGTATTGCCAACCAAAGAGTCAAGGAATGTAATAGAATTGCAGCCATGGTCACTGAATTGAGCAAGTTTGGTGTTGAAGCTGGCGAATTACCAGATGGTATTGAGATCCACGGTGTCGGTCTCAACGACTTGGTCACTCCTAGCGGTAGAGGTATTCATTCCTACGACGACCACAGAGTTGCCATGTCCTTCTCCTTGTTGGCTGGTTTGTGCAAGGACCCAGTCTTGATTCAAGAGAGATCGTGTACCGGTAAGACATGGCCAGGATGGTGGGATGTTTTGCATACCAAGTTTGGTGCCGAACTCGATGGCCACCAAGAACCAATCGAGAGAAGTGTGCAAACTAATGGCAACAAGTCCGTTGTCATTATTGGTATGAGAGCTGCTGGTAAGTCCACTATTTCGAAGTGGGCCTCTTCTGCATTAGGCTTTGACGTTGTTGATTTGGACCACTTGTTTGAAGAAAAGGTTGGTGCAGAAATCAGAGACTACATTAAAGCCAATGGATGGGAAGAATTCCGTCGTATTGAAGCCGAAATTGTCCAGGAAGCTCTCACCACTTACGGCGAAGGTTACGTTATTGCTACTGGTGGTGGTGTTGTTGAATCTGAAGAATCCAGAAAGTTGTTGAAGTCTTTTAAGGGTATTGTGTTGCACTTGCACCGTGATATTGACGAAACTGTTGAATTCTTGTCTCAAGACACTACCAGACCTGCCTTTGTCAGTGAAATCAAGGAAGTTTGGGAACGTAGGGAAAAGTGGTACCATGAATGCTCTAACCATTACTTCTACAGCAGTCACTGCGGTAACGAAGTTGAATTCCAACACTTAAGAAAGTCTTTCACCAACTACTTGAGAACCATTACCGGTTTGCAAAGAGTTGAGATCCCAACCACCAGATCTGCATTCGTTTCTTTAACCTACCCAGATTTGCAAGAAACTACTTCCACTTTGGAAGAGGTTTGTGCCGGGTGTGAAGGAGTTGAATTGAGAGTGGATTTGTTGAAGAGCTACGATCCTAGCTACGTTGCCAGTCAAACTGCTATTTTGAGAAAGTTTGTCAGCATTCCAATCATCTACACTGTGAGAACCAAGTCTCAAGGTGGTAAGATTGACGACGATGACTTGAAGACCATTGAAAGCTTGTTGATGGTTGGTATCAAGTTGGGAGTTGAATACTTGGATCTTCAGTTGACCTACCCTCCTAAGTTGATTGACTTGGTTTTGAAGAACAAGAAGTTCACCAGAATCATTGCCTCCCACCACGATGTGACTGCTGAATTGAAGTGGAACCACATTGAATGGAAGAACAAGTACAACCAGGCTGTTCTTTTCGATGCTGACGTTGTCAAGTTTGTTGGTTCCGCCACCAGCTTGACCGACAACTTGGCCTTGGAAGAGTTCAGATTGCAGAACAGCACCAAGCCGTTGATTGCCATCAACATGGGAGAACAAGGGAAGTTGTCGCGTGTCTTGAACACTGTGTTGACTCCTGTTACCCACGACTTGTTGCCATTCAAGGCCGCTCCTGGGCAATTGACCATCAAAGAAATCAACAAGGCATTCTCTGAAATTGGTGGCTACACCGAAAAGAAGCTCTATGTTGTTGGTTCTCCAGTCTCCCACTCCCGTTCTCCAGCCCTTCACAATGCTGGGTACAAGGAATTGGGGTTGCCATACACCTTTGACAGATTTGAAAGCGCTGACGCCAAGGAGGTTTACGACAAGGTGATCAAGCAGCCCAAGTTTGGAGGGTTGGCCATCACCATTCCTTTGAAGCTTGACTTGAAGAAGTACGCGGACGTTCTCTCGGACGCTGCTGCCGCCATTGGCGCCATCAACACCTTGGTTCCATTGGCAGACGGCAAGTTGTACGGTGACAACACCGACTACGTTGGCATCATCCAATCCTTCACCAGAGCCAATATCCCAAGCATCGAGTACATGGATGTCCTGGGTTTGGTTATTGGCGGCGGAGGTACCTCGCGTGCAGCCATCTACGCCTTGCACGAGTTGGGATGCAAGAAGATTTACATCATCAACCGTACCAGCTCCAAGTTGGTTGAGATCAGAGACTCGTTCCCAGCCGAGTTTGGCATCGAGATCTTGGACTCGGAAGCTGAGATCGACGCTGCGGCTCCTGTTCTGTTGACTGTGTCGTGCGTTCCAGCAGACCGTGACATTGATCCAGCCTTGCTCACCAAGATTGAAAAGTTGTTGCATAAGGGTAAGACGGCGGAACTTGACATTGCCCCTACGCTCTTGGAAGCCGCCTACAAGCCAAGAGTCACGCCTGTGATGAAGGTTGCTGAGAAGTTTGGCTGGAACGTGATTCCAGGTGTTGAGATGTTGGTCAACCAAGGTGAGAAGCAGTTCAAGGTTCACACCGGCTACACTCCACCTTACAAGCTTATTCATGAAGCTGTTGTTAGCGAATAGATTAGATATAGACGAGAGGTGCGTGAAGTAGACAATACATTGTGAGTTTTGTGAGTGTAGTAGGGGAGGTGGAGATGGTGGGGTTGCTGCAAAGTAGCAGCTGTTACAGTATAAGGAAATCAGAACGCCTTGGGAGCCAGCTGAAAATCAGAACCCCTTGAGAGCCAGCTTAAAATCAGAACCCCTTGGGAGTCAGCTGAAAATCAGAACTACTTTGGCCAGCTCAGGCAGATCCAACTCAGAGAGACTGGCTACTGGAATTTGCAACCAAAACAGCGGAATTCGGAGGCTTTGCAGCGGAATTCAGACCGGCTGAACAGCCCGCTGCAGCGGAATCAAAGCCAGCTAGAAATCACAACCAGAGAGCACCAAAATCACAACCAAAATCACAACCAGCTGAACAGCAGACTCACCCCGCCTACATGTGTCTAGTCCCCTTCTGATTAGCTCCCACTTCCCACTCCCACCTACGATCACACGATTGCTGCGCCGGAGAGGATCCGGACCTTTGCCGCACATGGCCTGGAAGCGCTCTTACATAAGCACCCCCTGAGGTTGCTTTTCCGTAGCGATGGCTGGGGAAGTCCGGAAAAGTCGATGTGGACGCTAGAGGCCGATCTCCAGCACCCACCGCAGGTGCCTGCCGCACGTCAAGGTGCCTGTCAACTGCAGAGTGTCACTGTCTGCTGTCAATGTATTCCCTTCTGTGACCAAAGCGGAAAAAGATCCAGTGATGAGACCAAAAAAGAAAAGTGGAGAAGGGTCTCAGAAAAGTCCATCATACATACGTGTTCGAACAATAGGACCCCGTAGACGAGTAGAAGTGTGTGTACAGTATATAAGGAGTACACTAGAGTGACAGTGGCAACGCCTCTACTGCTGGCTTGTTGCTAGATCACCTCCCAGCAGCCCTTCCGCCGTGAGGTTCGGTGTTTAGCGAGGCACTCCGTCTCATCCCGGTTCTGTGTGCAGGATCGAAGGTTTTCTGGGAGACGGGCAGGATGGGCTGATGTACTCCGAAGGCAGTCCGAAGGCGTGGAGGCAGGCGGTTGGTGGAGCGAGTCAAAAGCAGCCGCCAGCAGCAGCGTTCCCCACCTGGACCCCCCGTTCCTAAGTCCCTTGGCCAGAAACAATTTTCCTCGATTCCCCTCATATAAAAAAGGTTTCAAGCGCATTTCAAAAAAAGTAAACTACAAATGATCACTCTAGCAAGAAGAAGAGCCATCGGTTGGACAAGCAGCAGACAGTATTTTCTAGGGCTGTTGCGGGAGATCAAAGGCGAGCTCTGGGGCAAGCCCGGGGCGATCGAACCGGACGAAGAGTCCAACCCGTACATCCAGTACCCGCTAGTCACCAAGGAACAGCTCCGCAAGATTTCGTATGACAAATTCAAATTGGACTTTGGGTACAACTCGTACGCCCACCACTCGACACACCTGGACCCGATGATCCACTCGTTGTCGGACTTGACGGTGCCCACGGACTTGACGTCGCTTCTCCCCAAAAGACGGCCGCACGGCAGCCCCATCGACACGCTCTCCATCAAGGCGGGCGATGACGCCATGTTGGTGTCGCCGTCGGTGTTGGCCATCGCAGACGGTGTTTCGGGGTGGGAGTCCAAGGGCGAGCAGTGCAGCAGCGGAATCTGGTCCCGTCTGATGGTGGAGACGTTGAGTCGCTTGATGACCGAGTACAAGTTGTCGCACGCTCCACACCACTTGAACAACAGGGACATAGCCCAGATCTTGGACGACTCCTACTTGCATACGTCCCACTTGATGGACCTCCAGAGCTTGCGGGGCTCACTGACGTTGATTTTGGGTATGTTGAGCGGCGAGTACTTGAAGATGATCTCCATCGGCGACTCCAAGCTCTACATCATCCGAGACGGCCACATTGTGCAAACCAACGAGGAGCAGTTGGTGAGCGAGTTGTGCCCACAGCAGATCGGCACCCAGACCTTGGGCCAGTTGCCCTCGGAGATGGCCTGGGTCGGCTCCACCAAGTTGGAGGTGGGCGACATCATCGTCATGTGCTCCGACGGCATCTCAGACAACTTGTACGAGTGGGAGATCTTGCATTACGTCGACGAGTACGCCAAGTTGACCCTGAAGCAGATTGCAACAAAGTTGTTGATCAAGGCCAAGGAAATCGCCTTTGACGACTACGCCTACACTCCCTACAACGAAAAGGTCAATGCGTTGCCCGAGAAGTTTGGCAACAACGTCAGCAAGGGTGGCAAGTTGGACGACATGAGTATCTGTGTGGCCAAGGTTGTCAAAAACGAGACCCTTGGTTGATTGCTATGCTCCCCAACAACGAAAAGGTATTAGAATGGCAACTTCATCTGGCAATATGCCAGCCTCATCATACGTGTGCTAGTGTGTGTTCACATTCTTAGCAGACATTCTTGGGAAAAGGAATATAGGTCCACATTGTGGATGGCATCGGTAGTTATAGGGTATAGGAGTTCACCAAAGTGGACAATAAATGGTTTAGCCAGTGTGTGTATATAAGCATGGTTGCATCTTTGCAGATAAACGGGGCAAGCCAATATACGAGGGAACCCCAAAATTCGTGGCACCCCCTTTGGAAACTGTTTCTGAAAACCGGGTTTGCTAGTCCTTTGGGGCCACTATTGCTTCGGGTCCACTAGTCTTTTGTGGGTACTCACCTCTGTGCTGCCCAACTCAGCACTGGGGCCAAGAGGAATTAAGATTGCATGTACACCTGTATCATGGTGCCGCTGGGCTGTCCCCCGCTCAGCCTCAGCTTTGGGAGCAGACAGCGTGTCAGTACTTTTGCCAGATGTCTCTGCTACAATAGGAGTAGGTGGCGCCTTATCGAAGCAACCCGACGTCGATGGCAACTGGCAGGTTTCAGCCGTGACGATGATATCATTTTTCCATTTGCAGCCGGTCGGAGTTCCGCGGCCGCCAGTGTTTCCGAATCGGGACTTTTCGCCGGCGGCTGGGGACCCTCGCACACGGCGATGGCAAACCATAAGCGTTTAGCCTTTGCCACTGGCATCATCCCAAGGAAACGGTTTGGACCATTGTTGTTGGCTCTCCACGTTTTGCAGTCAAAGCGGCGGATGCCCGTTCTAGAAAGTTCGAATGCTGGGCGGATGCTGCTTGCCTGAATGACAAGCTTTCTTTGCCCCGGCAACGGGTATTCCACCGATACGAGCTGAGACGGGAGTATATAACCTGGCCGATGCCATCGACCAGAGAAACCAGTAAATAACCTCACCTTACAATCTACGCTTACAATGTCTACTCAAAAAACTGTTTTGATCACCGGTGCTTCTTCTGGTATCGGGTACGCTCTCGCCAAAGAATTTGCAACCAAAGGGTACAAGGTGTACGCGGGTGCCAGACGCTTGGAGTTGATGGAACCCCTCAAGCACCTTGGTGTCACCACCTTTGAGGTGGACGTCACCTCCACCAAGAGCATCAGAGAGGCCCACCAGCTTCTCCAGAACATGGGCTTGGACAGGTTGGACGTCTTGGTCAACAACGCCGGCGTCCAGACCATGGCCCCAGCCCTCGACTTGGACGACGACCAGATGGAAAAGACCTTTGCCGTCAACGTCTTTGGTCCTATGCGTGTCACCAGAGAGTTCGCCGACTTGGTTATCAAGGCCAAGGGAACCATTGGCTTCACTGGCGCCCTCCTCGGCCGTGTTCCTACTCCCTGGACAAGCGACTACTCCACCTCCAAGGGTGCTCTTTTCCACTATGCCAACGTTCTTAGAACCGAAATGAAGCCTTTGGGCGTCAAGGTGATCCATTTCACCACCGGCGGGGTTGAAACCCAAGCCGCTGCCCTTGCTAGGCACACCTCCTTGTCCGACTCGTCCATCTACAGTCTGCCAGAAATGAACGAATCGCTCTCTCTTATGAGTGAGTGTAGCCGTGACAAGGACTTTATTGCTCCAGAAACCTACGCCAAGCAAGTCGTCAAGGACTACGAAAGGGCCACCTTCAAGAGCTTTGACTACTTTAGAGGTACTGGCTCTTGCGGAATCTGGTCCTTCTACAATAACTTCCCTCGTGGCTTCTCTGATTGCGCAATGCTGAAGGGGTTCAAGTTGGATGAACTTTCCGTTGCCTTGAAGAAGAAGTCTTTTGAAGGCAGCCTTGACGAGAAGGCCGTTTAGATTGTCTCAATAGCCGTATGGCATATTTAATATGCAGGACGCAATTTGCAGCCATTTGTTTTTATACTGTATAGCGATTCCTAGCCACTTGTGAATAAGTCTTTATAATAAATCTCTTAATGAATAGACCAATTGTAGTGCTGTTTGATTGTATGGTGAGTTGCTCCTTGTTCTCTCTATTGTTCTCCCTCTTCAAAGTTCGTACAGCGCAATAACATACATCTATATTATTCTATAACTTTTCTTTACTTATATACAAGTTTGCTTTACAAGTTTGCAATCTCGGAGAAATATTGTCTCAAGATCAAAGCAAGCATCAGAGGCAACTCGTTGATGTCTCTGACAACCACGTAGAACTCGAATGGGAAAGAATCCAAGTACTTGTCCACCTGTAATTTCATGTTGCCCATGGAGTCAGGAACATAACTAACTTGGGACATATCCAAAATGGATTCCTTCGAGTTGATACCATCAATAATGACAAAAACAAGCATAACCTTTTCTTCACGGGCCTTTCTAACCAATCTTTGAATTGTAGCGTGGTCTTCACAAACACCATCGGAGATGATGATTTGAAGCTGCCACAAATCGCTCAGAGAGGTTGCTCTGGCCTCGTCGAAGATCTTCAACGAGGAGGAACACAATTGCTTGATATCCGTCTTGGTCTGTTGGAAATCAAACCATTGGAATATTCTGGCACCAGACTCTTGGTTGTTGAAAGGTCTGTCAAATGGATGAACAACCTTGACATCTTCACCAAATCTGACAATGGAGAGTCCACCGGCTTCCAATTGAGTCAAAGCCTTGGAAACCAATGCGATACTGTGGAATGCCAATTCTGTGGACTTGGATTCACTCATGGACTTGGAGTCATCAACAGCAATCATAATTTGATATTGTCTCTTGGAAGGTTTGGTTCTACGTAACCAAATCTTATCCTTACGGAACTCAGAGGCAATATAAGTGATGATTCTCTTCATATTCAATCTCTTACCCGTCTTGTAGTCACCCTTGAGTTTGGTAGCCAAGGTAGGTTCCAAGATCAAACGGAGCTGTTCACTTAATCCTGCAGCCAATTCCTGGGTAGAGATTTCAGAGTGCTTCCACAACTCACGAGCGGTTTCAATGTCCATTGGAGGAACCAATGACGAATCGTCCGAAACATCCTCAATTTGGAGTTTTTCATCGGTCTCTTCATCGTCAGTGTCAATCTCCATCATGTTTGCGTTCATGACGTCAAACTCTTCCTTTGGTTTGCGTTCGCCAATGAATGCACCCTTGGTCTTACCCTCAAAGTCACCATCGGTTTCTTGTTCGTTCTTGACTTCTTCAAGACCTTCGGTGTTTTCTTGGGTTTCTTCGGTCTTGACGGTTTCGTCAGCCTGGTCAGGTTGCTCATTTTGGTCGGTTTCAAGATCATCATCAATAGCCTTGTCTTCGTCAATGGATTGAATCTGGTCCTTATCAGCAGCACCCAATGCTTGAGTTTCGTGCTCAGCATTGGCCCCGTCAACGTGTTCAAACTCGTCGGGTCTTTCATTAGCAGCTGCTTCTTCCTCTTCTTCCTTAGATTCGCTGGCTTGCTTAATCTCTTGTCTACGACGGTGGAATTCCTTCAAAGAGTCTCCCAATTGCTTAAGCGATTCCTTTGCTTCGTCACGAGCAGCGTCATCTTGAGCAGCATCTTCTTCGGTATCTTGCTTTTGGGTTTCGCTAGATGCTCCTCCAGTTGCGCCCAAGTCGTCGTTTTCTTCCATGACTTTATTGTCGGCACCTTCACTCTTTTCACCGGCTTCCTGTTTGGTTGAGGTTTCCATGTCGTCGTTTTCTTGGTCATCTCCACCGTCAACACCTTCAACAGCATCTTCCCCAGGAACGGCGTCAGGAGCACTATCCTTGTCGTCCTTGTCGTTGGAAACCTCTTCGGTTTCAGACTCTGGTTCGGCTTCTGGGTTTTCCCCGTCTTCGCCTTCACCTTCTTCTTCATCTTGCTGTTCTTCATCTTCTTGGTTTCCATCGGCTTGTTCGACTTCTTGCTCTTCGCCTTCTAACTCGGCAGCATCTCCCTCACCGGCATCAGGCTCCTCCATTTCTTCGTCCTTCATGTCATCGTCAATTTCCATGTTTTCGTTGTCACCATCAAAATCTTCATTATCATCTTGTTCTTCTTCTTCCTTGTCTTCACCTTCTTCGTCTCCGTCAAGGTTCATGTCTTCTGGCAAGTCCATGGTTTCGGTTTCTGGGACTTGGTCGTCAATCTTTTCATTTTCATCGTTTCTGACTTCGTCTTCTTGTTCACCGACATCTTCTTCTTCACCATCTTCGCCTTCTTCAGCTTCATCACCATCTTCAGCTTGTTCAGCATCATCTGGCTTTTCGTCTTGACCGTTGTCTTCTTGTTTATTGTCCTTGTTTTCTTGACCTTCAGTCTCGTTGGCTTCCATATCTTCATCCTTGGTAGAGTTTTCAGGCATCTTATCAGATTCCTTTTCTTTGTCGTTCTTGGCTTCTTCATCCCACATCTTTTCATCAACAGCGTTAGGATCCAGGTCATCGATGTCGTCGACTTCTTCGTCCAAGTCATCTTCTCCCTCTTCTTGGTCGTCTTCGTCATCCTTGTCTTCCTGGTCGCTGAGCTCTTCCACATCACCTGCCATGTCGCCTTCAATGTCAACAGCATCGTCATCGTCTTCTTCTTCATCTCTGTCTCTCTTCTCCTCGTTCGGCTGTTGCGCTTGTTCTGACAAATCTTCGTCATCTCCAACGTCGTTAGAGTTGTTTTCTGCACCTTCACCATCACCTAAACCAGTACCATCAGTTAAGTTCTGGTCTTCCTTTTGTTCGGTAGGTGGTTCTGGTTCACAGAAACCCTTGGTAGCCAAAGTATGAAGAGAAGTACCCAAAATAAAAGTAGCATGACAAGTGTCAACGTAGTTAGCTCTTGCTTTACTTGCAACATGCCAACACATGGCGTAGTATTGTCTAAGCAATGGCAAGGTGAAGGCAGATAATGCAGAAACTAAGCTACTGGATTCAGAAGTGTGAGCAACACCAGCAATAGCTTCAAAACAAGCGTTGAGGCGCTTGATAATAATGTTGTATCTAAGAGACTTGATCAATTGGAATACACGTTGTTGGGTTAACTTGAACCAGTCGTCTTCTTCTTCAATGGCTACTGTTAATGGAGTAATCTTTTGAGTAGACACCAAAATAGCTTGAGACAATTGGCGGAAAGCAACTTCAATGTCGTCGAGGGATGTGCCACTAGCAGGCTCTTCGTCCTGTTCGGACTTGAGGTTGTTAATCCATTCAATAACAATCTCACCAATGAACTTCTTGGAGGAGTTCCAAGATTGCAACTTTGCAAGCAAGCTGTTCTTGAAGTTGACATATTGGTCAACAATGTCAGTTTCAACACCAAACTTCACATCAAACTTGTCCAAAGCTTCTTGCAATTGTCTGATACCAAACTTGAATTCCAAGAATGGACCTTCTCCTGCAACTGTATGAGCATAGTCTAAGATTCTAGGCAACCCGTTGACAAATGCACCCACAGTAGACAAAGAGACTGGTTGCGTAAGCGTCTTTCCTTCTATTTCAGCCAAGTTCTTCATAGACTTGAATAAAGAGTCAAGTTGCTGAAGCCCCAGAGCCAACTTTTGCAATGGTTGTCTGGTAACAAATAAAGAATGAACCAAGTTTTCTGCTGCAGCCAACCCCTTCTGGGCATCCATTGGTGGAACATCGTCTGCAACGGAATTGACCAGAACACGGAGTCTAGGCATCAAGTCCAAGATTCTATAGTAATGAGTAGTCTCTTCAAAAGCAGTACCATCAAAGGTGGCAGATTCACTCAACAATTCGTTTATTGAATGAACAATGCCTTCCAGAATGGCCATCTTGATACCCATTTGCTTCAATTCTTTTAAAGTATCACTCAAGAGCTTACGCTTTTGAGTCTTGAGGGCAGCTATAACCTTCTTGTTTTCCTTGGTCAACTTGGTTGGGGTTTCACGACGAAGTCTGTCCATGTCAGCAACAACCTCCTTAGAATAGTCGTATAAGGAAGGAATTTCAAGACTTTCCAACTGAGAACTATAGACTTCCATGTTTTTATTAACAAGAGACAAATCTTGCAATCTTTTTGGTCTCTCGCTCCAAGTAGGGAATTTGCTGACAATTTCCTTAACATCCTTGGCTTCAACGGGCTCAATGACCTTCTTTTCAAACATATCAGCTTCAAGTTTGTCTTGAACTCCTGATTCGATAATTGAGTTGACAGGAGTGTTGAGAAGAGTTCTGTAGGAACGAACCAACTTGTACAAGGCATTGTGAGATCTTCTAGCAGATTGCTTAAGAGCGTCAATGTTAACATCCTTCCAAGAGGCCAACAAGATCACTTCGTTAATATCCTTCTCCAACGTCTTGGATCTTTGTTCAATATTCGACTCAATGACAGGAATGAATTGCTTATAGTAGTTGAGGAAGTTTGAAAGAGAAGCGGTGAGGCTCACATTTCCAACTTCCTTAACGTGGTTTCTGAAGGCTTCTAACAATCTCAATCTAAGCTTGAAGTCACCGTAATTGGCTTGACTGATAAACAAGTTTAATGCAGAAATCAAAGATGACACCTCTTCGTCGTTAAGGAGAATGGTCTCAAACAAGTAGAACCACCACTTACCCAAACTTTCTTCGATGGCCTGCTCTTCGTTCTTGAAAAGCGCCTTCCAAGTAGTCAATTCCAACTTACGCCAGCTGACAATTAACTTGGTCAACTCGTCGAAATAAGCCTTCAAAGTGACTTGGCTGGAGGCATACTTTTCCCATTCTGCAATGTAAGTGTAGATCTGTTCGACCTTTTGTAACAACCTAGCGATAGGAGTCTTCACTGGCAATGAAAGGTATTCCTCACTAGCAATCAGGATGTTTTGCAAAGTGGCATGTTCTGGCCATTCTGCCAACAATTTGGCAACTTGTGCCTGAATGGAAGTGATGGTAACAATAGCACGGCGAGCTTCGCTATGAGAAGTGCCACGGTAGAAGTCGATCTCTCCATCTGTCTTGAAAGACTTTGTGGTTTCAGAAACCTCTAAAATCACAGAGGATAACCCAGATGGCGTCAATGGAGTGTGAGCAAGTCTATCTGAGTGTGACTTCATCAAGTCAATCAACTCAATACCTTCCAAAACCAACTTCTCTACTGAAGTATTGCTTTCACCCAAGTATTCTTGCATGTAGGCCTTTGCAATCTTGTGGTATTGCTGTTCAAAGGTTTCGTTTGTCTTGGTGATTTCACCTTCATAGTCTGGGAACATTCTCTTGAACTCTTCATCTTCATCCGCTTCTTGGAATGTGTACAAACTCTGTTGCTGAACTTCATTCTGATCATCCTTAACACGACGCATGGACCATCTTTCGTACAAGACATCAAGAGAATCTTGAATCAAGGATTGGTCCTTGTGCACAAAGGCAAGCTTCATGAAGTGGGTGAAGATGTATTCCGGAAGGAAAGAGTCAATTCCAAGAACCTTACCAAACTTGGATGCCTTGCGGAAATTAGCACGAATGGTGTCAATGTTGGAGATACCAACAACGTCGACCGGCCAAGCCAATTGCAAAGCAAACTCAGGTTGCTGCTCGTCAGCCAAGCACTCAAACCCAAACTTGAGAGCAAGAACGTACCCAGAAAGAATATCGTTAACGTCGCTAAACTCAACCCAGTTCTTGTTCAATCTCAAACGGAATTGTTTGGAGTTGTTCTGGAACATTTGCAACTTGTTGATTGTTTGAGCGTCCCAGTTCTCAATGCTCTTCAAAAGATCTGAGATTGGACCAACGTCGATAGCAGAGTCCATGAATGCCTTCCACTCTTCAAACAAAGAGTCGACCGTAGTATTTCTAAAGACCCTTGGACGGGTCAATTCTAAGGTAGATTGAGGAAGGCCCTCTTCGGCCTTGATGGGGTTGTCTCCCTTCAATGTTTGACGGACACGGGTCCATTCTTCAATCAAACTAGCCCCGTCAGCCTGCTGTTTCTGCAACTTTGCGTACACAACATGTTCTCTGACTGCTGGGTCGTAAGGCAATGATGGAACGTACAACTGGATAGAACCACAGGCAAACAACACCCATGCTTTACCAAGAGCACTGAGCGTGGAAGCCTGAGCAAGAATAACCAAAGCTGGAACAAAGTATTCCATTCCAATCTTGACGAAGTTGGCATCAGCGGACGACTCAATACTGGCAGTAACCGATGCAACAGTCTCCTTGGTGATCTCAGCAAAGTCCATTTCCAATTCAACTTCAAAAGTGTCCCTATGGATGTCAATCATTCTGAACAACCATTTCTTCAAAAGGTTCTTAAACACTTGAATTTGGTTGGCGAGAATACTTTGAGAGTTCTCAACCAAAGTAGACTTCAAGTGGTCCACGTCAAACAATGCTTGCTGGAGGTTCTTACCTGCAAGCAAAGGAATTCCATGTGTCTTGACCAACGACTTGTTTGCCAACTCATCCTTAAACAAACCAATCAACTGCTTAGTTAAGATTTGTGGGAATGGTTCGAGGTTAAGGTTGGTGGTTAGCAACTGCTCTGTGGAAATGTTAGAAAATGAAGCTAATTTGATCACCTTTTCAATCTCTGGGTAAGAAGTAGCAGATGCTTCAATGAAGTTCAGCGCAAGGGTAAACTCGTCTCTGAATGAGTTATTCCGTCTAGTCAAGAATTGAGAGGAGACATCTGCAAGAGCAGCGATACCCTCCTTTAATTTTTCGTAAACAGTATCAAAGTCTTCTTCAACGTTCAAATCAATCATGAGCTTACGGATTTGGTAGACAGACTCAGAAGTGTCTGGGAATTGCTGGATAGCAACTTCATCAAAATCTCTGGCCAACTCAACCAACTTGACAGTGTTTGCCCAGCCGCTTGCATTGGTAGGGTACTCGATTCTCATCTCTTCCCATATTCTGTCCATGGACCAACCGCTGGTCAAAGCCAAGGACGAGGTGAACTTGGTGGATAACAAACCATCAACCAGGAGGTCATCATGCTGTTCAGTCCATTCAGTGATCAAGTCATGGAAGATACGCAATCTAGACTCGTTTCTGACAACACAAGATTCCGCCAATTCAAACCAGATAGTTTGCAATTCGTATAAAGCTTCATAGTCAGAGTGTGGAACGTTGTCCAAGAACTGCTTTTCAATCCAAGAGCTAATATTTTCAACAAATTCAAACACTGCTAATCTAGGTGGGTTCTTGATTTCTCTTCCCAAATCGTAGGCAGCAGACTTTTCAATGTAAGTCAAATCATTGACCTTACCATTCATGGCTTGTTCCTTGATCTGTTGGATCTTTGAATTTGCTTGAATGATACGACCAAGAACTTCAAAGCCAAGAGATGAAACAGACTTAAAGTAAAGGTAAGGGTTCCACAATGGATGAGGAACTTGGAATTGAGTCACCGTAGAAGATGAACTGGTGGATTGGAGATCATTGTAGATATTGGTTAAGATTCCACGTTCCGTAGCATACTTGACAAGTTCTCTAAACTTGACAGCTACCTGCTTGTTAGTGGAAGAAAATTCGGGGTTTTCAAGGACAGTCTTGGACCATGCCTCAACTTCTTCAACAGCAGCAAACGGCAACGTTGCCAAAGCAATAGGTACTACTTGGGTGTAGTGAGAGCCATCCAACACCTCATCCAATTGAGTCCATGTGGTGGTTCCAAATGCAGTTGGCACTTGCTTGTTCAACACAGAAGTGTCATGGACGGTGCTTCTTTCAGGCAATTCGTCCATGAATATTTCGATACCTCTATTTCTCATGGCACGAGACAATTCGCCGTACTTTGGATCGACAGTCAAAAAGAGACGGAAGTTAGGGTGTGGGATGATGGTTCTTGGGGAACCGTCCTCCATACTGCACTCGTTAACAATCAACGACCCTCCGACTTCTAACAAGGAGTTCAAACGGTCCAAAACACTAGGAGAACACAAGTTGGCATTATCCAAAACCAACCAGTTACCCTTAGTGACGGCTTGGACAAGCATACCGTCAAACCACTCGAACTTGACACTTTTGTCATGAGTGATCTTGTGGTTCAAAATAGACGACTCTTCAAGTAAAGTAGCCAACTCGTCGTTGCCAACTTGTGCTTGATACTGTTCAAATGAAAGATAGAATTCGGCAAAGTTGGTAGCTTCAACGTTCTTTAAAGAGTAGAGGAACTCAATCGAATTCTGCAACGAGGATGAGGAAACTGACAAGTTCTTGATGACCAACTCCTCGACAACACGGGAGATGCTGTCAATCAAGTTTTCAACCCTTCTGGTGTAGTCAACTTGTTCGTAACCACCCAAAATATCCATCGAATCGACGTCAGCGTTCATTGCAAACTCGTCCACACGAGTACCGACAATGCTGGCCATATATCTGATCAACTCGGTCTTACCAGAGTTGGAAGGACCGGTGACAATCAACGGGATGTTTCTTGCAACACACCAAAGAGCGATTTCCATCTCCTTCAAGTTGCTTTGTAATGGCAGCTTTCCTTCGAGGAATTTACGTGTTGAGGTTCTCTCAAGCATGGCACTTCCAATCTGGATGTAGGAGTCATTGATGTTGACATATGCATCACGCGATTCGTAAGGTGTTGCCCACACTTGATTGAAAAGCTCGGTGGCAGCTTGTCTATCTTGAGCAGATCTGAATCTTCTACTGATGATCATGTCAAAGAAGTCTGGACCACTAATGTCTTCGGACACTTGGGAAGCAGAAAGCAATTCCAACCAACGCAAGGTATCTCTCAAGTTGAATTCCCAAGGACCACCAGAGCTGCCCCAAGTTTTCTTGACGACAACTTGTTCTTCCAAGGCGGCCACAAACTCAATAATCTTGTCGACTGTTTGAGTGGACAAAGTAGGGTACAAGTGATGGGAAATCAACTTCAAGTCCTCTTCCTTTAACATATCAACGTACACAACGCTGAATCTGTTGACAAAAGACTTAGGCAAACCCTTTCTTCCACCACCTTGGTATTGGGGATTTTGAGCTGCAAAAACCTTGAACTCGGCATGACGAGGGAAGCTCATATCCAATTCAGGAATGTATGCCTCACCACGGTGATCCAAACAGGCGTTCAAACCTTCAAGAACCAGCTGTGAGGCCAAGTTCATTTCATCCAACAAGACCCACTCACCGTTCTTCATAGCACGCAAGAAAGGAGCGTCACGCCACGAGAACTCCCCGGTTTTGCCTCCTTCGGTTGGGGCATCAGAACCAAACAAGTCGATCAAGTCGGTTTGTTCACTCAAGTTGATACGGATAAGAGGATTTCCAGTTGCCTTGGCAATAGCGGAAACCAAACTTGTCTTACCCACACCAGGGGAACCTTCAAGAAGAATAGGCTTGTTAACTTGCATTGCACGGATCACACGCATAGCGTTGAGCGAGGTGGTTGGAGCATGAAGGTTGAAAGAGTCCTTAGATGAAGACTTGATTTCAACAGAAAAGGTGCCTGCTCTAAGACGGTCGTCCACAACAATGGTAGAATCACCAATGTATTGTGTCAAGTCACTTTCAGCAAGCTCAGAAAGCTTGGAAATACATTCAGCTTTGATCTCAGCAAGGTTGGATTCGGCAAGGTAGGCAGTGTTGTTGGTTCCCAAGGCGTCGATGAATACCATTAAGGCACCATGCAACAACTGGGACTCTTGGTCGTTCTTGTTTGCAAATGAAACCCACGCCAAGATGTCTCTTAAAGATACAACACCCTTATCGGCTCCACCAAACTTTTCACCAAACCATTTACTGAAACCAACGATAACATCTAACCAATTCTGGTAGGACAATCTTGAAGACACGATTTCTCTAACGTCATTGAAGTCAGCCATAGAAGGAACCCAGATCTCAGTGAATCTGTTTCTCAAGGCAGGGGACAATTCCTTCTTACCATAGTCACCACCTGGATTCATAGTAGCAAAGAACTCGAATCCTTCAGCAGCAGTGACACCAGTATCGGTTCCCTTTTCTGCAAGCAATAGAGTACGTTCAGGTTCCAAAACTGAGTTCAATCTTTCCAAAACAGAATCGTCGGCAAGAGAGATTTCGTCAAACAAGAAGAATTGGCCCTCTTTCATTGCAGCAACCAATGGACCATCCTTCCATTCAAACAAGACTTGGTTTTGTCTTCTGGATTCCTTGATGGCCTTGACAAGATCTTCGTTTTCGTCAACTTGAAGGTTATCAAATTCGGTGAGCAAAGTCTCCAAGTCAGATGACTCGGTCTTTAAGTAAGATTGTAACTCAGAAACCAACTTCTGTTGAACTACACCCTTGTTACGCAAAGGTCTTTGAGCACCCAAGATGTCTCCAGTTTCCGTGTTTTGATGAGCGTTAAGGGTAACCAATTGCTTTTGGTAATACTCCGACATGACTTGACAAACAGTAGTCTTACCACAACCTGTCTCACCAACCAATAACAAAGGTTCATGATTGAGAATCAGAGTGTTGACAAGCACAGCCAAACGACGCATAGCACGAGTCCACACGACGGAGTCATCTTGAATGTTCAACTTTTCAAACAAAGAGTCGTAGTAGTTGTCCATGTTTAAGTCGACTCTCATGACTTTTTCAATCACCTTCTTGACAATCAACTGCTCATCAGGATTACGGACACGTTCGGCCAATAACATATAACCGTTCGAGGCCAACTCTTCGTACCCGACTGCTTCTCTCAAAGCCCAACGGAACAAGTCACGCAAGGTAGCAAAAGAGTTCTTTTGCTCAAACAATCTGGAGGCCAGACGCTGAATACTCAATTCCTTGTAGACTTGGACAATCTTCTTGGCATAGGTAGGAGCAATCTTGCATCTCTCTCTAAGAATGGTCTCCAATTCGTCTTGAGGAATGTCGTCAAAATGCAACTCCAAGAATCTGTTTCTAAAAGCTCTGGACATCATCTTTCTACCGCCATACATACCTGGTGGATTTTGAGTAGCAAATAACATAAAGTCTGGATGAGGATGGATGATTTCTTGAGTTTCAGGAATGAACAATTCTCTGTTGTCATCCAACAATCTGTTCAAGGCTTCCAAGACATCAGTAGGTGCCAAGTTCAACTCATCAAGCACCAACCAGTGGCCATGCTTTAAAGCTTCAACCAAGACACCATGCTTGAAGGTCAACTTACCCAGTGAGTCAGAAACATAGGTACCCAAGTATTCTTGAAGGTCGGTGTGTTCGTGGTTATTGATACGAACAAACTTGTGGCCAGTAATTGAAGCCAAGTAGTTAATCATCGAGGTTTTACCTGCGGACGTTGGACCTTGAATAAGAATAGGGAACCTACGAGACGCTGTTGCTCTCACAAGGTTCATCATGTTCTTCTCAACAGAAGAAGTCAAGATGTAGTGAGGTTGCGGAACAGGTTCATCTGGACCTGGCAACAACCAATAATGCTTGAATTGGATATGCGATGCAGAAGGAGCATTTGGAACACCCCACTTCTTCTCCTTAATGGTATACTTTTTGATGAGAGGCTCTAACAAAGCTTCCGACTTTGAATCGAGCAAGGTCAAGAATGACATGCAGAAACCTTCGTACAAAGACCTTCTCAACCCATATGTTTGAACAATGTCCACAACGTAGATCAAAGTTCTGGTCAAGGTACGAATACTGAAATGAGGTTTTTGGTTGGAACCATCGACGATCTGATGAGCATTGCTCAACTTTTTAGCTTCCAAGTATAAGTGTGCGATGTCCTGGGATACCATATCGTCACCGACCGTGAATCTCCCAATGTATTTGTTGATAATCATAAGTAAGTCATTAAAGTCTCCATCGGGAGAATGCACGTAGATTTCAGAGAATCTGGATCTGATTCCCAACGGCAAGTCTTTCTTCCCAACATCGGTGGATGGGTTCATACAAGCAAAGATTCTGAATTCTGGGTGGGCCTTGATAGGATCCAAATCCCCTCTGTCACTGACCAACAAGTTTCTTTCCTTGACCAATAAGTCGGAGATGGACTCGAGGGTATCACTCAGGGCAAGGTTGACTTCATCTAACAACAACCAATCCCCATTTCTGACAGCTTTAACCAAGGACCCTTCGACAAACTCAAAGACAATCTGGTTGTAGTTCTTTTCAAATCTGTCGATATCTTGTTCGAATTCATGCCACTGCTGAGACAACAGACTGTTTCTTCTCTTGGTGGGTTGAGATGCAGCAAGCTTATCGTAAGCCATTTTCACAGCTTGCTTCCAAATCTTGACCACGTTCTTCCATTGTCCCTTGTTAAAGCATTTATGTAACAATTGGATAAACTTAACATTCTTGTTGGCCGAGAAAGTGTTGGCAAATAACCCTTGGAATTTGGTTTGTAAAGGAACAGCCATCATCCGGGAGTTAATTGGCTTGTAACCACCCAATAAGTCACTTGTTTCTGTTTGTTGGGAGAGGTTGATAACTGTCAAGTTCTTATTCATGAGCTTTGCAACCTGTTGTACAACAGTGGTCTTACCGGTACCGGTTTCACCAACCAAAAGAACAGGCTCAACCATTTGGACAGCCATACAGATCTGTTCCATTAAGAACAAAGAGTGGTTGGTCTGAGCAAAGTTGCTGGTGAACTTGGAAGACGGCCTGGTCTTGGTCAATTGAGATCTCCCAACAGTCAACTTGGACTCCTCGTCAATCAATTGAGGCACGTTCTTTAAGTTGATACGAGATTGAGGGATTTCAAAGGTTGTGCCCACCAACTCCTTGAGACGATCAAAAGAAGTCAAATCTGGAATAAAACTCCCAAAAGAATCGAGGGCTTCGTAAAAGATATAGTCGTAGACGGCGCTTTCCAATAATTCGTCATCTCCGTTACTGAAATTCTTGACAATTTGATCACATCTAGAGCAGAACTTGAGTAAATCTCTAGTGGAGACGATTCTTTGGTTAGACTTGGAGCTGGCAATGATCTCGTGGAACACTTTAATGAACATTCTAAGGAACTGCTTGAGAGCAGGGAACTTTGTTTGCAAGATATCAAGCAACTCTTGCTCGGTGGGCCCGGCAACATGGACTTGTTTCCACAATCTCAGACCAATGAGTTGGGGCACTTTGTCTGAACGGATTGTGGAGAACAACTGGAACCCGTTGCTTGCCTTGATGACTTGGCCTCTGGATGGCAAAATCAATTCTCTCTTTTCTAACAATGTTAACAAGACACTCAAGACGTCAGTTGGGGCTCTATCTATGTCTTCAATCAAGACCCACTTTCCTTGGGCCACTGCGTTTGTCAACACACCCGACTTCCACTTGAAGGTTCCTGGTTCGTCTCCGGTTGTGTAGGTGCCCAACAACAACTTTGAGTCTGTCTGTTCACCCAAATGAATCTTGACAATCAGCGATTGCATCATTATACTCAATTGGTTGATTAAGAAGGTCTTCCCACTACCTGCCTCACCATACACCATAACCGGTTGGTTGGCTTGGACTAACTGAGCAAGTTCTCTCAATAGTTTGACACCTCCTTCGATAGGCACAAACTCTTCTTGGGAAACTGTAGATTCTTGGAAGGAAGGAACTAAAACTCCACATACAGATTTGACGTTTTGGGAAAGTTCTGTGATGGCATGGCCAGTCGAAGGGTATTCAACGACGGGAAGTTTGAAGAAGTTAGCCATGCGTTTAGATTCAATCAAGGAAAGAAACTTATAATCAATGGTTCTGCCTTCGTATTCGCCCTCCAAGGTCTCAGGGACATGTGCAGCGAGAGTCTTCTTCTTGGACAATTCAGACATCTCTAAGTATAATGACAAGATTTCAATGCTAAGATATTTAACTATGATGAAGTTTGAGTTGGTGTTGGCGTATAATGCTTGTGGTGTGATGTAGGGTTTAAATCTATGGGTGTCGTGCTTGAAAATACGGTATAAGGCCAACAACACGCTGGGGTCGGAATAGTCAAACTGGTGGGTCGACACATAGTGCTCGATGAACTGAATGCTTTCGTGTGAAATGCCAATTAATCTGGACATAGCAAGCAACACCTTGGTGTCTGGGTACTGCTCCAGGTGGATCCACCTGGCCACCAATTCAAGGAAGATGGGCTTGTAGGCGTACAATATGGCGAGCGTGTGTTTGGGGTCCAAAGAGTGCTGTGCTAACTGGGATAAATTGGAATCATTGGACTCCAGAGTGTTAAACCTGAATTCAACACGGCTCTGAGGAGCGCCTTGGTAGTATTCATCGAGAAGTTTCTCGACGTGTGCCAAGTTAATGCTTACTTGGTACATGGTACTGATAATTTTTTTGAGATGAGATTGAAATTTAAGATGAGATCAACGAGCGCTGCAAACAGCAAATGGGTGCAAACACAGCGGATTTGCGCAAAAGGTTTCCAACGGCCCACCAAATTGGACGTTTGTATAAGGGTAAGTAGGTATTGTAGTGAGAGCGTAGAGTTGGTCAACTTAATGATTTTGCCCAGATTGAAGAAGTTCTGGCCAATCACAATTTTGGCTGCAGGGCTTCTGGATGAGTAGATGTCAGCTTACGAGCGGACGATTTCAATTTAGAATACAAATTGCAATTCAGGTAGAAGAGCGTTAACTTCCTAGAAGCAGAGTCGACTTTTAAGGCTTCACTTGGCGATTTTAACTAAAAGGTATTCAAGTAAATCTTTAAAACAACGTCACCAGGAAACAAAATGAGTAGCAATTATGTCCAGGCAAAGCAGAAACACTAACAAAACGCACCACCGTTTACGAGAATACCTCACACACAAGCTACATGGCGTAAAGGTATTACTCAGGATCAGCTCTCCCACCTCTACCTCTTAACCTTTTGTTTTTTTCCTTGCAAACAAGTTGCCTGGTTAGCTCAATCGGTAGAGCATTTGACTCTTAAACAGGATATCAAAAGGTTACGGGTTCGAGCCCCGTATCGGGCTTTCTTTTTTAAATACTAACTTGCAGTGAGAAAGAATAGAGAAGATGCCGTGCCTAGTGAATTTTTTATCGGCCTGTTGACTGAGTTGGGTACCCACCACCCTTTACTCCTCCATTCCAGAAAGACATCTCACCAAATTCTTCCATTCCAGATACATCCCTGAAATACATCCCACTAACTTTTCCATTTCTGCAAAAAATAACGACAACTGCAGGATTCGAACCTGCGCGGGCAAAGCCCAAAAGATTTCTAATCTTTCTCCTTAACCACTCGGACAAGTTGCCTTACTACACAAAATGACCTATTGAATGGAATCAACACGTCCAAACCTAGTTTGCAAGATTTGGGCAATCTGCTGGCAGAGCAACTCTACTCACCCGGCCATTCCGTTGCCAGCAGTGTAGATTTACCTGCGGAATGCCGCCATAGTGGAAGTGGAGCCACTGTAAGGCTCCCTTATCTTCATGCGAGTGCTCGTATATTTGCCGTTTAAATTGATAGCCAAATCAGACAGAAAAAAAAGTTAGGGTTCAAGGAAAGATGGCCAGTGAGATAGAAGAGAGCACCACGGAGCTTTTATTTATTAGAGAGAAGAAATTGAGTCTTCTGGTGAGACAGACGTCGGAGGCCACGACACTTGTGCGGACCACGAGTGAATCCGCCGTCGGGAACGCCCCTCAATTGTCCCTTGAAGATTTGCCACCACACTTGAAGAAAAAGGTGTATATTGTTGATTCCATCAAGTCAGGAACGGGGAGATTAGGCAACAAGAACTTGTACCACGACGTTTTGCGGCCAATATTGGAGGAAGTGGGCACAATTGACTACGAATATCTCCAGACAAGCAGCATCGACTCGATCCGAGAGTTTGCCGGGCGGTTGAAGGACCTCGAAGCCACTGTTGTATTTATAAGCGGCGACACGTCGATCAACGAGTTCATCAACGGGCTCGGACCGGTGTCGCACGGCAGCATCACCATCTTCCCCATTCCGTTGGGAACGGGCAACAGCTTGTCCTTGTCCTTGTCGCTCGCCGGCGAGTTGGACGCGGCCGGCAAGTTGTTCACCACCACCAAGGCGCCTGTTCCGCTCAACCTTTACGAGGTGGAATTGCCGCAGGGGTCCTACTACCAGGTGGTGGATGAGGAGGTGCCACTTCCATCCAACAAACTCAAGTTTTTTGTGGTGTTTTCGTGGGCCTTTCACGCCTCGTTGGTGGCCGACAGCGACACTCCACAGTTCCGCAAGTTGGGCTTGAAGAGGTTCAGAGCAGCCGGAGGGGAAAACTTGAAGCGGGAGCAAAGGTACGAGGGCAGCTTTGAGATCGAGGGCCAGCCGTCCGTCAACGGGCCGTTCGCCTACTGGTTGCTCACGCCGGCACAGAAGTTCGAGCCCACCTTCGACATCCTGCCCAAGGGAAACATCTTTGACGACAACTTGTACTTGATCAGCTTCGGGTCGCAAGACGACTCTACTGGAAAATATATTATTGACATTATGGAACAGGTCTATAACAACGGACGCCATCTAGACGATGACCGGGTCACCTATAAGCAGTTGAAGTCCTCCGAAAAGTTGATCTTGAAGGCAGACAACTTGGCCGACTTCAAGTCACGCAGATTCTGCTTGGACGGCAGCATCATCATCTTGCCCCAGGGACACTCCAGTCGTATTCCAATACACTCAACGGGTCATAATCATAAGGGTTGGGACATTCTCATATTACACTGATTTAAATATGGCTGTATGGGAAGAACTCACAAAAGAAGCGTAGCTCTCCTCTGCGGCTGGGCTTTTTCTTGGCCGCCGTCTTGCGTCTGGTCCTGGGCGGTTTGGCCACTTCCACCAACGTCTTTTGCGAGTCAATTGAGTAGATGCTGCCCATGCTGTTGGTGGGTTTGCAAAAAGGAGGGGGTGGGTCAATATTTAGATGCTTTGAAATGTGGAGTTCCCACACTCTGTGTGCAGGCCGCCAAGTGCCGACCCCGGCTATCTGGCATGGGAGCAACGGGACCCAACGAGGGGTGGCCGTCGTGTTATGAATACGCTTCTCGTGGTGTGGTTGCAGTCCGACTCGGCTCCCTGCTGCACATTGGCTGTCTTGTTGTGGGCGTACCAGAGGGTGTGGTGTGTTGGTTGTATCGTGACATCTCCTATGTTCGGAGCCGTCAGACGAGCAAATAGGAGAGCTCTGGACTCCTCGGTTCCATGCCAATCCTAATTGCGGGCAACATTACGGTATATTGGCTTGTGACTTGTACCCTGTAAGCCCTCATTACCCAACTGCCTCTACTGTTTATGACGATCGCCGACCCCCAGGCAAATCCTTATTGTTCTAAATGTCTCATAGATAAGAAGGTTATGAGAATCACCTGAAACCTGGAGTGTTCAACTATTATGTAGAAGTAGCACTTTAATTCCGGCTGGGAATGGGGTAGCCGTGTGCTAGGCCCTTCCAGAACCGCGCTTCAGACGGGTGTATGGCGTAGACTTGGCATCTACGAAGGTGTGTGGTTTTCAGATTTGCAGCTTCCTGCAGTTGGCGGCAGCTCTAAGCCATTGTTGAGTGATCCAGCCGTGCGGTTGCAATTTTGCACATCCAAACGCAGTCACATTGGAGATGAAAGCTGTGTTATTGCTGCTTCTGGTCGTGCTGGGCTACCCTGAGCGTGCTGGAACGCGGAGTAGATGGCTGGTCAAGGTGGTCTAACCGTAGCAACGGTCTCCAAGGCGTAATACAAGAGATCTGAGGTTGCTGCAACCAAGTATTAAAGTGCTAGACAGCAAACGCTTGAAACTGGGGCAAGTTTTGAACTTCCTGATGTCCCCTGGCACTCGATCGAACGACCTACCACTTCAGACACCGTTGCACGTTGACCTTATAATCGTAGTCAATCGCAACTCCCATAACAATCCTTAAACAAGGAAGTTTTAAGCGCATTTTACCTACGCTATGCCTTTTTCGTAGCACCTCGTTACAGCACTTATTCACCTAGCACAAATTAGAGCAACTCCCTGCTATTCTTCATGGCCTAGTAACCGATTTCGGGTGTGGTTTGTCTTAGATTAGGAGGGTTGGCCGAGTGGTCTAAGGCGGCAGACTTAAGATCTGCTGGACGACGTCCGCGCGGGTTCGAACCCCGCACCCTTCACTATTTTTTTGCAGCCTTGACAGGATGACGATAACTTGCTGAACTGAGTTGACGTTCCTAGACACTTTACAAAGACACTGTATCCTCAATCTCTCAATCTATATTACATGAAGCTCATACTCTATACACGACAAGACTTTTTAATACCTAACGCCTCAGATAGCCGTTGTTGCTGCCATAGTTGTTTCCGCCATAGCTGTTACCATTACCGTTGTTTCTGTTCAGGTACGGATTTCCTCCTTGGTTGTTGTAGTTGTTTTGACTGTAGTTGTTTTGGTCGTTGTAGTTACTTTGGTTATTGTAACTGCTTTGGTTGTTGTAGTTGTTTTGGCTGTTGCCGTAGTTGTTGCCGTAATTGTTGTTGTTGTTGCCGTAGTTATTGTTACCGTAGTTGTTGTTACCGTAGTTGTTGTTACCGTAGCTATTGTTATTGTAGTTGTTGTTACTGTTGTTATACCTGTTGTTGTAGCCACCATTATAGTTGTTTTGGTTGTTGTAGCCATTGTTGTAGTTGTTTTGGCTGTTGTATCCGCCGTTGTTGTAACCTCCATTGTTGTAACCTCCGCCATAGCCTCCACTTCCGTAGCCTCCGCCATTGTACTGGTTATTTTGACCTTGGTTGTATTGATCGTTATAAATAGTTTGATTCTCAACATACTTCTTTTCATCCTCTTTCTTCTTCACAAACTCATTGAACGATCTGAAACCCCCTCTTCTGGTGGAGTACATAAACTCAGGTCCCTTACCCTTTGGACCCTTATTCAAGTAATCTTCATGGATAGTATTGGATCTAAATCCTTGACCGTTATCGTGCTTTCTGTGGCCTGGGTTGTCTCTTTGCTGTTGCAATTGGAATATTTCCTGACTGGATAACGCCTTTTCGGCAGGAATGTACCCATTAAGCAACATGGACTTACCTGGCTTCTTAGGAGGCATGGTGTATGTAACCTGCAAATATTCCTGGTTGCCGATATCCGGCATGTCACCTTCACCCAATGGAAATCTCATGATACTAGAGACATCAAAGTTGGGCAAAGGAGTTGCAATCCCAGCAAGTCCAGACTTGTAGTATCTAAATCTCAATGATTCAAAGCTCTTCTTTTCATACAACTCATTGAGGAAGGTTTTGTAATTCTTGTTTTGAGGCGAGATGAAAAGAACTTCTTGCTTGTTTGTGTTTCTGTCCATCTCCTCTTCAGTCAAGTGCTTGTACTGGTCACGTACAGCACTCAACAATCTAACCTCGTCAATGAACGGCAAAAGAGCAATTCCCTGCCAACTCATCTTCTTACCATTCATATCGATCTTGAAATCCTCAGGGTAAAAGTCAATAATCTCACTGTCTGGCTCAGACATCAATGGTCTGAAGATTTCAGGCAAGTTATGACCAGAGGCAGCTGGAAGAACAGACATCAATTGCTCGAAAGGTCTGAAAGGCTCACCTTGGACAAATTGAATGCCGGATTCGCCAACAATCTCTGGAATGTCGGTGAAGTCGGCTGCAAATGGAGCGTAGTGGTATGGGTAATACCAATCCCAGGACGGACAGCCTTGGTAATAGTACAACAAGACCCAAGAAATACCTTCAAGGTAAGAGCGGACAACCTCACGGCGTGTTTTATCGATTTCTTCGTCGTTGGTACAATGGAACTTGGTTGTGTAGTAACGCTTTTGGTAACCTGGCTCCCATAATTGAGGGTCATCAGAAGGAGGCTCCTTTGAAGAATCTTCATATGACTCTTCAGTCTTTCTCTTCTTTCCGTTCAACTCCTCTGTGTCAGTTGTCACGACACTTTCAGTATCGGTCTGAGTATCGTTTTTGTTTTCAATCAACTTTTTCAAAGCTGCGGCGGCGTCGGCATTGGCCATGTTTGCCTTGGTAATAATGTCTCTGTTATTGACAATGTCCTTGTTGGACAAGTTAGCATACCCTTCTACCTTGTCTCCAGAAGTGGTGAACAAAGGCATGTTGACGTCTGCAGTGGTTGGGGCTTTATCCTTTCCACCAGAGACAGTTGATTTGTAGATTGATTTTAAGTAGGAGTCATCGTTTTGAGTCTGCTTTCTTCTTTTAAAGTTCTCTTCTCTCCTCACTTCTTGGTCGTGTCTTCTTCTAAAGATATCGGCTTCTTTGAAGGATAAGTTCTTCATCAATCTCTCAACGCCAGTCAAGTTAAGATTCCCATCTTTGGTCAAATAATCTCCAAGTGAAGGAAGTAACCGTTTCCAGCAGTTAATCAAGATATCGATACCATTGTCTCTCACGTCCAAACTTGGCAAATGGGGCAAGAAATCGTTACCCACGAAGAAACACATGAAAACCCAATCGTCAATGGCACGCTCCAATTCAAAGGTGAAAGGAAGTCTAGGAACACTCAATTCGATCTCAAGGTACTCTCTCAACACACTGACATGCAACCACAAGAATGGTTTCCTTTTGTCGCTTTCTTTGATGGCGTCCTGTTCCTCCTTTGACATCAGCAATTGCTTGGCCGTGTTCATGTAGGTGTTCTGCAGAGCAAACACATCTTCACGCAAGACCCTAAAGTGTGGTTCATGGGTGGCTAAGCCCAAGAAGATCAAATCTGCGTCCAACCCGTAGATACAATGCTTTGTGTTTGGGTCGTAACTTGGATCCAGTCTCTGGGACCTGATGAAACTCATCAATTTATGTTCACCTTCACCTGGAACAGTGGCGTCACTGATGATGACTTGGACGTCAGCCCAACCGGGATCGGACGACAACTTGTAGGCAACCCAGTATCTGAGGGCAATGGCCAACTTGTCCATGAAGGGAGTACCTGGGGTAATGGCGTTAGAATCCCATGCTTTTTTGGACTTGATCGATTCATCAATCATCTGGCCTCTCAATTCCATCTCGCTCATCTCTCTCTCCTTCTCCTCTTGTTTGATCTTAGCGTCTTGGGCGGACCGGAAACGTCTAGCTCTCTGTTGATTCATCTTTGCACGAGGAGCAACCCCATCGACAGCAATCATCAAAACTTTACGGGGACGAGCCATCATAAGAACACGGTCCGTATAAGTGAAGATGTCTAAAAACATCTCATCTTCTGTCTCTGGAGCAGGTTTATGCTCTGGATGGGAACAGGGATGAACAATACCGTTCATATCCAAGTACAAGTTATCCACCTCACCATTTGGATTCGGGTCACTATACTTAGCTCCCCCAAAATTATGCAACGAGAACGGCTCGTCTTCAACAACAGGCGAGATGATTTTAGGGTACTTCTTCAGCAACCATCTGAATAATGCTGGAACACCCATGTTGATAGAGATGAGTTGTCACGTGGAGCAGAAAACTGCTTAGTCGACAAAGGGTAGTGTGAGGTAGAAAAGTGCGCTACCAGAGATACTTGAAAATTGCGCTACCAGAAAATACCATCCGCTCCCAGTCAAGACAACCATGAGATCGTCCAGAGGACAAAACAATCTCAGTTGTACACTTCATGGGCATAATCATAATAGAAAACCAATTATGCTATGCTGTCTCTCAAAAAGTCTTTGAGAAACTTTAACAAACGCTGGCCATTGAATGTGACATTAATGAAGTGAAAACCAGTAGCAGCATCCACCATTTGTAACCTCCGGTAAAGAAACACATAAACACAAGGAACGCTAAATTGAGATTCAATTACTTGGTAGAAACTGAACTTGCAAAATGAATGTCTCAATCGAATTTCAATTCAATGAGTCAACTTATCTGCTGCTGGGTTTAGTCGACCTTGCAGACATATTATAATTTTCTGACCAAAAATAGCGGAATCGGAAAATACACTCAACTCAAGCAGGATACTACCTGAGACTGCGGAAGCAAGGATTTTGCCAAGAACGCTTATACAATATTGCAAACAGAAGCGATAATTTGCGATACTCCCCTCAAGTTTAGGTTTCTCGACACACAGTAGTGCACCAACTTTAAGGAAAGTATGCTTTGGTTTCTTGGTGGTGAAAAGCAATATAAGAATATGGATTAGATCAATTAGTAGACTGATTAAACGATGGATACTAAACGACGGGCATCAACGTTAGAAAATGCCACAGCTCCTAAATAACTTGTTCGAAAATTTCCCAATACGAGAAGTTAAAAAATAGATACAGATGAGTTGGAGTTCAGTCTACATACTTTTGACTTCCCACGCTACCTAGATGGTAAATGTGTTTTGAAGCCATTAAACAGCACCGAGCACCACACCCATCATTTTGTAAATGGGAGTGTTACTTTGAAGTTGCTGAAGTATTGTCTATGACGAGTGCGGATAATTCCAGAATGCATGCAGTCTGGAACGGAAAACTGCAATTAATCTGGCTGCAAAAAATAAAATTAGGTATCCTTAGTGCAGCTGCAATTCTAATGTTGCCAAACAAAGTTTTCATGGTTATGCTCTCTTTAACGATTTTTGTGTAGACTGTTGAATGCAACTGAAGGTTTGGGATTGCTTGGTCTTACCTCGTGAGTCATTGGCATGACAGGGTACTACAGAGACAAACTTAAGCCGTTTCCAAAGTTGTACTTTTCAATAATAGTTCAGGTCTTTACCCATAACATGCCAGTGAAGAGAGTAGTGCTCAAAATAAGCACTCGTTCATGTAGATTTCTTCTTGTAGTAGTTCCCTCTTGCTTGACCACATACAAGATGGACACAGGAATGGCAATTTTAAAGATGTTAATGACATCAACAGGCACCTACAGTATTTTTGCTAATTTGACGCCAAAATCTTTTATTCAATTACTCCTACCACTACAATGTCTGAAACTCCAGAGCAACAAGACTCACCGCCACTCAACAATTACATGGAATGTATTCAGCACATTAGGGATAATTTGCGCCAATACATGGATTTGTCTAATCAACACACGGAGACTTCTTCAGTTCAACAACTCGAGACGTCCTTAGAACAACACACTGACACGTCTTTAAAACCAAACCCTGAGACTTCTTCAGATCAATGCGGTGCCACGCTAATCAAGAAATGCCTGAAATGTATTCATTACGTTGACGATGGTTTGCACCAATGCATGGATTTGTCTGATCTACGCACGGAGACTACTTTAGACCAGTATCCTGAGAGCCGTTCAAGAATTATGTTCTTTGACCTTAAAGCTCATTTATCTGACGGGTCCAATTCTGACAATAGCTATATTAAGTTGGCAGAACTGTTATTCGGATTTACATACAATTCAAACCAGTCAATTTCTTATGAAGTGAATCTGCATCTTTTCCCGCTTCTTATCAGGTTGGAGAATCTGTCAGATTCCTACCTCACATTGGCTCATCTTATATTCATGTTTTCTATTCCAACCGTTGAGTATTCAATGGATCCAGGTCGTGAGAAGTTCCGCTACCGTGCAACGCCTCCCACTCACGTGGATTTCGGTCCCTTCCAGTACTATATTACCAAGTTGTTGGACGATGAAGAAATTGCAAAAGTACGAAACAAGCTTTTTATGAAGGTGGGAATTCCCAAATCACAAATTGCGTTTTGCTGTGAATTTGAAATACCTTTGATATCAGGATTAAAGGTTTACGTTCAAGCTGTCCATACAAATGTTTTGGAACCAGCTTGCCAGTTTTTATTGACCGCTGGCATTCCAGTGGAGCTCCGCTATGGCCATGACGCTGTACTTTTTAATGGTCATCGTTTCCACTCTAACTTATACGTCACCACTGGCTCAGATGTGGTGTGTGTTGTTGAAGTGAAGAAATATCTATTGTTTTCATCCCAACGCAATGTTTTAAATGATAGCTCGAATGTTGTCAATCAAGACGCCTTAAACGATGCCATATTAACACATGCCCTTACAACCTCACGGTTTCAGAATGTTGTAAGACAAGCTGTTTTACATATGTTGGCCCACAATACAACTTATGCCATTCTCACCGACGCACAACATTTCGTTTTGCTACAACTAGATGAACGCAAAGATTGCTTCACGACCTTTGTCGAAAACTCTTATTCAAAGTTGCCCACCGGTAGCAAGCTTCACGAAATACTTTTGAGATATAGGATATTTGATGTCAAGAGCAGGGCGCCAACCTTAAGACTAGCTGTGACTTGCTTCCTCACAAAGCAACATTGAATTGTCAAAGGAACGCGCAACAACAATGGGAGGCGTGATTGAAAGTAGCAGATTCCTCAAGCTTAAATCACTGCAGTTGCTGGAAAATAAAAAGGCTCCAAAACTCCGTACCACAAGGAACTCTAACAGATCAAGAGTATAGAATATCGTATATTGAGCAGAAGCTCTACTGGAGCCATAAGTGCCATATTGCAAATTAATTTAACCGAATGTAGATCTTGCAGACCTCATGCACCTGGCTGCAAAAATATGGCAACCAGTGTAACTTAACGATAGATAGTGGAAAAGCAACTCTCCATCGCCATAATTGGAACTTCAGAATTTGCCTATGATCATTTGCAATGTGTACGCTACACGCTTACGCTAATGCATGCTAGCTGTCCGCTCTGTTACCTCCACTTCCATGTTGAGTGTGTTGTTGAAGTAACAAAGTATCCAGGTATAATGTCTCTGGAGTAGAGGTATAAGTTCAAATGTCCGGTGATGAACAGTTGAGAAGATTTGCTATGATCCAGACGTTTAAACTACGCCTTTATTTTGGACACCAACCGTTTTGTGTTTGTGCAATTGGATTAAGCAAATCGGAAAAACGGGTGAACATATACACCTCCGACATTACTGGTAAATCTGGTCACAGCATTGGCTCTAAATGTAGAGTACTCAGTGTGCAAAATACCATACCAACCAAAACGAAGCTACGGTCTGTTTCGCCAAAAGTTATGGAAGTTCAAACATATTGGCTCGACTCACACGCTTTGCGTTATTAGATGTCTGAGGCTGTATTCGAGACTTGATGATCTGCTTCTCATAGTCGATCATAGAATCACAATTTTCTAGCACGTATGGCTATTGTGGAAATAATAGCTGGATAATGGATGACACCAACTCCAAGATGCTAGGTAGCATTAAATGCACATCTTACCTGTACGGAAACCTCTATAAATTTGCTGAATAGCATTGACAGCACCCTGAGACAGTAACCACCTACCACCATTTTTGCCCTTTGCTCTTGTGATCCATTAAAACGCTCGCAATTGAAGTCAAACATGAATGTCTTGTTTGCTGCAAACCGAGACAAGACAATAAATGGAGGACAGAAGCTACCCCACAACCCCAAGCAACCAATGCGGCTGAAGTGACTACCGCCTTGCTTGGCCTCCACGCTGAACTCCCATGCTGGAACGCAGTTTGGGTGTGTTTGCAGGAATGGCGGTGTGGCGTCGGAAGAGACCCTGCCAAGCGCTACAATGCCTGGCTCCCCCAAACTCGCCTTAGTCCGAATTAAACTTACGCTTGCGTTTACCCTTTTGGGCGTCGAAATCCGCATCCACTATAGCAATGAAGCCGAACAGCTAACTGCACCAACAACCAACCAAATGAGCAAAAGATGTATGGAAGACTGTACCAGCACACCCCATAAGAGGTGCTATGTTCTTCCTTGCGCCATCTATGGGCCTGCCGCTGCAGGCGTTGCACAAGTCTCGATGAGCCTATTTCTTAGCTGCCTAACGGTTCCATTGCATTGGAGGAAGGCATACGTACTTTCACGTGACTGATACATTTTTATAAGCTCATCACCAAGCAAGCCGGGATCGGCAAACATGCTAGCCCACATGTTAAACGCCCAGTAGGAGGGTGTAGGAGTGTGTCTCCAGGTTGTAGGAAGTTGGGTTTAGAGGAGTTAGGACCCCTAACTAGTTCCGGAGTCACCAATGGCATTTCCGATTTGGCAGTTCTACATTGAGCTAAAGGTGCATCTTGCTTTGTGATAACATGAAGCCACACCTTGAGGTATAATATATAAAGAAGGATCCCGCTTGGATTTTGAGGTTCCAGCCGTCTCCATGTCTGTTGTTATCCTGCCTTTCAAGCGCATGAAGTGGGGATTCCTCCCTCAAAAGAGAGTGTTACCTGAGGACTTGGTGGTTGAGACCACCAAGGTCGAGGTGGATGGTGAAGAGTCAGATGAGAAGTCTGTCACTAAGGAGGCTCAACTCTCAGTTCAAGAAACTCCTCAAGTTTTGGAGTACCGTGACGAGAAGGACCGCAAGTGGTGGAAGTTCTTTGACGAATACGAATACAGAGTCAAGTCCGATGTCAAGAGTCTGAGAAAATGGTACCACTGGTTCCACGACTCGGACACGTTTGAGGAGAAGAAGGTGATTCTCAAGGTCGATCTCTTGTTGACCTTGTACTCGCTCATGGCTTACTGGGTCAAGTACCTTGACCAAACCAACTTGACCAACGCCTACATTGGTGGGTTGAAGCAGGGTATCGGTATGAAGGGAAATGACTTTGTTCACACCCAGGTTATGTTTAATGTTGGGAACATCGTGTTTCAAATTCCATTCATGTACATTTTGTACGCTCTTCCATTAAACTATGTCTTGCCTTCCTTGGATCTTTGTTGGTCCATCTTGACCATTTGCCTTTCCAGAGTGACTTCTGTGGGCCAATTGAAGGTGTTGAGATTCTTCATTGGTGCTTTTGAGGCACCTTCGTATTTGGCATACCACGCCTTGTTTGCCTCGTGGTTTAAGTCCTCCACAGGTGAGGTTGCCAGAAGAGCGGGATTCTACTACTTGGGCCAATACTTGGGTGTTTTGACCTCAGGTTTGTTGTCCGGAGCTATTGAAAGACACATGGGAGGAAAGGCAGGTCATGAGGCCTGGCAATGGATCTTCATCATGGACGGTATCATCTCGTTGGTTGTTGGCTTCTTGGGTTTCTACATGATCCCAGGTACTCCAGAAGACTGCTACTCTCCATTTTTGTCTGACGATGAGATTCGTATCGCTAGACGTCGTATGAAGGCCGACCAGAAAGATTCCAAACCAAAAGAGAACGAAGTCAAGTACTTCTTTAACTTGGACATTTGGAAATCCATCTTTTCGCTGTGGCACATTTGGGTTCTCTCGCTTTGGAACATCTTTTGTTGGAACGACTCGTCCGCCACTTCTGGTTCGTATGCTTTGTGGTTGGCTTCCTTGAAGGACGGCAGCGGTAATCCAAGATACAACGCAGGTGAGTTGCAGGACTACACTGCTTTGACCCCCGGTTTGGGTTTGATTTGGCTTGTACTTACATGTTCCATGGCCGATCTTTTCAACTCTAGATGGGCTGCTATTGTCTTCTCACAGGTCTTCAACGTGCTAGGAAACTCCATCTTGGCTGCTTGGCATGTTCCCGAGAAAGCCAAATGGTTTGGTTTCTGCTTGCAATACTTTGGCTGGGCCATGGCTCCTGTCTTATATTCTTGGCAGGGTGATATCTGTCGTAGGGACATTAGAGAAAGACAGGTTGTGTTGGTCACCATGAACATTTTGGCCCAACAGTCCACTGCGTGGTTGGCCGTCATTGTCTGGAAGACCACAGACTCCCCTAGATTCTTGAAAGGTTTCTCTTTTACTGCTGCTTCGGGTTTCTGTCTTGCCTTATGGACTTTTGTCGTCTTGTACTTCTACAAGAAAGAGGATAGAGAAAGAGCTAGAGAGAATGGAATTATCCTTTACAACTCGGCCACTGACCCCGAGTTTGCTGCCAAGATTGAGAAGGAGCAGCTTGTTGAGAGTGACAAGTCTGAAAAGACTGAGGTCTCAACTGCCGATATTTAAATAGATAGATTTGTTAATGGTTACTAATACAGCAACTGTGTAGAAGCTTGTTCGAGAAGTGCTGCTTTGTTTTCAGTGCCGTGCAGAGAAGCCTTTTTTCGCAGCCATTTAGCCGTGGGGTTGTGGTGGGGGCAAGACGGATATAGCTGGGTTCTTCAACCACTAGCTGATTCTTTAAAATAACAGTTTTAAATGTGCTTGAGATTTTTGTCAAAAATAGATCTTGGTGATATTTCCTCTTTATGCCTTAGTTGTTTATGCTGTATTTGCTAAATTTTGTCAATTTTTTAAAAAAAGTGTAAGAACAAGTTGCAGGACATATATGGGATTAACGTTAGTTCCGAACATCACCACAAACAATCTGACATTCATAGACGTCATGGTATCCGTGTGAGGTTCTCGAATAAGTTTGTTGATGTTGTCTTGTGGGAACAGCGCAACTTTTTCCTAGCCAATTTGTATAGGCAGCTTTACGCATAACAAACGAAAACGAAAAACACACCCCAACAACAGTACAACGCACAAGGTTGCCATCGAAGCCAATTAGATTCGCCTTACCTGTTGGTCAAGAATTAAAAAAAGAATGCGCAAACCCGGAATCGAACCGGGGGCCCAACGATGGCAACGTTGGATTTTACCACTAAACCATTTGCGCTCTTCTTGTACAGATTGGTGAAGAAGATGCATATGAAAGATTTGCAACCAATTTTAAGACTAGCAATTATAATATGAAGTAAGCGACTCGACATATTACAGTTATTATCATTATTGTATACTATTACACAGCATTCTACTTAACACTTTCTAGCATTATATAGCAATTGTAGGAATTTTCTCCTTGCATCCCTAATCCTTAGGCCTTTTAGCATTCGGCCCGTTATTACTACCACCAAATGGTCTCTTTTGACCGGAGACATCGTCAGGCTTGTCGGTGGCGCCCGCAGAGGCAGGACGATGAACGGTCAAGGTGTTTTCACCAAATGGGAAGGCCTTTTGACCCGGCACATTGGGTAACGCTGGAAGCAGCGATTGTGGTTGTGGGGCTGCTTGGGCAGCAGGATGTGGAGACCCGTTGCCATTGCCGTTAGTGGCCTTCTCTAACCTTTCAAGCTTCTTGTTCAACATCTTCATTTTCATCTCGTAGAGCTTCTCGACACGCTTCTTGGTACTCTCACGTTCTTGCTCAACTCTGCTGTCAATTGATTGCTTTAACTCGTCAATTTCTTTCTGAGTGGTTTCCAACTTTGTTGTAAGTTCGGACTCAGAGGCACCCAGAGGACCTGAAGCACTTGCTTTAGCTTCGGACTTCTTAAGCTCTTCGGTGATCTTTTGAACTTGCTCTTCTAAAGCCTTCTTTTCCTTTTCTGCTTCCTCCTTCACCTTGGCAACTTGGTCTGCGTTCTGATCTGAGTTCGTTGTTCTCTTCAATTGAGACAATTGAACGACCAAGGAGTTTTTCTCTTGAGTCAAGGCAGAAATGTACTTTTGCTGCTCCTTTAACTTTTTGTCAAGTGCGAAGTTGTCCTGCTCTGGCTTCTCCTTCTCCTTGTCTTGAGAAGCTGTTGATGACTTTGCAATTTCCTGTGCATGGTCTTGCTTCAACTTGTTAATTGCATTCTTGTTCTCTTGGTTGATCTTGTTGAGGGCATTCGAGTGTTCGTGCTTCAACTTTGAAACTGTGCTTTGATGCTCTTTCTTCAAATTTGCAACTTCGGCTGTCAATGAATCAACAGACTCACGCAACTTGGTAATGGTTTCATTTTGCAGCGCAAGTCTACTATTAGCCTTGGTTCTGAGGTCGTTGTACTTCTCCCTCATGTTGGCAATTGCTTCTTCATGTGCCTGTTGTTGTTCTGACAGTTCTGCAGTCTGTTGTTGTTGGGTTTGTTCTACCAGTGTGTTCTTCTTCAATCTGGAGTTTTCCTCCTCCAACAACGTGAACTTTTGTTGAGCAAGTTCGAGGTCTGTAATCAACGCAGAGTTGCGCTCCTTCAAAGGATCCAACTCCTTAGCAAGCTGTTGTAACTTGACCTCTAATTGTCCAATGCGTTTAACCTTCTCGTTGTTTTCAGAACGTAAAGTGGTGTTGCTTTCACGCAATATGTTGATTTGTTCAAGTTGCTCATCCAACTTGCTAGTATCAAGAGAGAGAGAAAGACCTGGTGAAGCGTTCACCTTAGAAGCTAACTCAGCTCTTGCTCTCTGTAACTCGATATGTGCTTGGTTCAATTTCAGATCAAGTTCGTTGCACTCTTCAACCTTGACTGTTAACTTGACCTCTGCAGCCTCCTTTTCACGGCGCAAGTATCCAACCACTTCTCTAACATCTCCATTTTCAGATTCAATACTAACAGCATGTTGAGACAATTCTAATTGATTCAAAATGATCAGGTTTTGTTCTTTCAAATCATCAAACTTGGCCTTGAAAGAGTTCAATTCTTCCTCAATGGATAATCTTTGACCATTAATTTCTTCTTCCTTGGAGTTAAACAGTGCCAACTGTTCCTTCAATTCAGATATTTCTTTGTGCAAGTCACTCTCAGTGTTCTGTCTAGTAACAATTTGTTGAGACAAGTCGTTGTTCTTCGACAATTCATTTTGGAACTTAGCCTGTGTGTCATTGACAAGCTTGGTTTGGTTGTCCAAGTCGACTCTGAGAGATTCCAACTTCTTTTCGTAATCTTCACGCAAGCTGTCGTATCCAGTTGCACGTTGGTAATAGTCGTCCATCTTGGCACGTAAGTCATTAATTTCCTTTCTGTGTTGTTCCAACCCTTGTTCAACCTCACGTTTAGCCTCTTCCAAAGATGACTCCAAATTCAAGACTTGTGTTGACAATTGAGATTTCTCAGTATTAAGCTCTTCAACCTTCGCTTCAAGCTCCGATTTGTGTTGTTCATAATTGGATGTAGCACTTACCAAAGCTTCTTCACTGGCACGCGCCAACTCCAGCAACTCATTAACTTGAGATTCAGCAATCTGGAGCTCTTCTTTGAGTTGGTTGATTTCAATAGGGTCACCTCCAACCTTCCCATCCACACTGGAGCGGGATCTTTCAAACACTTGGAGTCTTTCCTTCAATTGCTTTTCAAGGAGAGTCTTTTCAGACAAAGCGGACTTTGCCTCCAAAAGTTGTCTGCTGATTTCACCGACTTGCTCCAACTTGGTGTTCTGTGCCTTGAGAGTCAACTCGGCTTGAGAAGTCAAAATCGAAATACGCTCATCCTTTTCAGCAAGTTTTTCATGTAAACTCTGGTAGTTTTCAATCAGCGCAGTCAATCTAGAAGACATCTGGTTGACAGATTCATCACGCTCCTTCAACAAAGCTTGTAAGTTAACGACAAACTCGTTCAATTGAGATTTATCCTTCTTAAGGTGTGCAATTTCTTCCTTCAAGGTCTGGGAGACACTGTTCAAGTACTTGGATTCACCTTCCAACTGACCTACCTTGAGTGAGGCTTGCGAGTACTTTGACTCAAGTTCACGTAACTCGCCCAATCTATTAACCAACAAAGCTTCTTGCTTAGTCAGTTGTTCCCTCCAGAAAGACAATTGTTGGTTAAGTTGGGAAACTTCTGATTGAGAATCGGTTATGGTACGCTGAGCAGTTTCATATCTAGTCTTTGCAAGTTCCACAGCGTGTTGACTCAGTTGAAGTTTAACAACGGCTTCGTTCTTTGAGTTGGTGACCTCACGGATCTGGGCCATCAAGTCTGTTTGAGTTGCATTCAATTGCTTTTGAAGTTCAGAGATGGTCTTGTTCTTCTCTTCCACCTTCTTTTCTAAATCAGAACTAAAGTTGGAAGACAAAGGAGTGTGTCTAGATCTCAAGGCGTCACGTTCCTTGGTGATAGCATCTAACTTGGTATTAAGAGAATCCAATTCACCTTCCAATGTCAAAATAGCATCCTTTGCCTCTTCGATCGCCACGGACTCAAGGGTGTTGTTCTCTTCTTCCTTACTCTCCAACTTGTGGGTTAAATGACGAATTGCTTTAAGAAGTTCTTCATTCTTCTGGCGTAATTCAATTACATTCTTGAATTCAAGAAGTCTTTCCAGAATCAAAAGATCGGAGTCAGATTCTTCCTCAACTCCTCCTGTTTTAGATAAAATAGATTCAATAGCCTTCTTCTCACTCAAAGTCAATGGATCGGAGTCATTTTCTCTAATACGGGAGTGGATAAGGAAGTAACACAATTGACGACCAATATCTCTTAAAAGCTTCTTCATCAGAACAAGCTCGTTTTCGTTTTCAACGAGACGAGACTTGAGTCTGCGGGAATCACGTTCAGCGCTGACCTTATCAGATCTAATGTTTTCAACCTTGGTCAACAAATCTTGAATTGTTTGTTCGTAGCCACGGATTTGATCACGGGTGGCAGCAATGGTAGGTTTCTTTGCCTCTAACTCCTTGACAAACAGTTCTAACTGAGCAGTGACCTTTTCCTTTTGGGTACGTTCCATCACAACAACCTTCTTTAAGTGGTTAAAGTCTGCGTATAATGTGGCAAGTGATATGTGTTTAGAGATTAAAGCCAGACTCTCGGTCAATGCAGAATCATCCAAGGTTTGCTGTTCCAAAACTTCTTGGGTGCGGTCAAGCTTGGCTTGCAAGCTAACTACCTCTTCTCTCTTTTCCTTCAAGTTGTTGCTAAGTTCGTCAATGTTCTTACCCAAGCTAGACTTGATTTCCTCGCTATATTCTTCCAACTGCTTAATACGAGTGTCGCGTTGTTCGACTTGCTGTTTGGTCAATTTTATCAACTCATCTTGTCTGTTGATCTGAGAAAGTAAGTCGGAGTTTTCGGTGTCAAATTTAGAAGTAGCCAGTAAAAGAGCAGAAGTCTTTTCTTGTAACTGAAGTTGCAAATCCTTGATCTTCTTCGCGTCTTGTGCAGAACGCAGTTCAAGAGCTTCATTCTTACTCGTGAAGGATGCAAGTTTAGACAGGGTAAGAACGTACTCTGCTTCATGCTTCTTGATTAAGTCTGTGTACTTGGATTGAACCAGAGCCAACTCATCTTCGTACCAGGCCTTTTGTGACTTCAAGTATTCGGCTTCACTCTTTGATTTCGTCAAAGATAACTTCAAATCAAACAGCTCGTTGGTGATTTTTCCTAATTCTTTGGACAACTCATTTATGCGTTTACTCTGCTCTATGTTCTCGCTGGTCAAATGATTGATATCTTCGCTGAGCTTCACAGATTGTAAGTCACGTTCCATTTCCAAGTTACGGTTTGCAGATTCCAATTCGTCTTTGGTTTGATTTAATTGGTTGTACAGTTCGCTCAACAAGCTGTGTGTAGTAGTAAGTTCATGAAGTTGTTCTTGGGAGGAACGAGATTTGCGTTCGATTTCTTCTTTTTCTTGAGTGGTAGAATTCAACTGAGTCTGAACTGTGTGTAATTTGTTTTTGAGTGATTCGATACTCTTAGTGGATTGCTGTATGGTTTGTTCATACTTCACTTGTAAGAACGTTGATTCCGAAGATAATTCTTGAAATTGGGAAGATTTGGCAGCGATAGCGCTAAGAAGAGAGTCGCTTGCAGTTTCAAGTGTTGACTCTTCAATCCCAAGGAACTCTGAGACGGCAGACAAAAGTGCGCTTTGTTGTGGTTGTTCATCTATAGTGCTGAATCTAACTCCAATAGGAGACGTTTCAAAGTCTTTAGCAACATTAAATGACTTTGGGGTGGTTATGGTATCGATATCTTTAAGAGGTGGCAATTTATTTGGAGTTGCGGTAGATCCAGCTGGTGCTTGTTCGGAAGGCACCTGGAGCTGTTGTTCTTCGGGTGGGGACTCATGGGTCACTTGCACTATTGGATTTTCCTCGATAGGTTCTTGGGCGATGGGTTCCGCTGCCTGCTCGATGGGCTCTTGAGCTGTTTGCTCAATTGCTTGTTCAGGAACCTGCTCATCTTCGATTTCTTGATGTAATGGTTGTTCCAAAGATTCCAGCAATTGATGTGCGTTCTCTTGAGGAACACCCCCGGTGTAGTCAATCATGGAAACTGGAATGTTTTCCTGGTCTGCATACTCCAGGGCGTGTCCCAAGTTGTCGTATTGCAATGGAATGGAGTCGTTGGCCAGCATCACATCTGGTGCGCCAACCAGATGATCAAGCTCGTCCACGGTATGGAATTCGTCTTGATCAATGTTCACCACATCATCAAGGTGATCGTTTACGTCGTCTGAGGGGTCAGGAGTCTCTGCTGGTCCTCCAGCAAACGGGTCGCTCATGGTGGTGCTGGTCGTAAACAATTGATTTTCGTGAAATGTTTGGTCACGTGTGACGCTCACCGACCCGGTCAAGGGCATTTGTTAAGAGAGATGACAGGCAGAGCTGTGGACCTCTTAAAAGGTGTCAGTTTAAATGTTTAAGCGTTTAGGTGTTTAGGTGTTTAGGTGTTTAGGTGTTTAGGTGTTTAGGTGTTTAGGTGCTTAGGTGTTTAGGTGTTGATGAGTTCATATGTTTAGGTGTTAAGGCATTTAAACTTTTAGGTGTTTAGATGTAGTGTATCTATCGTTAGAAATGTTTGAAGGTGAGAACGAAACCAGGTGTCAGTATTTGAGTAGAGGCAACAGAGGAACAAGTGATGGATGCGTGAAGTAAAGAGAAGTGTGAATACGGAAGGAGAAAGAAGAAGTGTGAATACGAGAAGAAGTGTGAGTACGGGAAAGACCACCCACGCAAAGTCTGCTGCTACACAATAGTTACGTCAAATCAGATAGGGTATCCTAACTCGCATGGAGATCAGAGGGCTAGTCACCTTAGGTAAGCAGACCTTAACCTTATACGGATATCGTTTTCTCACAAACCAAGGTACATGGTTGGGGACGATTTCCTAAACGGAACCAATTGTAGGGCTCCAGCCCCAGCGTTTGGTGCTTGCACATGACGCGATTTTTGGGCCGACACTACGCTGTCGATTTCTGAGGGGTACACGTGACTGCTTCGTTTTGCGCGTTGCGGTGGGAAAATCCAGTGGGAAAATTTTCAAAAATTTAAAACAACGATACTTTGAATCCACAGAGACACCAAAGATGATTGAACCATCCTTAAAAGCTTTGGCTTCCAAGTACAACTGTGAAAAGTCTATCTGCCGTAAGTGTTACGCCAGATTGCCACCTAGAGCTACCAACTGCCGTAAGAGAAAGTGTGGTCACACCAACCAATTGAGACCAAAGAAGAAGTTGAAGTAGTCCGTGTGCCTCTGGTACTTTGGGCTTTTTGGCTTTTACTTTCCATCAAACTTGCATAGAATGGTCATGGTGGTTTGTGAGGTTATTTAGCTTGATATTTTAATAAAGAATCTTACGTTTGGAAATGTAGAGTGATGTAGTGAAGGGATGGCAAGAGCTGAGGAATGAAAGTGACAGAGACAGAAGGAAATGAAAGACTGATGAGACTGACAAATCAGGTAATACCAGGCATAAGATAAAAGTCAAATTTGAAGAAGCAGATAGCGCAGCACCCCTCGGAGTAGTCTGAGAGACTCACCTATCTTGAGGGCCACCCATGGGCCACCTTATCGTTCCCACCAGGTCTTGTTTCAGTAGCTTTTTTCTGTTGGTAGCGCACAGCAGCCACCAGCGGAAGTTGGCGGGCTGCCTCGAGAGCAGCCACCGAGAATCACCTGCGACGGGGCTCCGCTCGGCCGTCCATCATGATGCGCTTCGGGTTCTTCCAGCTCTCCCACCCTTGTGTTTCATCCTGAGGGCTGTTTGAGCTTTTAGGAGACGTTGCGGCAGTTCCAGACCTGTTGCGCTTATTCCGCTAAGAGCCTTGCGATCGCTAGAGTTGCGCCAGCCCGCGAGGAATTCAGCGAGGGCCTTGTGTTTCACAAGTGGTACTAAGGTACTACTTCACTAGCTGTTCCACTAAAGGTGTATAGTTTGTGCTAGTTGTTCTACAAAGATTACTTCACTGGGTCTTTTGAGTCCTTTACTTGCTAGCACTCTTGCTTTCCCTGTGTTTTGAGAGTCTTGCTGGTGCTTACACTAGCTGATTTGACCTTCGCACTTCACTAAAAGTATATCGCTACTCTGAAACCCCACTTGTAGTACTTTCCAGTAAGTGCACCCTAGAGGTCCCTGGAGTGGTCCCTGGAGTGGTCCCTGGAGTGGTCCCTGGAGTGGTCCCTAGAGGTCCTGGAGTGGTCCCTAGAGGTCCTGGACTGGTCCCTGGGTGGTCTGCTCAATAAATCCGTGGCCATGCCACCTCTCGCAACACTCCGACCCACCCAACCATACTCAAACGTATCCCTAAACCCGCTTCTCCACTCCCCTGCCGTCTGGCGTTTGCAAGTGCAGCATGTGCTTAACCCCACAAAAGGATTTCTCTCTTTCCGTTTTCGCAACCATTAGTCAACGCACCTACGAGGAGCGATGGGCACCAACTCCTCACTCGCAGCTTTGTTTGGTTGCGGTTGTCCCCCACACTGCCCCCTGTGCAACCAGACGGTGCTGCGGACCATCCTAATGAGCAGGTGAACCCTCCACGAAAATTAGTCATCACCCATTGTAGCATGGGTCCTCCGGCTGCAAGCGGTCGAGCAGACGCAAACCTGACCCAAAAAACCGACGGCACATATCCGGTGGTGCTCGTTTGGTAGGGCCAAACAACCGAAACAACCATACCCTACTTCGACCGGTGGTCTATTATTAGTAATGGTCCACTCGATCCACGATCGGTTACAAAAGATCTCCAGTCATTGATAAAAGAGCGAGTAAAGTCACGTGTTTGGGCACCATGATCTGGGCTGGGGCCTGGCGCTGGTCCAGCAGGATCGGGATAGGCAGCGCCCGTAGCACCAGGACCACCGCAACAAAGGCGCCGCCGTAGCGCAGAGCATACCCGACCCACAAGGGCAAAAAAAAGCTTATCGTTTATTGTTCTCTCCGCTTTGCCAGGCCCGTTTGAACAATTGGGAAATTCCTAGCGCTTCCATTCGCAAATGTGTGTAGCTGGAATTTTTCGCTGGTCTTTTTCCCCCTTCATAGATTCATACACATATACTTTTAGTTGATACTGAACTTAACTCCCAGTATGAACAACGGCGACGCCAGCGACGTCGATAATATTGAGAGGAAGATCAGTAATACAAACATCAAGCTAGATCTGGTTGATCAGGGGCATTCTTATCGAACCAAGGACGAGCGGCAACAACATAGCCCTTCCGTAGTTCAGCAATCCTTGTACAACCAGGCGAATCAATACTCAGGACTGGGCCAGGGACAACAGGCCCACGGCAGCCAATACGCATATCAGAACTACTACCCCATCCAGAGTCAGCTGATCCAATTACAGCAGCAATTACATCACCAGCAGCAGTTACAGCAGCAGTACCACCAACAACAACAGTACCAACAATCAATCTCACAACAGTCCCCCCACCTCCAACAAGTGCACTTGCAATCCATCTACTCTGGATCCGGCGGCGAACTCTATCCTAACCAGCAGGCCCAGAAGCGCCAGAACAGCCTATCCACCTACATGATAGGAACCGCCAACAAGAGATCGAATCAAACGCAATCCATGACCGGCCAACCCACCCAGCTGATGAGCCAATCAAACGGCGCAGCAGGCCCCATAAACTTACATTTACAGCATCAGGACTATTACGTTTCGTCTCCCCAGAACTTGCCCTACAACACGAGCACGTCTCCGTCGCCTCTCATAAACACGCCCTCCAACTCCAACCATCCATCACCTCGCAACTACGGTAGCGTCAGCGGTGGCGGCGGCGGCGGTGCAAGACTGCAAGTCAGAAGAATGGTCCAGCCCCAGCAGCCCATGAAAACCCCTACCCCCACCACCGCCTTTGATGTTCCTCTGAGCCCAAACGTCACCCAACAGAACTTGAATTCCGATCTGTCGGAAGACGAAAAGGAGAGAGAGCAACAATTGAGGGAACAGCAGTTGAGAGAACAACAGTTGAGGGAGCAGCAGTTGAGGGAACAGCAGTTGAGGGAAAAGCAATTGAGAGACCAGCAGTTGAGAGACCACCAATTGAGAGAAAAGGCCCAATCCGAACAACAACAGCTAAGAGAGCAATCGCAAAAGGAACAACAAGTGAGGGAACAATCCAAGGAAGAGTCCCGTGTAATGTCTGAAGAAGAACAACAACTCGCATCTAAACTTAAAGAAACCTATAAAAACATCGTCAACTATGAAGAAACTGTTCAGAAGCATTGCATTGAAATCACAGTCAAAATCAACCAGCTCAACGGATTCCAAGGGAGTTTGTCCAACCCCCCAGCCTCAACAGGCCGTACTGCAGAACTCTCCAATGACTTATGGACCGTTTACCACCACAACGTGGTGTTGTTGGACAACTACCATGACTTCTTGATCACCGCCCTCAAGCCAGCATCCAACCAGACTCAGTTCAAAACAGGAAAGAATATTGTTGATCTTTATAAAATTCCAAGAAGAATGTGGGTCTACGGGGTTGTTGGGTTCTTGGAGGTATTGAAGAACATCATGGGGATTTTCCAAGATCATGAGATCTGCTCATGCTTCATCTCTTATTGCTTCAACATCATCTCAAACTTGACAGACCCCTCATTGGAAATGGAAGGCTGGTGGCTGGAAAAGTTGGGTGACTTGTCTCGTATGGCCATTGCCCTCTATGCACTGAAATTTATAGACTGGAAAATAAGTGCAGAGTATTGGTACTCCGTGGCTATGAAAACATTATACGGTCATGGGAAAATCTACTACCACATGTGTACCGTCCAGCAGGATAACTTGGATGCGTTGGTCAACATTGGAAAGTCTGTCATTTGTCGTGATCCTTTTGTTCCTACTCAGCAATATCTCAAGTTGGTTGTTGAAAACATTTGCACGCAACGTAACATCTTGTCGCTTTTGGAATTACCTATCATTGACTTCATAAAGATTCACAAGGTCTTGTTAAGCATCTTCAATAGACAAGGCAATGAATCCGATGCTATCCATGACTCCCAAGTTCAATATGGTATTGATTTGGTGACAAGGTATGGCTTAACATTTGGTAGTGATTCCAATGGTTACAACTTTTTCACCAGAGAATTCTACACTGCATCCGGGGTCACCTCCATCAATGATCCAAGCCATCCATATTACCAAAACCCGCAACAGCCACAAGCTTTGAATCAATTCAACTCCTCCAACACCAACTCCATGGAAAAGATGAACTTTTGGTTCAACAAGGGTTCGCTCTTTGCCATGGCCAACATTAACCATTTGATTGGTTTTGGAGACCCAAAGAACCCATTTGCAAAGATATTCTTGCTTCCCGAGGCATTAAAGGAGCGTAAGGATAAGAAGGACAAGAAACGCAAATCACGTACTTCTCATATGGACGACGGCACCAATGATTCGCCAATCGGTTTGCATGCGGACCACTTGGGGATCTGTGCCTCGGAACTCGCCACCGCCGATTGGTTCTATTGTCTCCAGTACATCAACAAGTCCGTGCTTGAATTGTCCATCCGTATTTTGAATCACTACTTGGTTGGGCCCAAGCAAGCGCTGACTAGTCATGTCATAGTTTGGTTGTACTTTATGATCAGTGTTGGGGAAGCCATCAAGAAGTTCCCTAGAAGTGCTCCAATGTTTGGTTGGTTGTTCAAGAAGTTGTTCCCATGGGAACTGTTCATCAACTATTTGAACTCCATTTTGGACTTGGTCAAGGAAAGCCCCGAGTTGCGTGAGAAATGTGCTCGCTATGTTAGCAGTCCATCCTACTTGAAGCAATTTAACGAAAAGGAATTTTTGCCCGAAGTTTGGAAATGTTGGGGTACATTATGGTTTGACACTGTTGCCGAAAAGGGCGATTTTGTTGACTTGGAGGGTGCTGGCGTCAAGAATAACGACATGTTTGACTTGCCAATCTGTGGAACATATCCTATTGTCAACACCATTCCTAGTGAGGGAGCCGACCAAAAGGCCAAGACGCAGATGGAATTGGACAACGACGAGCGTGTTGTCCGTATTGTTTTGCTTGCACGTATCATTGCAGACGATTACGATTTTGGTCTTGTCAGAACATCGAGTGATTTCAAGTACGACGAGAATGTCTACAACACTGCCGATTCTGCCATTCTCGATAGATCTGGTGCAGGCCAGAACCAAGACCCATACACCTACATGGAGGATTTCTTACTCAGCGATGGCAGGTTTGTCCAGAACAACTTTTTGCAGCCTATTCTGTTTGGCAACTTGTACAATGGAAACGATGGCTTTTCAACTGCAGACAAGGACAGCATGTGGTTTAGAGTTGGTAGCAACGAGAGAAGGTACACGGGAGCCGAGCAGTTTCAACAGCAAATCTCCACGCAGCTGCGTTTTAGACTTGGCGGCGACATGTACTACGAAGTGGGGGACAATTTGGGAGAGCCAAGCATGGAACGGCCCGAAGGCGACTTGGGAGACCGCATGGACAGCAGCTTGACTTACGTCACCCTCGATACAAACATCTGGCTCAAGCATTGCGGGCGGATTTTCAAGTGCGTCCGCAATGGGGTTTTTAAGGTTCTGATTCCACTCATTGTTTTCCAGGAATTACGAACCTTGAGGAAGCTGACAGAGGCGACCATTTCCGACGCAGCAACCCGGTCGGTGATCATCATCCGAGAATTATACTTTGCCAAGGAGATAGTTCCGTTAAGGTTTGACGGAACCGTTGCGCTGGACATCAACGAAACGCTTGAGTTTGAAAACAGCTCCAACTGGAGACTGAATGTCGACGAGACCATCTTGAACTGTGTCAACGAAAACGACGAGCTAGGACGGAAATTGATGATTGGTCTAGACGTGGAGATTACATCATACCGTAACAAGTTCCAGCATGCAGCCATGAATGCACAAAACTTTGAATATCACAATAGCATAAAGATATCACCAGGGGGGGTTGCCCCTGTCAGAACCCGTTTGTCAAGCAAAGCTGCTAAACTGTTTAGGTATTGCATATTGATCACGGATGATCGCAACATGAGATTACGTGCAAAAGCTATTGGCCTTACGAGTTTCCAGAGTAAATGGTTGTTTACTCAGTTGGAGACCTTGTTTCCAATACTGTGTATAGATTAGAGCAGCATATAGACGATTGCATAGGCGTTTGTAGGTGGGGAGTGGAATGGCTGCAACTAGGTCGCGGCCACTGATCAACTTAACCGATGGGATGGGCGAGGAGTCTTCAGCTGATCAAAGTTGACCAATGGCAACTGTGAGGCGAGACCTTTAACAGATCAAAGTTGACCGATGAGATCGAGCGGCACTTCGGCGTCAAGACAGCGTCGCCTTGCGGTTGCAATGGGGACTAGACCTTTTGGAGCAGCGCAACGTACAAAGCTCAGAACATTCACTAGCGAGACATGCATGCACGGTAACCGACAACAGAAGGATCAGGTACACCGGAGACCACCTCGCAACCTTGGCCGTGTCGGTGCCGCGTAATACACGACGTTTGACAGATGTAGTGGGGCCAGGAATGTCTGTCGTCGCAGGCCATGTCGTCGCGGGTCTTGTCGTCGCAACCCCATGAAATCCTCGCTGCATGCACACCGGCGGAAATGTCGTATGTAACATGAGGTGGGAGGTGAAAATGAACTCGGGAAGCGACAGGTGAAAATGAAGACGGGAAGCGAAACGTGGAAGACGGGAAGCGACAGGTGGAAATGCCGCGTGAAGCGACAGGTGAAAATGGACAGCCTTGGAAGCGAAAGGTGAAAATGGAGGCCACCGTGGTATGGACATTTCCGGATGGTTGTGCCCCTCCTATCCCGTCGATCAAGCCTAGACCTGTTTGACACACAAACATCAAATACGACATCAAAGACGTTGAACCCCCCTTCGGATGCCCTTTAGATCTTCGAATAAGGTTATTCCTGTAGATAACGCAATTTATTAAGGTTAGCACAGTGGCCGGCTTTTTGTGTGCGGAGCTTGGCCTTGATTTTTTATGAGGCACACCCGAAGGAGGCCATTTAACTCTTTTGGGACAAAATCCCTGGCAAGGAGTTGATCCACCAAGCACGGCCATCACCACAATCTGTCGGCGCCCAAGGTTCAAAATAGCGCCAGACAAGACAACAAGAATGCCACCGCCAACAACAACAAGACGCCGCCACCACCAACAACAACAGACGCCCCCAACAGACACGTCTCAGCTGGAAATCCCATTGTGGACGGCTGCGTCCGGTGCTGGCGGTATGCCCTGTGGAGCACTGGTGCAAAATGGAAGGTCGTGCGCACCCCAGCGACATCTGGAAAACAGGCTGCTTTGGGATTCCAAGTTCTGGAATTAGACTTTGTGCGCTCTTTGTTGTTAGGCGCAACTTCTCTTTGCCAGGGGCGACCCACGCATACGAAAAAAGTGGGAACCCGTTTCAGACAGCACAAAAAAATTTGCAATTCCATATAAATATCTACCGGCAGCCGGATAGTGGTACTCCAGAAAAGTTCATCTCACCTAGTCGTTCCTTAACACAGCCAACAGTCCTTTACGGTCTCCTACATTCCTTTACTAACTACTACTCCAACTTTATACACTCCTTATTACTATGAAGTTTTCAACCGCCGCTTTGATTACTCTTTTGAGTTCCCTGATCGTAAAGGCTGTTCCCGTCCCCGGTGTCGAGGTTGTCTACGTCACCTCTTTCACCACCTTGTGGGTGAACAAGCAAGGAGAACCTGTCTCTACCGACGCTCCTGTTTCCGCCACCACCAGCACCTCCATTGCTCCTGTGGAGGCTGCCCCAACTGAGGCTCCCGCCACCACCGAGGCCCCAGCCACCACCAAGGCCCCAAGCACCAGCTCCACTGAAGCCCCTGCTCCAACCACCTCGACCGAAGCTCCTTCGAGCACCCAGGTTGCCCCTCAGTCCTCTTCTGCCCCATCCGGCTCTCTCTTTTCGGGTGACGGTACCTACTATGCCCCAGGCATGGGTGCCTGTGGCGGTGTCAACACCGACACCGACTTCATTGTAGCCATTTCTCAAAAGAGATACAACGAGCAAGTCAAGAACAACAACCCCAACAACAACCCATTGTGTGGCCAGAAGCTCAGAGTCTACTACGAAGGTAAGTCTGTCGACGTCAAGATTGTCGACTCTTGTCCAGGTTGTTCCTACGACTCGTTGGACTTGTCTCCTGCCGCCTTTTCTCAAATTGCTGACCAAGGTTTGGGTAGAATCAAGATCCAGTGGGAATTTTTAAACTAGTTCAAAGGATGACGACATCTCTTTGATTGTTTATGGGTCTGGTTCGGTATTATGGTTTTTGCAGTACTTGATCTGCAAGTTTTTTATGTATATCCTTTAAAAATGTATTTTTATGTTTCAGTATCGACCAGAGCCTGTTTGAGGCTCGTTGTAGGGTGTTTGGCGTGGGTGTGTTTGGCGTGGGTGTGGGTTGTTTGACAGCCGTTACGTCTGCGTCACGTTGCACGCTCGAAAACCAATGGAAATATCTTCTGGTTGTATTTCCGTTTCGGGCGGCGCCAAGTTCCACGGGTGGGGCCGGGATATGGCCATGTTGCTATGCCGTCACCAGACGAACCGACGGTGCCAGGCCATCAAGAAGGTTGTCAAGTCATTAGGATAGTTGCCAGGCCATTACGGTAGTCCCGTACCTTTACCGTTGGAGGCTATGAAACGTAAACGAGGCAGTGCGTCAGAAATGAAATTTGACGAGGGCTCTGGCAGTGCCAGTCTGTGTGCTGGAATTGTGTGCTAGAACTGTGTGATAGTATTGATGTTTGTGTGCTGGTGTTGTACTGTGGCATTTGCTTTGAGAAAGTGTTGCTATCGAATGCTTGTTCACTTTATGCTTGTTCACGTTATGCTTGTCAGCCTGTCATTGTGCCGTAAGCTGGCAACCTATTTTGCCGGATATACATAATTACCCACGTAGCGCACTCATCTCGGCACACCAAGACTCAGAGGGCACTTGGCAAACCTCCGTGGTGTCTGCTGTTCCCATGTTGTCTCAGATCTGGCTGGTCTCAGATCTGCGAGGCCGATGCGCTACGTCAATACTTTCCTATCTAAACAATCGCTATTGTTCCGGCGAATATTCAACACAGCATGCCGAAGCTTCGCTGCATGGCCACACGCTCTGCACACCTCGTAGGTGCACCTGGTAGGCACATCTCGAATGTACATAATCCCATCAAGAGGCTTGCAAAGCCACGCCAGCCGTTGCACCCATATAATCTGACGTGCAGTAATCCGACGTCCGCTGTGCTTCCCCCAGCAGATCCAGTTTGCCGCAGGAGGGTGCAGCGCAGCCCTTTCCGATAAGTCGCTCAATCATCTCTCAGCAAGAAACAAGTTGGTCTACATTATAATATCTTATCCAATGCTTCAAGACTAGTTGGTACATTAATAGTCTTATCAAAATGCTTCAAGCAACAAGTTTACATTATAATAGACTTAAATGCTTCAAGAAACAAGTTGGTACACTATAAAAAGACTTAAATGCTTCAGGAAACAAGTTGGTTTACATTAATCTTATCAAAATGCTTCAAACAAGTTGGTCTACATTAATCTTATCAAAATGCTTCAAACAAGTTGGTACATTATAATAGTCTCATCAAAATAACAAGTTGGTCTACATCATAATAGTCTTATCAAAATGCTTGGTCTTATTAACAATATTAAAATATCCAGTTTAAAGCCTGTTTAAACTTGTTTTGGTTACTCTTTGCATAACCTTCGTCGTCCTCGGATTCATGGGCAGCATAGTACTCGTACTCGTGCTCCTCGATCTCCTCAATGCCCGTGTACAAGTCAGCCTCGGCCAAGCTCACAAACTTGGTTCTCTTGAAGAGTTTCCAGAAGACAAAGACGGCGATGGACACAAAGATCATGACGTAACTGAACAAGAAGGAGTCCACGGTCCATCTGCCAGGCATAAACACATCGTAGCCCAAAATCCCAATCAAGACCCAGATGAAGAAGGTGGCCACGTAGATGGAGTATGGCTGCCACCACGAGCGGTAGGGGAACTCGGATCTGTCGATGCCCTGGACACGGCACGCGTGGTAGAAACGGATATAGGTGATGGACATGAACCCATAGTTCAAGATCTGGGACCCGGTACACAAGTTGACCATATAGTTCAACACTTTGGTACCAGACAGGCCAAGCTGCATGAGCGACAAGAGTGCAAAGCACATGGAAACGACAATACAGTAGAGGGGCACACCGTTCTTGGTGACCTTGCTGAAGAAACGAGGAACGAATCCTCTTCTCGAGAGCCCGTAAAGCGCTCTGGAAGAACAGTAGGTGTACGAGTTACCGGCCGAGAAGGCGGAGGAAAGCACCACGGCGTTGACAATGTGGGGCAAGATCTTGATGTTCAAGTTCTGCATGGCCACCACGTATGGCGAGGAAGCTGCGTTGGAGCTGTCGGCGGTGAGCTTCAAGTACTTGGGGTCGTTGTAGGCAATCAAGATGGACACGGACAAGGCCCCGCCAATGTAAAAGAGGGCCAATCTGTACAAGACGGTCTTGAAGGCGGTGGGCATTGTTTTTCTGGGGTTCATGGCTTCACCGGCCACCATGGACATGTACTCTGGGCCCACACAGGTGAAGGCGGCAGAGCCACGCAAAGCACCCAAGAAACCTTGGAATTTACCGATGGAGCCCTTGGCGATGTAGGCGGCAACAGGGCCACCCACTGCGTGCCAGTTTCTGAAGCCAAAGGCGTCGTGCTGGGGGTTTCCGCCGCACATGGTGATCAAGGTGAAAAGAAGCAAGCCGATACACAAGATGAGCTTACCGATGGAGAGCCAGAACTCGGACTCTCCGTAGAGACGCACGGCAAAGACGTTGATGGCGCCGTAAATGACAATCTGGATGCACAAGGGGATGGCGGGCGAGTAGTCGTCCCTCCAAAAATGGATCATACCGTTGACGGCGGTGATCTCGAAGGGAATATACAAACTCTGCATGATCCAGAAGTTGACGGAGGCAGCACACTCAAAGGCCGGGTCGATGACACGGCCCGACATGGTCAAAAAGGGCGAGTTGACGGGCAAGAAGGACACCATCTCGCCGACGGCGGTGGTCAAGAGCAAGATGACCACCGTCCAGAACAGGTAGGACAACAAGAGGCCGAGCGGGCCTCCTCTGACCAAGCCGGTGGTACCAATGGTGACAAAAAGACCGGTCCCAATCAGGCCACCGATGGCTATCAACTGCACATGTCTGTTTTCCAACTTTCTGTGGACGTCGTTCTTGGGGGCCTTGACGTCGTCGCTGTCGTTGGTGTGTGACGACGAGTCGTAGTGGGGGTCGACGCTCTTGTCGATGGACCCGGACGAGTGCCTGGCGCCCGCCTGCTTGGTCTTTTCCTTGTCGGTGGTTGCAAACATTGAATACGCTTCGGATATCTCTGGTACCTAAAAAGCAGACTTTTCCGTAAAATCTCGCTACAGACACATGCAACAGTATTTATACGTAAAAATTTTGCATTTACGGTGAGTTTGTTACTCTGCCTGGAGCAAAGGGCCCTTCTGATTAAATTTGCTGGAATAGGTATAGGGTGGTTGTGTGCAGGACCCCACTTTGTGTCGGGCACCCATAAGGAACCATGATGTCATTGCGCCGCGGGCCCCAATCCGCAACGCCGTCGTAGTGGAGATGGCACCCAGATTCTCGACGCTGCACGGGTGGAGGAGGCCCCCAGCAGGTGGGGCCAGCACAAACGAGGTCTGCGGTCACCTTATACTTTGACTTACGGCATTTCCCCGTGCAATTTCCTTCGCCCGGACGTCAGTCGCCAAGCCTGCGTTATGAACAAGCAATCCAAATCTCTTGCAAAAAGCAGTCCCATAGTCAAACTATAAAAACAGCGGAGTGGGGTCAGCTGACGTGTTTGAAAACGGAAACTCTTCACGTTTGCTTCAAACCAGTGGCCTCGTATATGGTTCCATTCGTAAAATGAGTGATGTTTCGCTCGACAGCTGGCGAGGACACCCACTGGCCCTCTGGGCCCACCAAAAAAGAAGCTCCGCGACGGGGAATTGAACCCCGGTCTACCACGCGACAAGCGGTAATTCTAGCCACTAAACTATCACGGACCCGATATTCTCTTGCAGAGACACCCGGATTTTTATTCCATGTTTGGACGTAAAATAGCCCTTGTTCGATGCCAAACTCTAAGTGACGGGGGGCTGTTCCTTGAGATAAGATCAAACGTGCTTTTAGGGCGGCCTAATCTCACAATACGCTAAGCAGATAGGTTACGGTCACCAGCGCAAGATAGCGATATTCTTTCTTTTTTTGACAAAGAAGCTGGAAATTTGATAAGAACTGATAAAGCCCTATGACATGGAGGGCTCAGACTCAAAACCGTGCTTAGACCCTCCCGATCACTGCCGTGTAGTCCCTTTTTCGATCTTTTGGTTGATAAAGACGTCTTTTCCCCCATGTTGGTCACCCCACCACCACAGCCAATGACCGTGCCAGCCCTACTGAACGCACATATCGGATATTACCGTATTCTGGGACTCGAAGGCTCTTTTGTCAGCTGCAGTGTATGGTTTGTATCGATTCTAGATCCGATGAGCCAGTTTAGGGCCGGTATGCAGGACCCGAAATTTTAAACTTGACATAGCACCCATGTTACGCTTCCAGAGGCTCCTCTCGTACAGCCGGAGGCTGTTTAACCAGTTCAATGTTGCCGTCGTGGGGTCCGGGCCTGCGGGCTTCTACACCATCCACCATCTTCTCAAGAGAGCGCCCGAGTCTGCCCAAGTCCAGGTTGACATCTTCGAGCAGCTCCCAGCTCCGTACGGGTTGAGCCGGTACGGAGTGGCCCCAGACCACCCCGAAGTCAAGAACTGCGAGGAGTATTTGGACAACGTGATGGCGTCCGGCAAGGTCCGCTTCTTTGGCAACACGGTGGTGGGCCAGGACGTCAAGTTGGACGAGTTGCGGGCGAGGTACAATGCCGTGGTCTTGGCCTACGGGTGCACGGCAGCAGACAACAAGCTCGACATCCCGGGCCACGACACCTTGAAGGGCATCGTTTCTGCCCGTGAGTTCGTCCAGTGGTACAACGGGTACCCCCATGCCGTGTCGCCGGCCAAGTTTGGCTTGGACAAGGTCGAGAACGTGACCATTGTCGGCAACGGGAATGTGGCCATTGACGTGGCCCGGGTGCTCTTGCTAGACCCAGAGCACTACTGGCACCAGACGGACATTGCGGACGATGCTGTGAACGTGCTCAAACTGAGTCCGGTCAAGAAAGTCAACATCGTTGCCCGCAGAGGCTTCCTCGAGTCCGCCTTCACCAACAAGGAGATCAGAGAGTTGCTCGACTTGCTGGCCCCCACCACCGAAATCGTCCCCATTGACGAAAACGTGCTTGCGGCCGCCTCCCAGACCAAGTTGAACAGGGTCGACAAGAGGAAGTTGGACGTGGTCACCAGGAAGCGGACAACCCTGGACCCCAAAAAGACCCTCTCGCTCCAGTACTTGAAGAGCCCAGTCGAGTTCGTGGGCGACAACGGCCACGTCACACACACAAAGTTCCAAAAGAACTCGCTTGTAGATGGCAGGGTGGTTCCCCAGGACGAGTTTGAGACCATCAAGAACGACTTGGTGATCCTTTCGATTGGCTACTACGGCACCCCACTCCCCGGACTCGAAGACATTGGCATTCAGTTTGAAAAGGGCAAGATCTCTAACGATAGAGGAAGGTGTTTGGATCTGGAAGGCAACGTTGTTCCCGGCTGGTACACCTCTGGCTGGGTCAAAAACGGGCCCAAGGGCGTCATTGCCACCACCATGATGGACTCGTTTGACACGGCCGAAATCATCCTCGAAGACCTCGCCAACAAGAGTCTTTTGGAAACAACTGCTCCGGTTGTTCAAGAAGACGATTTACCAAACCATTCCAGTTGGGCCCAATGGGAAAAGTTGAACAAGTATGAACTTTCCAAGGGTCAAAAAGATGGAAAGACCAGATCGAAGGTGTCTTCCACAGATGAGATGCTCAAGATTGAGAGGGCATAAGAGAAGAAAGATTGAAGGGCATAAGAGAAGAAAGATTGAAGGGCATAAGAGATGAAGAGAAAGATCAAGACGAAGTTCTAAGATGGGAAAAGTGGATAAGAACTGAACGATGTGAATGAAATATGTGAATGACCGATGAAAATGACCGAAGGAATAGACTGATGGGAAATGACCGGTGATAGCGACCACCATACGAACTGACCCACTGTGGTAAACAATCTGCACTCGCCATTGGAAACGTTCAGATTTGAGACACTCCACCGATAACGACTCTACACATGAAAACTGTCGTATTTATTAGAATCGAGGACAAAGCACAAGCTATGGACTCGATCATCCTGAGGAACCTGTAAATAACATGTAAATAACAATACAGCTTGTTTCACGAAGACCTTGTAGCTGATCCTGGTCAGTATCACCAAAAGTGCCTCCTCCACTCAAAGATCCTCTCACCTTGCATCATCTCTTCCACCACCTCCTCATCTCAGCTTGCAGCCGGAGATGGGAATGAAGTAGTGGGAGTGGTCGTAGGTGTAAAGCAGGTGGAATAACCTGTTGAAGACGTTGGCACTGGACTCTCCGCTGCCGCTGTCGTCACTGTCGCTATCATCACCGCTGTCACCGCCATCCAGCTCCGAGGGAGTCTCGTCGTCCGTGTCAAACTCCAGGTCCTCACAAGCGCCATTGAAGTTCCAGCACGGGATCCGCTCCAAGTTCTCGGGCTTATGGGGAAGGTACTCCTTGTTGATAAAGTACTGGTGGCCACCAGGCAGAAATATAGGACGTGGAGGAAGATACGGCACAATGTCGCCCTTATGCAAGACTTTGACCAAACCCGACTTGAAGTCGTGGTTCTTGTAAATGTATGCTGTCACTGCCGGAGTGTCGAACAAGTCATCCGTAAACTCGTTGTACTCCTGGTTTCCGACCCTGGGACTGGCAAAGGACACCACCAACGGATTCAACCCCATGAGACGGAGCTCGACGCCGGTGATGATGGAGAGCGCAGCACCGAGCGAGTGGCCGGCAATCACCAACTGGTAGTCGGGGTACTTGTCCACCAAGCGGAGCGTGGTCTCAAACACAAGCTCACTGTTGGACTCGAGAAACTTGTAGAAACCACGGTGCACCTTGCAGCCTTCACACACCTTGTTGCGTGTGTTGGCTAGCGTCCACGCCTTGGGGCACTTGTGCTTGGAGTAGGACAAGGGCTTGTATGTGACGGGGATGAAGTCGAGGTTGCCTATCCAGTCACGCCTCAGGTTGGTGCCCCGAAACGACAACAAGATGCGTTCCTTGTCGTGGTCGACGGCAAAGTAGCCCGAACCAACGCCTCCCCACTTGTTGGAGTCAAACACCTTGACCACCTCGATCTTGCGAAACACAGGGAGCCGGCACGACGGAAGCGGGCACGCCCCGTACCCCAACTTGCCCACCTTCAATCCCTTCTTCATACAGTACGAGTACGACGCTATGTTGGCGTAGTAGAGCAACTTGAGATAGTCCTCGGGAATGTCTTGCTTGAGCTTGGGTTCAGGCAACCTCGCCCGCGGGCCGCCCTGCCGGCACCTGGTGGCTGGGCTCACGTCGACTAGCGGGGCCAACAGGATTATTAGGAGGATCAACCGAAGCAAAGAAAGGGTCATGGTAGTTCTTTTGAAATCTCGCGGGCGCGATTTTACTTTAGGTCATAGCAGATTGTTTTCCGTCGGGAGGTGGAAAGTGGAGTGGAGGAGCAATAAAGCGTGGAGGGAGCGTATAACCAAGAGCTTTCCATATATTTCCGAGTGTTTGTGTGGTTTGTTGGGGGGTTAGTTAGGGTGGTTTGTCTTATTGTCGATGGTTGCAGCCATTTTGCAACCTGGGCGCTAGAAAGAAAGACCCAGGTTGGGCGGTAATTTAAATGCAAATGTTCAGCCAGTGAAAGAGAAAGCCAGAAGGGCACTAGGTGAGTGCCATAAACCAGGTGTGGTTAGTCCCCGAAGCCTTGACTAAGTGTTGCAGCCAAGTTGCAACCTGGGCGGTAAGAAGCTGGAAAATTAAGGAAATAGGCAAAATTAAGCAATATTCTTGGAAGCAGATGTGTCGACAGAGTGAGAACAGTTAGCTTGTCCAGTGCTTGGAACTTGGTAAGTATGACAGATTGGTTTTCAAAGATCTGGTTTGCAGTCTGAATACAGCGAGTTGCAGCCATTTTGCAACAGACGCTAGAAACCAAGCAATTGAGAGCTATTTCCTTACAACTGCTGAAATATCAAGCAGTTAGCTTAGTGCTTGCGTCATTTGTGACTGTGAAAGAACTTGTGTTGCAATCTAAAAGAACCTGTGTTGCAATCTGAGAGACCTAAGACCTTATTTTGCAGTCTGGTGACCTTGTTGCAGCCATTATGCAAATACGCTAGGGACCAAGAAAACTTGACCAATATTCCCATATACTGCCGCCATTTTCAGAACAGACAGTTGGTCCAGTATTGATCTTGTGTCGCTATGAAAAAACTCGTGTTGTAGTGTGAAAGACGTTGTGTTGGAGCCATTTTTGAAGAAGATGCAAACACTGCCAGTGCAACACCAGTGCAAACACCACAAGTAAACCAAATCAAATCCACTCTTATCAATACTTTGACTGTCTTCCCCTACACACACCTCAGATCGTCGTGGAGGTTGTTGCACCTCACACTGCAATAAAACAACCCACACTTCTCACATCTGGCATACGTGGAGGAACCTCCACAGATACAACACAATCTCAATCTCGTTCTGATTCTCTTGGACTTCTGAACCTTTCTCTTTTTGGTTTTCTGCTCCACTTCTGCAGACTCAATATTGTCGATGAACTGGAAGTTCAAGTTGAGGATGGAGTTGACGGCAATGAGGTTTCTCTCCTCTTCAAAGTACAGGTTCAAGTTACGACGGGCCAGCAAGATCTTCTTGGTGGAAGGTGTGCTACCCAACCTGACACCCTTCTTCCCCCCCGCATCCTTACTGTGTATACTGGTGTAGATCAAGTTCTTGGGCAACTCGAAGGAGGCAGCAGAACCCTCACGGTAGAGGTCGTTCAAGCGCTTGGACACCACCCTTTCGAGCTGGATCTGCTGGGTGGACTTGAGTGGCCCGTTGCTGGCCGGCACGTCGTTGACCTGGGTCTGGGCATTCATCAACAGCGTGAGGTTGTAGTTGACCTTGGCCCGCCCCTTCTTGTCCTTCTCGGGAGCTTCGCCCAGGGCATGGTGCAGGCGGTTCAGTCTCGCCGAAAGGTTGATCGACGACGAGAAATACACGGTCGAATTGTGTGCTGCATTGCCTTTCGGCACCTCTTCCACTAGCATCCAAGTTTTGTTTTTTAAAGTTATGAGGCAGCTCCGAAAACAGCTACAAGCTCCGCCAAGGGACGCCAAAAGCACTCAGAAATAGGTGTAAAACCCACCAAAACTACCTGAAATACATCACCAAACACTCCAGGATGGTCTACGTCGTAGTTGTCATTTCAAATTCATTACTTTTGCTCTATTTACAAGAGGTATGGTGGCACTGGTGGCAAACGAGAGCTCACGAGAGCACATCTCCTCTGCACAGCACCACATCACACCACATAAGACATCACAATTCCCACTAATAGCACCGCCAATGGTCAGCCTACCAGTGCTAGCTCTTCTTTTCGCTCAGGTCCTTGTCGAAAGGCTGGTCTTCTCTGGCCTTGTCCAACATGGGCTTGATCTTCTGCTTTGCAAGAGCAGTGTTGACACAGGTGATGTAATCGTCCCAAAGCTCGGTACACTCGTTGTGCAAGGACTTGCCTTGCAAGAACTTCTCTGTGTACCACTTGTTGAAACAGTCGTCGTACTTTGTCTTCACCTCAGTACATTCAGGAGCAAACGACACCGACATGATATTTCCCATAGTTGATGAAATTTTTTGTTTTGCGCATTCGTAAACAACAAATCAAACAACCATGAAACGGTACTCTGTGGCGCCGTCGCTGGTGCGTAGGAAGTCGACCGTCAATGCTTCGTTTGGCGAGGACATAGCGGCCTCTGTGGAGGAGCTAGAGAAGTTGGAGCAAGAAACCACCCTAGTTTTGCAGGAGATCGACAAGAACATCTCCCGAGGCAACGCCATCATCAACGACCGCTTGATCCCCTTGATCAAGGAATACTCCAAGGAATCCAAGCAGGTGTGGGACCACGCCGGGTTTTGGAAGTACTTTTTTGAGCAGAGTGCCAATGTTGAGTTGGAATCATACGAGGAGCCCATTTCCACCACCGACGTGAATACCTTGGCCAACAGGAACCTTGTGTACGACGAGGACGCCGAGGCTAACGAAGAAGAGCAGGACAATGACGAGCCGGCCGGACATGTGCATGCTGGCGAAGCAGCCCAGGGTAGCGACGGGCCTGTTTCTGGCCAGCCAGGAAGTAGTGCCGGCCACGGGCTCCCCCACGACAACAAGGACGTGACCCCCACATGGTCCAACCAGCTCAAGCGGCAGTCATCGACGCCACAGGTCAACAAAAGGCCCGGATTGCTTCCCACCACCTTGTTTGACAACGATTCGAGCCTCGGGCTAATTCCACCACAGCTCTCGGAGCCCAAGATCCAGACCGTCAGACAGTCGCTCGACGCCTTCCACCGGATCCTGATGTCTCCCAAAAAGAAGACCCCACAACGTACAGCCTTTGCAGAACCCGTGCACCGCCGGTCGCTGACAATGCAGGACTTGCTCAACTCGTCGCCCACCTTGCCCGAGCCGCCCGTCCTCAAGTCGGAGTTGGCCTTGGGCAGCTCGTCCCCACTCAAGAACAAGATGCTCGACGTGGGCGCCTTGTCGCCCGTGGAAATCCCGCCAGAGTTGTCCCCCACAAAGTCCCAGATCTACTCGAGAGACAGCACTATTCAGAGGTTCCCTTCAACTCCAAAATTCTCAGAGAGATTGAGTGGAGGCAGCGCAGCCTTGGAGTCCCGCTCCCACTTTGCAGCCGACGACAGCGACCTACACCCCCCAGAATTACAAAACCTAAACAAGAAGCCGTTTGAAGACGAGTTGGCCGCCCCAGCTCCCCCAGAATTGCAGACAATAGAGTTGAACCACGTTGCCAAGAAGCAGAAGACCCACGAAAACGTCTTCCTCGAAAAGGAGTCCGCAAACTCAACTTTGTACCACTCTATTCTGAGAAGCAAGGACAACACAGGTAACCAGTCTAACCAGTCGAGGTCTATCTCCAATATCTTTGATGAGATAGTCAACAAGTACGACTTGGAACCAAAGAGTAAGGCGATGGGTCCATCCTCAGAGGTCAAGGATATTTTCAGTGAGGTTGCAAATGTCGATGAGGACGTTACTGGGAACTCCACAGGTGAGTTGGGTGTAGCGTTAAGAGAGAGATTCAACAATTTGACTGGCAACAAGAGGTAGGAGGTGGAAGAGACAAGCAAAGGAATTTAAAGTTGTGAAGGAAATAAAGCAGGAGGAATTTTTGATTGTGAAAGAAGGAAGTTTGTGAAGAAGGAAGTTTGTGAAGAAGGAATTATCATAATTGAAAAGTTGACATGAACGAATGAATTATCATAATTGAAAAGTTGACATGAACGAATGAATTATCGTAATTGAAGGAAACTTGTCGTGAAGAAGGAATTATCATGAGCGGAGGAAGTGTACGAATTATCATCAACAAAGGAACCGAAAGAAATCGTTGGGCTCTGCCAAGGAATGTGCAATCGTATGAACACGCAAATGTAACATGAACTGAAAGGCAAACTAGATGAACAACTGGGAGCCAGACTACTGTGAACTAGGTTGCAGATTTTTTGTTAATATGGGACTTTCACCCAAGAACGCAAAAAGAGAACAACAAACAGGTGTCAAATGCAGCAGGCTGGTAACCACGGTTTGGCAACCAAGCTGAGATTTCACGAATGTGCATCTTAAGGTTCTTGAGACCCCCATTTTCATTAGAGACTGGTTCCCTTATGCTGCGCTTGACTATGGTGTCTTGGAATGCCGCAAATGAACCCCACTGCATTTTGACACATACGGTACAAGCCTTTCCTATTACGAATTCGGGTAGAACTTCAGTATTCGGACCATCAACACCCCACAATACCTCCAGCTTGGCGACGTTGACGTTACCATCCCGACAGCTGGACGGGAGGGTGAACTGCAACTCCGGTCGTTGCAGCCATGCGCACAAATGTATTTTAGTGTATTTTTAGTGTAATATTAACATCAGTATAACAGAGCAGTCGTAGAGAAGGTAGCAGCTTGCCAAGACACAATACTAACGACAATCAGTGGTATACACTGCAACGGTAGGTGGACACCCACCTGGAGGAGCCGAGTTCCGCCGGAAGACGCCCTTTGCGCCCCGGACAAATAGCGTCGTATTGTTATTGCTTACGCTATCCGCCTGACGCACAAAATGTTGCTGACAGTTAGCGCGGCTCTGATTGGCCAGCGGGCCCGCCTGCTTACGCTCTCAGAATCATCTGACACTGTTTCTAGAAGGCCCATGGGTGCAAAAAAAAGAGTATATAAACAGGGAATATATCCACAATTGTGGCAACCATCAAGTCCCCAATCGGAAACCCTAACCACTAAAATAGAAATTACAATGCCTTGTGCCGCTGCTACCTGTGTCTGTGCCCAAAAGTCCACCTGTTCTTGTGGCAAGCAACCTGCCTTGAAGTGCACCTGTGAAAAGGCCTCCAAGGAAAACGTTGTCCCAGCTGAAGCCAATGCCTGTGCCTGTGGCAAGAGAGCCAAGGGCCAATGCACCTGCGGTGCCAACGCTGTCTGCGACGGTTCCAGAGAAGGTGAAGTCGACTTCACCAACTCCAAGTAAGTGGCCAACAACTAGTTGGTATTGATAGATTTTACTTCGCTTAAATTGGAATATTTGCATATAGGTTTAATATAACGGTGTTAAAAATAGAATCAAATGTAGAGATAGGAGATTGCCAGATGCTGTGAAGAGATGCCCCGAAAGCAGCCTGCGGCTTCCCCAGATTTAAGGCACTTAACCGAGAAGAGTGTTTCGCGACATTGCGGCTGGTTTCAGGTTGGCCAGGGGTCGCGAGCAAGCGCGACATTTGTAGATCACGTGCACACAGGGTGCTGATTTCAGCGTGACGCGCCGTCCTCGACTATTCCTTCTTCCTGTTACTCCATCCACCATGAAATCAGGCCTCCAGAAAGAGGTCCTCGGCTTGTACCGCACCAGCATCAAGAGTATCTACGCCAAGCCCGCCGAGCACAGAGCTGACTGGCACCGCTATGTCCGTCTGGAGTTTGAAAAGTACAGAAACGTCCCCAAGAAGCTGTTCAGTGTGATTGAACATTTGATCAGACTGGGCCATAGAAAGCACGAGATGCTCCTGAATCCCCAGACCAAGTCGATTCATTAAGAGAGCTTGGTGGGATGGGATATTAATGGGGAGGATAGGATTTGGCCATATCTACAACCCACTAGAGAAGCCGGCGGGCCGAGTCTGGGTCCGCTTCTATTAGTAATGATTGGCTATCCACCATTGGATCTCTTGGAGTCCTACGAGTCAGCCAGTTCCCCAAAGCTTCCTAGTCTACTTCACTGATGAGTTTTCCATCTGTACATATCCATACTACTTGTAAATAACTTCACATTTATAACCTAATATACATAAAAAAAACTAACTGTTCAACAATCTGTAAGATTGATAATTGTCTGTGCAATGCTTGGCCTATTGGCCATATCCTGCAATGCTTAATATATAGTCTGGATGCAATGCCCAATTGCTGGGACTTCTAGACGAATGTCGTTATCCTGACTAATCGTCCAATAACCCAGCAAAGATAGGGTCTGCGGTAGTCAAAAGTAACTCGGTCACCTCGTTTCTATGACCCATGTCGAGCATTTCCTTTTGACCAAGTTCATCTCTGGCGATGGTGGGTGCAAACACAACACTCAAGTTCTTGACATTCATTCTGTTGACAGAAGAGTACGCCTGGACCAACTCCAAGTGCTTGCAAAGCATGTACAAGGTGTGTCTGTTTGCTGGAGGTAACTTGGAAATCACCAAGTTTCTAATGTCAGCAATACGCTGCTCCTTTTGGTTTGGAGGGTTGAGTGTGCTCACACTGATGAAGTCGTCGTAGAGTTGGAATGGAATCAATGGGTCTGGCAACTTTCTCAAGTATCTCTTCAATGCACTGGTGACGGCGTTGATATCTCCGCTGATGGAGTCTTCAGCCTTGGCCATGTTCTTTTCATCACGGGCGCTGGTGACAGCTCCAAAGCAGTTTTCAATGTTCACAATTGCCGAGTTCCCACCAGAGATACGGTAGATACCTTCCATGTCCAACCCACGGTCTTCGACCTCAGCGATACATCTCGAAATGATGAGAGGCACGCGTTCTCCCTCGTAGTCTGCTCTTCTTTGTATGGTTGAGCCAGTGAGAGAAACGTAGTTGCTGTCATTTTCTGAAACGTTGCTGTTGTTGGTTAGGAATGTATCCAAAATGTTTGTAGACCGCAGCTTGGTAAACTTCCCTTTCTTGTCTGAAGAGTTGGAACCATTACCATTTGGACCCGATCCATTTGTGTTTGGAGACCCACCTCCGTTAGGAATTTGGATGGCGTTGGAGTTGTAACTTTGACTGATTTTGTTGCCCCCATTAGAATTGTTTGTAGACTGTACCAGCTGCAGCAGTTGGACAGAAGTAGACTGAGGAACCAGCAGCTGCAGCAGCAGCTGTTGCAATTGCAGGTGTGGAGATTGTTGGTTGGTTGAGTAGCCTTGTCCGCCCATTTGCAGGAAAAGCATTTGTCCACCAGGACCCATGCCGAGCTTGGGTCTTCTCCAAAACTTCAATCTTGTAGCCTTTTGGGTTTCTGGTTCTTCTAGTTCCAGGTATGGAGTGCCACCAATCGAGTTGCTGGAATACACCAGGCCGCCAGTGGTCAACTTGGTTGAATCACTGTACAAAGTGCTGGAATCCTTGACGGAGGTGCCGCCAAAAGTGGCGAGAGCCAGCTCCATTTGATGGTTTTGTTCCAGCAACACTTGGTTGATTTCCAACAACTTCTTCTTGTTGCGTTCCAAACTGTTGATTTCCTTAATCACCAATTCATGCATTTGAGAATCCTGGTCAAGTTTAATTTGCATTTGCTTCAAAAGGTCTTGCATCTTGATTTTGTCATTAGCCAACTTCCTAACGTCATCTTGCAACGAAAGTTTGTGAATGTTGAGTTGTGAAACTTCACCTCTCAAGTTTTTCAAATCATCAAAAGTAAGGAAATCCAGTGAGGTAGAGTGGGGCATGGAGATGGCGTCCTTTTGAGGAGAAGATAAAGTTGGCAAGGCTGGAGTGGCATAAGCTGAGCCAGCATTCAAGGAAACACCCAGAATAGAACTGTCAGAGACATGACGGGAGTGGGTCTTGTGGGAACTTGCGTCGTCCCTTGTGCTTTTGAAAAAGTTCAACTTGTTTTGAAGACTAGAGTTAGTATTGGAAGAACCACCAGAGACAGACCGTTTGTGTTTCAATCCAGTCAACTTTGGAGACTTGATCAATGTTGCCTTTCTTGACAACGAGCTAAAGACACCTCCTGATTTTTCTTCTGAATCTTCCAAGTTGGTAACGACCGGAGTGTTTGTGCGTGAGGAAGTTGAGTTTGAGGAATTGAAGGTGTTTTGGGCGTGCAGTTTTGGAGTAATGAGGGAGTCGTTCAGCATTTGAAGTTTCTTGGCGTTTGGCCCGTCTGCGATTGATCTCAGGTTACGCTTTGGAATCACCTCAGCACCCGAGTTCAAGCTCATGTCGTACAGGACGCCCTCCAAACCCAAGCCCTTTGGAGTGGAATCATCGTTTCTAAATCTTCTCGAGTCGTTGGAACCTGGAGTGAAAGTGGGGGTTCTTTTGACGGGGGTGCTTGGCAAGGCGACTCTTGGAGGAGGCGACGACACCATGCCGTACGGTCTCCTTTTTGGAGTGTCTGGGGTAGTTGATTCTTGGACGTCGCTCAAGGTATCGGAAGAAGCATTCTCGTTTGTCTCGACGACTCTGGCTTGCCTGTTTGCTTTGGCGTAGGGAGAAGTGCATCCCGATCTTGATTTTGGATACTCTTCAACTTGTAAAGTGTTTGAATCTTTTTTGACCAAATCGTCATTGGCATTGTGGAACGCATTGTCATGGTATTGATTTGGGGATAGTATTAACAAGTTCTTTTTAGGAGGTTCGGACCGGCCGGCAACAGGAGATGCATAAGTAGAAGAGGAGGATGTTTCCGTGCTGTTTTTGGGAGTTATATCGACGGCGGGCTGGAGGCTGTTGTTGTTTGGGGTTGCGGGGCTTCTAAATTTTTCGTCAACGAGGGTCAAGTAGTTTGCATCTGCTTCTGGATCGACCTTTGTAGTTACACCAGATTCGTAGGTCTTGTTTGAGATTGTTTGTCTTAGGGAAGCGTTTGGAATGGAGTCTGTTTCGTCGTCGCTGTAATTTATGATTTCCTCAATTTGGTAATCCGAGTCGAGGAGTTTCAGGTGTGCGTTGGAGGAGAACTGGGAAGTTGCGACGGAGGTGATGGACTGGTCAGTTCTTGAAGTTATGGATTCACGAGGGTTGTTGACGGTGGACAGGTAGGGGGCGACTGGGGGCGGGACGCCTCTGCCTGTGTGGAGGGAGGAGGGAGTCGAGTGGGAGGTTGCGGAGGTTGGGTGGGATGGATGATGAGCCTTTGGAGTAGCAATGATGGTGGAGGCGGAGGTGGATGTGGATGCAGAGGCCGACGTTGGGGCGGCCGAGGTGGCCGAGGGAGGTGGCGGCGGCAAGTTTTTGTTTTTGTTTGTCAGGACGCTGGAGGCCGATCTATTATGGTGGGAGTAGAGGCTGCTGAACTCCAGAAAGTTGGAGGTCAGGTTGTTTGCCAGCATGTAGTTCAACAACAAGCTGTTTCTGGATGAGTTTGAGGTTCGAGTCTGCTCCAACTCGCGGATGGAGCGCAGGTCCATTCTCAGGTCCCGCTGGGAGAACATTTGCAGGTCTCTATGCTGTAGCATCTGCAGTTCTCTGTGCAACTGCAGCTCTCTGTGCTGGCGATCCGCCGCCTGTCTCTTCTTTTCGTCGTACTTTCTCTTCTTGGCCATCAATTTCTCATGACAGTCCATGCAAAACAAGCCCTTGGATGTTCTTGCGTAGCGGAGATCCTCGATCTTGTTCTTGCACTGCCTGCACTTGAAACACGAGGAGCAGTAGGCCTGGTCGCCGGTCAAGATGGCCAAGTCGTCAATCTTCTTGCCACACTGCTTACAGTTGTACAGGCAGTTGGAGCAGATCAAGTTGCCGTTGCCCAAGACCAAAAAGTTGGAGTTACACCCCAACAGCGAGTCACACTTCAGGCACTTGAAGCAGTCAATGTGCCACCGATCGTCCCCCAATTCGTACGCATGGCCCTCGTAGATGGGCAACGTGCACTTCTTGCACGCCTGCACGTCCTGGAGCCCCTTGTTGTCCATGGGCGCGTTGACCGTGGTCGCTGTTGCGCCGCCCGTTGTTGTTGTTGTTGATGTTGATGATGTGGTCATATTTGATGATCCAAATAAATTATTAGGCCCTAACGTTGAAATTTCAGTCATATGTCAAAATCAAACAAGAGATGAAAATCAATTATTAATTCCTAATATCCTTTGGCCTCCTTTTATGATTCCAATTAAAATCCTCTAGAACCTAACTTATTTAATTTGGGAGACAAGAAAGAAAAAATGACAACTCTACCGAACCTTACTAACTCAGATTTTGGCGAAAAACAAAGAGAGGCCCAGAGAGACATTTCTAATTTTATGGGCGCACGAAATCCACGCATACCGGGAATGGACAAGGGGGGGCAGCCCCATTATGTCCGGCCCTGCTGCCCGCGTGTTTGAGACAAGATTACGAGGTCCACCCGACACTATCCTGGCCACGCAAATCATTAATAATGTGGGCCATGCCTTGTCAAGTGTGCTTATTCAGCAAAGGTGAGACGGTATGTTTTTTTTTCCTTCAGGCTCCTGTTTTATATTTCCTCTTTAGTTAATCCACAATAAGGGGTAGAGATGGGACGGAATGTTTTGGGTGAGGGTATGTGAAAAGGACCGTTATCTGGGTTATGTGCCAGTGAGGGCGCCAGCAGGAGAATTAGTCTGGGAGGTGCTGGGGCACAGTCCGAGTTGCGATGGACGGCTGTCGGGTCTGTGCTTGACGTGGAGGGCGTCGCAGGGCTGAGGACGGGGGCAACCATGGGGGCAACCGGCGCACCGCCAGCTGCCACGCTCCACGGGGGCTCCGTGCCGCCCGCTCGTCTCTGGGATCGGTGGCAACCATACACGCGAGCTGCCCCCGACTTGCGGGCGAGTGTGAAAAGTCTGGTCTGCCACGCCGCTACCGTTGCGGTGCGGGTCTTTTCCCGAACATGGCCAGATCTTTTGTGGAGGAAGGTGAAACGGATGAGAATGTGTAATATGCTGTTTGAAACGAGCTATTAATAAATGAAACAGGTATTGGGAAGAGTGGGACGCAAAGGCTGATTTTGAGAGTGATTTGGCATCTTACAATACATGATTTTTCATGTTGCATTTGTAGATCTGCTTGTGCTCCGAGTTGGTGCCAAGGCTACAGACATGGTCATAATTGTTCATAGTGCTATTAAGTGAGGTGGTGGGAGGTGGGATGTAGGTGGGTGATACGATGGTGGTGGTGGGAGGTGGTGGGTGGTGGTGGTGCGTGAGATGCGTGATACGATGATGTTGGTGGTGTGGTTGATGTAGGTAAACTCTAGTTGTAGCTGGGAAGCTGGGTATCGAAGATCGAAGACACTAAGCAGAGTGATCTGAAGTAGCATGAGATGTAAGATGCTGAGATGATGGAGATTTGAGACGATGGAGATTTGAGACGATGGAGATTTGAGATGATGGAAATTTGAGATGTTGAGATGTTGGAGTTTTGAGATGTTGAGATGATGAGATGCGGTGTTGAGATGTTGAGATGCTGGGATGTTGAGATGTTGGAGTTTTGAGATTTTGGGATGCTGGGATGCTGAAAAGTTGAAAACTGGAATGCTGAGACCCTCCTGAAATACTGAGACCCTCAGATACTCGAATATTGGGAATCTGGATGGACAGCTCGATGAAATCCGGGGTCGGTGGAAGATTGCATATAACCCAATCGAGTTATCCCACACGAGTTATTCCACTTTGAACTCACCCACTCGAAAATCGGCATTAGTATTTTTACCCCAGCTTTTCATCTCAAATGGCACTACCACTATGGGGAGTGAATCCAGCTAAGAATTAGCCTACCAACTCTATCGTGATCTCCCAGAATCGATCTCTATGTTATTTCTGGCCGTCCATCTCTCTATCCTCATCCCAACATCTCTCTATAACACTCATCCTCCCATCCTCCCATCCTACCCATCCTACCCATCCCACCATCCCTTGACCTACAACTCCTCTGCAGTCAAATCACCCTTGATCCGGAAAGGTCTGCCTCTCCAGTCGATTTCATGTCCTAACATGGCGATGATCCAGATAGGTAATGCCAAACATTCTCTCATGATCCAAGTCCGTAACCACTCCAAGAATGTGCTCTTATGCTGGGGAACTAACCATTTCGGGTACTTGACCAAATTCAGGTTGCTTGTGCAGGCCGAAATGAGCACATGGTACTGGATCCAGTCTGTCACCACCCAGACCATCATGTGAAAGATAAAGTATTTCCAGCTCCAGGAGCAGCCCAAGAACAAGGTGGAGATGCCGTAGGTGCCAAAGATGCCACAGATGATGGACTCGGTGGTGGGTTCCACCAAGGTGGCCATGAGCACCATGTACTTGCGGACTCGCAACCAGCGGATCCGTCTCTGCATGTACTGGAAGATGGAGTTGTGGGCGCCGCTGGCCGGCCCGCCCAACGGCTGGATCACCACGTCGCCCGTCAAGCCTGTCCGGCCCATCACGTTCTCCCACAAGGAGATGCCTATCATGTTGTCCTCGCCAATGTAGCGGGCAAAGAACTTGATGGCGTGGCCCGGGCCCAAGGACGAGTAGTACTTGGCGTCCTGCTTGACCTTGGCCGTGTTGAAGAACTGCGAGTCCTTGTTGCTCATCTCCCGCACCGCACGGTCCAAGTCCGACTTGCGGTAGATGTTGGACTTGCCGTTGACACAGGGCGCAATGCTGACGTTGTTCAACGCTACGTAGAACTTGGAGTGGGATGTCAAGAGGAACATCTCGTCCAAGTATGCCCCAAAGTTGGAGGTGCTGGTGTGGTTGCTGGCATTGGCCCTGGCGAGGCCTGCGGTGCTTCTCTTCAGAAGTGTGCCTTCGTAGCGCTCGGGCGAGCTCGAGGTCGAGAGCACCTCTTCGTCAAGGACCCGCTCCACCCCCCTCCTCTCATTGTTTTCTTCGCCCAAACACAAGGCCAATGGGACGTGGTGGACCAACTTGACCCTGCGTGTGCCGCTGACATGTCTGCCGTTGTTCAAACTGTCTTCCAAGGACTTGACCGAGTTGCGCAAGATGTTGCTCAGCGCCCACACGTTGGAGTCCATCACCCACAAGATGTCGTACTTGGCGTGTGTGAAACCTTTGGCCAAGTTGTTGACCTTGGGGTTGGGCCCGTAGTGTTCGTCGCTGAACCCAAGCTCCTCCCGGTAGTTGTCGCTCACCAAGATCTGGGCATCGATCAACGGGTACTTGGCCATGAGTCCACGGATGATGGGAATCGAGGGATCCGACGGATCATCCACACAGAAGAGCACCTGCAACTTGGAGCTCGGGTAGTTCTGGCAGAGCGACGACTCCAAACACGAACTGAGCTCCGGATCAATGCCCTTGATTGGTCTGATGATTGTGACGCCCTCGAGCAGGGCCTCGTCCTCCTCCTGTTCCTTGAACAATTGTGGTCGTTTTCGAAATTTGACAAGTATCTCAATAAACCCGAGATACGCTACTAGCACGATCACCGAGTACCATATCAAGAAGAACACTCCCGACCATATTCGAAGGTTCAGCATGCCCATGGTTGATTGGAAGAAATGTTTTTTTTTTTTCCTCTTTGTAGAATGGATCCTTCGGGAACGCGATCCAACACGGTACGTTGCGGGACTACGGGACGACATTAGTGGACACGGACATGGAAATGTGTGTTTCCGAGGTGCGGGACGGGTCCAGCGGTGTCCGTAGCTTCCATTGGAGGTGTCATTTTGGGTCTGGCGGTGGAGCTGGTGTGATATGTGGGGCCCAACTCCGAAGAAGCTTCGCATGACGTAATGTCTTTTGGGCCCATGGCCGTTGATGCACCTCGTGGACCGATCCGCTCCAACGTGGCGAGTACATGGCCTAGGGCCGGCCACACAACTCGCCCGCCAAACGTATAATTACACTGGAAATCTGGATGAAAACAGGCGGCCACCCATTCTAACAGCCCTACCCTAACATTTTGGCCCTTCAGAGCACCAATCTTTGGCGCCGGTGGGCGGCTGCAGCCTGAAGCGGTCGAGGCCGTTGCCCGGCGATATGCAATTCTCACACCACCAGCACTCCCTAAGCGCATAGAGCTGCTCCGCCAATGTAAAAAGTTTCCTGGCTCTGCCAGAAACCTCGTATATCGTTGAATAGCCTATGGCAAACAATGCCCCCTATCACAGAGTAAGCCTGCCAGCATGTTGTGAACTCAAATATTTTCGTTTATCCGTGGTTCGGTAAAAACCATCAGTGTGAAAAATTCCTGAACCTCGGCAAAATGGAGAAAAGCCTGGGAGGAGCCAGTCTGCAAAGGCCGTCCTCTCCCCACTTGTTACCCAACATTTCGGGCTCTGCGCCTGCCCCACATGTCGGCTGCTCGAGTTTTAACCGTTTTCACCGCGTATCTTCCCTCATCGGTACTTTGGCCGTTCCTTCCACCGTTACATTATCTGAAGTCCCCATGATATTTTTTTTTTTTGCACCTCTGGAGAAAAAGTGTGGGGCTGATTGGTAGGATATAAATACCCGCCCATTTGGCCCAAAACAAAATAAGAGCATTTTTCATAGACTTAGTGGATCTAAGCAGACAATGTTTTTGAAAGGACTTGCTAGAATCAATCCAATTAAACAATCCATCAAGATGCCTACTGTTATCAAGAAGCAAAGTCTCAGCACCTCTGGCCCCAAGGGGGACACCTTCAAGTTCCAGAGCGAATTGCCCAAGTTGCCAGTTCCCACCTTGGAAGAAACCGCCCAGAGATACTTGAAGTCTGTTGAGCCATTTTTGACCAAGGAGCAATACGGCGAAACCTCGTCCAAGGTTGCCGAGTTCATCAGGGCCGGCGGATCTGGAGAAAAGTTGCAGACCCGTTTGCAGGAGTACGCCAAGACCCAAGACAACTGGTTGGCCCTGTGGTGGGACGACTATGCCTACATGAGCTACAGAGACCCGGTTGTTCCATACGTGTCGTACTTTTTCTCCCACAAGGACGTTAGAAACCAGATTGGCAAGGACCAATTGTACAAGGCCACCTTGATTGCCCACTACACCATTGACTTCATGCTCGACGTTCAAAACGAAACTTTGGCCCCAGAAGTCATCAAGGGCAACCCATTCTGTATGAACGCCTTCAGATACATGTTCAACAACTCGAGAGTCCCACACGAAGGCACCGACATCACCAAGATGTACGAGGGCAGAGACCACCAGTACTTTGTTGTTATCTACAAGAACAACTTCTACAAGGTGCCTACCCACCACGCCGACGGGTCCCGTTTGTCCAGAGCCGAAATCTACCAACAATTGCAATTCATCAAGAACTCCAACGCCCCAAGAGGTGAAGGTGTCGGTGCTCTTACCTCCTTGAACAGAGACGAGTACGTTGCCGCATACAACAACTTGGTTGCCACCCCAATCAACAACGAATCCTTTGAAACCATTTTCGCCTCCTCCTTTGTCATTTGCTTGGACGAACACAACCCAATCACCATTGAAGAAAAGTCCGCCAACTGCTGGCACGGAGATGGTCAAAACAGATTTTTCGACAAGCCTTTGGAATACTTTGTTGCTGCCAACGGTAACTCTGGTTTCCTCGGGGAACACTCCAAGATGGACGCCACCCCAACCGTGCAATTGAACAACTTTGTCTTGCAAAAGATCAACGACACCAACCCAGCCGACTTTTTGAAGGAATTGGGCCTGACCGCCTTCAACTTTGGTGCCGCCAAGCCTGAATTGTTGCCTTTCGACCTCAACCCTACTGCCCGTGTCAACATTAAGCATGCCATTGAAAAGTTTGACGAAACCATCTCCCAACACCACGAAGAATTGTTCCAATACTACGGCTACGGTAAGGGTTTGATCAAGAAGTTCAAGGTGTCTCCAGACGCTTACGTCCAAATGATGATGCAATTGTCCTACTTCAAGTTGACTGGAAAGATCAGACCAACTTACGAATCTGCTGCCACCAGAAAGTTCTTGAACGGTAGAACCGAAACCGGTAGAAGTGTTTCCCCAGAGTCCAAGAAGTTTGTTGAAACCTGGACCGACGCCAACGCCACCATTGAAGACAAGGTTGCCACCTTCCAAGCTGCCTGTAAGCAACACGTCAAGTACTTGAGTGAAGCTGCTGACGGAAGAGGTGTCGACAGACACTTTTTCGGTTTGAAGCAAATGCTCCAACCTGGCGAAGAAGTTCCTGCCATTTTCACAGACCCAATCTTCTCCTACTCCCAAACTTGGTACATCTCATCTTCCCAAGTCCCATCAGAGTACTTCCAATCTTGGGGTTGGTCCCAGGTCATTGACGACGGGTTCGGTTTGGCCTACTTGATCAACAACGACTGGTTGCACGTTCACATCTCCTCCAAGAAGGGCAATGGTTTGAACTCTGCCTACTTGAAGTCTTACTTGATTGAAAGTGCCCAAGAAATGAAGGAAATTTTGTCTGCTGGTTTGTTGGATCCAAAGGCCAAGTTGTAAGCATAGCACAGCTGTTATTTATTAAATGAAATATGAGTACAAGTGAGAAAGTGTAGGCTAAGTGGTGAGGCTTTAAATGTTTCATAAAGGGTAACAAGAGCTCAGAATGACAACATTGACAGCTTCCAGAAGGAGATCAGACCTAGAAACATCACACGCAAAGTACTGAGAAATCGTAAAGTGAGTTCTGAGGCTTTAAATGTTTCATAAAGGGTAACAAGAGGTTAGAATGACACTATTGACGGTTTCCAGAATGAGATCAGACCGAGAAACATCACACGCAAAGAAGAGTGAGTCTTGGGGCTTTAAATGTTTCATAAGGTGTAACAAGAGCTCAGAATGACAACATTGACAGCTTCCAGATGGAGAACTGACCTAAAAGCATAATGCAGTTTGCACTAAGAAGCTTTGACCTATGTAAACTCAACACTCTTCTCAATGGGGGCTGCACGTAACACCAACTCTCACCCACTATGAGCTTCCAATACTGAACCTAAGTTATCATTGAAAGCTAGTGTTGCGCTTTTGCACTACCAACTCATACATAATGCTTGACTAGGACATCGCACTAAAAGGGACCTAATAACATCTCCTGTGCTTCACAAACGAAGTTGCAAATTTGCAGCCATCAGCTCGGCGAGCATAACCTAAAACAATCGGAGTCTGGCCATGTTTGAAAATGTGGCTCAAAAACTGCACCCAACTTTCGTTAAATGAAGTTTCAAACACGAACGGGTATCCGAAACAAGGCACTAAGCGCACACATGTGGCCATCCAATTGTTTTTGTAGCAACAACACTAAAATGCAAAGCTCGTATGTCCTTCTAAATAAGGTAAAATAGATGTTGCGGCATCGAATGTGTCTAGACCTCGACCCCAGAGCACAAAGAGGGTTTCACCCACACACTTCATCAAGGCGACTGCATAACATCATACGGTATACGATAATCCTAATGCATGATCTCGTATTCTGTTTGACTCGCTGTTTTCTGTCACAGTTGCCTATGAAGCTAACTCACACACCAATCCTCATGCACGCTGCAAAACACTGGCTTTCACATCACCAAGATGAGGGTTCGTAACAGAATTTCACCTCATGAAAAATCCGTCCATAGCCAGTATGAGCAATGATTACCTAGCATTATTGCATTCCCGCCACTCACAATGCCATGTCTTGTTGAGTTGCATTTCCTTTCCTGGGAGTACCAATTGGGAAGTTTCCCAGTTGGTCAAGGCTTGCATGTGTCTGCATGCGTGAAGTGCGTCCAAAGGCTCACAGAAGAGGCATAGGCGAAATGTGCCTATATACATGCTGCAGGAGAGTACATTGTTATACATGAAGATTCAGAGGGCATATCATTAGCACAGATACGGCGGCAAAACGTGGTTCTAATTCTCCTCAAGACTTCCTCCGTATCCCCAGTTCCTGTCACTGTGATGCACCTACTTGTGTGTACCTTTTCCTGGGCCATTTGCGCCACCGGGCTGCGGTTACGGCAACATGGTTTGTGCGGCGCGCACATTTATCTAATTATTTGCAGCCGTCGGTGGTGACCGGGGCTCTTGCCAGTTAAACTTTAGTTAACCGTCGTGCTTCTGGGGGAGACCGAACTCGAAATTAAGCGTACCGATATCCCCGTGCTAATTCCGCAGGTTCAACTTGCCCTTCAAGGGGACATGAGTGGCAAGGAGGCTCACATGGAGCCTTGTCTTGGAATAGGGGAAGCAGTTGCTACACGTTGGGATGTCGCAGTAACAAAGAACTGCCTACGAGAACAATAGGACACACAACCGATCCCTATTCTTTCTTGGTCGTGTTTGTAGGTTATCTTCACTTTAACATCCAAGTCTACATTTCCCTCGGGTTTCCAGTCACGCCGTAACCAACCAGACAAGCTGCACATGCACATACTTCATTTGATATACCCGACACACAGTATTAACATATGATAGCTGCATCATAGGGACGCCATGGTCATGACAACCCCTAACTAAAGTGTGACATTTCTGCGCTCATCCCCTATAAGGAGGTCTGGACTTTTGGTGGCTCCGATTGAAGTCCCTCGAGGAACAGCTGGGAAACGCAAGCGAGACACTTGCAAAAGGTTGCTCAAAATTGTCGGGGCGAACATAACCGGAATTTACTGCTGCTAGAATGTCTCCTAGCTCGAGAGAGCAAGCTAGTATTAACCTAATATGTGAGCTCGAGAAAGCAATTGCTACAACATGCTACTATTAACCTTACTATTAACCTACTATGACCTAACTATTTAAGTGGACTTTCAACCAACAAGTGGGCGTAGACCGACAAAGACCTCACTTGCGTAATATGTTTTCAACATGACTAAATTCAATATCAGTAGCTGACAATTATGACTATGGCCTTTGGACATTGGGTACCCAATGCCTGTAAGATGTGTTCTATATCAATCAGGTACTTTTAAAAGCACCCTTACCATTTATAAACCCTTTGGGTCGATAATCTCCTCCAACCCAACCACTTCTCCAATCAAACTCAAATACTCTTGTACAAAAGAATTAAAAACCCACCAGTTGCCAAAACTGTTCTTGTCTTCTCTCTCTTCTCCTTCTCTCTGCAAAGTTTGCAATTGTAGTTGTTGCTGTTTTAAAAAGATAAACTTTAAAATGTCATTCAAGATGAAATTGATGAAATTATTGTAAATCAAGATTGGATACTTGGACTTGAAGTGGTTTGAAAGCAATCTAGTATCAATGAGTCTTATCAACGAGTAAACCTTTGATAATTCCGAATGGCTTAAAACGCTTTCCTTCATGTCGTCCTTATTCTCGCCATTGGACGAGCAGGACGAATCAGTCTCATTGGCATTCAAAAAGTTTAACAAATCCTTTTTGAAAAACTCATCAATGACATTAACTTCCAGGTTAATGAAGTTCATTGAAATGGAGGACTTCAATTCGTGGTTGGTGGTTGGATCGTAGTTGTAACCAACCAAGGTGTAGACCAAATCGTTCAGCAAGATATCGTTCTTGTACGAGAAACTTAAATCGCCAATTGACCCTTGCGACATGTTGGGGTTCAAATTCAAAAAGAAGGAATCCTCTTCTTGTTTAAACTCTTCATTTATCTCCTGGCTCTCCTGGTTCTTCAAAAAGTTTTCAATATCACTAGCCATACCCGAATTATTATCGATCAACTTGACAAAAGTAATCAACAAGTCGTTCAAGTTGATTAACTTCTTTAACAATATCAAAAAGATTGTTGAATTGTTGACATCAAACTTGCCAGAGTCTAACTTCTTTAACTCCTTATTAAAATTGTTAATCAAATGCAACAAGTTCAACCTTAAATTCTTTAAGAAATTAATGTTGCCCATCAGTTTGATCAACAACAAATACGGCAAAATTTCGATAATAATGATAAAATAAAGATTCAAGTCAATGTTTTCAATGTCAGATTGGTTCAATGGTTTCACCAAGTTTTCAATAATGTTTGTCAACAAGCTTGAGTTATTTAACAAGTTATCATTGTTGAAACAAATTTGGTGAATTAAATCTCTAGAAATGTACGGATTGTTGGAATAAACCTTAATTCTAATGTCGTTGAACCAATTCTCTTCGTCATTAAGAATGGTAAAGTTCTCATCAGTGGGGTATTTAAGTAAAGGCTTGACAAAGGACAAGTTTGGAGACGTAATTTGGGTAGTTGGCTTGGGGAATTGGAAGGGAAGTTTGGAGGAGCCGGGAACAGAAGGTTGTTGAAGTTGCTGTTGCTGTTTCTGTTGTTGCTGCTTCTTTAAATTCTTTTTATGAATCAAAGGAGTCTTTTTTTCTCCGCTGAATATATCATTCAATTCAATCAACTCGTTGTTGTCACACAAGTTTTTAATTTCATCGTTGATAATATTCTGGTTCCAAACAACACCAAGGTAATTATATTTGGATTCACCTCTGGAACCCAATCTCTTGATCATTAGGTTTGGGTAGACTAGTTTAATTAATTTTCCTAGTTTTGATTGACCCAAGATTAATTTTTGTTGTTCATTGGTGGTGTTTGAAGATGAAGGGTATTTTAAGATAAGTTTTTGGCATAAGATGTAATAAGTTTTGTAAATAGACAATCTTGGGATTGTATAATTTTGTGGCTCATCATCCGAGTTGATTGGCAATTGTATCAACATATCAAATAAGATTTTGATTGCCAAGAAAGTCCTCAACAATTCATGGTAATTGATGTTGAGCAACTTCAACTCCTTGTTGTCTAAGTTAGGGAAGTAGTCAACCAATAAACTTGGGTTTTTAAATACATTCAACAACTGGTTGATCAAGTCTATAGTTGGCTGGTTGTTGTCAGCCACTGTAGTGTCGATTTTGTCGTGAATGATGGGGGTGTCGTTGTTGTAAAGGAGATTGTAGAAATCGTCCATTGGCACAGGCGACTGCAATTTGAATAGGATGCTTAAAAGATAATTGTTGATGTTGGAGCCATCGACGCTGATTAGATTTGAGAAAAGGTCGTCAGATTGTGTGGAGGCGGAGGGGCCAGCAACACTTAATGAGGAATGAGAGACGTGGCCATGGACTGGGGGCCCGACCTGGGGGTGGCTCTGGAGCGGGGGCTGGCCCTGGACCACGGGCTGGCCCAGCATGGGAGGCTGCATGGTGGAGATACCTTGTTGCAGTCTCTTCTTGTCATCTATATTAAATAAATTGAAGTGACTTGAAATGGATAAATTATTCTTATGCTTGAACTTGGACTGGGGCTGGTACTCTGGCAATTTTGGGAAATTAAAAGATGACGATGTGGTGTACATGTTTTCAAAGTTTGTTGCCGTTGGCACGGCCGTATGAGACTGTTGCTGAGGAGCCATTGGGGAAGAATGCGGATATAAATTGGATGCTGGGTGGTTTTCATATTGTAGTTGGGTTGGATATTGAAATATGGAATGCTGCTGCAAGACGGGGCTGGCGGGCGCGTCTCTCTTGATGGGGGAGCCGTGTTCGCTGGCCTCTTTGTTTGGGAAGTTGTAGCTGAGGTAGCCCTCGTTATCGTAGGAGGGCATTTGGTTGAGGTTTGGGCTCGAGTGGATCATCTGGGGCTGGCTCTGCCTCAATGCGGAGGCGTGGGGATGGGAGGAGAGCGGAGTGCCCACTGCTGTGCCTGGCACGGTGCCAGGACCTGCTGTTGTTGCCGCCCCCGACCCTGGGACCTGGGGAACGGCTCCCCGTTGTGGAGTGCCCATTGGAGTTGTTGTGTTCTGATCATCAGGGAAATAATATCCAATATTCAGTAAAGATGACTTCTGTCGTTTATGTGACTTGTAATTACTTCTATTGGACATAACACTGGTATCATTAAGGCTAAACAACTTGTAAATTGGTTGGTAAAAAATGCTATGGAAAAGGGATTTTAAATATTAGCCACTCCCTCGATTTACTAAATATGGAAGGTTTGATCTGATGACTGATCTGGGCCACAAAGTAGGAGTTATCGGGGCAATACAAAAAAAGAACTGGCCTCAAATAATAATAAAAATAAAAGATGCCAATTCAAACCTTAATAATTAATATGTCTTGAGGTCGAGTATTGTGCTTTTGCTCGGGTGGTGGTGGTGTTTATGGCAGGTGGGCTCAAATTTATAATAGGCGAAGTGGGATGTCGCTAACAATTTGATTGTTTTGTATTGTCTAATCGCGTAAATGTCTCTTTTTTTGTCGTCTGATCAGTATAAACAGGCAAATGACAAAAGGGAGGCAACCTCTTCGGGATGGATTGGGAAAACGGAAATTGAAGCTGTTTATGGGATTTGCGGCCTGGTGCTCTTATATACGCTTATACAAGATAAATTAGTAGGCGCGACGGTGAATGACTAAGGGGGATATGGAAAAGCTTCTGCGATTGTAATCTCGGGTGACAAAGGGGAGCTGGGGAATGTGCGCTGAGTCTGGCTATGGGGTTCTCAATTAGGTAGTTGTGTGAGTGTGTGTGTAGTACCGGTGGTGGGAAGTGTAGTTGGTGGATGTTTCCCGCAGTTCGGTTTTATATAGGAAGGGCACTTTTTTTTAAACTTTGGCTTCCAATACCTTTATAAATTTTACAAATAAAGATCAAGCCATCCTTTAATACTTAAATTCCCAAAGATGTAAATTCAGAGAAGCTTGTGTTTGTTTGCAGACTCTGAGTTGAGCGGTTTGTGATTGCCAGGGTAAAAAATATGTAAACATTCATTTAACCGATTTGGATATCGACTTTTGTGTAAAAGCTTAAGAATGGAACTGGGAGAGATTGCGAAAAAGGGCCAGAAATGGGAGGCCGGACACGGGGGATGACTGGCGGAGGAGGGTGGATGCGGCATCCGGAGGGGAGCGAGTGGCCGGGAGCACGATACCGGTGCAGAATCACAGCTGAGGGACCGTCTGGCAACGGGTGATATTGCACAACACCCAGGCAGCTTTGCAGTCGCACTTTCTCTTCTTTGCTGTTTCGTCTAAATATTGTTATTTATGTATGTGTTTGACGATGATTAGACTTCCTAATCTGGAATGATAAGTGTGGTATGAATTTCGAAGCATTCGGAGGTTTTAGGTTTGCTGAGAACATTCCAGACATGCGTTGCCGGCCGAAATACGAGCCGGGAGGGGAGCAGCTGGATCGTTCAATTGCCTGCTTATTGTTTCCGCACAAAGCCCATGCGTTTCCAACCTCTCATGTTTCGGTTCTGCGGATTATTTTGGTTTGAGCCTGTTCTGGTCGCCGGTTTAATAATAGAACATGGGTTTCACAACCGACAAAAGTTTAAAACGTGTTTCTTACATGTTGATGTATTTCCACAACCGGAAGCCTCCCCGTGCCCTCCTATATAGCCTGCGCCAGGCCCATCTCTCCAGAAAAGTCCGTGATAGTTTAGTGGCTAGAATTACCGCTTGTCGCGTGGTAGACCGGGGTTCAATTCCCCGTCGCGGAGCTTCTTTTTTTGCATTTTCCTTGGGCGCTCTCTCCATTGTGCGGCCTTGGCCATTGTGCCGGCTCGCTTGTTCTCCTGGGGAACAAGGAGTCTCCCTGGCCGCCTATCTACAAAGCAAGGTTGTGGGTGACCGGAATTACGAGCACGGCCTGCCGATTTCACTCCGAAGCAGAATGCGAATCTGTCAACACTTAACGGCGGGCCTCTGACTGCACAGAACCCCCTGGTGTTCGGCTGCATATGAATGACGAGTTACTCTAGAATGGTTGCCCCTCCCTGAGCTCCCTTGCCACTATGGCGGCAAACACTGGACCTTTGTGGGGCCCAGATGAGTGCTGCTACTGCAGAGTGTGTCGATAACGCATGTTGCTTATCTGCTGCATTACATACCACTTGACCTATTTGGCACTTTACCAAACACCAGTTAATGTCTGACCCAATTTTAATCTCCTACAAAGTGTATTTCCATGTTATTGAACAATCCCACTTTAGCCTTTTTTGATAAGTTTCCCTGTGATACCCCTTTCAGTAGACCTCCCTCATACTTCTTTGTAGATCTTCCAGATTCATATCCTTTTTCAGAAGGCATCCCACATTCATTGATAACGACGAAGGTATAAAAGGTATCCCTTTTTGTAGACTTCCTACCCTAATCGAAAATAGACGATATCCTATTTCAGAATCCCCTCGTGAATCTTCCCCGTATCTAATTCCCCGATTGATCCTCCCTGACATTTGAAATGGCTGCGAAAAAATTAGCTAAGCTGCAGAGGGTGAAGGCTTGACCCCTCCCTAAGCAATCGGGTTTTGCGACATAACCTGTAGGGGCAAAGGTGGCTATTCTGGGTTACTAAGAACTTTTTGATTGCAATGTTTTCAGTTTTTCACATCAACAGCTGACCATCTCACAATCGCTATTCTTTGCATGTGCTCACACTGCTTAATGTACGATATCTGGGGTACTTTTCATACACTACTCGGCTTCTGATGCCGCTATTAACAGATGCTACTAACTCTTACCGCTCTTTGTCTTCTGTTATCGTAATTGTAACTCACCGCAACTCGTCTTCTCTTAGGCTACTTGTAACTTGTACCGCTACTTGTCTTCTACACCGCTACTTGTCTTCTACACCGCTACTTGTCTTCTACACCGCTATTTCTCTTCCCGCCACTTGTACTTCCTACCGTCACTAATCTTTCCTTAAGCTACTGTCTTCTCTTTCACGCTTAACAAACTCTCATCTGCTTCCAACCACCCCTCACAATATCCTACAAGTCCTGCTATTAGTCTACTCTATTACTGCTTCAAATGATCTACTGAAATATGAATCCATGGGTCCAGACACCAGTGTTTCCTGTGCAGACGCCTCATTCGACGTCCATGCGATCACTTACCCGTGCCAAAGTAGCCATCCCCTACTAGGTGTGGTGGTTGCTTTCTCAACATGTGGCCACTTGAGCACTGTGGATGCAACAAGAATAGTACCTTGTGCATTTTTTTTGCAGTCATTGCAAACCGTTCCTCCGTACCTAAAGCTTTGCCTTTGGCTTGAGCTTTTCCAAAATATACTTGGCCTCCCTTTCACCAGTGAACCAGGCACCGTGGGCACATCCGTTGGACGAGTCGTCAATCACTTCGGCCCCTGCAAATCTGATTCTTCCTTCTATTCCCTCTGCAAAAGCTTCCACGATTTCCAGCGGATCAATGGTTCCATTGTACACCGAAGAATAAGAGCCTTGTGTGTATGGGTCCTTGTTCCAGGGCGTGTTGTGGATGGCCTTTGGTTTCACAATCTTCTTGTTGGAAATCTGTTGCAACACTGGTTCAAACAATTCCCAGATCTTGTCGTTCTTAGTTTTCGGATCCAACTCTTCAATGTAATTGGATAATGGCTTCTGGGTCAAAAACACCAAGGATGGTGTTTTTGCTAGTTTCTGATAGTTGACAATGATGGTGGGAAACTCCCAGGCACCGAAAGAGCTCTTGGAGGTATCGATATCGTGCGTTGAAATACCGTAAAATCTCTCTATGTCCTCTGGCCAGAAGCAAGAGTCGAACTCCATCACAACCTTGCCCAAGGAGCCAAAAAAAACGTGTGGCAAGACTCTTTGTATCTTGGGGGTGAAGCCAGGCTGGAACTCAATGTAGGCTGGGTGGGACTTGTCCTCAACCTTCAAGCACGACTGAGGCACAGTAACAACAAGATAGTCACAGGTGTACGTTTGGCCGTTTCTTGTTGTGAGCTTTATCAATTTGGGGTCGGAGTGGTCGACCTTGGTCACATGGGTGTTGAGCTTGATGTTGTTTCTTCTGTAAGAATCAGGCAAATCGTACAATTCATTGTTGAACACGTTGATGAAGCCACTCTTTACGTAGACATTTCTACCCAAATGGTCGTCTGCAAACACATACCTTGAGGATAACTCATCCCAGCATGCACCGTGCCACAATTCGGCCCAGAGTCTGACCGCATGTGAGGCATACTTTTTCTGGTCTTCGGTCAAGAGAGTGGCATTTTCCTTGATGTAGAGCTCGCAGAAGTCCTTCAAAGACAAATCAGTGGCCTCTGGGTTCTTGTCGTAGTAATGAACACAATATGTCATAATCTCGTCCATCACTTGATCAAACTTATAGTTTTCAATCACCTTGTCGTCCTTGGAAAAGTAGTAGTGTTTTCCGTCATCAAAGTAGTAGTCAATGTTGCCTCTTTGCTTTGCCTTGTCAAAAAGTGGGTTGTGCAAGGCATCGTGGAACCACAGCGCCCCCATGTCGTAGTGGACTCTGCTGTTGGATGCGTTGCCAGATCTCACAGATAAGAGACGTCCTCCCAATCTTTCTCTAGCTTCCAACACAAGGGAGTCTGTAACGCCGCCGTTGTAAAGGTCCAATGCTGTCTTGATTCCAGATATCCCTCCTCCAATGATGATTACTTGCTTGTGGTTGGTCATAGTGGTTGATAGTTGTGAAATTGGTCCTCGCAAGAAACTTTTTATACTTGCCGAGCTCCGCCGGAATTTCCTAATCGGGAGGACCGTTGATCGGGGTAATGCGCATCTCCAGCCCATGATAAGAAGTTGCAAGAGGTAGCGTAAGCAGGCCATCGACAAGTGTATAAAATCAACCCATCTTTCTGGTGGGATGATTTTTCAGGTTGATGAATTGTTCCGGAACAGAAATTCGTTAGACCCGGAAAATCTGGCAGTTGGGAAGTGTCTGGGGGTAAAGGAGCTGAATTTGATGTGCCGTTCGGTCAACCGTTGCGAATTGAGCTGTGGTGAGCGGCCGACCCTAACCGTTAACATGGGCAACAATAGCCAAGGATTGTTAGCAACCTCATAGTGTAGTGTGGATAGCAGCAACTGGGTATGGTTCTGGAGCCACCCAAGGCGTTGGAGCCATTCATAACAAGCACACAGTGGCTGTTAGCCACTCTAAAGGCCGCTACCCTCGTGTATTTGCGCGGGCCAGGAGGTGTTCATGCCGACACTCTAAAGCACCCTTGGTTAGACAATGAAATTGAGGTTATGAATGGTGGCTACTCTACGTAAAGAGTGCAAACGCAAACTTTCAACAATAGCTTGCGTTCCTTTTTTGACGTCACGTCGGGCAGGGGTGTGGGGGGCTCTTGACTTTGACGTTTTTTGCAGCTATCGAAGTGTGGGTTCAAGCCACAAACTTGCGGACCCTCTCGCCCATACGGCCGTCAGCACTCCTGGGTTGTGAATTACAATTGAAATACAGGGTATATAAACCCTGGTGAATGTCTGTCATTTGTACAACTCAACTCATCAAGATGTTTTTCTTAAAATCTGTTGTTGCTTTCTCGTTAGTTTCTCAAGTTCTTGCTCTCCCTTTTGAAAGAAGAGCCGATGGTGGTCTCAAGTTAGACTTCAATCTCAAGCCCAAGAAGTCCAAGTCTCAAGAACGTGCTGTTGCTGCTTTGGGCGATAGTGGGGTCGAGGTTTCCTTGGCCAACCACTGGTATGGTTACTACACCAACGTTTCACTTGGTTCCAACAACCAGGTAGTTGAGGTTCTTCTCGACACCGGTAGTTCCGACTTGTGGGTCTTTGGTCCTGAGATTCAAGGGGACACCCAAGGGCTCTCTTACAACCCAGACACCTCAAGCACGTCTCAGAACACTGGAGACTTATTCCGAATCGAATACGTTGATGAATCCGGAGCAATCGGTGTCCTCTACAACGATCAGGTTAGCTTCGGTGGCATCACCGTCAACTCCAACTTTGCTGTTGCTCTGCAAATTTATGATGACGCTCCAGTCTGGGGTATCGGGTATGTTACCAACGAGGCCACCGAATTCCCATATTCTAATGTTCCTCAATCTTTGTACGAACAGGGAATTATCTCCAAGAATCTTTATACCCTTTACTTGGACTCTCCAACCAGCACCACGGGGTCGATCATTTTCGGGGGTACCGACGACTCCAAGTACACTGGCCCCTTGTCAACTTTCCCCACCATCAACAACAATGTTTTGGCCATTCAGCTCGATGCGCTTGGAGCAAAGGGCTCTGATCTTATCCCTGCTAACAACTCTCTTACCTTGGACTCCGGTACCTCCTACGCCATTTTCCCCGAGGCTTGGGTTGACATCATTGTTGCAAACTTTGAAGGTCAAAAGTACGTTGTCAACGACACTTGGGTGGTTCCAAACTCGGGTATTCCAGACACAGACTTGAGTTTGCAATTCGGTGAAACCATCATCAACATCCCATTCAAGGCTTTGACCACTCCAGCCTTTGACGCCAACAACCAGCCTACTGACCACTCGATTCTTCAAATCAACATTGGACCAAACGCTCCCAACGGCAACAATACCCCAGTGATCCTCGGTGATATTTTGTTGAGATGGTTCTACGTTGTTTACGACCTTACTGACCAACAAATCTCCGTTGCTCAATCGGTCTTTTCTTAGGCTGGTCCCAAGCTTGTTCCTGCTTTGCTTTTGAGTCGACGCTGTGCGGTTGTTTAGACGAAAATACATCTTATTCAGGACTAGAAACCTGTAGTTGCCTGACATTTGCTGTTTCTTGACGCCAGGGTCAGATGACAGTTCTCGTAGTCGTGAAGTTGCTGCTTTTGCAAGAGTTAGCATTGAGTGGATAGGGATGACCTGCTCCTGTAGTGGCAGAAATCCACACCCCGGCAATTGCGCCTCTCTGGTTTCCAAGTAGGGTGTACTCCGCTAAGCATGCGCTAGTCTTCGCTACTTCTCTCCCACTAAGAATATCCATCTTTTGCGTACGATTCGCTGAGGGATCAACGGCTGGGGTAGGAGTATCCATCTTTGGCCACAAACCCAATAATCCCTCACTAGAACCTTGTACCCCCTTGTGATCACGGAAAGACTACTTCCAATCAGCTCATAACTTGAGATGATAAGTCACTGTTGGTCCCAAAGCCTTGTTGGTCTTTTGAAAGCAAAGTGGCGTTTTCAATTGAGTTTCACTCCTTAGTTCCTCTCTCTCAGGTTCTCTCTGGTCCCAATACTCCATTCAAAACCAGCCAAAATACCGAAAAAAAGCTATTAGACAAACCTAGACATATTAACAAGACATATTAATAAGCCCAGTTACTGTCAAATCACTATGGCGGCCCTTTTTGTTGTGCCTCTGGAATCCGCTCCGTATGCTGCAAAATTCGGATGCCGCAGGTGTTTCCTTAGAGAGGGCCCCCCACGTGACGGTAATTTTCTCAAGCCATCGCTATCACCACCACCAACAGCATGTCGCCCAAGAGCCAGAACTCTATCAAGTTAATAACCGGGAACTCACATCCCAAGTTGGCCGAACTTGTTGCGGCCAAGTTAGGCATCAGCTTGGCCCGTGTGGGGGCATTCCAGTACACCAACAAGGAGACCGCGGTCGCCGTGGGCGAATCAGTGAGAGACGAAGATGTGTACATTCTTCAAACAGGGTGTGGGGAACAGACCATCAACGACTTTGTCATGGAATTGTTGATAATTATCAATGCATGTAAGATAGCCAGTGCTAGAAGAATCACAGCAGTGATCCCCAACTTCCCCTACGCCAGACAAGATAAGAAGGACAAGCTGAGAGCTCCCATCACCGCCAAGCTCATTGCAAACTTCCTCCAAACCGCCGGGTGCCACCATGTCATCACCTTGGACTTACATGCTTCCCAAATCCAGGGTTTCTTCAGAGCTCCGGTCGACAACTTATATGCTGAGCCCCTGGTGTTGAGGTGGATCACCGAGAACGTCAAGATGGACGACGTGATTATCGTTTCTCCCGACGCCGGTGGGGCCAAGAGAGTTGCCTCCATTGCCGACAAGTTGGACGTCAACTTTGCTTTGATTCACAAGGAAAGACAGAAGGCCAACGAGGTGTCGAGAATGGTGCTTGTTGGTGATGTTTCCAACAAGGTGTGTGTGTTGATCGACGACATGGCCGACACCTGCGGTACCTTGGTCAAGGCTGCCGACACCTTGCTCGGCAATGGTGCCCAGAAGGTTATTGCCATGGTCACACACGGGATCTTCTCTCTGAATGCCATTGAGAAGTTGAACAACTCCAGATTGGACAAGATTGTCTGCACCAACTCCATGCCTTTGGATGACAAGGTGGACAAGTGCTCTCGTTTGGAGATCATCGACATCAGTCCAACCTTGGCTGAAGCTATAAGAAGATTGCACAACGGGGAGAGTGTCAGTTACTTGTTTAACAATGTTCCAGAGTAGATGAACAAAGAGGCTACAACGAAGAATAGCATGGTCCACCACTACTCCAATGGAAGATGTTAAATAGGTGCTAGACAATGCACTTGCAAGACAGTCCTTTCAGTTTATAAAGAGTCATAATGTAAAGAATACGAAGCAAACTAGAGAGTATACTGTAAGATATGTCTACATTAGACTTGACATGTAAATCTAATCTATTCTTCTTTAGCATCAACAAAGTACCAAACGACTCCGACACTTAATTGGAATGGGTTCTTCTCGCTGTCATTCACGTTCTCTTCAGTCACCACATACTCAGTGATCTTCTCGACTCGTCCAACCATCCAGGCCTTGCCGGTGAAATTCTCATGAGAGTCTATTCTGAGGAAGTAGTGTGGGGCGCCGATATTGAATGCTGCCCAAGGTTGGATTCCTTCGTCAACAACCTCTTCTCCTGGCCTGTCGATTCTCGTGGGCAAGAACAACACCAAGTCTTCGACTTGGAATCCGTTCATAGAGATCTTCGACTTCAATCTGTTGGTCAACTTCTCCAACTCTTGCTGCTTGGTCTTGTTGTCCTTTGTTTGACGTTTAGCAAAACCTTCAACATCTCTGAATCTCTTGGACACTGCGTTTAAGAAGAATCTGGTCGAACAATCTCCTTCGTTCTGAAGCTGTACTCCCTCCTTAAATGAAATGAGTTTGATAAACTCATCAAAATGACCGCTTGGAGCTTGGAAGTGTGAATTGAAGACACTAAGTAACTTTGAAGAGTCTTCAACAAAGTCCTCGTCAGTAGCACTTATGCTGACCTTGTTCAATTCTCCAATCCAATTCTTGAACTCCTCAACTTGCTCAATCACCTTGGATAAAGGTCTTTCAACAAAGCTCTGGATAGGCTCGTCCAGCTTCTTGTTTCTCAATCCCTTTACTCTCGAGATCTTGTATCCTTGAGAATCTTGAACCAATAAAAGTCCCATACTTTCCAAGACAAGACAGAACTCAAGGAAGTACTCAAAGTTGTTCTGGATAAGAAGTGCCACCTTGGAATAGAGGGTGGAGATCAACTGGTTCAACTCAATAATCAAGCAGTCGTTTCTCTTGCTAGTTTGTGTTACCTCCATTAGGTTCTCGTAGTCGTCAACCTTCTCTTCAATAGTGGCCTTAAGCTGCAGAATCTCAACTTCAAACGTCCTGCGTTCTTTTTGATATTCGGCTTCCTTCAGAGACAAATTGGAGAGCAAATCATTCTTCATATTAGTGGTATCTTCGACTTCCGTTCTCAACTGCTTAATGATTTGGTTAAGATTGTTGATTTCATGAGATGAGTTGGTGTTCAATTCCATAAACTTGGCGATTCTATTTTGCAAGTCAGTGATTTGATCACCAGCGGAATCATATCTTTGTTGAAGAACCTCGAGATCCTTCTTTGTGGATGTTAATTTGGCGTTGCTGCTCTCTAAAGCTTGTTCAGCTGTGGATAATTTGTTTCTAAATTGTTCAATATCCAGTTCTGCTGGTTTCAACTTTGAATTCAACATTTGCAAATCCTGTTCCTTGGATTTTGCTTGTTGTTCGGAGGCTATCAACTTGGTTGTCAACGATTCAACCTGCTCTTCAGCAAAAGCCAACTTCTTATCTGAGTCGTCAACCTTTTCATTGAGACTGGTTACCTTTGCCTCGTAACTTTCCCTGACAGTCGTCAACTCATCCAAGATAGACTTCTTTTCAACTTCATGTTGAACTGTAGTCTGAATAAGAGTCTTGTTATCTTCAGCTAATCTCTTATTTTCAGCCTTGAGCTTTTCCAATTCAGCTTTAAGTTCTTTGTTTTGATCGTCCAAAGCTTTATTCTCCAGGGCATATCCTGTGTTTTCCACCATTAAAGATTGGTTTAAAGTTCCCACTTCTTTAATTTCATTGCGAAGTCTGATATTGTCAATGTGCTTGTCAATGACCGAAGCATCCAACACCTGGGAAGGATCTCTACGGGTCGGCGACGACCCAAGGAGCTTCTTGGCTTGGACTCCAATCTTCTGTTGAACAGTGGACGGCGTGAGATCCACGTTGGGGTTCATAATCATACTATCTTGATTCACAACCACTGGCCACGAAGAGATGTTTTTGAATTGCAGCTGATGCAACAAGTTCTCCAACACCCTAATGCGCAGTCTCAAGTCTCTGATGATGTTCAAATCCAAATCGTCCTTGGCGTTCTCGGATTCGTTGGGGTTGACGGAGATGGCAGTGTACGTGCTGAGGGTATTCACCAATTCAGTGACCTTCTTAAGGTTGTTGGTGCCTTTGATCAAGTCCTTGTATGTCTTGTTGAGAACCTTTGCATGCTTGTGGCTCACCAGGGACTCCACAATCTGAAGATAGCTCGTAATGTCATTTCTTTGGATGGGCAAGTCCTTGATATTATCAAAAATATCACTATTGACACCGCTAAGGTTGACTTCAACGTTTGGCAAAGAGATGGCAAACTTGCCTTGAGTTCCTATCTTGTTGAAATCCAACATGGAAAGCGATTTTCCCAACTTCATCAACCAGACCTTTCTGAACTTGTGTTCGGACTCAATGATGCTGCTCAACTGTTCTGAGATATGGTTCACTATACCGTTGGTGAAGTAGTCGGCCCATTCTAGTTCTCTTCTCTTCTCAATAAGAATAAACCCAAAGAGAAGAGGTATGTCGATAGTCAACGATAAATAGTCCTCGTGCTTCTTAATCAAGGAGATGGTTTGAAAGTTGGGGGTCTCCTCATCCACCTTTTCGACATTGGTGGTCAATAACTTCAAGTCGTTGGTGATTTTGACGTTTCTCAACTGCAAGGTGGCCACACTGCTGAAAATGTTGACCAGGCTCTCAATCAAGTACGCCTTGAATTGCTCAAGATCGCACATGTAGTCAAACAACTGACGGGTCTTGTCTCTATTTAGGTTTTCCAACCAGTTGACCAGGTTTCTGTGCTTGAACTTGACTATGGACTCCTTTCTCAAGCGCTCAACGTCCTTCTCGATGCTCTGCTTGCCCACATTCAACTGGGCGATTGTCTGGTTGATTTCGTTGAACTTGTTGACCACCAATGGGAGGTTCTTGCCAACGTATTCTGCTGCTTCCTCTAACTTTTGAAGCAGCAAGAACTGTGCTAGTTCGATCGTCTTGCCGTTAATTTGGTAGGGTGGGATCTTGGCCAACAGCTCGTACTTGTCGGGCCATTCCTTGTAGAGGGTCTTCAAGTTCATCATCTTAACCTGACTGAAGTACCTGTCAAAAGGCTTTTCATTGTCATTAATGAAGTTAGAACAGAACAAGAAAATCAAGTTTAAGGATGTGAAGATGACGCTAGTCTGGCGAGCGTAGAGCTTGCACTTTTCGTCGTAGGTGGGGGCCAGGCCCTCGTTGGGGGTCAAGCCTTGTGTTTCTAGCGGTATCTGGGGCTTGTGGTCCCTCAGGAAGTATCTCTTGTCGAAAACGTATATGTCATCCAATTCGTTGATCATGTTAAAGTTGAGCCGGAACCCAAAGCTTGTGAGGAGGAACACAGCGGCAACGTCATCGAAGCCAAACTCATCCAGCACAAATTGCTTGAATTCGCCCAACCGATGGTACCTCACCGGCTTGGATATCCTTAGCGACCTCCCTGTGTGGGAGTTGTATATGATGAGGTAGTTCATTGGTGGCAAACTAGAAGACTGTGTGACTAGAAGAGGTGGGGGTCAGGTAGATGATATATAGCAGGCAGTGGCGATATATCTTTATGATATTAGTGTTTTCCAACCCGTGTAGTAGTCTTAGTAGTAGGGTGTGTTCGGTTGGAATCTTATACTAGTGGTGGAGTGACTGTGGTCTTGTTCGTTTTGGCTGTGGATACCGTTAGGAATTGTCTTTCGAGTGCTCCGCTCCTTAGATTTTTTTTCCCTCTTATCGAGAGCCAGGAAAGTTGTAAAAAAACAATCAAGCAGACATGTTGGACAGCACGTCGTTAGAAGTGATCAGTCGTTTCAAGCAAGCGCTTTTGGCGCAGCAGAATAGCCGGGAAAGCAGTCCTGGGGAGGGAGCCTACCACCTGAACCGTGGGTTCAAGTTGAATTTGCCCACACTGCTGTTGGACAGCTTGAACACACGGGTTGTTGAGTACAACGGGTCCAACCACTTGGTCCTCACCAACGAAAGCATAGAAAAAAGTAACATAAGGAGCAAGAGAAGGTGGAAAGACACATACGGGGGATATGAGCAAGATGAAGATGACGACGAGGTTGACGAGGAGGAAGACGACGACGACGATGTGGACGACGACAGCGAGGAGGACGACGAGGAGGAGCACCCATTCAAGAAGATCAAATTGACAGACGTCTTGGCGCCGCTCAACCACCCGCTGGAGATTATCTCGCATCCCGCCATTCTGAAGACCTTCAAACTGCAAGTGTTCAACAAGTTGGGGAACGAGTTGATTGAGCTCATCAAGGTGGAGCAGGACAACCTCAACTGGTTGAGTAAGTTGTTGCAAGTGTTGAACGGCGAGGACTGGTTCTACTTGTTGGAGGAAAACTTGGGATTGAAGAAGTATGACCATGGTTTGGACGACGAGAGGGTGGAGAAGGACAAGCAAAGAGCACAGGCCGAGGCCACTGGACCAGCCGCCACAGCGGAAAACGGCGTCAAGGCCATCACAACCACCTCCACGGCGCGAGAAGACGCTTTGGAAAAACAAGCAGACGACATGTCGCCCGTCACAGATCCCTTCTTTGCTCTTCCTGAGACGCTCAAGAAGTACGAATCCTATCATCTCCAGTTTGAAAGCGACGATGAGCTCACAAATCTCAAGGACGACTTGATAAATTACCTCCAAGTCAGCATACAGAGACAGCACGAATACATCAAGAACCTCACTACTATTCGAAACGGCATTGTGAGAGCTGATCGTTTGAGAAGAGATTTGTACAAGTGGGGCAAGGAAATACATGATAAGAAGAGCAGTTAGAAAATGAGAGAAAATGGTGATAAAGAGAGGAATGGTGATAAAGAGAGAAAAAGTAAAGTCACAAGCAGTTAAATAGTTGAATCAGAGTTGCCCCATATTACGAGATGATCCTTTCCAAGGAGCTGGTACAGGTGAACTTTTATGAGATGAGCCGTTACAAGTAGAACCAGACGAGTTGATCTACGAGATGAGCCGTTTCAAGTAAAACTAAACCAGTTCATCTACGAGCAGTACCACACAGCAAACCTCTTGAGTTCACGAGTAGCTCACCTCTTGAGTTCACGAGTAGCTCACCTCTTGAGTTCACGAGTAGCTCCACTCACTCAACCATTACAACCATAGAGTTGAACCACGTTTATTACACATTAATATACACAAGCTTATTCGTCTTCGTCAAACTTAGGAGCCAAGTAGAACCTCAAGTACCCCCCGACATCTAACTTATATTCGAACAATGCTGGGGTCTTGTCAGCCAACTTGACAGTGATGGTCAGGGACAAGCTGGTGGCCTTGATGATGTCGTTCAAGTACTTCAAACCGAAGGTCAAGTCGACGGCGTTTTCCAAGGTGACGTTGACGGACTCCTCGGGACGGTCCATGTCGGTGTATGGCTTCAACACCACGGAACCGGACCCGGTCTCACCCTCGGACGAGAACTTGACGCTGTCCTTGGTGACGATGATGTTCAAGGACTCACTCAAGTTCTTCAAGTCTCTGACAATCTTGGCGAATTCCAGCGAAGGCATGGTTATGACGGAGTCGTAGTCCATGTCGTCGATCTTCAAGAACTCAGAGTCGATGTTCATCAACTTGAGCGAGTACTCGCTCACTCTTTCCTTCTTCTTGTCTTCGAAGATGGTCAAGACGGAGTCGGGCGAGTCTTCGGCCAACAAGGTCAAGTAGTCCTCGTTGTTACCACACTTGATGATCTTGGAAAACGACTCCAAGTCGATCCCCAACGTGACGTCTCTGTCACATCTGTATTCACTGAAGGCGGATTGTCCAACCAAGAGCGAGACAAGGAGGACACGGGAGTCATCGACGGCTTGCACCGTGATCCCGTGCTCCGTGCAGTTGAAGTTACACAACTTGACACAGTCTTTAATTGAGTCAACAATTTTCTTTAAGAGTGTGGATTCATCGAATTTACCTTCAATCATGGTGCTGTGCTTTGGAGTTGATGTTGAGTTTGGTTTTTGCGAGCAGTGTGCCCTTTATAAATGATGGAAAAAAACGCGTCTCCCGAACGCGTCCCCAAAATCTCTCCAATGATCTCAAAGCTCCGGCACGAGACCGTTTCAGAGGTAGTATGGGTTGGAGAGTGGAGGGAGTGGAGGTGTTTAGGAGAGTGTTTAGCTGTTGAGTTGGTATGGGGGGATTTCAAAAGGTGATCTGAGAGAGGGGTGATCTGAGGTAGAGATGATGTGTTGAAGAATATAGCGAAGCATTGGTGGGTTCAGACAATGTAGGAGAGCTGATGGGAAGTCAGTTGAAAGGACCGCTGTATAGCCGCATCAGACACGTTCAACGATTAAAGAGGGCAGAGAATAGCGAGAAATATGAAGTGCACAGCGATCAAATCGGGCAGAACGTAGAGGGTTTCCCACATCGATACTCCCAATCAACATGTGCTCATTTCAGAGGTCAGGGATGTACGAGGTGGTCGGTGTTATATGTTTCATTAGATGTATGTATGTGTATGAAATTATGCCGTAGTCTTCGAAGAAATGTTTAAGCGTAACAAAGATGGAGGTTTAAGTCCCATGAGGCCAAAAGTAGGTCAAAAGTAGGTCAAAAGTGAGGTCAATGTCGTGCAAATGGTCAGAAGTTCGAATCAATGGCACTAGTGATGATATAGCACAGTAGAATGGCACTAACCGCTATATGGCTAATGATGGCATGGCAATATTTCTGTTTTGGCAACCACTGTGATGGCAGTGCCAGTGGAAATATGAATCCACTGGAAATATGGATCCACTGGAAATATGAGTCCTGGAAATATGGATTCAGTGGAAATATGGATACACTGGAAATATGCCACCTGTCAAATGGCAATCAAGTATACGGCGATGCCAGCAGAAATATGGAGTCCACTAGAAATAGCCCTGGAATATGAGTCCTGAAAATATGAGTCCTGGAAATATGCCACATGTCATATGGCAATCAAGTAAACGGCGATGCCAGCGGAAATATGGAGCCCACTGGAAATAGCCCTGGAATATGAGTCCTGAAAATATGAGTCCTGGAAATATGCCACATGTATGGCAATCCAAGAATATGGCAATGCCAGCGGAAATATGGAATCCACTGGAATTATGGAATTCACTGGGACTATGGAATTCACTGGAAATTGGAATCCACTGGAAATTGGAAATATGGAGTCCGCTGGAAATAGCCCTGGAAATAGCCCTGAAATATGAATCCTGGAAATATGCCACTTGTCAAATGGCAATCAAGTATACGGCGATGCCAGTGGAAATATGGAATCCACTGGAAATTGGAATCCACTGGAAATTGGAATCCACTGGAAATTGGAAATATGGAATCCCCACTGGAAATAGCCCTGGAATATGAGTCCTGAAAATATGAGTCCTGGAAATATGCCACTTGTCAAATGGCAATCAAGTATACGGCGAAGCCAGTGGAAATATGGAATCCACTCTAATTATGCCACATGTCATATGGCATCCAAGTATATGGCAATCCCAAGCATATGGAATTCACTGGAATTAGCCATGAAATATGAGTCTTGGATTTGAATCCAGGCATTGGAATCCTGGAATATGCCTCATGACGGCATCCAAAGTATCACTCTGCTCCGACATTGCTCCTTATGAAACACAATGCATACCTCCAAAACGCTTCCGACTTGCAATGCAATGTAATGTCATCGTCGGTTTGTGTGATTGCTGTCGGCTGGTATGGTCCCTGGGGTGTAGCTTTGTGGCCCTCACGATCCCTGGTAAATGAAAAGTGACGTGTGGGAAGTGATGTTGGATGCTGAGGGCCATCTGGGGCATCGCTGGATCACTCCATGCCCTAGTGGTGTATTTCCATGCCCTAGTGGTGCCCCAGTGGTGTGTTCGCAGACCCTAGTGGTGTATTTCCATGCCCTACGGGCGAGTATTGCGATGCCCTGCTGTACACTTCCCATGCCCTCGGGCTGTACACTTCCCATGCCCTACTGTATCCCATGCCCATGAGTTACCCACACGCCAGAGGCACTCAGGAAGTAGACCCAACATATCATATCCTCGCTATTCCTCCCTTCTCCCCCTACACACTCTGCTCAGTCATGGTGGGCAAAAAGGCGATTCTCTTCAGCAGGTTCTCGCCAATCGGCAAAATCAACCTATAGGCATCATGGGTGTTCAAGTAGTACCTGTACAAGCGCTTTGTCTTGATGAAACCCATTCTGCCGTACAAGGCCAAGGCGCCGTCGTTGTTGACCTCGGTCTCGAGCATCACCTCGTCGATCTTGTCCCACTCAATCATGTTTCTGACGGTCAATTGGACCAACTCCAGGGCTATTCCCCGGCCCCTATACTCGGGCTCGATCACCACCATGCCAATGTAGCCTCGCATGCGGACCTGGCGGTGGGGCTCTGCCTTGGCGATGATCACGCCGATGATGCTGGGCCCGTCCTTGATCACGTAGCAGTACTGCGGCCAGGTGTTGAGAAAGTACCAGTACACGTAGATGGAGTACGGCTCCGAGAGGTGCCTGGCCACGAGGTCCAGGATCTGCTTGAGCTCGTCATTGCTCTTGGTGTTAAACGGCGTACACGGTAATCCGCCAATGGTGGTCATTGTGAGGAAAATCTCAATCACATGACGCGCCCGCCCTTTTTGGAGGCAGGAGACCGACGGACGAAACTGCCCTTGTTTTTTTTCCACCTTGTCGAGAGGTCGGCTGAGCGGGTTGCGCCCGGTGGAGTTCGGATCACAACCCACATGTTTCGCCAAACCCTGAGCTTTACATCATACCACTCCAAAAAAAATAGAATTACTCCACAAATCGAGAAACAAACCGGCTGGTGTCACCCAATGACACACGAATTTTTTTTAAGCCAGAAGCAATGTTGTCACGTTACTACATTGCTCAAGTAGGCCCTACATTGGGGACCGGATGATAGTGATCCTTCGGAGTTTTTTTTTTTTTTTTTGCTCCTTTTCGCCAGGTGCGGGACAGCGATCGACAAGTATAAATACAAGTGGAAATTCCACCTTGTTTTCGAAATTCCCCTAGTATTGTACATAAAGCCCCAATAGTTATAATGTCTGCCCCAGCTGTCTTGAAGAAATCCGGTGTCATCTACGGTGACGACGTCCGTCAATTGTTCCTTTACGCTCAAGAAAAGGGCTTTGCTATCCCAGCCATCAACGTGACCTCGTCGTCCACTGTTGTTGCTGCCTTGGAAGCCGCCAGAGACAACAAGTCTCCAATCATCTTGCAGACCTCGCAAGGTGGTGCTGCTTACTTTGCCGGTAAGGGTGTTGCCAACGGTAACCAGGAAGCCTCTGTTGCCGGTTCCGTTGCTGCCGCCCACTACATTGTGTCGATTGCCCCAGCCTACGGGATCCCAGTTGTGTTGCACACTGACCACTGTGCCAAGAAGTTGTTGCCATGGTTTGACGGTATGATCAAGGCCGACGAAGAGCACTTTGAGAAGTTTGGCCACCCATTGTTCTCCTCCCACATGTTGGACTTGTCTGAAGAAACGGACGACGAAAACATTGCCACCTGTGTCAAGTACTTCAAGGTTATGCACAAGATGGGCCAATGGTTGGAGATGGAAATCGGTATCACTGGTGGTGAAGAAGACGGTGTCAACAACGAGCACGTCCAGAAGGAATCCTTATACACCTTGCCAGAAACCGTCTACAAGGTGCACGAAGCCTTGGCCCCAATCGGTCCAAACTTTTCCATTGCCGCTGCCTTTGGTAACGTCCACGGTGTCTACAAGCCAGGTAACGTCCAATTGAAGCCAGAAATCTTGGGTGAACACCAAAAGTACGCCAAGGCCCAATCCGGCTCCTCCTCCGACAAGCCTTTGTTCCTTGTCTTCCACGGTGGTTCCGGTTCCTCCCAACAGGAATTCGACACTGCCATCTCCCACGGTGTCGTCAAGGTCAACTTGGACACTGACTGTCAATACGCCTACTTGACTGGTATCAGAGACTACGTCTTGAACAAGAAGGACTACTTGCTCTCTCAAGTTGGTAACCCAGACGGTGAGGACAAGCCAAACAAGAAGTACTTTGACCCAAGAGTCTGGGTCAGAGAAGGTGAAAAGACCATGAGCAAGAGAATTTCTGAAGCCTTGGAAATCTTCCACACCAAGAACTCTTTGGCTTAAATAGATAATGATGATATGTAACGACAAGTCACTGAAGAAGTGTAGGCGAAACGCAGAGAAGAGAAAAGAGAGCGGAACGCAGAACAGAAGAGAGCGGAGCAGAGAACAGAATAGAGAGCGGAGCAGAGAACAGAACAGAGAACAGAATAGAGAGCGGAGCAGAGAACAGGACAGAGAACACAGAACACAGAACAGAACACCAGAACAATGTAGTCTAGCCCGGTCGCTCGTTCGGGCAACGCCTTGCCCGCTGTCGCCGGGCCCCCACTGGAAAATCCCGACAAACAACGGGCCCGGCTCCGCGCAACCCCACGCTTCGACACTAGCAACGGCCGTGGCGGAACGTCCTATAGCGCCATTCCCGTGCCCACCCCACGTCGATGATCCCGGGCTCTTCTCAATTGAGTTGACTTCTGGTTCAATTGACTCGACTCCTTCCGTTCTTCTTCGCTGCCGCCCGCTCCACCCGGGTACCGTGGCCCCATGTCTTCACAAAGACTACTACATCTCTCTCTATGACCCCATTCTCTTAAACTATTTACATATGCATTATGTGAAGTGAAGCTGGCAAGGCTCAGATGGGTTTGGTTCAAGTGGTGGTGAGCTTTGGAGGTTCGGCAGTCTGGGAAGTTGGAAGCGGAATTGCCGTACCGCAAAGCTAGTCGTCTCCTCGGGATGTCTGAAACTCGTCGTCGGTGTCTGCAGCACGTCAAATGGTTGGTTTTCTGCAATTCCCCATCGCTTAGGCAACTCCCCATCACGTCGGCTTCTCCACAACTCAAATTTCGTCGGCTGTTCCCGCTCATCTCGTCGAGTTGGCCAGCAAAGTCCATCGGTGGATCCAGTGATACTCCATCTAATCTCACCATAAAAAACACATTGAAAACCTCAATAAACCATGGAGTACCGTTCGAAACTATCCACCATAAACAAGTCCTCACCCTAGCCATCTCCAACCCTATTCCATCAAACCAGCTCTTGCTATATTTCTCAGCACTTGCTCTTTTTCCCAGCTCTTGCTCTATTTCCCTTCACTTTTCACCTTCTTGTCTACATACTCATACCTCATCAGCTTCATAAGATCCACACTTTATGGAAAACCTCGGTTTTACCCTCCTAGCACCCATCTTCATCCTTATTCATCTGACCAGCTCTAACTCTTATTTTCACTTTTCACCCTCTTGTCTACATACTCGTACTGCTTCATCAGCTTCATAGGATCCACCCTTTTCTGTTGAAAGGTCGTTCCTATGTACATGTTTGTCTTGTAGTACTTGCTGACACATCTGTCAATGCATGTGGACTCTCCCTTTGTCAAATCACTTTCGGCGTACTCACGTACTATACATTTTTTGGCGCATGTGTTGAGGAGCATGTTGAAAGTGGCTGCTGTGGCCTCGAACTGCACGGTGGCCAACTTGACCTTCTCTGGGTCGATCAGAACAGTGCTGTATTGGGAGCTGTTGCCCAAGAAAAGAGACATGTTTCGTGGTTGGAGTTGGTTGAAAGTTTAAGTTTGGGAGAAGAGAAAAAAAAAATTAGACAATGCACATTCTCTTAACTAATGATGATGGTCCTTTGGACTCCAAGGGATCCCCCTACGTGAAGTACTTGGTGGACGAGATCCTCACCAACACCGACTGGGAGTTGCTGATTGTGGTGCCCCACGTCCAGAGATCGTGGATCGGAAAGGCCCACTTTGCGGGCCAGACGTTGGCCCTGACGTACATCTACACCAAGATCAGTACCAAAGGAGACGAGACTGATCCGAGCAAAGTGAATGGCTACGAGGGCCCATTCAACTCGCCCCAGGACTTGGGCAAGGAGTACCAGGAGTGGTGCTTGATCAATAGTACCCCTGCTGCGTGTGCAGACATTGGGCTCCACCACCTCTACAAGGAACGTGGACCCATAGACTTTGTCTTGAGTGGGCCCAACTTCGGCAAGAACTCGAGCAACTTGTACTCCTTGACCAGCGGAACCATCGGGGCCGCCATGGAGGCCTTGACCCATGGTGCCCGTGCCATGGCCCTCAGCTATGCCTTCTTCGAACCCCAGCACAACCACGAGGTGCTCAAAGAGGCCGCCAAGATCTCGGTCAAATTGGTGGCCAAGCTATACAAGGAGTTGCTAGCCAACAAGGATATCGACCTCTACACCATCAACATCCCATTGCTCCCTTCGTTGAAGTTGGGACACACCAAAATCAAGTACGCCCCGGTCTTGGACAACACCTGGGGCTCGATATATTCTGTGGCTCCAGAGACAAATGAGCATGGCCAACAACAGTTTTTGTGGACCCCAGATTTCAAGCAAGTATACGAGGACGGTGTCCGTGACAAGCGATACACAGATAGTCGTCTCTTGTTGGAGGGCCAGGTGAGTGTGACTCCGTTGAAGGCGGCCTTCAAGGCGGTGGAACCATTGATGGGGGAGATCTCGTTGGACGACGACACCGCAGATGATGTCATCGCAGCTGTCTCTGGTGATGCAACCTTGGATGACACCACATTTTTGATCACCGTACCTGAATCGAATTATCTCTACGAGCCACTCGTGGAAGCCTTCACCAAGTTGAAGATCCCCGTTTCCCACGATTCGGCCATTTTGGACAAGGTTTCGCCCAGCAATAAGGTGTTCCACTATGGTGAGTACGAGGACCTCAACATCGATCTAGTCACCTCGCCCCACTACTTCTTGCCGTCTTACATTTACCGCAAAGCGTTGATCAGAAAGCATTACTTGGCCAACACCGTGGCACACTACACAGCCAAGAACCCCAACTCCATATTGAAGACTGCTGTTCCCGAGTCCTACCAGCTCGAGGTGGACTACGCAGAGTTCTTGGAAGACGCCTTGGACGAGCTGTACGAGTTGAGAGACGAGATCGAAAAGGGCGACCGCACATGGATCTTGAAACCTAGCATGAGTGACAAGGGCCAGGGTATCCGAATCTTCAAGACGGTGGACCAGTTGCAGGAGATTTTCGATTCCTTCGAGGAAGACGACACCGACGACGAGGGCGGAGAGGACGACAACGGAGTCATAATATCCCAATTGCGTCATTTCGTCGTCCAAGAATATAAAGACAAACCTGTTCTCTTGGACCAGTACGGCAATAAGAAATTCCACTTGAGAACATACGTGGCCTGTGCCGGGGATTTGTCTGTGTATGTGTACAAAAACATCTTGACATTATTTGCAGCCAGTGCGTACAGAAGTCCCAAGACCGAAGTCGAGGTTTCGATGGAAGGGCACTTGACCAACACTTGTTTGCAAGAAGGTGGAGACCCATTGGTGGTTCCCTTTTGGAAATTGCAGGGTTTGGACAACAAGGAACACATATTCAAGCAGATCTGTGAGGTTACGGCAGAAATATACAAGGCTGCAAACAGCGTGGACAAGATGAACTTCCAGCCCTTGAGCAACGCCATTGAGTTGTTTGGCGTCGACTTCTTGGTTAACGACGATGGGTCTGTGACTCTTTTGGAAATCAACTCGTACCCGGACTTCAAGCAGACTGGGGACGACTTGAAGGGCTTGATATACGAATTGTTCGACAGAGTCGTTTCCGAGTTGGTGGTTCCTTTGGTCAAGGGCGACCAACCACCAACTCAATCTGAGGACTCCACCTTAGTTAGAGTTTTATAGATTCTTATAGATGACGTGGGGCAAAGACATCTTGTAACAATCTTTCGATTGTGGCCCCAGTACAAAAACCACCGGCCTTGGTATACTCGCGTGACATTGTAGACAGGTGGTCAATTGGAAATGCCTATAGGTGAGTACCGTTCATTGGGCTGTCCATAACAAGCACCTAGTGGCTTCAAGTTGTACCTTCCATGGCGCAGCGATGGCTCATTGAGGTACCACTCTTATAGTTCCACCCCAGAAGTGTGGTTCTTGAAATGCCGTGCACCGCTCAAACTAGAGCCAATTTGCAGCCAACACCACCAATTTCCCGGTAAACCTAAAATTTCGTAGCAACAAAGATGCGGCCACCTTCAACCCATCCGACTGGTCCACACTGGTGTCCCCACTATATACGTAGCCAGGTATACCGGCTAGAATACACAAACTGGGGTCGATCCAGAGGAAGGTCGTGCAAGATCCCAGAAAAAATTTCAAGTAGCAAGTCGACGCTGAAAAAATTAAAACAAGAGGTACACACTTTCAAACCAAGTTAACATATATATAGCTAATCCATCGGTTATATACATACAACAAGACTGAATTTTTGTCAATAGAAATCCCAATAAGAACTGGACCTCAATTTTGAAGAAGAGCGCGAGTTTGTTGAACGTCGATTGTGAACAATCTCGCCACTTAAGACCCTTTTTCGTATAGATCGATTCCAACCCATATTTCACAGCACATAGGGATCAGGCAAACATATAAAACTACACCATATATAACATGTCGACACGAAAAACTTTCAAGAATCAACTGAAGAGATTCCACAATAGCCAGAACCACCCATCCGTGGAGTTGGCCAGTTTGACTGAAATGTTCCCAGACTGGGAATCGGATGAATTGCAAAGCTTATTATCTGAGAATAATAACGATCTAGAAGTTGTGATTGATCTGATTGTCAACAACAAGGTTTCCAGATGGGAGACCAGCAAGAAGGAGAAGAAGAAGAAGGAAAAGGAGCAAGCGGTTCACCAACAACTTGAAGAAATAACCGGGTCTACAACTCCTGCAAATAGTACTAGCACCCCTGCTGCATCTACACATCCTGGACACAAGAGTTCAAAGAAGTTTGAAAAACCGCATAAGAAGCATCACATACAAAAGAAGCCTGCTGCTGCTTCTGCTTCCTCCTCTGGTTCTTCCGCCACTTCTAATACATCTGCTGCTACTTCAGCTCAATCTGCATCTACTACTTCCAATGAGACACAAAGTGCTCCACCAACCAATTCTTGGGCTGCTGCTTTGGCTGCCGACAAGCCAAAGCCAAAGGTGGAAAAGGTAGAAGTCAAGGAAGAAGTTCACCCTGCTCAAGAAGCTGCCAGCGAAGTGCAACCTGAAGCTGCTGCCCCAGCCGCCGCTGCTTCTCAAGAAGCCGAGGCTGCTCCTGCTGCTGCCGCTCCTGCTGCACCTGCAAAGTTGAAGGAAGCACCTGTTCCAGTCTCTTCTCAAAGTACTTGGGCTTCTGCAATCACTCCAAAGCCAAAGCCTCAAAAGATCAAGCAAGTTGAAGACTTCAAGCAAGAACACAAGGACGTTATTTCTGAATCTACCGAAGCTGCTGCCATTGACGTGGCCCCAGCCCAAGTTGAAGAAACCAGTGCTCCAGTGGAAGAAACCAGTGCCCCAGCCGTTGCTGCCCCATCTGCAGCAGCCTCTGTGCCTGTTTCTGCCGCTCCAGTGGCTCCAGTTTCTGCAGCAAACAATGTTCCTGTTGAACCTCAAGTTGTTTTGCCAGCCGGCTCTCAAGTTAACGCTGTTGGTGTTTCCTTTGGATCCTTGAACTTGGGTGAAGAAGAACACCAAGCTCCAGTTGAAGAAGTTAAGGAAGAAGCCATTTCCCAACAACAGCAACAACCGCAACAAGTTCAACAGCAACAACAACCAGTTGACATTTCTCAACAATCCCAACAACAGTCTCAAAGATACGGTTTGAACAGCCAACAAAATAGATACAACCAAAACGTTTATCAACCAAAGCAACAGACTCAACAAGTTCAGCAACAACAACAGTTTGACTACTATGGACAATACGGCCAACCACAATTTGCACAACAAGCAGCCCAGACCTTGCCAGGGTCCCAATACGGCTACCCAGGCATTGACTACTCTGCTTACAACACGCAAAACTTGGTTGGTATCTCATCACCAGCCGCATCTCACGTTAACACCTCTGCTTATGGTCAATACGGTTCTACTGGTAGTGCACAAGACGGGACTGGGGCTAGCGGTGCCACTCAATCGCCAATTGTCAACCCAACCACCTTGCAACAAGGCCAGCAACAAGGCCAGCAAGGTCAACAGGGTCAACAACAAGTTCCTTACCCATACCCATACTACAACTTGTACTATGGCGCCCCAATGTACGGGAACGGCGCCCAGACGTCGTTCCAACAACCACAGCAAGGCGTTTCGGGACAACAGATTGGCGGGTCCGCCGGAGCCTCCAGCAGCACCAGCACCCAGGGCAATGGGTCTAGTGCCCAAGGGTCGGCCGCATCCACCAACGGGTTCAGTGGATCTGTGCCTTCGCAGTACTACGGTCAGATGAACCAAGTCAACAACAGATTCCCAACCTACAGCTACCCACCACAACCTTCGTTTGGCCAACAGCAACTGCAACAACCCCAGCTGCAACAATCGCTGCAGCAGGGCGCAGAGGACTCCAAGAGCCAACAGGGCCAACAGCAACAAGGTCAGCAGGGAGGTGTTCAACAGCAACAAGGTCAACAACACCAGTACCCTAATGCTTTTGCTCAACCCATCATTCCTCAGTATGGTGGCTACCAACAGTACCCACAATACGGTTACCAAGACGCTAACCAATACAGAGGCCCATGGTACTGAACAAAAAGATAAGAGTATTATTGCGCGCTAGAAGATGGTCTAGTGTTGATGAATAGTTATGTTTTATTTTGTTGATAAATGTTTTAATATATATCTGATTGCTTGTGTGAGTGTAGGATACAAATGGTGGATGTGTTAGGAGATTAGCATGTATTTAGCAACTAGATTGGCAACTAGATTGGCAACTAGATTGTCATGTATTTTGCAACTAGATTGGCAACTAGATTGGGAACTAGATTGGCAACTAGATTGGCAACTAGATTGTCATGTATTTTGCAACTAGATTGGCAACTAGATTGGGAACTAGATTGGCAACTAGATTGGCAACTAGATTGTCATGTATTTTGCAACTAGATTGGCAACTAGATTGGGAACTAGATTGGCAACTAGATTGGCAACTAGATTGTCATGTATTTTGCAACTAGATTGGCAACTAGATTGTATTTTGCAACTGGATTGGCATGTATTTGGCGAATAGCATTTGGCAACTAGATTGGCAACTAGATTGGCATATATTTGGCAGCTACGTTGGTGTATTTAGTATAATAGCGATATTGGCGTCTTTGCAACTGTTTTTGGCTACTTCGTTGATGTATTTGGCGATTTCAATGGCGACATTGGCGCCTCTGGCAACTAAGTTGGTGTCTTTGGCAACTACTTTCGTGTATCTGGCTACGTTTTCTCTGGCTACGTTCTTGTCTCTGGTTTCCTTCTTGTCCCTGGTCACCTTCTTCTCTCTCGTTACCTTCTTGTATCTGGCAACTCATTCGTGACATTAGCTTTGGCAACTTCATTAGATAAAGTCGACTACACTGGCACGACCGGCCCACAGTTTCGCTACCATCCCGCAGTCCACCGGTTATGTCACCGGTAAATTTACGACACGCAGCTTATCACTGCTAAAAATATATCAGACACTTAGATAAGTGGGACACTGGCGTGGCATTGGGAGCACATTCAAGTGCTGTCAGTCCAACTCAAGGCTACTCACCACACTGTAGTTGCCACACTAGTCACATATTCCCTTTGTGCACCACCATACCCATCCCTTGGTGGGAGCTCCTCACTTATAGAGCAACTTGTGTCACTCCTACACCTCAATTAGCAAATCACGTCAGAGAACCCATTTAGGAAACGAAAATTACTAATAAGACTATTTGAGTAAGCGACATGAAACAGAGAATGGTAAACGACCTTGGCCCAGGCCAACCACGCCGGTGACAGAGAACCCAACACAATCCTCCGGCCACTCCCCTGAACCCCTTAGCATCCTCTCACTCCCTCTACCCACACCCAGCAGCACTCACTCAGACCCTCTGCCAGGTGAAACGCCATATAAACTTCTGTCCCAGACGGTGTTGTTTACGTTTCAGAGGGGATCCGCTTCCCACGTGACGGAGTTACTCTTTTTGTTTCCCGCAAGCCAGCAGAGGGTTGCACCTGTGTGGGTAATTCTGGGGCCGCACGCGTATTTGGCCGCCCTAACTTCTTGTGTGAGCAAGTCGTTGCACATACAAAATGTATATAATACAAGGCAGATTTTCCCTCATACAAATTGTTTATAGTACTTAATTACTACACCCATAGTTAAAGTATGTATGAAGAGACACACTAAAGCGACGGGGCCAAAACAGGGCCCCGTCCACCACAAAAAAAAATGCAGCACCCGTCCCGTCCCCGTCGGCGATAGACAGTATAGACCCACCGCCAGAGCGCTGTTTGGCCATTGGGGGGGTTGGCGGTCCACCAGTCCCACTTTCAAAACAAGACCAGTGCTGGAGCCAATTTTTGGTTGCGAAATGACGTTCCGACCCCACAATCAGGGCCTGGGACCTGCCAGCACCGCCACCGCCCGCCAGCACCCACTTTGCCCGCTGCTCCCGCCCTCCAGACTCGTCCACTTGTCTGCCCCTACATTCCCAAATTTACCTCCTCTTTGCTAAGAAATGGGGGATTTGGCTGGATATAGGAAATTTGGGAGGGAGTGGACAAAAAGCGCAAAGTTAGTACGGCGCGCCTTTTTCCAACCTTGTCGTGCTGTCGTGTGCACACCGAAAAGCGCTGGAGAAGGAAGCCGTTAACAATATACGCAGGCGTTCGCTCAAATTCTTTTTTGGGAGGGGGGGCGACGGCTCAGGCAGGAAACCCTCGCTACGTTTTTCGTATCCTTGCGCCGAGATGCAGGATTTGTTTTGCAAGATTTCGCGTTGTTTGGGACGGAAACGCGTTTTGTCAATACTTATAAGAAGGGTGACTGCAGACCTCATTTGAAAGCTTATACTAACATCCTCTAGAATGGCCCCAACTGAAAAGAGAAAGAGTTCCAGAAAAAAGAAGGACCCAGACGCTCCAAAGAGATCCTTGTCCGCCTACATGTTCTTTGCTAACGACAACAGAGACATTGTCCGTGCCGAAAACCCAGGTATCAGCTTTGGTGACGTTGGTAAGCTCTTGGGTGAAAAGTGGAAGTCCTTGAGTGCCGACGAAAAGACCCCTTACTTGGGTAAGGCCGAAGCCGACAAGAAGAGATACGAGAAAGAAAAGGCTGAGTATGCTAAGAGAAATTCTGCTTAAATGCCCTTGAGGGGACTTTGTTTTACCTTTCTGTCTTGTTTTAGTAGTTTTTTGTATTGTTTGTACCATATGAAAACTGTATTATATGAGTGTAGATGGGGGGGATCGAGGTTGAGTCGGATCGAGTGGAGTAGCTAGAGTTGGAGTCGTTGGAGGTGGAGTAGCTAGAGTTGGAGACGGTGAAGTTGGAGTCGTCGGAGTTGTTGGAGTCTGACCCAGAGTGTTATTCGTGGTGGATGGCCCCACTGCCTGACCGGCCGATTGTTGTTGCTGTGTAGTTGGTTACGTAAGCGATGGAGATAGGAGAAGATACTAACGTGTGCCATACCAAAACTAGATCAAAGGTGCCAATACTGAAGACGTCCCTACAGTCTGGGCCCTGTCAGCTCCTCGCCAGAAGACGAAGACCAAAAGACGAAAGTATGGACCCAAGACGGCCCCAAAGAGTCCCCCACAATCGTTGTAGCAATCCACAGCACTACGCCCGTGGGTTGCTTTCTGCCACACTTGCCCACCTAAGCCTAGCGTCGGGGTTTAGCTGCAATGGGCATGACCGACACTTATTCCTTCTCACACCACTGCAACTCTCCTATCCATGTCCTCCGCACCTCTTCTACATAGACCTTTTTTCTAGAAATCTGACAAAATCTGTAAATTACCTTAACAAGAGCGCTAATCTTATAGTCATGTGGCATGATATGGGATGAAACAGAGTTGCAATGGAAGATCCAGTTAAACTCCAGCTAAGGTTGAGATGGAACATCGTACCGGTAGACCGGCTCTTGAGTGTCCAGTGCGGTAGCGCCTTCTCTTGGCTATCCCCACACTTGGCAAGTGGAACCCCGGAATTTGTCGCTTCCCGGGAACGTGTGTTCCGATCGTATTAATTCTCTGGAAATTTTTACAGCCAATCTCCAACCATGTCTCTTCCTTTGCCATACTACAACGACGACAAGAAGTCGTTTGCCTATCCTACTGTCCACAAAAGATGGCCTGTGATTCTCACTGAAGCCACTGAGGACGTTGAAAAGACCGTGGCCGCCCATCCCGAGTTGGCCAGATCAGGGTCTGTCATCACCTCAGCTTTCAAGCAGCTCTTGCAGGACTTCAAGGACGACGCCACCGTCCAACCCTTCACCGAGTCGCAAATCGCCTTGAACCCAGACTTGCCCCACTACAACACCTCCCTTGAGAAGCTCCACAAGACCAGAAAGGTCACCTGGTTGACCGGCCCTTGGCTCTACTTGGAGTGCTACTTGTACCAGTGGATGAACAACTGGTTCATTGGGTCCGACGACAAGTTCTGGCACACCTTTGACATTTTCGAGACCTTGAAGAACAAGACCTTCCAGCAGTCGGTGGGAGGTGTTGTTGAGTTGGGCAAGCGTTACGAAACCTTGTCCCACCAGTTGGCCAACGCCGATCAAGAGGCATTGAGATTGTTGTTCCAAGAGTTCATCGACATCTCTCTTTGGGGAAATGCAACTGATTTGTCGTTGCTTGCTGGTAACGTCACCTTGGAAGACATCAAGTCTGTGCAAGGTGCCGAGCTGAGAAAGAAGAACGAAAAGTACATCATTGCCAACGACTTGCCTCAGGCTTGGGAGCACTTGGTGAGCGTTCCCCAAGAACAAAGAAGAATCGACATTGTCTTGGACAACTCTGGGTTTGAGTTGTATGCCGACTTGATCTTCACCTTGTTCGTGTTGGATTCCAAGTTGGTCAACGAGGTGCACATCCACTGCAAAGAGATCCCATGGTTTGTCAGTGACACCATGCCCAAGGACTTTGACAACTTGTTGAGCCAGCTTGTCGACAAGAGCTTCTACAACTTGAGCGGAGACGACGCCAAGGCCCTCGAGGTGGTGCACGACGAGTTGCAGTCCTACTACAAGGCCAACAAGTTGGTTGTCGAATCCCACCCATTCTGGACCTTGGACTACAACTACTGGCAGATCCCAAAGACCCAAGACTTGTATAAGAACTTGCAAGACTCCAGTTTGATCATCTTCAAGGGTGACTTGAACTACCGTAAGTTGACCGGCGACTTGCAATGGGACAAGACCACTCCCTTCACCACCGCCATCCAGGACTTGGCCACCTCCAAGTTGCCTATTCTCTCTTTGAGAACCTGTAAGGCAGACGTTGTTGTGGGATTGCCAGAGGGATTGAATGAAAAGTTGATTGAGACTTACAAGGAAATGGGTAACGAAATCGGAGAGTTCTGGTCTTCTTCTGGTAAGTGGGCAGTGTTATCGTTTTCCAAGTAAGGCACTTAAAAGGAAAGTTTGGGGATAAGAGAAGACAGAATTGCAACACATCTTACCCCAAGTGTATTGACAAACAAGCTAGAGGTGAATTTAGCCGGAGGCACTTGGTGGAGACACCCGGTGGAGACACCCAACCTCACACTGGAAACCTGCTACACACCCTACAGCTCAACTCTCTTCAAATAACCTTTATTACTAAATAGAAATCTACATATCAGCCGCCTTTCTGGCGTTACATGCAACAATCTTGAACTTTTCAACATTGATCTCGGTGTCGACGGTGCTCGACGTTCCCTCCACAGCACTCACGTCGTTCATCTTGATAATAACATTCTTAATGATAAATGTCCAGACATCATCACAGAATCTATAAGTGTCCAAGTCTCCCTTGAACGTCAATCTCGACTTGGATATCCCAGCATCCAACTTCAAGTTGTCAGAGATGATTCTATCAAAGTTATTCAAGATGGTCATGGCCAATTGCGGTTGTATCTTCTGGTCGGAAATGAGGGTGTCCAAGGCGTCCGTCAACGCAACTCCTATCGTGGATCTTCTATAAAGCTCATAATAAGCTGGTGCACTCATGGTTGGCCTGGTTCGGAGGAAGAAGGGGCGCTAGTGCTTTTTGAATTTGTCAGAGTTTTCATAGTGGCAATATCATGTGAGAAGGGGCACATGAAATGTGAGTGATGTGTAGCACGTGATGCAATGACCGACCCTTTTCTTGATCTCTCCGCCAAACTTTCTTACCAATAATACAATGCAAGACACCATAGCTCATAGGTATAAGTCTAACATTCAATCGTATAGACTGCTCTCTAGCCATGTTGGGAGGCGGGATTCAGTTGACTTTCAGCGCAAGTTGGTTGACTTGATCAAGAGCTTCAACCTTCTCGAGTCAATTGTCCAGAGAATATGCTTGTTCAGTGATAATGAAGACCTCTCTGAAGTACAACCAAACTACATTCCCTTTTTAAACATAGACTTTTATTTGGCACAGCTTTACATTCAGTGTTTGGCCAACCCCAAGACACTTGAGGCAGAGGAGTTGGCAGACCCAATCGAGTTCAAGTTGGATAACTTGAAGCTTGCACAGCACCACTTTATTGCCTATCTCTCCAGTTTGGCCAACCACAAGGTGATTGATAAGAAGAAGGCTGACAGGGTGAAAGAAATGGCCAATAAGCCTGGTTTTGAGGAGAGTGTCTCGTATCACAACAACCCGACTTTGAAGAGACAGGAGAAGATTGAAAACTACAAGATGGAGAAGGAATTGAACGAAAAGTTGGCCATACTAGACAAGTACTACGATAACGACAATGACAATGACGACGCAGACCCCCTCCGCGACATGGACGAAGAGGTGGTGGCCAAGATATACACGGACCAGCTCCGACTCTACGCCCTCCAGGCATTCAACACCATCGAGTCCATAGCCATGGAGATCCAGGTTTTGTCCAAGAGACCGGCACACATCACCCCCGTTGCAGAACCAAAGAAGAAGAGCGAGGAACAAGACGAGTATGGTTTCACCCAGCGTTTGGAGACCTTGCCTTGGAAGAAGAAGGAGATCTCGGAGTTGGTGTCAAGGCAGGGTAAGATCTTGCAGCCCTTCACAATCACTTCTTCCAGACAGGAGTTGAAGAATAAGGTTTTTGGAACCGGCCAGGTTTTGCCGTCCATGTCTGTGGAGGAGTACTTGGACTATGAGCTTGCCAATGGGAAGATGATGAAGGAGGAGGTCAAGGACGTCAAGGAGGAAGACGCGACCGACGACGAGGACGAGGAGTTGGAAAAGAGACTCTGGGATGACTGGAAGGACGACAATCCCAAGGGTGCGGGGAACATGGGTAGTAACATTGGTTGATTTGCTCCTCAACAAGGGAGAACTGATTGCATGTACTCTATGGTCCCCATCCGAGAAAAACGTAATGACTACATAAATGTGGTGAGTATCCAACCAACTAAAGTATGTAGATAGTGTTGGCACTAGTTAACGATGAATTTTATGTAAAATAGACTTCTAATTATGCCTATACTTGTACGTTGCGAAATACATATTCCACAACGAATTTAGGGAAGAAGGTGGTGTTCTTCCTCAGAAACAATGGTGTTGGGTTGAATACAAACCAATCTTTTCTCAAAAATTCACCGCCTTCTACGCCAGAACGTCATGCTGCAGGTACTATGTAAAAGAGGTGGTTGCAAATTTGCAGCCACTCGAAAGTGATAGGTCAGAAACTTCAATTGGTTGCAACATGGCTGCTAATGTAGAACCCCAACTTTCTCCCAACTTGCTGCTCAGTAAGTAATCAGATAGTCAAGTAATCAGATAGCCCAACTTTCTACTCCAAGCATTTAGTCACCATTACATTCGATTGGCCGTTGAACGACATAATGAGAAAACATTCACCAACTTTTACGTAGCAGATCCAAAATAGAGAAGAAAGGAAAACTGAAAAACAAACAGACGTAGTTTGCTTCTACTACACCATTGAAAATCTCTCTTTGGGCTGTCAATTTACCAACCCTCCCCAGATGGAGCTATACAAGATGGAGAGGGCACCATACATGTTCTTACACATTTCTTAAAATATTTGACAATAACTTACATAATCTTACATTATCTTACAGTGTATTCTTATTCTATCCTCTTATACTCTTACCTACTCTCTTAAATCGTTTTCCAACTCCTTCATCCACCTGTAGTAATCCAACTTTATCTCATCGACAGTAACAATCTTATTAGTACTCTCCTCGGTGGTGGAGATCCACATGTCGTCTTCATCGTCAAAACTGTTCAAACAGTTCAATATGATCATATACAACTCCAAAACCTTCAACTTGAACAGTCTGAGGTCTTCGCCCGAGTCGAAGCCGGCTGTGATTAATCTTCCTCTGTTCTCCACCTTGAATCTGACAATGAACAAGTACAAGGCTTCGATGGCACCTCTCTTGTCTACCAACTCGGACGAGCTGATTGTACTCGAGGCTCCAAAGAGTCTCCAAGAGTAAAGGTACTCGTAGAACCTGAGGGAAATGGATAAGGTCAGTTCCTGGTTGGCCAAGTCTAGCAAGATTCCATCAATCAACAAGTAGTTCTTCTGGTAGAGCTTGTTGGGGTTGGGTGGGAACAAGATTGGAATGGACTTGGTAGTGGTCAACTTCCGTATGAATCTGGTAAACAATTCACGGTAGTTGTATGCTTGCAGGGTGTTTCTTCTAATGTACAAGTTTTCTAACGAAGCGTAAATCAAGTCATACCTGGTCAAGTTCAAGGACAACTCAAATACATTCAAGTAGTAGTCGTCGATGAGGGACTCAGAAGATGGGGATTCGTGCTTCAAGTGCTCAATGGCCTTGGTTTCAAGATGGAGAGCTACGTTGAAGTAGTCGGCCTCCCCATTGAGAATAGGCTTGAACTGGGCTTGCTCTTTGGACAATTCGGAGAGACTGTGATAGTAGTTGGCTTTTTGGTGCTTGAAGGCAGTGCTGATGAACTTGACTAAATTAGGAACAATGATTTCGTTTAACTTGAAGACGTCAATGCTAGCAAAAAATTCGTAGTCGTCAAAGCTTTGGGCAAACTCTTCAGGACTGTTAGTCACCAAATGTATTATTCCAACCAAGAAGCGGTCAATGACAACGTCGTTGTTTAGTGACGTGAGGAAGGTCTTCTTGGCAAACTCGCCCTCGCCTCTGTTGATTAATTCAATCACAACGTCCACTATGAAGTCGGATGTTCTGTAGAAATAATCGTATGCTTCGTTGATCTTGTGTTGGTGGATTAGCGAGTTCAAGTATGGGTGTTTGGAAACTATGCTCGACCAGAACATCGAGTACTGGAGCTTGGAAAGACCGGTGTTCTCGATGCCTGCGGTGGCCGAAGCAAAGCTAGTCTCTAAAATGTGATTAATGATGTCATATCTTTGGAGCTTACCTATGACTTTGTTGATGTATTGTAAAGTGGCATCGTTGGCTTCACATAGCAATAACAAGATCAACAAGTTGTGTAAGATGTCAACGTGACTGGACTTGATCTCTTGGAAAGAAATGAGGGTGCTGAGCTTGGTGAACAAACCGAGCGATTGGAAGTCGCCTTCTTCACCAACAACCTCAAATCCGTCGTCTATTAACGAGTTGATAACTCCCACTATATCTGGAAGAGCTTCCAAATCCTGCACCAATTTGGTGGACTCGGAAAGTGGAATCTTTGTACTAAGGCTGGTTTCGTATAAGGCACCCACTTGAGCGTCAGTCAATGGCAATTGCTGCTCACAAACAAGATTCACAAAGTTCTGATATGACTTTGTCGAAAGGGAGTTCTGAACTTGTGACAAGATGGACGCCAAGCCCGTCGTCTTCAACATGACGGACTCATAGTAGTGGGCTGGTCTAAAGATCCCCAAGCCGTTGGCTTGCACCGTCAACAACTGACTGTTGTTGATAGACAAAATGGCCAAGCTCTCTTGGCTCAGCTTCTTAAACTCTTCACACAAAGAATAGAGTTGGAACCAAGACTTACCTTCGACAACCAGCTGGATCTTTTCACGTAATGACCTGGAGTTGGGTGACGGCAAATCCAAGTGCTGCAAAAGCGTCTCAAACGAGGCAGATACAATCAACTCATCGTATCTCCCAGAATTAAGGATTTTGTGTTGGTAGAACTTTGGGTCTTGATGTGGAGAGATCTCGGACGTTTCATGCTCGTGGGACCAGTTCTTAACAACAACAGCCCCGGTCTCAACATTGAGAACGTATGTTACCAAGATCGAGTAAGTGTTGGATTTCCAAAGAATGTGGTACGACAATTTACCGTCGTATTGGATTTGATAATCTTGGATGAACCAAAGGTTGGTTTGGAAGTTGGTATGTAAGCTTGGGATTTCTGGCTCAAAAGATTCCACTTCCTTGACTTCGAATAGCGAGTCTATAATCTCGAACAACTTGAACGTATATCCACTGCTTGTCTCTTTTATGGCTGTACTCTTGAAGTATAATGTAAGATATCTTCTGTCATCGACACTGTATGATTGAAGGTACTTCTTAGGAATAGAGGATAACCAAGACGAAGTACCTGCGTCGGACAAGTCAATATGCTGAGTGACCTGCTGGTGCGACTGGATGCTCCAAAACTTCAACACCTTGCTGGTGGTCAAAGCAACAAACACATCATCTGTCAAAGCAAGTATATCCACAACAGCGTTAGACGAGACTCCATCGACAACAGGATCGTTCTTTTTGAAGATTCCAAAAAAGTTTAAAGGTATTAATGGAGTTGCTTCGTTGAAAGTGTACACGTCAAACTCCCCCAAGGCGTTGGATCTTTGGAGATGCAACAACCCTCCGTCCTTCAATGAGACCAATACATTTTTTTCATCTATCGACCGGACCAAGTATGGGTCTGTGGCCAACTCAAACGAGTAAGGAACAGATATATATCCCCAATCCTCAATCTTATCCAAGGTCAAGTTGCTTTTGACAAAATCATCAAACTTAATCTTGATGGTAATAAACAAATAGTTGGTGTCAATAATATCAACAATGATGTATTCACCAACACAATTGACGTCCACGCACTTGGAAGAGACCACGGAGTGAGGTAAGTTCAATTGGATGTTGTGATATTCAAACAACCCTTCGATGACTGGTGAAAAGGTGATTGTCTTTAAATCATTTAGTATGTCGTATACAATGTATCCATTGGCAACGTTTAGAATGCCCCCAAAATCACTGAGTTTTTGCTGGAACTTTTCATTAACCGTCTCCAATCTATTGGTAGAAGGGTAATTTAAAGGTAAACTGACGTTGACAGTCTTTAAGTTACTCTTATACCCTTGTATATTGGAGTAGGCGATGTCCATCCTTTTGGCTGTTTATAATTTTTTCTCACTGTGCTTACCAGAAAAATACCAAAAGCTTCAAAAAAAAAAAAGGTCTCCCAAACAAGACATGTCTTCTGTTATATACTACAAGTTCTTCCATCAGAAGAATCGTTCTGTTATACATTTTGATGGTACCGCCATCAGTGTATTTGACCTTAAAAGGGAGATTATTTTACAGAATCAATTAGGAGCAGGAAATGACTTTAATTTGAAGTTGTACCACTCAGATGAACCAGACTTAGAATATGAATTGGACCAAGACATTATACCGAGATCGACGTTTGTGTTGGCAAAACGGTCTCCAGTGAAGGGAGGAGCTAGGTTTGGAACCGCCGCACGGTATGTGAGCGGAAAACCTCGTGTCAATAAGAAGGTTGTCACCACCATGGGCGCCACCAAATCAGACAAGCCATTAGATGAAAACATATCGGAAGAAGATAGAATTAAGTTGATGTTTGAGAACCAACTGAACGCCTGGGAGCAAACACAGGACGAGTTGGCTACACATAAGATGATATACAACAAGCCTGGGGCTGCCACCAAACAAGAAGACGCCCCTCCTCCAGGGTACATTTGTTATAGATGTGGTAAGAAAGACCACTGGATCAAAAACTGTCCTACAAACACAGACCCTACCTTCGAAGGAAAGAAGATTTTGAGGACAACTGGTATTCCCAAGCTGTATCTTAGAACTATCTCCAGGCTGGAATTGGAAAAGACTGAAGAACAAGGTGGAATTACCACAAACGAAAACGGTGACATGGTTGATAAGGACGGTAACGCCATTTTGGTGACGGAAGACGGTGACTACGCCATTGCCTTGGCGGATTCCAAGACTTGGATCAGTTACCAGGAAAAGCAGCAAAATGCCGCTCTTAAGGCCAAGCAAGAATTCGAGCAGAAGATCTTGGATTGTATGATTACAGATAACTCTTTAAAGTTCTTGGATCCTTTGGCAGGAACCAAGAGGAAGATCTTGAGACCGCCAATCGTCATGACACCATGCTGTACCAACATCCAAAGTTTAAAAAAGTTGACCAATTTCAACTATAACAGAGACGACTTGGAAACCTTGCTCATCGACAACGACTTCCACTGTCCAAACTGTGGCCAAGAAGACATATTTATTGATTCTTTGATACGCAATGAAGACTTGGAGAAGGAGTTGAAGGAATACATAGACAAGAAACAGCAAGAGTTGGGCATCGAGGACCCCACCAGCGAGGCCTCGTTGAAGAGAATGGCCGACGACATGGAGGAGTCCGACGCAAAGAGACAGAAGGTCCCTATCAACCCAATGATGTTCAACCCAGGAATGCCTTTTATGCCTCCTCCAGGAATGCCCATGATGGCTCCATTCATGCCTATGGGATTTCCACCAGGTAACGGTTCAAAGTAATCTACTTCAAGTGTAAAAGAATATACTTGTTGATGTGATGAAATAAGGTTAAAGATGCCCTTCATTTCCATCTGATTTCACTTGAAGGGGCATTCCCACTCCTCACTAACGCTGTTGCACACCATAATACGAATCCTACTCATGTCTAGCAGCACTATACATAAATCATGATACAGAGTATATAGAGAATCAAAACACCATGATTTGCAAACCAATTTAAAGAAAAACCGTTAAAAGATGAGCGTAGTTGAATTATCTCCCACATTAAGTACTCGTAGACTCCAAGTAAACCCAAGTAAGCGGGCTAGGGCCAGCCCTATCCACGGCTTGCCCAACACTATGCTGGTGTCGCTGCCCTAGCCGACACGTGACATTTAAATTACCCGGACGAAAAATTTTCATACAAAAAGTGGAACATCGCCGGCAAAAAAAAACCAAAGTATTCATGAATGTAAGTAAAACGACGGCCCTATTGGCAAGTGTTTTATATACGGATGAACCAACATACAATTTCAAACTAGAGTTTGTGACACACGAATGATCTCAATTTTATAGCTGATGTATAACACACAAGTCAATGAAGTTGACTGATTTCATTATACTAACTATTCAAAGGGTAAGTTTTTTGCACCACATGGAAACACTACTTTAAAAGATGATGATCGAACAAAAACAAAAGCTGGAATTACTGGCTGAAACTCTGTGATTGATACGTTTTTGCATAATTACTGATTTTTTAAAGAAATGAGTTTCAGAGAAAATAACCTAAACCAAAGTACAATATACTAACAAGTCTCTAGGTAAGTATTCATGTGTATGAAGAAATACGTGAATAAGGAGGAATCATTGCACTGGGCACTGAATAATTTATGAGTGACAACGCATTATTGGTGGGCCTCAGAAACCCACTGTGACTGATCTATCACGTTGAGATATTCGATTATTTGGAAGTGGTACTAACTTCAACAGTATGTATGATCGTTTATGAAGATTTTTATGATGATTATCTAGATGACGAGTCAGAATCGGGATTCCCGTTGACGACAACCTATTTTTAATACCATTCATGCCTTTCTGAGATCTTTTTTTTATTGCATGTTGATACTAACTATTTCAGAGGCTATCCTTTCTGGACTGGAGTTTAGAATCGGTTTTAGCATTTCTTTGATTGACCTGATGAATTGAAAAAAAATGACAAGCATATGTCTGAGATATCTAAGAAGATAAATTTTTTCATGTCTGATTCTAATCAATGTTTTGCCAAAACCTTTGTTTGGAAATGGCATTGAGCGATGGATGAAGATGTTTGGTTGAGTTGATTCTACAGAACTGTGTGCGGTGCTGCATTTCAAGTGATGCCAATCGTCAGCGATGTCTAAGGACCAACTCCTCTTGTACTAGGTGTACTTCTGGCTACTAGTTCCTTGTTGGGAACCCTTCATCTTGCGTCCTTCTCTCAAGCCATACTCAACGAGGAGAATCTCTTCTCATCAATTGGTATTGTTAATGATGATTTTCCACATTTTTCACGACGGTCTACTGTGCGTTGGGACTGTTAATCCCTTTGCCTTGATGACAACTCTGGCCTTGACCGGCCGTGGTACCTGATAACAATTACCAATTTGACGATGTCTTTTTTTTTTTTTTTTTTTTTTTTTGAAATGTAAGTAAGAGATGGACTACAAGTGATGACTTTTGTTTAATTGAACACCAATGAAAATTCAATAAATAATATCGATTTGCATGTCAGTCTGATGTTGTGTTTATGAGTGATACTAACGTACAACTAGGAATGGAGTGGCTCCAAAGTAGTGGGATTTATATAGTCAATACTAGCAGGAAGCAGCGGGACAAAAATGTAACAATGTAGCGGTGAAGATAAGATAGAGCGAACATGACACGAACAATGCATGTCGGCATGGAAAGCTTCGGGAAATGGCGATGGAACTCGGGGTATGGGTAAGCCTCGACGGGAAGAACGCCTCATATTGTCGTGGTGTTCTTTGTGTAGCGAGCCGTGGAGTCGTAGGGTTGCCCAGACTCCACAATTTAACTTTTAGTAAAATTTTTGAACTGCAATGTTCAAGAGGACGCCCAAGCCCGACGATGCTCCTCCATCATATTCGGAAGGAAATGCGATAAGACCTACCACGCTGCGGGAGCCCCGTCCTGCCACGGTTTCGAGAAGAAGCACGGGGAACCTCCTCTTCTCCAGGAGTTCGTCTGGATCCAGGGAGTCGAGTGCCCGAGGTCAATCAAGGGATGGCCGGAGTGCTTCCAGATCAAAGGAGCCTCACAGCAGGGAGGAGTCGAAGAACCGGCCGTACGTTCCGTCGAAGGAGCTCCAGAACCAAATCGACCAGTTGGGCGGTAAGGGGTCGCCCTTGTCCTTGACCAGCATCACGTCCAATACCCAGACGGAGTACTTTGATGTCTTGCCCTCCTTCCAGATGTTCCAGTCGATTTTGAGAAGAGACGCCAACCAGTTCAACGAGAACTTCTCGGTGAAGCCTCCGGGCTACGGAGACACAGACCACTCGCTGCCCACTCCGCCCATCGAGTCTCCCCAGCTCCTCTCTCCCTTGTTGAGTCCATCCATATCTGCCACCCCAGAAGCAGAAGAGGAAGAGGAGGAGGAGTACCTGTTTAATGATGATGACGGCCATGAACCAAGAGAGGTGGGCGATGTCGAACAGCAGGTCCACAACAGTAACGTCTCCGTGACAGTGGACCACTCATCGTACTCTCCTTTGGACAATATAGACAAGTTGCCAAGAGCCCAGAATTCCCCCATTGACATCCAAATCTACGTCACCAAACGTGTGCCGTTGCCCAACTCGAATGACAACGAGTTGGAAACCAGATTGAAGGAGTACACCGGCGACGATTTGGTCAACGGGTACATCACCATCACCAACACCTCCAACGAACCAGTGGACTTTGGTTTGTTCACGGTTTCCTTGGAAGGAACCATCAAGATCACAGAACGCCACGACTCAGCTAACAACCAGTTGGACACGGCCAAGTACAAGAAGATTGTCATGAAGAAGTTCTTGAAGATGTACGACTTGAACGCCTCCTACGGGTATACCCAGGTCCCCAACAGTGCTGGGATTGAGTACATCCCGTACACCCAAGATACCATTGACGGAGCCTACTTGGGTTTGCCAGATGATCGTACACTTCAGCCAAAGGTGAAGTACAAGAAGTTCTTCACCTTCAAGTTCCCTCTGAAGTTGTTGGACAATACGTGTGCCCAGGGTCACATCACACACTTGTTCCCTCCTCCAAGTATCGGGATGGATAGAACCTGTTTTTTTAACAGAGGCGAGAGTGTTGAACTCAATAAAGTTTTGGGATATGGTTTCTTGAACACCCGTGGGACGCCGTTGCTCACCAAGGACTATTCCTTCGACAATGTCAGTGTCAGCTACACTATCGACGCCAAGTTCATCGACAAGATGAACGAAAAAACCCAAAATCCTTTGTCTGAAAACGAAATCAATGATCCCAACTCGGATGGCGAGTACGTGATTTCCAAGAGTCAGCAGTACTACCTCAGATATATCCCCAACTTGAGCGACAAGTTGAGATACTTTTCGTCCTTGTATGTGCTGCAGGTTTCACAGGGAATAAGCTGGATGCTCTTCTCGCTGTTGGTGTACAGAAACACCTGGAGAACCATCTTTGAGTTGATGGACAAGATTGAAGAGGAGGTGGACGCTAAGTTTTCCAGATCGGAAATGACCATTGACCAGCTCAAGAGCAAGAACATGCTCACTACGCCAAGGGTGGTGTTCCCATCAGACAGCTCGGAGCACCCCATCCACCATGTCAATGAGGAGGAACGTCACTACTACAAGAAAGAGATGATTGGCAGTCGTAAGGCGACCACGGTTGTTGGTAAGAAGAAGAAGTCGTTGTTGGCTTCGATGGTCAAGATTGGGGAACTGAAGATTTACGTGAAGGTGCCCAACGACATCATTCCATACGCCTCTCCAAAGTTGCTCATGAAGTACAATTACCCTAGCGCAAACGAGGAAGGGGTCAACAACATGGTGGACATATACGAAAACCATGACGATGACTTGAAAACGCTTGATTTGTCGTTGATTTTCGAGGCCACCGAGAGTGGAGTCAGACCACCTCAAATCAGCTCGATTGAAACCAACGTTGTCTTGTGGTCATACCACACCGAGTACCCAATACCGTTCGAGTTGTCTCATGATTTCTTCTACATCAATGGCCAAACAGATGAGGCCGGAGACGAGCTGCAAGTCACCAGAGACAACTTGCAGTTCATCAAGGACAAGGCGTACCATTTCATCCAGTTCTTCAAGTCCAACCTGATCCACATCTCCAAGTCCGCCTTCTTTTTCTTGAAGTCGATGAAGTACTTGACGGTCAAAAAAGACACTTTGAAAGACTTTTACAGGACTGTCACCAACCACACGCATCCGGCATTGCTTGGGGAAAACGGCTGGCAGGTCCAACAATCTCAACTGAGTAAGTTCACCTGGGTCAAGGAGATTAGCTTGCCCTTGCAGGCAATCAACAAGAACAACATTAATTTATTGCCCACCTTCCAAAACTGCTTGCTTGGAAGAATCTACAGCTTGCAGGTCTTGGTGAGATACAAGGGAGGTGAACAGGGTGAAGGGGACAACGTGGTGAAGGTCGAGGTGCCGGTGGTGATTGGCTAAAGTCATCTCAAGACATTTTTGCAGCTACAACAAATGAGTGCTAGTAGAGTAATAGAGCACATACTATGCGGAAGCCCACGTTCATTTCTCAACCCCCACTTCCATAGATTTATAATAGACGTCATAGAAGTAAGTCTTGTAGTGCCATGAGTGTATCTTGGCTGGTTGTGTCGGGATCACAGTCAGAGTGCAACCACCTGCAGGTCCAGCAAGTTGTGACATCACCGATGCCGCAGAGAGTTGTTTATTAGCATGGGACTGACTCAACAGGCGTCCTTCCGATGGAGGCCCAAAAACAGGTCTGGCGAACGCAAAAGAGCTGCCTATGAGTGTGAGAAGTGCCGGTGAGTTGTCCTCGTGGTTAACACCTGAAAAAGCGCCCCAGTCAGGATGATTCAGTGCGATCGCCCTATCGAGGTAAACACTTTGTTTCAGTTGAATAAAGGTGGTGGTGTGGAGTGGGGAGCACGACAAACACTCAACCAGTCAACACTAGTCCTCCCCCAGAGTCTAGTAAACACCCATGCACGGCTCCCACCCCAGAATCCGACCCTCTGGAGCCAGGACGTAACGGTCTTTGTTGCGCCCCAGTTTGAGCGACCAATTAACATCGCGCTTAACATTTATGACTCATTCCTAAAAAGGTAATTTCCTCCCAATTTTCACAAAATTTTCATATTAGCCGCGATTCGCAATCAGCGTATAAAAAGCGTTGACAATCTCCCAAAAATTTTTCCCATTGCTTATTTCCAATGATCAACGCCTATAAACAAGTTTTGGGAAACACCAAGCGTTTCCTTGCCACGAGCGGGAAGTTCAGCAAGACGTCGCAGTTAGACAGAGCCACGTTGACGATCAAGAATGGACCTGTGTTCAGTGGGTACTCGTTCGGCTCCAACAAGAATGTGAGTGGAGAGGCTGTCTTCACCACCTCTCTTGTGGGCTACCCTGAAAGTATGACTGATCCATCGTACAGTGGGCAAATTTTGTGTTTCACCCAGCCATTGATTGGTAACTACGGTGTGCCTTCGTCCACAGCCAAGGACCAGTACAACTTGTTGAAGTACATGGAGTCGCCAGGGATCCAGTGTATTGGGATTGTTGTTGCTGACGCTGCCTTGGAGTACTCACACTGGACGGCCGTGGAGTCGTTGCAACAATGGTGCCAGAGATTCGGAGTTGCAGCCATCACTGGTGTTGACACCAGACAGCTCGTTTCATACTTGAGAGACAAGGGGTCGTCCTTGGCCAAGATCACCATTGGTGAGGAATACGATGCCGACGAGGACGCTGCGTTCGAAGACCCTGGCTCCGTCAACTTGGTGCACAAGGTGACCACCAAGGCCCCCTTCCACATTGCATGTCCGCCCGAGTACCTGAAGAACATCCACATTGCCGTGTTGGACTGTGGAGTCAAGGAAAACATTTTGCGTTGTTTGGTTGAAAGAGGTGCCTCGCTCACTGTCTTCCCATACAACTACCCTATCGACAAGATTGCCAACAAGTTTGACGGTATTTTCATCTCCAACGGGCCTGGGGACCCAACCCACTGCTCTGCCACCGTCGAGAACTTGAAGCAGACCATGAAGAAGTACGATGACTTGCCCATCTTTGGTATCTGCTTGGGCCACCAGTTGCTTGCACTCGCCTCGGGTGCCAAGACCATCAAGTTGAAGTACGGTAACAGAGCCCACAACATCCCAGCCTTGGACATGCAGTCAGGCAAGTGCCACATCACGTCGCAGAACCACGGGTATGCTGTCGACACCACCACCTTGAACTTGGAAGAGTGGGAGCCCTACTTCACAAACTTGAACGACTTGTCCAACGAGGGCATGATCCACAAGTACAAGCCTGTCTTCTCGACCCAGTTCCACCCAGAGGCCAAGGGTGGGCCATTGGACACGGCCTTTTTGTTCGACAAGTTCTTTGACAACATCGACGTGTACAAAAAGGCCAACGGCTTGAACCTCAACATCAACAACTCCTTGTTGGTGGACATCTTGCCTAAGGAAAGAGTTATTTAATGGATAGAGTATTGCGGAATCAAATTATAAAGTGTTAACCAAACATGTAGCGTATACGAGGAACGACGCGTAAACGACAAACGAGCCTAGCTGCCCACCACACACCACAAACGGCCGCCACCGTAGCTTCTATACGGACGTCCGCCTCTTTTTGATCCGTTTCTGTTTTAGGACGATGGTCTGATTGAGCCGGAAAATCGGGTGATGGCTGAGAAACCCGAACGAGCAAATTTGAGTATTTAATACGGCGTGTTTGCAAAAGGTACCAATTTTCATCCAAACACATCCAAATGAACTCGACCACAGCTACTGGATACGTCGAGATCTTCCAGTCTCTTCCCAGCGACTTCAACGTGTTGGAAAAATTGTGGTTGTCCTGGTACAAGTACATTGGCAATGAGACGTTTGCAACCGGCCTCTTGTTTTTTGTAACCCACGAGTTGTTCTACTTTGGCAGGTGTGTGCCCTGGTACATCATCGACAGAGTGCCCTACTTCAGACAGTGGAAGTTGCAACCAGACAAGATTCCCTCTGACAAGGAGCAATGGGAGTGTTTCAAGGCCGTTTTGAAGCTGCACTTTTTGGTTGAGGCCTTGCCCATTTGGGGCTTCCACCCATTGTGCTCTGCGCTCAACATCTCCACTCTGGTGCCATTCCCATCCTGGAAAATCATGGCTTGTCAGGTTGCCTTGTTCTTTGTTTTGGAGGACTTCTGGCACTACACCTTCCACAGAATCTTCCACATTGGCTGGTTCTACAAGAACATCCACAAGCAACACCACAAGTACGCTGCTCCTTTCGGTTTTGCTGCCGAGTACGCCCACCCAGCCGAGGTCATGGCCTTGGGGTTCGGCACGGTTGGTTTCCCTATCATCTACGCCGCCATCAGCAAGTCCTACGACTTGCCTGAAATCCACTTGTTCACCATCATGATTTGGATCATCATGAGATTGTTGCAGGCCGTCGACAGTCACTCGGGCTACGACTTCCCATGGTCTTTGCACCACTGGTTGCCCATCTGGGCTGGTGCCGCCCACCACGACTTGCATCATCAATATTTCATCGGCAACTACGCCTCTTCCTTCAGATGGTTTGACTACTTCTTGGGCACAGAGTCCGGTGTGGATGCAAAACAGGCTCGTGAAAAGAACATGAGAAAGGCCGCAGAAAAGAAGTTAATTTAGCTTATGTAGTAATAGAGGTTTGATACGAATGGATGTAGAGGAGAAAAGGGAGTGTGTAAGAGTCCTGGGTGAGAGAAGTAATTGATAGTGTGACAGTAGAGAGGGCCATGGCCAAGTTGAGTAGCCAAAGTAGAGCAACAAAACAGATAAAATAGCTAAAACTAAGCCAAAGCCAAGGTCTAATCAAAGCCCATGCCAAAGCAGCTGCTAACTCAACCTAAGCTCAACCCAAGCTCAGCCTAACGCCAAATATGGCGCCTGTACTAGCACCATCGCCAACACATAATGCCTTTCTTTGCAAGCCCCATTGGGGCTAGATTCTGCGACCGTTTTCCCGAACGGGACATTACATAATTAGGGCTCCAACCCCAAGCACGTTGTTTTTTCTCCTGCATACGTTGCACCAAACTTTTTCTGTCCTTTGTGTGCTGTGGAAATTTTGCTTCCTGCGCTGAGGAAAAAAAATTGTTTTTCAAAATTCGCCATAATCTTTTAGTTGGTTATACTTGGATATCAAGGAACAAGTAAGTGACAATGAAATGCTGGGGGAATATGACTGGAGAAGCGACACACACATAGTTAGAGGAGTCCAGAGGTCATATTACACACCTACCTCCATTCCAGCGGTGACTGGAGCACCCGTTTGAGATTGCAAAGTACTAACTGAAATTTTTTAGAATGTCTAGATTAAACGAATATCAAGTCATCGGTCGTCGTCTTCCAACTGACTCTGTCCCAGAGCCAAAGTTGTTCCGTATGAGAATCTTTGCCCCAAACACCGTTGTTGCCAAGTCCAGATACTGGTACTTTTTACAAAAATTGCACAAGGTTAAGAAGGCTTCTGGTGAAATTGTTTCTGTCAACTTGATTGCTGAAGCTCACCCAACCAAGGTCAAGACCTTCGGTATCTGGATCAGATACGACTCCAGATCTGGTACCCACAACATGTACAAGGAATACAGAGACGTTACCAGAGTTGGTGCCGTTGAAACCATGTACCAAGACTTGGCTGCCAGACACAGAGCTAGATTTAGATCTATCCACATCTTGAAGGTTGTTGAATTGGAAAAGACTGAAGACGTCAAGAGACAATACGTCAGACAATTCTTGACCAAGGGTTTGAAATTCCCATTGCCACACAGAGTCCAAAAGACCAAGGCTTTGTACGCTCGTGAAAGACCATCTACCTTCTACTAAGTTTTTTTTGGTTTGACTGTACTTTAAAATGGTTATAGTTTAATACATATATAAATATCTTGGAAGTAGGGCTAGTACTGAGTAGACGGGAGAAGTGTGTAAGAACAGGTTGTAGCATATGAAGAAATTTCCGTGGATCAGACAAAGATTTTACTGGAGATGAGAAGAGACTTAGGGAAGGTTAAAACTGTCAAGTGAATAAATTTGCAATGCAGTCTAATTCTATTCAAGACACAGAGCTTAGCACCTAAGCTGTACTATGGTACTACTTAGAACACTTGTACTGACACTTGTAATGTACACTTGTACTGACACTTGTACTGACACTTGTATGGATACTTAAAACAATTGTACTGTACACTTGTATAGTATTCGTCAAAGCTCTTCATTCACTCTAAAAACCCATTCTTGAAACGGATTAAAACCCCAGTCTTCTCTGAGGTAGAAGTCACCACTATTTTGACCCCCAGTTGTTATGTAAACGTGAGGGTTACCAAGTTATACACGTCAGGGTCTATTGCTATGGTAGGAGCCCCCCACTGTCTGTCTCCCCCACCACAGTAAGCCTACGTACATTCTGCTGACGTCAAGCAAATCCCTCACGGAGTTGACACAACGGTGCAGGGCCGGCTCAGAGCCGGTGCAGAGCCGGTCGAACCCCCCACGGTCATTGACCATGTATCTCGGTTACAGCAACGTATGAACGCTGTTCCACGGGCCGTGGGTGGTGTCCATAGTAGGGCGCTACACGTGACGCAATCAAATGTATAAAAGGCCCCCAAGAGCAAGCACAAATCCACAGCCCTCGAAAATGTCCTACGGATTGAAAGCAGCAGAGAGATTGGCCAACAAGATTATCCTCATCACCGGGGCCTCGAGCGGGATCGGTGAAGCCACTGCCAGAGAATTGGCAGCTGCCGCCAACGGGAAGATCAAGTTGATCCTCACCGCCAGAAGAAAGGAGAAGTTGGACGGCCTCGCCAAGGACTTGACCTCCCAGTACAAGGACCTCCAGGCACACGCCGTGACCTTTGACGTGCTGAAGATCAGCACCATCCAGCCATTCTTGGACAACTTGCCCAAGGAGTTCTCCGACATTGACATCTTGATCAACAACGCCGGGTTGGCGCTCGGCAAAGATAACGTTGGGGACATCTTGGCCGAAGACATTGAGGCCATGTTCAACACCAACGTCTTGGGTCTCATCACCTTGACCAACGCCTTGGTTCCACACTTCAAGAAGAAGAACTCGGGTGACATTGTCAACTTGGGCTCAATTGCCGGTAGAGACCCATACCCCGGTGGAGGGATCTACTGTGCCACCAAGGCCAGTGTCAAGTTCTTCTCCCACGCTTTGAGAAAGGAATTGATCGACACCAAGATCAGAGTCTTGGAGGTTGACCCAGGTAACGTCGAAACAGAGTTCTCCCTTGTCCGTTTCAAGAACGACTCCAAAAAGGCTAAGGACGTCTACCAAGGTACCGAGCCATTGGTTGCCCAGGACATTGCCGAAATCATCACCTTTGGCCTCACCAGAAGACAGAACACTGTCATTGCTGAGACCTTGGTCTTTGCTACCAACCAAGCTAGTGCCTCTCACCTTTACAGAAATTAGATATGAGTGTTTGACTGTGTAGACCAGGATCGTTAGTAGTGTTTAACTGTGTAGACCAGGATCATTAGCGTATCAAGAGCATACCAGAAGTATTAAGGGCGAAACCCCACATAACAAAACCACAACATAAGAGTAAGCCTATTAGAGTTTAACCTCAAGCTAATTGTTGCCAAATGTTGAAGCCAATCTTTACACCACAGATACTCTCAAACATATCCATACCCACTAAACTAACATTACCTCTATTCAATCTAAAAACTTAAATGCTCTAACTCCTTACCTAACTTGGCTGCTCCATCCACAGCCGTGTTACCCTCAATACCCATCTTTGCTCTGTTCATTTCCAACCCAGCCAAAAGCATACAGGCCTTACAGATCTTGTTTGAAGACAAGTAACCACACTTTTCACAGCGGTTACCATCCTTGAAGGCCGGTTTCTGCAAGGAGACGGACCCGTCGGCGTTGATTTCCTGCTCCTGGGCCGCTTTCTTCTTGTTTTTGTACTGGTTGGAATGCTTTTGTTTCTTGGGAGCAAGCACCAAGTGCTCTCCACTGTAGATGATGTCCATAATGCAAGAGGGTCTGATCAGCTCCAATGACTTTAAAAGTTCTCTGGCGGTCCCTCTGAAGGCCTCGGGTGCGTAGCTGCACTCGGTGGAGAAGTAGTCGAGCTTCTTGTAGTGGGCGTACAAGACAATCTCCTTCTGGTATGTGTATTTGAACGGCTTGGACCTCTTGATGGGCGAGCCCGTGGACTGTGTCACGATGGTGCACGACTTCTCGAGTCGGGCCGTGTCCCCTCTGAGGAGGTTCATCAAGACGGTTTCGGCCATGTCGTCGGCGTTGTGGCCCGTCACGACGTGGTTGATGCCCAACTTGGCGGCCCCTCTATCCAAGGCCTGTCTTCTCAAAACTCCACAGTACGTGCATGACGACCTGATACCGGCACACGACACAATCTCGTCCATCGACCAGTTGTATAAATCCTTGTATGAGATGATTTCCAAAGGCATTTCGTACTGGACCTGGTTTCTCTTGACGGTGGCCAACGAGTCGTCTCGATACCCTTTGATCCCTTCGTCTATCGACAAGAGCACCAACTCTAGCCCGTAGTTGTATCTTTCGTTGAGCAACTTCAACACCAGCGCCAAAACAGTCGAGTCCTTCCCTCCCGATGCCCCGATGGCCACCTTGTCTCCCACCTCGAAGAGCTTGGCATCGGTGATGGTGTTGTGGATTTCCGTCTCGAAAACTAGGAAGAAGCACTCCTTACACAACTTCTGGAGGTTCTTGGGTCTTTTCATCACTGCTTTACGTCCATGGCAGAGCTCACAGAGCGCTCCCACCTTAAGTGGTTTCTTGGTACTCATCGCTTGAAGTTTGATTTTTTTGATTTCGCGATAGTTAGAGCCTAAGAGGGACATCGAGATTGGGTGGAGAAGTCCCAGTAAACTCAAGTTGCGTTGGGTAATAGTCTAATGGCGGTGGGTTTGGCTGGAGTTGGTGGTTGGGCAGGCTGTGTTGGATTTTCAGTTTGTCAACAACTGGTTGCAAACGGCTGCAGCTTCTTAGGCTGCAAATTATGCTAGCACGATGACTGAAGCAGTACTTGTAGGTAGGTGACCGGGGAGAATATAACTACAGGCCAGGGTTTGAGGTAATGTCAAGCTCGAATATGTGCCAGTTCTTACAGTTTGTCGTCTCACAGGCAAAGGTGACTCGTCCTATGACTAATACAACTTTCGCTGAGTATATCCATCTTTCAGCAGTGTTGTTGAGTACATGCCCACCTACATTCGTTTCAATACTACATCTCACTCATAATACTTACTTCCTTCATTCTTGAATGCAATACACCTAAACACTTGGCTGGAACTCATCGTTGTGAGAAGAAACATTCGCACATCTGAATCTAGTGATGTCATCTTGGGATTGTTCCTTCTGTTGAGCAGCAACTTGGCTTTGTTGGACACTTTCCTTTTGTTGATAAACACCAGGCTTCTTACCGTAACCGTTTGTGGAGGTTCTCTCGTTCTTTTCAGTCAACAAACCAATCTTTTCGTTCATGACAATCGCCAATTCTTGTAATCTTGATCTTTGAGGTTCATTAGAGCTGAATGTCACAAATGTCTTTTCTTGGTTCAACAGACCGTCAATTTCCCCGTTTTCAATCATCTTGGACAAGATACCAACAATCACAGGCTCGTCCAAGTCAAAGTTCTGAGCCAACTTCTTGGTGGATAATTTCGAGTAGACAGTCTTGTATGTGAAAATATAAGTTCTTAAACCTTCAGATTGCAATTGAGCCTTCAACATTTGTAATAACTTGTCGTTGTCTGGCAACAATCTCCAAATCTTGATGGAAGATAACAAGGAGTAGGCCTTGGCCCAGTCACCCTTTTGCAAAGCAATGGAGGCGTGGACGATATGGTCCTTGATACTTTCTGGAGGACCAGTGAAGAATTGCTTGTCGTGGAATTCCAACTTGCTCTTAAAAGACTTGACGGATTGCTTTCTCTTGGAGTCCTTGGTGTTAGAACCAGCGGCAGCAGCGGCTGCGGCAGCAATGGCTGGGATTTCTATTAATAAAGAGCATGTCATGTAGACACATTCTAACAATTCCAAATTTATGTGTTGATGGAATGGTAATAACTTGAGCTTTTCACCAGTGGTAGCTTGGTTTGGATACTTGTTGTTGAATCCTTGACCCAACAATTCCTTGGATCTTTGAGAGTTGATGATATCGTTCAAAATCTTGGAGGATTCTTCGATGGCACCGGCTCTGAAAGCACTCAAACCCAATTGAACCAAGGCTCTATTATATTGAATTTGCAAGGTGGATTCAGCTTGGTTGATTCCGTTGTGAATCTTGGAACCAACAAACAATTCCTTGGCCTTGGCGTATTGGTTGTTGACGGCGTAGTAGTAAACCAAGAACAAGAATGCTTGCTTACCATAGTTGGTGTTGGAGTGGGTTTCCAAGTAGTGGACCAAAGTCTCAATCAAATCCTTGGCAACAACGTCCTTCAGTTCATTGATAAGAATTAATTGGTTTGGCTTGTAGTAGATGTGCTCCAATCTACGGCTGACAATTCTAGCCAACTGTTCAGAGGATTGTCTCAGCTCGGTTGGGGTAATCTTTTCAACATACTCTTGTGCTCTGACAATCAACTTGTACATAATTGATTCGTCCTTTAATCTTTCAATGTACTCAAGAGAATGAGGGTCAGTGTTTTGCAAGGACTTGGTGAACTCGTCGTCCAATCTGTCAACCAAAGAGGTGACAGACCCAAAAATAACCTTGACACCGTCGCTTTCTCTGGCAAATGGTTCAATGTCTATGTCATCGGTTGGGGTACCTGCTTCACTCAATTGGTACTTGTCGACATTGGATTCTAACAACTTCAACAAATCGTTAAGGTCAGCTTCATTCTTCTTCCATGAAATCAAAGACATGTTGGCTTGGGTGGATGCATCAAATCTAACGGAAAGCAACATTTGGTATAAAGCAATAAGCTCAAACACACCTCCCTTTGGTTGGTACTCTTGCAAAAGATTTTCCAAAATACTAACTTGTTCAACCTTGTCTACATTCTTCTTACCACGGGTTTCAGCAATTTGCTTCAAGGTGATAAAGATAGGGGAGTGGACTCTGTTGACATTCTCTTCTTCATATGCTTGAGTAGTTCCGGACTGAGAACCCAAGACGGTGCTTTCTTCTTCTTCAATAGGTTCGTCACTTTCAAAGGCGTCTGGGTTTTCTCTAAACAATTCAAGTTGACCTTGGTATTCTTTGATTTGCTTCTTGACTCTTTGCTTGGTGGTGTTGAAGGCTCTGGCCTCAACGGCATTCAAAGTCTTTTCCAACTTTTCATTCTCGGTGGTGGCGTTGATGTAGTCTTCCAATCCTCCCAAACACTTAATGTAAAACTTTGGAGTACCAAGGTTTTGTTGGTTGGCTCTGATCAACAAACGGCCCAACTTGTCGAGGACAGTGAGTACAGTGGTCCAGGTGTTGGATCTCTTGGCAACATTTAATGCTTCAATCAGTTCTTTCAAATCATCTAATAACTTTTCCTTAGCAGATTTAACAACCTTCTTTTCATCTTCAGAGTCAGAATCGGAATCGCCTCCTGAGCCCTTGATAAAGGACTTCTTCAAAAAGTAAGATGGACCGCTTGGACGCGACTCTGACCCACTATCATCGTCGGAATCATCTGAATCTGAGTCGTCGCTCGAGTTATTGAAGAATTCAGAGTCGTCAGAGGATTCTTGGGAAAGAATTTCCTCTTCAGAAGAACTCAACAAGTCCTCTTCTTCAGACGACGAGTCTGATGCATAACCAGAGGCAAAGAAACGTGACATCGTTGGTGGTTGTGTCTACGTTGTGTGGTGGTTATTTGAAAGTAAATTTTTCATCGATGAGAAAAAATTGTAGAAAATTTTGCAGGGCATGGTTACGCTGGCGGCCTGAAATTTACGCGCGCATATTACGGTCAGATCACGGCAACAGTATTGATTCGGCCTCCAGTTGACATCCAACAGCTCAATTGACTAGAGGTTTAATTGTAAATTATCAGAAAGTGTGTGATAGCCTACTATCGCAAGGATTTCCTTGTAGTGTTGGTGTGTTCACACGGCTTTATCTCAAGAGACTGGACGCGCAACAATCACCAGAATGGGTTTGCAACCATTTCACCAGCTGCATTTGGAAAACGGCTAAATTGGTTGGTTTACAGCAAATAGAAAGCTAGATTTGAAGGTAGGTGTTGCTGATAGGATACCAGACTTGAATTGTTTTTTGATCTGCTTTCTTAAGAATCTATTGTGCAAACGGCTTAACCGAAGTCGGTGTGGTGCTCTAAGTGGAACACTCCAGCTTCCTGGGACGCTAACACTCCACCTCATAGTTACTGTACCAGCCAATTATTGTAATTGGGTGAATATCGAGGTAATGGTTTGCGTATCCCACTACATACAAATCAAAATGTCAAACTTTATTTCTTCTATTTAAATGAAACGAATAGTCACCTAGATGGCAATTCAATGCTGGTGTACTAAATCGGTGATGTTGGAGTTTGGGCACAAACCCAGAAAACTGCAGGCATTTCAAAAGGCTGCTCCGGATTACACACAGAATTCCAGTAAATCTTGGAAATGCAGCAGAATTCAAGGCATATGGGAGCAAGACGTGAAGAAATTACCTCAATTCCTCACTCCAAAGCCTAAATCCATCAATTCGTGAACTCTCAAAGCTCCTTAGTTGTCCAAGGTATATCTTCTTACTCTCAGGAACTTGAACGGCTTTTCGTTGCCCAAGGAGAAGTCTGTTATCTCTCCCACTCTGTCGTCGTCTTCCCTCATTTGCTTTCTGATAGCATAGTAGTTTATCCAGGTAAGTTTTGAGTGCTTGTAGTGGCCCATAGGCTTGACCTTAAATCGGTAATGGAAGATGTAGTACGGAACAGACCCGTTACTAATGACAATGTGTATCTCTCCGTCACTGTTAATAGTCCACTTACCGTGGAAAATACGGTGGCTGTCCTTTATTCGTGGATTCGTGTCTGTAGCTTCCACTTGTTGAAGGCTCTTACTGTGTCTCAGCAAGTAAGGAACAACCAACGTAGGCTCCAAAACGGTCAAAACTTTTAAGACGGTTCCATCAGGATAAAAACGAAGGTACCTATAGTATGTGATTGTTCTGATGGGGTTGTTCCAACTGCTGGAGAACTCGGCTTTTCCCCCTTCGCTGTAATAGGTGACTGTACTGATGTAACACCCAAGAAACTTGATGAATGGTCTGTTGGCCAACATATACCTCCAGGAGTTATTGTACTGCGGCAACACCTTCAACGGGTCTGGGGGTATAGGGAGGTCGTCTGGCGACACGTCCTGCAATCTTTCTAGATACTCTTGATTTTCGGAGTAACGTTGTTTGGAGTACACTAGATAACACAACTTTCTCCAGACGTCAGAAGTTCCCAATGACAAGTAGGCAAACTTCTTACACGTAAGAGCAAACGAGATCCACGACGGTGGGTGTGTCAACAAAAGGATGTCTATGATATGGTGCCAGGTATCGTTGGGCAAGTGGACCAATGGTGAGAGTTGGTCAGCGTTAAGAACGCCTTCTTGTTCTTCACGGACGTCTTCCACTTCTAGCCCCTTGAAGCTTGTAATCAAATCTTGAACATTGATCTTCTGAACGGCTGCCTCGTTGTACCTACGCGTGGTTGTTGAACTGGCCTGCTTGACATGCTCTGCTCTGATTTCAGAGTCCACCTTTGGGTTGATCTTGTACGCCTTACGGTACAACTCAATAGCGTCGGATATGTTCCCGTTAGCCTCTTGCAGGGCCGCTTGCTTGAAGAGACTGACAGCATCTTCCTCCCCTGTGGTAGATGTGAGGACAGACATGGTTGGTCAACTTTTGAGATTTGCTTATCTAATTCTTTTTCGCCACAGTGGAGTGGACTCAGGACAAAGAATCCCGGGGAACCAGAGCAGTTGCATACGAAGTCTTGGGAAAATGGGCCGGTATATATTGCAAAAGGCGGAGAAGCGTAAGGTTGGGGTATATGGGTGTATTATCTTACACTTGTTTCAGGAATCGCAATGTGTTGGAGTAGTATGGGGATAGTGGTTCGAAACAGGCATCGCACAGCTTGAAACGGCGCATGTCTGTGCAACACTTCTTGCAACTACAATAGAAAGTAATTCATGGAGAGGGTTTCGGGAATTGTATTGCTTGACATTACAGTATCAGCGCTCCTGAAACGGTTATATTTTGTGGGCTGCCTTATAAGTGGGAAGATAAGTATTTATTTTGCACCCATGCTGGTCCGGGGTAACGGAACATGGCACGGAATCGTCAGTGTAGGGAGCACTCGAGTGGAACAGTTGAGTCCAAACTCCCGGGTGGGTAAAAGAGGTAGGCGCTCAGGTTAGTTCTTGTGTTTCATCTGGAGACTTGGACTTAGTACGCTGGATCCACTTGGTACTTTGGTAGGGATTCCAGCACCACCAGTTGGTGCTCTGAGTTACCTGCTTGATGAGCAGTCGCGTTAGGTAACCTCGTTTAGAAAGTTTTGGTGATGGTTCGGGTACATACTTCTAGAACAGTTCCACAAGTTGGGCATTTTTGAGTGACATAACTGGCTCAAGACCTATAGAGAGCAGCCCACAAAAGTGCACCATTGACTTACACCTCTTATCATTGCATGTCTCACACTAACTCATAGAAGCCGGTGTAGTATAGTGGTCAGTACACAACTTTGTGGCAGTTGAAACCCAGGTTCGATTCTTGGCACCGGCATTTCTTTTTGCATTTTTTGCACCCGAAGCTGTTAAGCAGCACTTTCGTAAACAGCGGTAACGTATAACGTCTACTAGCACATCCAAATTACCATTTATCAACTATTTACCTATTCCATTATCCGAGCAAGTCATTGAGGAAGTCGCTCTTGGGTTGCACCAACTTCTTGGCGGGCTTGGGCTTGATGGCCAAATCGTTCATCTTGGTTTGCACCTGCTCCTCTTCAGTGGGAAAATCTAACTTTGTTCCTAAGAGGAGATCCAAGTCATCGTTAAAGTCAGTCTCGCTCCTTTGCTCCGTATGCTGTGCAGAGTCCACAAGTCTGTCGTTCAAGAAGTCTGTGTCTCTCATGTTGTTTATCTCCAATACCTTTGACGATTCTCCCTTAGGCACAAATCTGGTTTTTATCTGATTATAGAACTTTTGCTGTTTCGCCTTTTCTTCTCTGTCTGCGTTCGCCTTGAGCTCTTCTTTCGTTAACTGCTTGACATGCAGATTGTGCTTGGGTGCGGAGAGCTGGGACTCGCCCACTACGAATCCTTCGAGTTCTTCTGCCGAAATTTCGTCCAAAGTACGCTCCTTCTTCAAATAAACGTCGTTGTAGTCGTCCTTTTTCTTTGTCAAGTCGGCGTAGCTCAGGATCCCGTACTCATCCAAGAAGTTGTCTGTCATCTTACTAGATAAAAGGTTTCTAGGGGCCTTTCTGGATGTTTGAGACAGTTCAGCCTTCTCCAAGATTTCAGAGAGTGTCAATGTGGATGTCTTTGGAACTTTTGAGGGATCTGGTTCGGTTCCCAAGTATATGCCACCCATTTCATCTTCCTCCTCCTCTTGAGCACTTTCTTCATCATCTTCTTCTTCTTCCACAAGCTCTCCATTCTCCAACAGATTCAAGATTTGTCTCTTGATCTTTATCTTTTGATCTACGGTCAAGTCACCGTCGCCCAATTGGGGATAATAGTGGTCCAACAACGGTTGGTCTGTGTCTGAGTCCCACTCGTCTGAATCCTCCAAGTACACCTTTGCGGCCGAGGTGTCCTTCTTTTTAGAAGACCACTTGGATGGCAATCTAGCCTTGGCCTCCTCATCTTCTTGTTTCACAGGCAAGATGCCATGCTTCTTCATATACTGGTACTTAGCCTTGCGGTCCCATTTACTCTTCTTCAACACCATTTGGCTGGGGGCAAATAAATGCGACACACCAGGACAATTTTTTTTCTTCATATTCTTCAAACTTATCAACAAGAATGGGAGACAAGGACAAAGAGATCAGCAAATCCGTGGAGGAGATCATGAAGCGCTTAGCGGAAGGGATCCCTCTTGACGAAAGACAGAGAAAACAAATGAAAGATCACAAGTTTTGGAAGACGCAACCGGTTCCTAGTTTTGACGCTACAATCGACTCAGAGGGTCCGATCGATTCCTCCAAGAAACCCGAAGATATTCCTAAGGACCCATTGCCATTGCTTGGCGAGTTTGAGTGGAGTACCATCAACATTGGCGAATCCAGTGAGTTGGAGGAAGTTTACCAATTATTGTACGAGCATTACGTTGAAGATCAAGACGGGTCGTTTAGGTTCAAGTACTCACACGAATTCTTGCGCTGGGCCTTGCAACCACCAGGGTGGTGTGAGGACTGGTATGTCGGGGTCCGTGTCAAGTCCACCGGCAAGTTGGTTGCGTTCATCTCGGCTATTCCTATCACCTTGAAGTTGAACAAGTCTGAAGCTGTGATTCCCTCGGTTGAAATCAACTTTTTATGTGTCCACAGAAAATTGAGGTCCAAGAGATTGGCCCCGATTTTGATCAAAGAAATCACCAGAAGAGTCAATAGAAGAGACATCTGGCAAGCATTGTACACGGCTGGGGTTGTCTTGCCCTCCCCTGTGGCCCTGTGCAGATACACCCACAGACCTATCAACTGGTCCAAGTTGTACGACGTTGGTTTCTCCTCCTTGTTGCCTTCTGAAACCAAGCTGTCCATGGTGGCCAGATACTCATTACCTTCCGAAACCCAGACGGCTGGGTTGCGTGCTGGTAAGAAGGAGGATATCGACCAGATCTACGACGTTTTCAGCACCTACCAAAAGAAGTTCAATCTCGTTCAAACCTTTACCAAACCAGAATTAGAGCATTGGTTGTTGGGAGACGACAAGGTCATCAAGACCTACGTTGCTGAAGACAAGGAAGGTAAGATTACTGATTTCTTCAGTTACTACTTGTTGCCATTCACCGTCATTGGCCATCCCCAACACTCAGAATTGGGCATCGCATACTTGTTTTACTACGGAACCTCTGCAGAGCAGCCAGACTTGAAAAAGAGATTGGGATCGTTGATGACTGATGCATTGATCTCGTCAAAGAAGTTTGGTGTGGACGTCTTCAACTGTTTGACAACTCAAGACAACACCTACTTCATTAAAGACTTGAAATTCGGTGCTGGTGACGGGTTCCTCAACTACTATTTATTCAACTATAAGACCTGGCCGTTGGAAAACGGTGTCGACAAGAAGACTAAGGAGGTGTTAGAGGATACCACTAGTGGTGTGGGCGTGGTTGTTTTGTAATGATAAAAGATGAAGTAATAATAGCAAGACTGAGAGAGAAGCTGGAGATGGTGCTCAAAAATGGCAGACCATTCTGACGGTAGAACCGCACGGAAGTACACCAGCCTGTTAGAAAGCATTTTGGGACTGCCTGAAAGATGCTCTGGGGCCCACTGAAAGATACTTTGGGGCCGCCTGTCGACTCGGTTTGTATACCCTTGTAAGAATGCACGTGACTGTTTGATTTTCGGTTTATAGAACTTTTTTTTTTTTTTTACCAGAACTCATCTCTACAATGATTTCTTCAAGCACTTGGGTCCCAAGAGGGTTTGCCTCTGAGTTTCCAGAGCAATACGACTTAAACGATGAAGAAATGGAAAGAATCAGCCAGATGGCCAAGTTGAAATTGAGCGATGCTCAGGACGACTTGGCTGCAGCACAAGAAGAAGAGGGCGATGAGGACATTGAAGAAGAACAAATCAAGGACAAGAAATTGAAGGATCAGATTGAAATTGACGATGACTTGAAGGCATACAACTTAGAATCTTACGACGACGACGACGTTGACGTTGGTCTGGATAGCGAAGGTGAAGAGGTTGGGATGTTTCCTGGTCTTTCCAACGACGTCAAGTTCCATCAGAACGAAGATGGTTCGGACCCATACTTGACCTTGCCAACCGAGGCCGACGAACAAGAAGACAAGAAGGAATTGCAGATCTACCCTACAGATAACTTGGTTTTGGCCACCAGAACCGACGACGACATCTCCTACTTGGATATCTACGTGTACGATGACGGTGCTGGTGCACCACACGGCTCCAACGAAGAAGAGGAAGACAAGTTGGACGCCGATGTTGCCAAGGGTCTTGTCAGAGAATCCAACTTGTACGTGCACCACGACATTATGCTTCCAGCCTTCCCATTGTGTGTCGAATGGCTTGACTACAAGCCAGGCAGCGAAAGCAACGAAGCTGCAAATTTCGCAGCCATCGGTACCTTCGACCCCCAAATCGAAATCTGGAACTTGGACAGCATAGACAAGGCCTTCCCAGATGTCATCTTGGGAGAGCCAGAGTCCAACTCCTTGTCCGGATTGCAAAAGAAGAAGAACAAGAAGAACAAGAAGACAAAGAGTGCACATGTCACCACCCACCACACAGACGCCGTTCTTTCCTTAAGTCACAACAAAACTCATAGAAACGTCTTAGCATCTACCAGTGCCGATCACACTGTCAAGTTGTGGGACTTGAACGAAGGCACTGCTGTCAGATCCTTGAACCAGATCCACAACAACAAGATTGTTTCGCTGTCTCAATGGCACCAAAGCGAAGCTTCCATCTTGCTTACTGGTGGTTACGACGGCAATGCTGCAGTCACCGACGTTAGAATCGAAAACACCGCCGAGATGTCCAAATACTACAAGGTTGCTAGTGGTGAAGAAATTGAAAACATTGCTTGGGCTGGTGTCCATGCTCCAGAAGCATTCTACGCCGGTACCGACAATGGTAACGTCTACTGCTTTGACATCAGAAACGAATCCAAGCCTTTGTGGACCTTGCACGCCCACGATGCCGGTATCTCGTCTCTTAACGTCAACTCTCATATCCCAGGCATGTTGGTGACGGGTGCCACCGGTGAAAAGGTGGTCAAGTTGTGGAAGGCTGGCTCGCTGGGCTCTGGCCCATCCATGGTCTTGTCCCGTGACTTTGGTGTTGGTAACGTTTTGACCTCCAGCTTTGCTGGGGACATCGAAGTTGCTGGAAATGTTGTCATTGGAGGTGCCACCGGTGCCTTGAAGATGTGGGACGCCTTCTCCAACAGCTCTGTTCGTGCATCTTTCCGTGAAGAGTTGAAGAACTTGCAAGTCGCTGCCAGAGAATCCGCCAAGTCCGTTGGCCGTTCTTCCAGAATTGCAAGAAAGTATAGAGGTGACACCAACGAAAACGTCTTGACTATTGAGGCTGGTGGTTTGGAGGATGAGGAGGACGATGATGAAGAGTAGATATAGATGTTTAGCATTACAAGATTAATTGAGGATTAGTGTAGAGGGTGTGAACGAAGTTGACAATTCCAGTTGGCATAAACTGTGGAGTTTCAGTGAAGACCACCGAGGAGGTTGCAAATACCCTTAACGCTAGTTTTCCTTGTCTCCAGCCGAATAGTCTACATTACAATCACTGTAGAGTGTATCCACCTCTATATGTTTTGAGTTATACTATCACTAGCTTGATGCTATAACGAGAGTTTTCATAGTCACTGTTTGCCTATCTTGCCCTTTCCAAACCTGTGGATTAGCCTAAACCAGCTCAAACTTCTTGATCAAGTCTTCTGGCTCGGCTCCGCTCAGAATAGAGTCGTCAATGATCCCGTCCACACTGACGGTTGGTGTGACATGAACAGTGTGCTTTCTGTGGTACTTTGTGAAGTACTTCAAGTCGTTGGTTGCGCCGTTACCGCCATTGCTTGGTTCGGAGCCGTCTGGAATGGTCAATGCCTTCAAAACCTTGTCTTGGTCGGGCAACTTGAAGTCCTTACCGATAATCTGGTAGATCTCTTTGTAAATCTGGTTTCTGGATAAGTTTGCGTTTGCATTGTCGTAGAACTTCTCCTTGTTGTCGAAGATGGCCTGGGACAAGTTCCAGAACTCCTTGTTAGAATCCGGGGTATCGGCAATCAAGCCGGCAACCACAAGAGAAAACTCGTGAAGTAAGTTGGAGTTGACGTGCCATGGCTGGACAACGTTGACAAACACAAATTGGTACTTGTTGGGGTGTTTCTTCTGCAATTGAGGGATCACCGTCTTGTGCAATTTGGTGAAGATTTTGGCACTGAAGGGACAGTTGTAATCCAAGTACACGTTGATGGTATGTGGGGCGACGGCAGAACTTCCACCAAGCACCTTGGCTGGGTTGAAGAAGTAATGGGTCGAGGCGTACTTTGGAGAAATCATTATATGTGGAAAGAATTGGTTGTATTTAAAAAAAAGTTCCTGGGGAGGAAACGTTCTGCTTATATAGTGGCACTGAGAGCCGCACTACGATTCCCTAAGGTCAGTCTAGTTAGAGCAAGGATAGATAAACAGCTTCGATATTCAGCATATACTATTATACAAGGTGTCCGAATGTCTCTTCCTATCTGGAATGGCTTTTCTACTCCTACCTAAGCAGCAGTGGCTACACTTGTGGGCCGACGCCACACCAACTCCGAAAGTTTCAGCGATCGCCAAATACGGGGACTGCCACGCCTTGATTTCCGCAAATACGTCATACTTAGACTAGCTATTATTTAGGGGGTCAAGGTTCGCTGATATCCAGTGACGGCAGAAGATCAAACTCGGCTGGGTCGGTGTATGTGGGGTCCCTGACACGAAGGGCCACCACGCCCTGCTTGCTTCTCTGTCTCAATACTTTTCTTTGCTTGCCTTGCTTTCTCTTTTGGTTGAGTTTTCTCTTTCTAGAAGATTTCTGGGGTTGAGACAGTGAAGGGTTCTCAGGGGATTCACCATCTGACTCGATCTTAGTATTGCCCTTGCGTGTGGAGTCGTCGTTCTCTTCATCTTCTTCCTCCGCATCATTGTCTTCTTCGTCTTCCAATGGTTCTACTTTGATCAGTTTCGTCAGGCTTCTCGTTTGTCTTCTGCTAGGGCTATTAGAGGTACTCTCTGCGGAAGACGGTATCGGAAGGACAGTCACCTTCTTGCTCACTCTAGTAGACAGGCGTACCAGCAGTGGTGTGTTTTGTGCTGTTCCCGACCGGCGCACCAGGCGTGGAGTGTTGGCTACTCTGGCCGACCGCCTGGCCGGGGTGTTGTGGACTGCTTCTTGGGTATTGTTCACCAGTGAAATACTCTCCTCAAGCTGCTTTTGGTCGATTGCGACAGTGGTCCTTCCCAATTTATGATCTTCGTGTTCCTCCTGGTCAGTTTGTTGCTCATTATGCTTCTCGTTGTCCTTCTTTTCATATTCTTCCTGGCTATTATTTTCCCTTTCATGTTTCTCTAGTCTTTCGTACCTGTACTCTGATCCATCCTCATCTTCTTCTTGTTTGTTGTCTTCTTCCTGCTCCTCGTCTTCATTTGCATCTTCTATGACTGTCGCCACCACTGTCAATTCAACATCCTCCTCATCGTGCACCTCCGTCACTTCACCGTAATCCAGGTCCAGGGGAAGAAATAGCACTTTAGTGCGATGGACCTCCTCCTCCAAGTGAATCGGTTGGTCGAGGGTACCGTGGTCTTCTTCAGATTTATATTCTTCAATCTCTTCTTCGCTCTCCACAGGAACAAACTTGGTGATGGACCTGGTTGTGATAACTCTTCTCTTCCTCTTATCTTTCGACACTTGCTCAGAAGAAGTAACCTCGACCACTTCATTGTCTTGATCATCAGACCGTAAAATCTCAGAAATCTGGATCTTGTCTCTTCTGGGAGGAATGCTACGAGATTCCTCTACCGTCTCGTCCGTGTTAAGTGTGAGTTCAGTAGACTCTTCCACTCTGGTATGCAATTCACTGGGACCAGTGGTGTCGGCATGAGATTCAGCACTTATTTCCATCTCTGTTTCTTCAATGACCTCGTGTTTAGGCTCACCGTTTTCAAGAAGCCGCTGCTCATCTGGTGCCCCAAACGCGTCTGACTTGCGTGAATGCTTGTCTTTTTCGGTACCATCTGCCATCAGTGCCTCATCTTCAATTACTATGGGCTCCTCCGGTTTGTTTACCTGGACTGCCGGCCGTGTCTTCTTCTTTTTCTTGGGTGTGATGGGCTTGACCGACGGTGACCGGGTGGCTCGCAACTGCACTTGCCGTATGATCTCCTCCTTGGACGGGAACTTGCCCAATCCTTCCAAGGGGGCAGATTGTGCTCTAACTAGTTCCGGCTCGTCCACATCAATAATCTCGATGAAAGGGTTGTTTAAGGGGATGTTGACGTATCTCCGTTCCTGTTTGCCATTACGCTTGACCTTGCTAGGATTCACCATGACCCTTTCCACCATAGGCGATATCGAGCGATGCAGTCGGTTGTGGTCCAAATTATTCTTTGCCTTGGGCAATGGAAACGCTTTTTCTTCTTCAGGACTAGCATCTATGATGTGTATATTTTGATCTTGTCTCTCCACAGTCTTTTTTGAAACTGGCGACGGGGGTATCGGAATTGCAGTTTCTTTGGTTCGACCAAGGGCATTCAATATCTTGACCCCAATCGATCCAAACCACCCCGTCTTCAAGACGTCAGTCTGGGAATTGTTGTCGTTGTGGAGAGTCTTCAGACCCATTACTATCTTCCTTTTAGTTATCAAAAAAAAAAAAAACACTGACCACGCGATTCATGACACAGTAGTAACGGTCTTGACACATACTGCTGGGACACACATTAGGCAAGTACGATATCGGTAGCAAGTTGGTTTCAGTAATTGGAGGATTAGTGGATGTGACTTTTCCTTTTGGCATGCTTTTGGCACATGGTACCACGGCTCATCAGACTAATAGCTCACGTATTAGGTTGGTCGTCCCAAACCGGTTCCAACTATCTGGTTTAAAAAGGACCATCTGGTATAAAAATGACTTAGGGAAGTATTCAAAAGACCCGGGTAGCTAGATATCCATATTCCCCATCAGATAACCTTATCATTGGAGCCTGCTTTAACTATTGCACTTGTAGTCAGAGTTTGAAGTTCAGTGAAGACCCAAAGAGTTGTCAAGTCAAGGATAATTAACCGCAGGATTATGGAGACCTACTACAGTCAGTAGATCACATGGGAAATAAGAAGAAGAAAGAAGCCAAGAAACACCAGTACTCAGCGTGCCTTGATGCAGACATAAATATGTTGCCAGACACAGTTACGATCTCAGTGCGTTGAGTGCAATTTGCAACCATTTAATGAGGACGTTTGTAGCGTCCCACCTTCTTCGTAGGTAGGGGGAAGTCATGTGCCACTGGTTCGTATTAGGAAAGAGGGTAGCGTGGTGCAATTTGCGCTTGGAGAAAGATATCCATTGAATGCCCCAAACCTGAAACACACTGTGTTGCAAAAGAAAGAATCGTGTAGTAGAGGGGGACCGTAGTAACGTTAGCCAGCTCTCCAACTCAAGTACGCTTACCAGATGAATGAGATGGCATAGCTTCTAATAACTTGTAGTGTTGATGAAGTAAGTCGTTTGAAGCTTTTGCCGAATGGGGTCCAAATTTGCAGCCATTATAAGAGGGGCAACTGCGCACTGAAACCAACCACCATTCTTGCGTGCCGTCCTTGATGTGTCCGTAGTAAGTCCAACAAGACCAACGCCTCGAAGTATTGCTAGTTACAGACAGAGGATAATCATTGTGGGCACTTTGGTGTGGCAGCCGTGGAAGCAGTGCACGTAACATTCATTAGCTATCATCTTTGATGAGTAAACTGTAAATAAGTGTACTTGACCCTAACTTGTACATCCAGAATAAACACCAGAGTCTGGTATCCGCTCGAGATGTGCCACGCCACTACATCGCTACAATAATCACAGTCCTTAACTCTATTAACACGAGACTGGAGCATATAATACATTCATCAATCATTAATAATCCCAAAGGATCAAAGAAGAATCACCAATTTGCACTTGTCAAATAAAACTTCGTGGAACTTTTCTTCGTCATCTACTTCAAAGTCTTTCAATTTCAACTTGTGTTCTTCGGAGAATTGACTGCTATCTGCAAGGTCATTTTCTGCAGAAAAGTCGTCGTAATCGTTTTTCAAATAAAGGTGAATCAGATCAGAAATTGCAGCTGGGTCGGCTTCTTCAGAGTCTTTCAAGTTAAGTCTATTGTATAACTTTGATTTCAAATCTTGGAGACGCAAGTTTGTTGGGAGTAACAAGACAAAGATGTCGTCTTCGAAATAAAACTTAACCTTAACTTTGCTGACTTTTTCACCGCTAGTTGCTGTAGTTGTAGTTGTAGGAGCTGCTCCTGCTGCCACGCCTGTCGACAGCAGTCTGGATCTAGTAGTTTGTTGTGTGACGGATTCGCCCGACTGGGAGGCTCTTTGGTTTGTGTTGTTATTATTGTTGTTTGCAGGAGGATGGCCCGAGTATTGGGACAAGCGGTCCTGCTGGTAGTTTGACTGGTGGCTTATTGGTTTCAGGGCCCTCTTTAAGTTGACGGCGCCGTCTTCTGTGAATTCCTTGTCAAACCCATTGTCGAGAACCTCGAATAACTTCAAGACCTCTTCGGACCTCAGGATGTGGTGGGGCAAGGCGACCAAATTTCGCAAGTAGTAGTCCAACTTTTCTCTTCTCAATTTGGAGATGCTGTCGTTAACATTAATAAGAGGACCCGGTATGGAGGGGATTATTCTTCTCGAGTTTTCGATTTTGCCTGCTTCGTATGGGAACAACTCCAACAACTTCACCTGCAAGTCGTAGAAGTCCTGGTAGTAACGGTACAAGTACCTTGATTTTCCGTTTGATAGCCTTGCAATGACCAAGTACTGGTACCTGCCGTGGTCTAATTGGTAGGAGTCGACGCCAGCTTCCAAGATGGCAGTGTTTGTCAGGGAAAGGGATGATCTATTTGAGTTTTCGCCGGTATTAACGTCAAAGAACTGGGACGTGGACAGCAATGGTGGAGGGGAATGGTTTGTTATGGAGCCCAAGGGGATAGTTGAAGCCTGGTACTTTGCGGTTTGGTCCTTCCACTGCTCGACTGTGGGGATTTTGAAGGAATTGATCATCTTGACGAGGTCTTCGGACTGGGAGTCCAACTCGTGCTGGGCGGCGGGGTTGTGGAGATCGATGATCTTGACGTAGGCGACGGGGACCAAGCCGGGCCCGCCCAAGCGGTTGATGGGCTTGGCGATGAACCACTCGTAGTCGTGGTGGGCGCAGATGATGAGGTTCTCGCCGGCGGTCACGTCGAGCTCGTCCTCGCGCTCGGCCTTGAAGCCGTACAAGGTGACGGCGTAGAGGGTCTGGTTGGAGTTTCTTCTGAGCGAGCTGAGCGAGGGCACGGTGCTGGTGGAGGCGGTCGACTCGTGGGCTATCGGGCGTGTGCGGTTGAACACCTCAAAGTAGGAAATGGGCACCATCCCTTTGGCGTTGGTCATGGGGTTGGTGGCCTCGTACCACCCGTTGGCCTGGTCCCCGTTCTCCTCCTCCAAATCGTCGTTCAACACATGGAAAAAGTCGCCCTTGTTGAACTTCAATTCCCCGGGGCCCTGTGGCTCGTAGTCGTAGAGCGCCTTGATCACCTTCTTGGGCGAACGTAAAACAGGATCAACGTCTGTCATGTTGGATGATCCTCCAGACTCGATCCGAATGGAGTGCTTGGGTGACTCAGACGAGTTCGACGACCGTTTACTTCTTCTGAACGACTTAATCATCCTACTTTCCAGCTCAAATGTTAGACTTGTCGACCTTTCTTCGAGTCCTTTTTCTTGCAAAGGCTGGTTGAACTTTTTCTTTTTCTTCTTTTTTTTTTTTTTTCCTTTCCCTTTCGACAGGAGGTGCTTTACTCACAAAAGAGGGAAAAATCGCGTGGTAGCGTCAAAATCTATGGCCGATTGTTATTAGGGCCAAAAGCACACAACTATGGAAAAGATCGTATCTCGGAGCGACGGAGAAGGAATTGGGGGGAGAACACGGACGGCTCTTATGTTGTATTTTCCTTAACAATGGTTTATGTGTCCAGGGTACGGTGAAAAAATTGCAGTTCCAGGCCCCGCGACGGGAATGCTGAAGGGGGGGGGGACGAAGCGAAGGAACAAGTGCTAAAGCACGCCAAACCACAAGGAGGCATTACTGGGGAGACTGGAAATGTGAGGTGGGCAGGAGGGAAAAATAAAAAAAAAAAAAATAGAGAGAGGGCAGCAGATGGAATGTTTTACATTGAGGTCTAAAACAGTAGATGGAGGGCGAAAAGAAGGTTAAACGACGGGTTCTGATTAAAGTATATAAACAATCTCGTAATGGAGTTGGCAGTAAACAATCTCGTATTGGAGTTGGCAGTGCACACACAAAAAAAGTTAGTCGGAGCTTGAAGAAGGACATGCAATTATAAAGTTTAATCTTGCATTACTGGAGAATCTCGAGTGTGGGCAGAGACGGAGGTGTTCTGTGGCAGGTGGTGGTGGGGTGGGGGGGTTGCAGGGGCCGTTGGCCGACATTGTTTGGGGTGGCCAGGTCAATTGTACGGAGGCGATTGTAGTCTCTTCCGTGCTTCTTCCTGTTCGTATACTCTGTATTTGGCAAGATAGATTTTTAGCGTTTCTGCATAATTTTCAAACCCTAATGTATGGGTGGACCACAAAATATCTTCTCCGTTGATCGTTTTACGTTTTTCACGGAGGCACCGTTCGACGGCCTCCGACGTTATGAACGAAATAAACTCGGATACACACTCCTGGATGCACACCTTGGACTCCTTGGAGAGTTTGGCGTGTGCCGGGAGCGCGGCCTTCATCACTCGGGACACTGACGTTAGTAATTACATATCTCGCTTTTGTGGAGTGCAAATTGCCTGTGCAGCACAGGGGGCCCTTCCAGGAGGGCCCTCGGCAGATCGAGAATTGTCGGAAAGGGCTGTCCGTGCAATAGGGGTGACTCCTAGGGGGGTCTACCGGCAATTGCCCACGTCAATGGGTGCTTGGTGGGCCTCCTCTGCTGGGGTCGCCGGGTACATTTGTGCACATTTGTGCATCAACACCGCTCCCAAAAGCCCCTAAGGCCAAGGGGAATGCGAAGAAGAATGTGCCTGGCTAGAACCGCGTTTTTGTAATTCGGACATGTGGGACACTGGGCGTGACTAGCAGGTCCCATTGTGGTTGCCACCGATCTCGGACCACTTGTCTTTCCCTGCCAATCTACATATATGTGTCTGGCCTGTCACTTTGCAGAGCGGGGTGCTTGATGGGGTCCCCGCTGCAGGTGGGAATATACGACTGCGGTCGCCCGGATTTTTGCCGGTCCCACTGGCTTGACATTTCCCGCGGTGCAGAAGATGGGCGTTGCCAACGGCATCTCGCTAGCGGCAACTTCCTGGCACGCGGCATTGCCGGCGGTCTCCTTGGCAATCCTAGACGACGCAGTGGTGGGGGACGGGTGGGCTCTTGTTGTGCTGGCTGTCCTGGTTCGTGGCCACCACCTCATGCTGTCAACTGGGCTGGCCCGTTATTTTCGCTCTCTCCTCGGAGTGCTTTCCCACACAAGACGCCGGCAGCCGTTGTCACCTGGAAACCACACATTTTGCTGCTGCTGCCACAAGATCGGGGCCACATCTGCAATTGTAATTCGGACTTGTGCTTTAGACGAGCAGACGCAGCCGGAATAAAATGTTTGCTTTGGTTGATGTTCTCGGCTATCTGCCTCAAAACACTAACCACACCTGTCTTTCTGCCCGTCGAGCCTCCGTCGCAACCGTATGCGTGGCTGTTTCTCTGCAACCATGTCAAGAACCACATCACACTGCAGCAACCACACTCGCCTTTTTTCTTCCCCACCTGCTTCGTGTCAATTTCCATCTCTCTCGCCAAAGCACATTTCCGCACCTGTCAAGCCTGCCAACCTCACCCACCCAAACACTTTCGTGGATACGACGACTTCTGTGGAATGCTTCTCTCTGGTTCACATATGGCTTCTCTGTGGTCACACACGCTTCTCTGTGGTCACACACGCTTCTCTCTGTGGCCACGTCAGGTCCTCGTATTCCTCGTATTCGTGCAGCGGGCTTCTGTTGGATTCTTCCGCACCTCGTCAAGCCTATGGCCACGTCCATTCCGTTGCCCATACCTGAGAACCAACCTCACATACCCCAAACTTACGACCCTGAATGTGGTTACGTACCTGTTTGCGGTTGGCTACGGCTTCTCTCTGTGGCCACATTCGTCGTCGTATTCGTACAGCAGTTCCTTCTCTCGCTCACAAATGCATTCTGCAACTACTAGTCAACTTAAACTCCATCTCTTATATTCTAGCAACACTTACCATTGGCAATGGGCAAAAAGCGATCTTGCTCCTTGATCTCGGGGTCATCCATCGTTGGTTTCTACTTTTGCTTTTCTGTCCTTTTCGTACATTGGATTTACTTTATACAAAATTTTACAAACCTCTGGTAAGACCGATAATCGGACTTATGCGTTTTCTCGTCCCGCAATCAAAATGTTCAAGCATCGTTGCAAATACTCGTAGTAAATTGAACAATCCGTACTTTCCTCACTCCAGTATTTAAACAACATCAATGAGTGCTCCATCAGGTCAATCAACCCTTGTCTCGGCATGACCATCTCGAGCATTCCCGTCAACGGACCCAATTCCACTTGCATCTTATCGTCTTGCATCGCCATCATAAGCATCTCATTGATCTTGGTGTAGAGCAAGAACTGGTACATGTGTCCAACAAACGTATTTCGAAGGTAGTACCACAGACCCGGGTGTCTATGAGCCCCCAAGTTGGGCATGATCAACTTGGGCATGGCAATCAAGTGCTGAACAAACACCTTCAACACTCTATGCTTAACGGCAGGCAAGTCCACGAGCGTAAAGTCGTTCTGCTCGTCAAACCCTTCCTGACTAGAGTTCCTTCGGTTGGGTCGGTTGGACTTGTATTGGATGAACTTGTTGAAGTTTTCGTCGGGGAATTGTTTCTGATAGTACATTCGGGCATTCATCAAGTTATAATAATCAATGCCAAGGTCTCCCTCTGCAGACTCGCCAGAATGGGCAGACGATGAATCTGGCGACTCAAACAAGGTTTTGTCGTTGGAGTCATCCTTGATCACACTCATGGTGGCGCTGATCAAGTCCATAAACAGGATCTTGTCTTCAAGGATAAGGTAAATGATAGGACGGAACAAGTACAATTTGGATGTGATGATTCTCGTCTTGATGTACATGATCAGCTCCGACTGTGCACGCAACAACAAGTCGTCATCAATGAGAAAGTTTTCTAGGTATGCCATTTCCGATGTTGGGTCCATCGTGTGTCTTTTCTTCAACCTCCAATATATTTGCTCCACGTTATCTTCCTGCAATAGGAAGCTTCTGATATTTGGACTCAATGAGTTGATAATCCCGTTATATTGATTCAAGTACTTGACAAACACCACCCACAAGGTTTCGTTGGAGAATTGGGGGGTATCCCATTCTCCGCTTCTGCTCACCAGGTATAATTCATCAAACATGTTGTTGTCGACTTTCCGAACAGCGATTTCTGTCAAGAAATAGTACCAAGAGTACTCATCATAGTATTTGGAAGCAAGCTTTAAACTCATTTCGGAGTACTGGTCGGTGAGGGCATCGTCAGGAGGAATAAAGTCTGCACTCTTTGGAAATGGCGTGGGCGGTACCACATTGGTAATGCCCAGCATCGCCACGTGAGGCAGCAACTCTACCCGCAACTCGGACTCCAACTTCAACACTGTCCAAAACAAACGGTCAACGATTTCTTTCTTTTCAGGTTTAAGGTCATGTTGGTTGTCAAGACTGGGAGACAAGGACTTTCTCATCTCCAAATAGAACATCATGGTTTGACATGCGTTCATAATGCTCTTGTACGCCATAAGAGGCGTGAGGGCGTTCATATAGAACTGACTCTCAAGTAGTAAGAATACCACCCTTCTTAGCGAGGTGTGAGGCGCTGTAAACGGATACGAGGCCGCCATCAACTGGGCGTAGTTAAGTAACTCGTACGACACCTCTGTTCTGCTAGTTGGCAAGCCGTGTCCCGCCAAATCAAAATCAGAAAACGGTCCGTACACCGTTGAGTCTCTTTCGTCAATCGAAGAGTCAAACTTCTGTAAGTTTTCTAGTTGAACAGAGGTAAGGAAAGCACCCAAGGAACAAATCAAAACGATAAGGGGAATCAGTTTACATAAGTTCTTGAAAGCTTTTCTGATGACAGCGGTATCTGCCACCTTGCTCTTTTCCAACACCTTGAAGTATATACTTGGAGGATTCTCAGCCAAGTCTGGAGTGTATAGTTCCAAAAACAGGTGGAGCTGGTAGAAAGGGTCGTAGACCTGGAACAACCGAAGAACAAACAACAGCTCAAAGAAATTAAGCAGGTCCAAAACCGGGACCTTGGTGTGGCAGTTGACGAAAAAGGAATTGATGAGTTGACTGAATTGTTTGTCGAGGAGAACCTCCAACTTCCTCCCCATACTATATCTATATTCTAACAGTTGTGATTTTGGAGGTACAATGGTTGATCTATTATACTCCCGGACGATTCTCCTCGATAAGAGAGCAATGTCGGCGTCGCTCATGCGTGCAGACTTTTTGAAAAAGGACCACTTGAGAATGGACAACAAGGACATGTCCCATTGTAACGGCTCCACCTTTTTATATCTAATTTCAAGCCTCTGCATTTTGTTGGGGTTTTGTTCTCTATCCTTCAATTCTTTGACGTCTTTTAAAAGACTGTCGAGTTTTGAGATTATGTTTAAGGAAGCTGGGTCAAAGCTCGAGTAGTCCTTTTGCAAGTCATCGCTTCTATAATGGCACGCCGCCACTCCATTTTTCACACACAGACCACACCTGGGTCTCATGTTGTCACATTTTATCTTTTTGGCTCTACAAGTGTCACAGGCGGTTAAGGCTCTTTTCCTTGGGTAGTTTAGTTGGTTTCTCGAGCTTTGCAGCTGCTGTTGTTGCTGTTGTAGTTGCTGTGGTTGTTGCTGCTGTGGTTGTTGCTGCTGCTGTGGTTGCTGCTGTTGGTGTTGGGGAGTGTTTGGAGGGTATCCATGGACGACAGGCACTGGGTTTTGCTGTTGGGTGGGATGGGCCATCTGAGGAATGTGATGAAAGTAGCCTTGGGGGACCTGGAAGTACTGCTGGGGAGGGCCCTGGTTGGGGCCTGGGCCTGGGCCCGGGGGACCGGGCATCTGGACAGACGGAGCGTGCATCTGCTGAGGAGGCGGCGGCTGGGGCATCGACAGCTGAGGATGCGGAGGGATTTGGGCACCTCCAAGCTGGGCCACGTTGGATGGCGGGACGGAGCCGTGGGCCTTGCCGGGCATGCCTCCGACCTGGGGGCCCTGCGTCGGATTTACCATTGAGGATCCCGGGCCCAGGCCAGGCATGCCTAGCTGGCCGCCCATCTGCTGCTGGTAGTACGGGTACACATTTATCTGGCTGCTATTCTGGGAACTGGTGCTCTGGTAATTGGACGCCGTAGAGTGTGACGAAGTCAGCGATTCGTCTTCAATTTCCTTTCGCTGACCTCCCTCCATCGTATTCTGTGGTGTATGACTTTGTTATCTTGGAGCAAACTTTATTGACTTTTGTTGATTGCCTCAAAAAGTCGATCAAAAAAAAAGCACCTCAAATTCAGAGTCGACGGAATCGAAAGGAATGGCGAGTGCAGCTTTTCCGGGGGTCTGGGTGGGTGTTTATACACTGCTTGCCGCTCGCAGAGGTGTGAGTGAAACGGGAATGCGATTTAAGAACACGGTTTCCGGTGTTTTGGGCGAGTAATTATATGGAAGATGGAACGCAAAAGTATATCTCGTCGGGCACCGCAAATGTTGGCGCAGAGGCATTTCCAACCGAACTCTAAATGGAGGCAGAATAATTTTCACCTCAGTGACTCGTTTAGTACAAGCATGTTACATTTGGTCATTAAGCCTTCTCCTCTGGGGTAAAAAGAAGAGGTGACTGCTGCCCGCAGAATGCTGTAACATGAAGGCGTGCCCCCAGCACATATTCGGCATTGTTCGAGCGGTGAGCTGAGGTGTTCTGTGTACGTAAAGATGCAGCAAGCATATGATATCGGTGGGCCTTCTTGGGTGTGCTGCGGCTCGATAAGCAGGCCAGCGGCAACTGTTGCGGGTTCCTACAGAGAGGTTGGCCACTGCTGGACCTGGGTGCTTTTTCGAGGCGGCTTCCCATCACCGATTATATGCGGCTTAAAATAAGATTTCCTATTTTTACGAGCTGGCTGCTAAGGGTCTCGCAAAGCAAGAGAAGACGGGGGAACAAGAAGAGGACACTAGACACGAGCAGTGCTTCAAAGTCAAAGGGGGAACGCAGGCGCTGGACTAAAGCAGACTCCTCGTTTGTGCCATGTGAGGCACAATAGGCCAAACGTTTTTAGTTTGTTACACAAGATGCAAGCCGCCTTGCCCGCAACATTTTCACCAGAACGATCTTGCGATCCGAGGTAGGGCGGAACCGTAAAATCTGTGCGAGGGGAGGCGGTTTCTATCAACCTCTCTGTCTCAGATCTTGCCCTGAACCTTGGTTGGATGGGCGTGCCCTCCGGTGGGGGCTCCTCTCGCTGGGTGGCCGCAGCCTCCTGCCTGGATCTTGGAATCTGGGTGCGAATTAGATCCAGCATCCATCAAGCTGCTCACCTCAACCGTGAAACATGAAACGCCCAAAAATAGCTCTCACTAGGAAACCTAAAATGCGCTGTTTGCGGTGGTTTGTGTGTGGGCCGACCTTCCAAAGTGCTACCACAACCGAACGCTGATCCCAAGTGCATTTGCAACCCGGCTGCAAAGCTGCTCTTGGTGCAAAGCCGTCCATCTGTTTACCGTCGGCTCCCTCGTATTGTACTTGGGCAGACGCCTACAGCCATATGACCGAAACAAGCAAGGTGCAACCGATGTCACGCCTCTCCTGTTATAATTTTAGATATACTTTTCAGGCTAATCGTGGGTCCACCTCCAAACTTTATTGCTTCCGCAACTTTTGGTTGGGTCTCCCCACTCAATGCTCAAGGTACGCTAATCTTCTAGAAATAAGCTTTCAAGGTACATTTTAGCCAAAATAGGTTCTTCTAAGAAGTGCCGTGCTCCAACGTATCGGCACTGATCTCTGGCTCAATGGGGTAGCACTACGCATATGCTCCCATGAATGCTACGGCATACCTAGGTGGAAAATAAATTCCGCCTCCTCCTCCCGTCTTGTCTTGACGGCTCAAAACTGGCATGGGCCTACTAAGATAGCCTAAACTTACGGAAATTGGCTTGCCTGCATTGGTTCCAGCTTAGACTTGCTTTGGCTCCAATCTCCATCAGCCACAAAAGAAACAATACGGACTTGTTTTTGTATTGAATTCCATCCGAGACATTGGAGGGTAGGTGTTGCAGAGGCAGAGAATGGGGATAGATGGGGGCGATGTCTAGGGTAGGTGGATGTTTGCAGTGGAGGCTGTACCAGTGTTGGTGCAGCTGTTTTTGATACCGTGGGTGGTGTTGGTTGACAGGAGCTACTACTTCTTATCTCTTGCCGGGCTACTGCTGTGCCGGGCCTACTGCTGTACCGGGCCTACTGCTGTACCGGGCCTACTGCTGTACCGGGCTTATTGCTGTACCGGACCTACTCCTTTTCCGGACCTGCTTCTTTTCGGGACCTACTTCTTTTCGGACCTGCTGCAATTCCGAAGACAATATATCAACTCCAATTACACCAGAACTGCTGCATATCCCTACTGCTTTAACAAACCTGCTATACCGAACCTACTGCATTTCCCATCAACTCCAAACCTGCTACCAAACCTACTGCATTTCCATCTCCACTCCAAATCTGCCACTGAACCTCATATCCCATCAACTCCACTCTGAAGCTGCCACCGACCTACTGCATTTCCATCTCCACTCCGAACATGCCACTGAACCTGCTCATATCCCATCCACTCTGAACTGCACCGACCTACTTTCCCATCACCTCCTTACTGCACCTCAAACAAAAATTAGTGCACCACTACATTACTTCTTTCGGGTCTATGTGTTTCCTATAAACAAGACAAGCGCACGGTAGACAAGCTGCCTTGGTGTTGCTTGCTGGTTGGTTTGTCTCTTAACCTGGAGGCAATTGAGAGGCATCAACAATGTCAGCCGCATCGACAACTTCTTCTTCTTCAGCGTAAGCCCCGGTCAACGGAGTTCTAGGCAAGGCCATCATACCAGATCTAGCGATTTCCAAAATACCAAATGGCTGCAACAATTGGACAAAGGAAGACACACGGGAAGGCTTTGCGCTCAACTCAACAATGACGTTTCTGTCGGAGATGTCGACGACCCTGCCACCAAACTTCTCGGTGATGGTGGAGATGTGCTCCAAGTGGTTGTGCTTCTGTCTCAATGCCTCGGATGGAGCCAAGTTGTTTGGGTGGAACTCGGACTCGGATGCACTCAAGTCGGGGATCAGGGTGCCTCCATCGCTGAGGTTCATGTTGTGGGTGGCAATCAACTCTTGGAAGTACTCGGGACCCAAGAGCGACACTCTGGCAAGAAGCAACTCTCTTTGGATGATCTGGGTGTTGGTGTAGTCCAACACAGCGTAGACAGGAACCAAGTCCTCAATCTGTCTGCGGGCCTGCTCCACAACAGCGTCCTGGCCTCTCAACACAATGGTCATACGGGACAAGTCCTTCACCTCCGTACTACACACAACAAGCGAGTCAATGTTGAAACCACGGGCAGCAAGCGTACCGGACACAGAACTCAACACACCCGGCTCGTTCTGGACCAAACAGTTGAGAATGTGCTGGTTCTTGGGGGCAGTCGAGGGGACGGGCGTCTCGTACAAGATGGAGGAGACTGCAGCGTCGGCAGACCAGTTGGGTGTGTCAACAGTGGGTAAAGGTGGTCTCTTTTGGTTGCGGTGCAACGTCTTGTACGCCAAAGCAGAGGTGGAGCTGCGGCTTCTCACACTCTGTCTCATCACACCGCTGGCACGAGCAATCAGTGTTCTAATCATCCTTGCTGATGGTTCTGTTGTGACTAATCCTGATTTTTCGCTGAAATTGACGGATATCGCGATTTTTTATAACCCAAATCTTCGATGGTGGGGAAACTATTGCGGCACGGGTCTTTTGACAGGGCCTGAAAAATCCACTCACGGGCAAATGGGGATGCCAATGATTCATTACGGGCCGCTTTTTTTTTTGCCATGGCGGTACCGGTAAAGGCATGGACAAGCGGACCCTTTCATGGTGCTACTGCTGTTCTGGTGTATGTATAGTATAGCAAGGAGAGAAAAATAGATTGGAGGTTCAATAGAGTTGCTAGTTTCAAAATACGTAAGAGAGTAGTGTCTGCACTGGGCACTGTACAAATTCCAGAAGACCCAGCTCTTGATTTGGATCCAACAACAAGTGCTATCACTCAATACTCCACTGTAGAGCGGTCCCTTGTCATGATTCTATGTTGTGTCTGAGAATTGAGACACCTGGCTGCAACGGCTTGCCTCGTTATCGAGCAGTCTTGTGGTCGCTTTGGGACAACGCGCTCGCTTAACAAAATACAAATCAAACTCGAGAACCACTAGATGATAATAGATGTCTAACTACATTGAATTGTCCTCATATCCTACGGATGGACCTCCCAGTAGCTCTGAGTTCAGTCGTCAGCAGTTGCAACTTATCTACCTCCGATTGGGGTTGGTGGACGAGTATGAGTACGACGAGATGTCCCCGCCGATCACACCTACTCCACAAGCTGAATACATGATCGAGCGTATTGCCGAGATGAAGATCGATACCGCCCTTCAGTTGTTGCGAGAGGCCTTGGCAGAGCATAACGGAGACGTCAACTTCAAAAGAGACGACTATAATTTATTGAATAGATTGGTCCAGCATGCCGAAGACAAAGAAACAGTGCCTCCTCCACTTCACAAGGATTACTTGAAAATTCATGACTGGGACCTTCAAGCACGTTTGGAAGCTTGCTTGATTCATTTCCACTCGCCCTACTCCGAAGTCAGAGCTATCACCGACCCCTACGATGACCCCTCCGTTTCAGTGGAGACCTTGAGAGTTTATGTCATTGGGTTGGCGTGGACCATTGTTGGCTCCGTGGTGAACAACCTCTTTGTCCATAGAATGCCCGCAATCAGGTTGTCGTCCCACACAGTGCAGATCCTTCTATACCCCAGTGGGAAGCTCTGGGAAGCGTACATGCCTCAGAAAACAATTAGAGTCTTGGGGTATGATATTGACTTGAATGGTGGACCATGGACATTTAAGGAAATGATGTTGGCCACTATCATCTATTCTTGTTCCCTGGGAACTCCTTATGTTGTTTACAACATTTTTGTTATGAAGTTGGAACGGTTCTACGGCTTGAAATGGGTCACCTTCACCTTCCAGTTTTTGTTGGCCATTTCCACCCAGTTCTTGGGCTTTGGCTTTGCCATGTTGATGAAGAAAGTGTGTGTTTATCCCAGCAAAGCATTGTGGCCAACCCTTTTGCCCACTATTGTCTTGAATAGAGCATTGTGTGAGGGTGACAACAGAAACCAATCTGTGTATGGATGGAAGATCTCGAGATACTCCTTCTTTTGCTTGGTGTTTGTTGGAAGTTTCATATACAACTGGATTCCTTCCTACTTTTTCACCACCTTGTCTACCTTCAACTGGCCAACATGGTTTCTGCCCAACCTGATACACTTGAACAACATTACAGGGTCCAAGTTTGGAATGGGGTTGAACCCATGGCCCACTTTTGACTGGAACGTCCTAGACTCTGCGGGGTGTTTGACTGTACCTTTCTACACCTATGTCAACCAGTATGTTGGTTCAGTCTTGGGTTTTTTTGTCATTTTGACTGTCTACTACACAAACAACAAGTGGACTTCTTATTTCCCAATCAACACAAACAAGTTATTCAACAACAGAGGTGACCCATACCAAGTGAAAGACATCTTGAATGAAAAGATGCAATTTGACAACGCAAGATACCAAAAAGTAGGGCCTCCTTACTTTGGTGCTGCAAACTTGGTTTTGTATGGAGCTTACTTTGCAATGTACCCATTTGCTATTCTCTACAACTTTGTTGTCGAGTGGCAAGCAATGAAGTCTGCCTTTGGTAATGTTTTCCAAACAATGAAGGACGCCTTCAGCAGACATGACCATGACCAGTTTGGCAAGTTCTCCAACGACCCACACTGTAAAATGATGTCCAAGTACAAGGACGTTCCAGACTGGTGGTTTCTCATGATTTTGGGTACCAGCACTGCTTTTGCTCTTGCTGTGGTCCTTCTCTACCCTGTGGAGACTCCCGTTTGGGGCATCTTTTTCACCATTGCCATCAACTTTGTCTTCTTGATTCCAATCACTTCCATTGCTTCCGTCACTGGTTTCTCATTTGGTCTCAATGTTTTGGTCGAGTTGATTGTTGGTTATGCTATTCCAAATTCCGGACTTGCATTGATCACCTTGAAGAGTTTTGGTTATAACATTGACAGTCAAGCCAGTAACTATATCACAGACCAAAAACTTGCACACTATGCAAAATTACCACCGCGTGCAATCTTCAGAGGTCAGTTGATCTCGACCTTGTTGAATGTCTTCATTGCACTTGGAATCACCAACCACCAATTAGAAACCATTCCAGACATCTGTGACTCCAACCAAAAGGACAAATTAAGCTGTCCTGGAGCAAATACGTTTTTCTACTCCAGTATTCAGTATGGTGAGATCGGGCCAGCCAAGGTTTTCAGTGGTGTCTACCCTGTTCTCAAGTGGTGTTTCTTATTGGGAGTGGTGTTAGTATTGCCATGTGTGTGGTTCAAGTTGAGAGGTCCTCCAAAGTATACTCGATACTTTCAACCAACTATTATCTTGGGAGGGTTTTTGATTTATGCCCCGTACAACCTTCTGTACTTTACTGGAGGTCTCTACTTGTCGTACATCTTCATGTGGCGGATCAAGAACGATTATCCTTTGTGGTGGGAAAAATACAATTATATTTTAACGTCAGCATTATCTGCTGGTGTTGCATTCAGCGCCTTGACCTTGGTCTTCACGGCTCAGGGCCATACCATTGACTGGTGGGGAAATAACTTGGAGAGCCAAGGTATAGAAGGCAGGTTGCATTCAGACATTTGGTTGAATGCCAAGGAAGCTGAGGGAGGATACGTAGGGTTACGGGAGGGACATTATCCATAAATAATAGACGGATTTTAAAGTATTCTATTGTAAAGAGAGAGCTCAAAATAAAGCAAAAAACAGAGTGAAGAAACAACCTCCCGATATATACGTTTGAGTACACTTTTGGAGCAGAATAGCCTGGCTAGCTCAATGGCTAGAGCGTTTGACTTTTATTGGTCACCAAAAGCGCGACTCTCTAAAGGGTATCAAAAGGTTGCGGGTTCGACCCCCGCGTCGGGCTATCTTTTTGCCCTTATTACCATCACTACAAAGATTGCAATAGTCTTATCAACAAGGTATGGACTGATCTTGTGTTCAAGTACAAAGAGAAGAAAAGGTATTAGCCAAATACTTAATATCGCTAGCTTAGCTTTTGGAGTGCAGTTTCGTCGAACTCGGAGTTCTAGGTTAAAGAGTCACTTGAAGGCATTCTCTATAGTCTGCGCGTCTTAAATAAACTCTACATGAGAGCACACCATCCTTAGCTTGCAACCCAATCTTATATCCAAGGTTGTTGATATCAAGGTGCAGCAAAACCGTCCAAAATCAAACACAGGCTAACGCGAAGACACTAAGAGAAGAGACATTTGCTTTAAGCTTCGGATGCTATCTGTTTCCCCTAGGCTTTATTGCTATACTCCCGTGCAAAACCCTGTACTCGTCGTGTGTGTGGCCGTGGTGTTTCCGACAGTGGGGTCAGATACGCGAGGCTGCAAAATGTAGAGCGCTCGTAAATAAACTACACGTGGTAAAAAAAGGGACGGACAATCCACTTTTTTATAAATAACAACCACATTCTTTCTGGATCATACTTCACCCACTAACACTACAGCAGTGATATAGACATGCTGGATAGGTGAGGAATGGAGTTGGACAACTTCTCCTCGGGAACGAGCTACTGGTAAAGTGAACAGCTTTGGTTTTGGCAATTTGATTCTTGGAACGGCGTGTGGCCCCCAAGATTTGGATCGAGCCAAAACTCGGCCACAAGAAGACGCAAATCGGCATCTATGTCGATAATCTAACTTGTGGCCAGTGCCAGTTGTTTGTTCTCTTGGTGTATGAGGGATACCAGTTGAAGTGGAGCTCAAGTTGGATCGATTTTCTAACCTTTCAAGAAAGTGCCTGGTTAGCTCAATCGGTAGAGCATTTGACTCTTAAACTAGGATATCAAAAGGTTACGGGTTCGAGCCCCGTATCGGGCTTTCTTTTTTGATCTCTTTTTTAAATTGATCCAGATGGTCTGAGTGGGTAGTTTGGAGCTGGCCAGTTAGTTGTAACTGTGATTTCACATTTTTGCACTTGGCTGCAAATTGGGTACCTGGATTTTTTACCGTATTTGTTCGTAGACAACCAGGTAAACATTACAGAGAACACAAACGCCGCTGCAACAAACGGCGTAATTCTAGTAATATCACTTGACAGAGAAAAGTTAACCCTGGTCAATTTGGAATATCTTAATCTTTCAAATAGAAAGACTTAGCTTAGTGTCAAGGCTGCTATATACTATTAACTTCCTGCTGATAAATTTTTGTTCCTTTTTTCGCACAAGAAATGCCTGGTTAGCTCAATCGGTAGAGCATTTGACTCTTAAACAGGATATCAAAAGGTTACGGGTTCGAGCCCCGTATCGGGCTTACTTTTTTGAATCTTTTCCAGTTCCAACTGAGAACTAGCAGACCTACAATGAACTTATAATACTCGCTTTACTACTTCATACACACATACTAACCTTCCAAGGCATAATCAATCTTAACCCCCTCAAATTCATTGGCCAACTTGACCAACTTCTCCTTTAAGTGTTCCAAGTTTTCAGTCTGGGGTTCCAAACGAGGCAACCAGGAGGCAACGCCGTGCTGCAAAATACCTCTTGCTCTGAGCTTCCCAAAGTCTTCGTGACCATAAGATCCATGCAAAGTGACTCTCTTAGACTTGGCAGAGTACTGGCCTCTGTGCAAGATGTTGTTGTTGTAGAAGACAATGTCACCTGGTTGCAAGTTGACCACCAATTGGCCCGAGATTTCTTCCTTTTCGAGCTTTTCTCTCTCTTCCTTGGTTCTGACTCTCAAGTGGGAGGCAGGCACGACAATCAAGCACGAGTCGTTGGTGAGGGCCAAGTTGAATTGAGTACCGGCCTTTTCATTGCCCCCAGCCAACTTTTCCAACTCCTCTTCGGGCAGAGCGTCTGGCTTGATGGTGTCTCTGTGCCAGTCCAACCCAAAGTCGGTCAATGGGTTGATGAGCATGTTGAACAACTCCAAGCTCAACTTGTCCGGGGTGGTGTACAAGATCTCGGCAGCAACCTCCAAGATCTTGTCGGATGAGTAGAGCTTTTGGAATGGAATAGAGAGCTCCTTCAAGTCTGGGTGCAACAACCCCGAAACCCCCCAGATGTCAGGGCTGAAATTCTTTGGCCAAGGTGGGAACTGCTTGCCTCTGGTTCTGACGTCCGGCCACTTGCCTTCGCGTGCGTACTCAATCACCTTTTCCGATGCTGCCAAGTATTCTTCCACTTCGGCAGGAGTAAGAAACCCCTTGATCACAACGAATCCTTGTTCTTCGATAGCTTTAGACATTCTTTGAATTTCTGACGTTCGAAATCCGGAGATCTTGGTGGTTATTTATGTGCCTTCTCACATTTGATTCCAGGGTTCCGTACCCCCAAAAAATGTAACATCGTTGCATCTCGAATTTTTTCTGATTGTAACATGTGGGGGAAAGGCCTAGCGAGTACAACATGCAAGTTTGACGGCCCAGAGCATTACAGCACATAGTCTTTGAGGAATGTGGGATCAAGGGTAGCGTCAGGTACACGAGGTTGTTATGCAAAGTAATGGAGCTGACGCAAATTGGTACGGAGAGATTGGTTTGCTATGCATACGAGGATGCCCCTCGATGAAGAGGGTCGAGCCCAAGAATTCAAATCTCGTACCCGTTGGTTCCATGGTTATGTCCACTCATGTCTTTACCTGTGGAGGGCGTAGGTCCTCCATATGAGTTTTGCGGGTTGTCCGACACGACGAGTATGCGGTGGAACATTGGCTGTGGGGGCACCAAAGAAGCTTTGGGTGTTGTTGCACTGAGTGCAGAAATCTGGTTAGCCTACACCATCCCTGTTAGCGATGTAACAGTGTCTGCTTTCGTGCCATCTGGTTTGATCAGCCATTTTCCCTTATCTACCGAGGACATTTGGCCGATGGTGAGGACCCAGGTGGACTTATTAGGATGTATGAGCACTGTTGAGAAACCGTTTTGCAACATCTTACGATTCATTTCTCAATAAACGGGTACCCCACCATTGGAGGACCCCGCTGAGGTGGTCATTATTGCAACCAACTAATGTTGTTACATATCGTGGGTTTACCCAAACATTGTATGCCAGCATTCCGAGAGAAAAATACAAATCAGTTGCATGTGGTGCCTCAAGCACCTCCAAAATAGTGTGGATTGTATGGCCCATCAACGCTTTTACCGATACCACCAAGAACAGAGAATTAATAATATGGGAGACACCGTTGAATATAAAACTTAGCATGCAATTTATGTCATAGAAAGCCTGGTTAGCTCAATCGGTAGAGCATTTGACTCTTAATCAGGATATCAAAAGGTTACGGGTTCGAGCCCCGTATCGGGCTTCTTTTTTTGTTTATCTGGTGGATCAAACTCTAGCAATGAGCAGCCCTTACAGAGATAATGTTAAGTGTCGAGAGGTAATTACCTTGATGCACCACAAAGGACGAGCTTACGTTCCTTGTAACAATACAGCTTTCGTTCCTTGCATCTTGCAGCTTTGTTTTCTGGAGAATCTTCGATCGTTACCGATTTAGGTGCGCTTGCTGTTTGCAACATTGCTATCAGTTCTGACACTGTTGCAAGCACCCATTGTCTGCCTTCACGCTTTAGGTTCTTACCAGGCTACGTCTTATATGTTCTGAATGTCAGGAAATATCTCAACCCGACTCTTCTCGTTTCAATAACGTCAAAACTGGTGTACATCGCTTAAGTGGTGGCAAAAAAAAATGGTTGCTGTTCATACAAAAGATGATACATATATTGGACATAATCTACATTGAAAGTCAAAACTATTATGTCTTCGCCAGTTAATCAACACGTTGTGAAAGACACGTTCAATGAAGTTAATACCGAAAAAGCTCCGTTTGAAAACGTTACCGTGAGCACCAATGGCCGTGGGCTCGCAGACAGGAAGATTCCAGCCCACTCCTCCGCACACGACGAAGATCTTGCACCCACTGCTCCTGGCTCATGGAGTAGCGTGGAAGAAAAGACAACAAACAATATCACCAGCTTGACTAACTTTCTTCTTATTTCGTTTGCCTGTTGGCTGTTTATTGCCATCTACTTCTTCAAACACACTATCTTCGGTCTTGCTGTCTTCTCTGTGATCCCAGCCATTCTTCTGAACTTTGGTATGGTGATTGTTGCAATAATTCAGTACAAGGTCAAGAAGACAAGAGGAGAAAGCCCCAAGGCTGAGTCTTTGATAGACGTGCTCAGGTTATCGTTTGCCTGTTGGTTGTTTGTTGCCGTCTACTACTTCAAGAACGATAGCTGGGTTCTTGCTATTTTGTCTGTGCTTGCAGCAATCTTGCCCAACATTGGGTTGGTGGTCACTTCGATTATCCAGATCAAGAATAAGAGGGAAAACGGAGAGGTCGCCAAGATCAACCCGCTAGTCAGTGTTCTTGGGTTGACCTTTACGTGTTGGTTGTTGCTTGCTATCTACTTCTGTAAGCGTGGTAGCTTGACCCTTACTATCTTGTGTGCGTTCCCAGCTATGTTCCTGAACCTTGGTTTGGTAGCCGTCGGGGTTATTCAGTACAAAAAGAAAACTGAATAGTCCATAAGTTTTTATACTAAGTATTCGAATGGACACTGTTGTAAGACTAGCGCCGCCGTAAGTGGTGATAAGGAGCTGAAACTCTGTCGTTTCGGAGTGAAAAAAAGACCGAGAGTGTGGGGAACGACGGCATTCGGAATTGAACTTCCCAATTTTGGATAAATGCAACACTAACAGTGTCGCTTCTCTTAAATACTCGACGAGAGTGTCTCTGTGTGTCTCCAGGGACGCCTCGTGTTGGTAACAAGTTGTGGGCACTTCGTACCTGATACTCATTACTCTCTTTGCAGCCGCACATTACAAAAAAATTAAAAACAAAAAATAACGACAACTGCAGGATTCGAACCTGCGCGGGCAAAGCCCAAAAGATTTCTAATCTTTCTCCTTAACCACTCGGACAAGTTGCCAGATTACATAAAAGTTGTATTTGGGAAGTTATTTGAAGTTTTAATTAGTATTTGAACGATGTAGGTACTCTGAATGGTCAAAGTAAACTATTGGCAGATACTTCGGCATACTCTATCTTAGTTGTTAGATTATATTGTATAGGGAGTAGATGCGTTGTATAGTGAAGTGCAGAGTTATGCATGATGGATTGCTGCTATTTTAAAATTTTCGCAGCCATTTTGCAAAATTTATGTAGAACAGTTTCCGATCTCTGTCCAGTTGATTTTACTTGACATGTCACCGTCATATATTCCCCATTCTGTTTCCCAGTTATTTTCACCTTCGTAGAATACCTTTTTCCAAGGCTCATCAAAAGCTTCGAAGAAATAGTACTCATAGGGGCTATTTTTGACTTTACAAAGAAAGTCTTTTACGAAGTACCGGTGGTTCAGTTGGCTAGCGAGGGCATCCCGGTAATGGCCGCCATCTTTTGGCCATCCCACCTCAGAGAGCACGATTTTGGTATTGTTGGGTTTTAGCGGCTCAAGCTGGTACTTGAGAAAGTTGAAAGTCCAATCCACAGCTTGGCTCACTCTAACTCCACCTAGAAATGGATGGACGTTTGCCCCCACTATCTCACACTCCTTTATCAACTCAGAGGAGATCAAAGAGCCAAGTTCAGAGGTCCCAACGGGCACGCTATACCCCACTGCTCGGACCATCCTTTTGGCTTGGTTTATGTAAGATATCAATTCTGAAGAGTTTTTGTCATTTCTGAAGAGGACCTCGTTCCCAACAAATATTGCTTCTAAAAGAGATTCTGGGTATTTGATCAAAATGTCCTGTAGCTTTGACATTTGAATTGCATTGGTGGTGCTATTTGCTCCAATCCAGACCCCTAGGGCTAATTTCAAGTCTAACTTCAATTCGAGAATGGCGTCAAGGATCATCTCTGCTTGACCACACTGCAACCCATAGCTCCTGATTCGCTTGGTAATTGTGGACACCCTGTACATGTCGAGCTCTATTTCTCTTTTGGTGAGACCACAATCAGGCTCAATTGCATGCCGAGGCGAGTATGCCAAACCAAAAAACATGTCGTTCGAGCTTTTCTCTTTTGCAATTTCTAGTGCTTTTGGAACTTGGTGGAGGTGGATGGGAACCTGGAGTGTCTGACCAGTCGACAACATGTTGTTAGAAGAAACAGGTACCAGTGAGCTTAATTGAATGCCATATTTGTCAACCAATGCTTGCAATAAACCTTTTCTATGTTCTCTTGATTGAAAGTATTTTTTAATGCTTGCAGGGTGGCCGTTGAACAACAATATGCCCACTGGAATGTATCCAAGCATCAAAATCACAACCACGGCAGTTAGAGCTATCAAAGCAATCAAGGTTTTCTTACTGATACCTTCCATTTCTTCTGCGCTTTCCAAATCTTTCTCATCATCGACATTCGACATGTTTGTCTTATGACCGACCGAGTACAAGTTGGAGCTGGGGATAGAGATCTCCACGTCCACATCATCGGACCCAGAGTCTGCTCTCTTTGTAGAATTGTGACTGCTTTGGTTGTTCTCACTACCTAATTTGCTGTCCGGTGAAGAATCCACCGCCGGGGAAGCGGAACCCAGCAATTGCTGCAAAGCGGTTACCTTTGCAAGTGAACCTTGAAATGGCGTTGGCTTGACGGTGGTCTTTGTTGGCAGGTCCACACCAGGGCAGTCCAACTTGAGCGATTTGTCAGACATTGGAGAAATAGCGTTAATTTTAAGCTCTTCAATATTTGGAGGCGCTTTTGGATGGATAATGACCGTGGGGTACCTCGATTTGTCCACATTGGCAACCTCGTTGATTACAATTGGAAACGTATTATCGGCGTCGTAAACTTCGGACGAATCATGGAAAACAGGCAAAGCAGAGGAGGAAGCAGAGGAGTCGGGTCTTTCCAAACTGCAGGGTTTACCCCCAGGGAGCAAAGCGTTGGGTAGGTTTCCAGGAACTGCAGAACTGCGCTGTTTCGTAGGCGATAGCGGAATAGACGGGATACTCTGAGAAGCTGGGTTTTGGGTGCAAAATTCAAACAGACCCGGCAAAATAACTGAAGGGGAAGGCGCTGTTTTAAGGCTGCTTGAGAAGTCCAATTCCGGGTGTAATGGCTCATTTCCAGTTTCAATTTGTTGAACTTTTGAGTCAATTGGAGGTTTACTAGTGCTGCCACTGCCATCCGCTACTGGGGAAGTTTCCTGCAAACTTTCACCTCTGGTTGAGCCACATCTAGGACTTAAGCGAAGAGTCTCTGGCTGGTTGTCAAAAGACGCCGAGGAGTGGTCCAGTTCCTCCAAACCCACCGAGGACCGCAACAAGAACCCGTTGGACTTGGAGCGTGAGATGCGGGACGACTGCACTCGTCTTAACTTGACCCCCTCGATAGGGTCTACCTCTACCACCGCGTGGTAGCTAGGCTTCCTGCTTGGACCGCTAAACGTAAGAGAACGCTTCATTGCACGACCCCAATTCTCCGCCGTGTTGTCACAACCGTATAAATTGTTGCAAAAAAAAAAAAAGGCGGCTAAACAACGGCGTTGGAGGTGCACAGGGGGAGGAGAAGAAAAAAAACAATATCCCTACAGATCTTCAACTGATGCCAATGGGAGAGTCCCATTCGTCGTCTCCCACTCTGTGTATATATTTATATATTCCCGTATAATCTATTCTATCCATTGGCAAGGGAAAGGCCATCAATGTGTGAATGATATCAACATTCCTTTCCGTGCCGCTTGTCTTCTCCCATTACTTGCACTTGCACATTGCAAAACAAATGTTACCACAGAAGGTGGCAGCGGTAACAAAGTAGCCTTCACCCGAGCTAGGACAACAGGTGTCAAACAAGCCAAAGCAGGTCCAGCAGTCCAAGCAGAACTCTGTGCACTCATTGGCCTCTCTGTCGTAACCAGAGCCCACCTCGCTCACCGACATGCTTGATCTGTTGTCCTGGAAGTTACTGTTGTCGTTGCTGCTTTCCGACTCGTTCTTGGCCAACTTCATGTCAGGGACTAGGCCCGGTTGTTCTCTGAGAGTGTCGTCTTTTTCTTCGTCTTGTGGGGGGATTTCTCTGGAGAAGTCGTGCTCCTCTATTCTGTTGAATTCGCTGAGTTCATGTTCCTCTTCACGTAACGGCATCTTGGTTTGTAGCTACTTGGCTAAAAAAAATGGCGGGCACAATGAAAGATTTAAATATCAATGAGTGTTACGGACCCCTGCCAAATAAAGGAACAGAAAAAAAGAAATCACAGTTACAGAATAGAATTTCAGAGACCATGAAACTGATTTGACACAGAATAGGCGGCGGTGATACAAAAGGACTCTGTTGGAAGATCACGGCGATGGTCGTGGGTAGTTCTGTGTTACGAGACTGGCGTTGTGCATTTGTTTTTGGGTCCAACGGGCCTACCGGACGGTGGCAGCAACACTCTTGGTGGGCGACGTACAACGTGCAATGTGCAATAAATACTTTTCTTAAACATATAATACAAATATCTGGTACCGTGGTACACGTTTTACATAACAAGTACAAGTTTCAAGCCGTTGGTGGAGCCTGGCCGATGAGTCGCGGCAGTGCAAAGTTTCTTATTTCTGGAGCTTCCTTGGCCCCGCCATTCGTGGGGCATCCACCCCAAACACAGAACGTGGGATTGAGGGTGTAGGCAACTAAATGGACTGTTTGTGTCCTTCTATTTGGCTCTGGAACCTCAGATGTTGTTAAGATGCCGCTGGCAGTTGCCTTTTGTGGCAATTTGTGCAGCATGCAGGCCATAGCTGGAGTATTGCAGCCACCAGGTCTTTGCAACGACCCCACCAGCTTGCTTATCCGTCCATACACAACAGGTCGATGAGGGCCGCCAACTCCATGTCCTCCAACATGGCTCTTTCTTCCAACTCCTGCAACTCGAGCTCGTCCTGGAAGTCGACTTCGGCCGCACACTGCTCCTCTATGAGCTGGTCCATGTCGAGGCCTCCGTACATCAACTCGTACTCGTCGAGGTTTCGCCTCTCGTAGTCCTCGCCCGCCTGTCTGTCCAGGATCTTTTCTCTTTTCAAGTTCAAACGGTCATCCTTTTTCTCGTCCCGGACCTGCTTGCTCCTCTGGTGCTTGTTGCGGAGGTTGAAGTGGCTCGATGCCTTGATGGGCGACAGCAGCGGTCCGGCCTGAGCACCCTGGTACTTGTATAGTCTGTTAGCACGCTGTTGCTGGATCGCATGTACGCTATCCAACACGCCACCGCCGGTCCCGCTGGCGTCCTCTGTGTCTGTGGTGAACTGGTTGCCTTCGTAGTAGCCAAGCATCTCTCCTTCGTCCGCCGGCAGACTGGGAATGGAAACTATACTAAATGTGTCGTTGGGAAACTCCTGCAGTTCCACTTGGTACTCGTGTGGATGCTGATACACTGGATGTGTTGCTGGTTCCACGCTATTCATTGGGTTCTCTAATCTTGGGGGGTCCTGTGATGGTTTTTTTTTTTAATTCATTTTTCGTGTAGCGACGCGTCAAATAGCCAGCATGCTTATCGATGAAGAGGATGACCAGTTGATGATCCAGTTGTCGTCACAGTTAGGTGAGTTGGCGCAAGACAGCTTTGCTATCGAGGACCTCACCTTACACGTCCAACCTATTCACTCGCTAAAAAAACCACAACTCTTGGACTTCCTCGAGTTGCTCCAGTATAACTTGGATGACTACTACGTGAGACACCAGGGTGAGTCATGGACAGTAGACAAGGAAGAAGAGATGCAAGAACCTGGTCTAGTATACGTCTGGTACACTCAAAAAAGCAACCTTGTTGGGTTTATGTCATTTAAGCTCTGTACCCAAAATGACGTCAACGTCTTGTACTTGTACGAGATCCATATCCATCCCCAGTACCAAAAGCACAAGTATGGCACCAAGATGATTCAAAAGTTGCACTCACTACCACAGAACTTACGTGAGGTTGATGCTTCAAATCAATTGTATGCTTCTGTCAAGGGTGTACTGCTCACCGTTTTCTCAGACAACTCAAGAGCTCTTGATTGGTACCGTAAGCTTGGCTACACATATACGCTGGATTCTCCACGAGATAAGAAACTCAGAAACAAGATCATACAGCCGAGTTTCTACTTGTTAGAGAAGTCAGTTTAGGGTGTTTCAAAACCAATCATCCCAAAACCTCTACACTGGGGTTAACATTTAACATTTAATGCATTCTAAAGAATAAAGGTAAAACCATATTCCTGTTTTGTAGATGAAATCAACTTTATTTCTCCATCACGTTAACGTAACCACGACGGGCATTACGCTTACCCTTACGGGCAGTTGAGCTGCTACCCATAGAGAGTAAGTCGTCAAGCCCAGCGTTGGCCAAGTTAGACTTTGGAGGTGCAGGGGCACTAGGAGCTGGAGGTCCTGGGGGAGCTCCAGCAGGGCCTGGGGCGCCAGCGTCGGCCTTGGCGGGTGCTGGCGTTGCATCACTAGGTGCACTTGGAGCGGGTCCGGTGGACTCGCCACTAGAGGGCGGCAATGATGGCTTCTTGGAAGGTGCAGATGGAGCAGGCACCGCAGCTGGTGCAGAGTTGGCGGCTGGGGCTGCTGGTGGGCCGTTCTGCAGTGGAGCGGTTGGCGGAGCTCCAGAAGGAGCACCACCCTTCTTCTTCATACTTGGGGGAGGTGGAGGAGCAGCTTCCTGGATTTGGTCTTCAAGAGGTTTGCTCTTATCAATCCATCTGCCCAACTTTTCGTCGTAGTAAAAGTGGTTCTTCTCACCCAACTTGGCCTTGATTGGTTTGGGCTTGCCGTCATCCTTACCCAACCACTTGAACCAACCAGTCTGCGATGCGGCGGCGGCGGCATCACGCTTGGCAGCAGCATCATCTGCCTTTTGCCTGGCCTTGTCGGCTGCTAGACGTGCCTTTCTCTCTTCGTTTTCCTTCTTCTTGCGTGCTTCTTTTTCCTGTTGAGTTTCCTCGTCTTCATCGTCTTCTTCTTCTTCAACTAACGGAACATACTCACGAACAGTGTCATCTTCAACTTCGTATTGTTGGTACATGGCTGATTGTTGAGATTGGGACAAACGCAGCGAGAACAAACCATGTCCTGGCTGGCCTCCACCAACAACAGAGTTGGCACGCGTAGTCAATTCTGGAGATCCTGGAATAGGGAATTCCGCAAATGATCCGAGGTTATTGCTCACATGTCTTTGTTGGTAAGGGTTAAACATCGACTCCTTTGGAGAAGATGGTGGGAACAATTGCTTAGGCTTTGGAGAGCTAGCAGTAAATGAAGATTTTGGCTTCAAATGTGTGTCAAGCAGGTGGTCAAAGCTGTCATCAATGTTTGCGGTTTTTCTAATACGAGGGGATGGAGAGTAGTTGGATTCTGTTGGTGGCAGAAGTCCTTCCCCAAATGTAGTGCTTGGCTTTTCCTCGTCTTTAGATTCGCCCTCCAATGAGTCTGCCTTAACTTCATTGTTCTGAACCGAAGGCTTGGTTGGCTTTTCAGGAGTCTTTTGAGAAGCAAATGGCGTTGAACCAGCTGGTTTAGCATAGTTAACAGGAGCAGCGTACTTTTTGGCAGCTCCTCCTGCAACTGGACCATATCTGCTAGCCTTTGGCTTGGCAGTGGTGCTTCCACCAGGGGCATATGGGTTTCTGGCTGCAGACTTCTTCAGTGCCACTGGCGGTGGAGGTGCTGCTACCTCTTGTTGAATGTCAACAACATCTCTCTCTTCCTCTTCTTCTTCTAAATCACCTTCCAACTCATCCTTTCTATCTTCAGTCTTTGGCTTGATGTCACCGTAGGCTCCAAATTCGCTATGGGTTGATGGCGAGCTCTTGTGTGTACGAACAGGTTCTTGGACCAAGCTTTCGTTGGAGATAATGCTTGCGACTGAAGGTCTCTTGGCATATGGCCCGGAAACCAAGGAGCTGTTCAGCAAATGGGCAGAGTTGTTTCCATAAAACTTAGGAGTTCTCTTCTCGAGTGATGCACTTGGAGTAGTGTGGTGATGTGGACTTTGGAAGTTAGCGTGAGGATTATGAATTGGAGTCTGAGTTGGCTGAATTGGCAACTGAGGATGTGGTGCTGCAAGAGATTCAGGAGGTCCGTATGGATTCTGTGGGACACCATTTCCACTTGGGGTGTAGGCAGAAGTTGAAGAGTGTTGATGTGTCAAGGCCGGTTTAGCATACTTTGGAATCGAAGCTGATGATTGGACTGACTTAAGCAACGGGTTCTGATCGGCTGGTGCTCCCATTTGCGAGTAGTTCATCGCAGTGAAGTCTAACGTCAGTGCATTTCTCAGAACAGAAGGACTGAACTTACTGAATACTCCTGTTTCAACCAGCTTGGGCTTTGGTTCGTCTCCTCCAATGAATTTATCCAATTGACCCCAAACCTTGTCCAAGTTGACCTTACTGATTTTACCACTAAACCAGCTCAGTTCACTTGCGTTTGACTCTGAAAGTCTAACTAACAAGTTCTGAAGTTCTGCAACAAGTGCTGGTCTATGGCTGGCACCCTTGATGTTGATAGCATCGAGATACTTTTGAGCCTCTGCAAAGTGACCGAAATCCGCCAAAGCAGTAGCATGTCTCAACTTCAATGGGATCAATTGAGCATTTGGTGTGGCATTTGGAAGGAACAGCAAGGCATACTCATACACTTCAGTGTACAATTCGTTTTGAAGGAAAGAGAAAGAGAAGCCAGTAGATTGTGGAGGTCCCAAAGGAAGGGCACTCAAAGCAAAACAGATATCGGCTGCAATGCTGTCGCCACCATTCTGTAAAAACTTTCCAAACTCGACCAAGAATTCCAACACCTTGACCAGCTCACTGACAATCACACAGCTAACAATCTCCCTCCAGTGCATACGTGCGTATTCTGCTTCAGTTGAAACATTGTTCAAATCGTCTAAAACACTTTGGACATTACCAGCGAAAACCTTCAACAAGATTGGCATCATGTGCATCACCTTGTTATTCAGCTTTTGGAATGGGAAGCTGGAACGGGCATAGTCCAGCGCAATTTGGGCAAATTTGTCAGGTCCGGCAAAACTTGCAATCACCAAAGAGAGGGCCCAATCGCCACGATTAATACAATAGTCCAAAGCTTTTGGCAAGTTACCCACTTGCAACAAACTGAATACAGCGTTGATTCCTGCGCTGTCCAATTTATGGGCATTGTTCACTGGATGTCCACCACTTGGAATAAGATCGGAGCTGTCAGCAGAATAGTCCACCGTTGGGTTAATGGCTGCACAAACTGCCTTGACGTATTGCTCAGATTTGACATTGCTATCAAACTTGATCAATGCAAGTAAAACTTGAACCAACAAAATTTCATTGTGGTCCTTCAATTGTTTAACATGATCGTCCAACCACTTTTCAACGTCACTCTTACGAGTCTTGGTCTTCGACAAAGGTCCAGGGAAAGAAGAGTAGCTAGCAGAGTTGCAAAGCGTTGAAACTGGTCTAATGTTGACCAGTGGAGTGACCATGCTATAAGCATTCGAGGTGGGAACCACCGGTGGGATAAGAGTGACAACATTTTGACCCATACTCCAATTGAAGATTGGAAATTGACGTCTGTTGAGAGCTTCAGGGTTAACAACCTTTGGAGCCGGTTGTGATTGCATGGCTCTGCCGTAAATGTTGGGTTGCTTGGTGAGGGAAGCGCCTCTCACACGAGTGGCGTTGACAGCTGCACCTGCAATGGCACCCAAGGACCCGGCATGTGGTGGAGTTGGGAGCAATGGAGCATTTGCTTGAGGCTGTTGGGGTTGATTTGGAACAGGAGCGTATGGGTTCACATCCTTTCCTACAACACCTACCAATGAACTTGCTCTTGAGTGAGTTCTTTGGTGCAGCGAAGGTGCATACGGTCCAGCATTGGGGACGTATGGACTGCCAGCAGAACCCTGGCCATTCACACGAGGAACATTTGTATTGATGGAGTTTGAAGGTCTGCGTGCATTAACCGATGGGAATGGCTGAAGAGTGTTGTTGCTTGCAGCCTGTGACATGTTTGGAGTCAATGGATTACCTTGACTAGGTAATGGTGCAGGTTCATGGTTGATGCCACTCTGCCCAGGTGGTACAAAAATTCCAAGAGGAGAGTTACCAGGAAGTGGAGCATTTCCAGGTGGAGGAGCCATTCCAGTTGGAGGAGCCATTCCAGGTGGGGGAGCCATTCCAGGTGGGGGAGCTTGTCCGTACATTGGTTGCGGAAGACCTTGGACACCAGGAATAGGAGGACCATTGGGTACTTGACCATGTGCAAATTGAGGCTGTGGGAACCCTGGCTGAGATCCAATAGGAGGAGCTTGAGGATGTGGAATACCTTGAGGGCCAGGAGGAGGAACTTGACCGAATTGAGGTTGAGGAGGACCTTGCTGGGAAGCGGGCCCTTGTTGTGGGGCGTAGTTTCTTTGCTGAGGTTTATATGGATTCACTGGTGGTTTTGGAGGAGCCATTGGTTTACTAGGTTGGACAGGCAGTTGAACTTGCTGTTGGACAGGCTGAGGCTGTGGAGCAACTGAAGCTCTTGCAGCTTTTTGGATCTTTGGCATTGCAACCGGCAACTCACCAAAGAAGTCCTTCTTAGGAGCCGAAGAAGCAGACGGAGTTGTGGAGGAACTACTTGGCCCCGATGAAACAAAGTTGCTTTTTGGAGGAAGTGCTGGTGCACCTGGAAGTGGAGAACCTGGCAACAGGTTATTCTGAGGAACTACCGGAGCAGCATACTTTACAGCGCTAGTTGATCTGGAAGCTGGCTTGATCTTAGGCTGGACCATTGTTGAAGGAAAGTCATAAAAGTCGCTCTTTTGCTTCTGTTTCTGTAAGTTCTTGAGTTGGTCATTTGTGGACACATGAGTAGCTTGTGAGACCAACTGGGCCGGTTGAGGCCCGCTAGGCGCATACTTTGGTTGATAGCTCTTTGGTTGAGGAACCTGTTTTGGTTGCGAGTGGACTAGCTGAGGAGCAGCCTCAACAGGTGCTTCTTCCAAAAACTCGTCATCCAAAAGCAAATCGTCGAGACTGCTCAATTTCTCGTCGAGGTTACTTTTAGTTGCATCAGCTGGAGAGGAGGCATTGACAATTGAGTCTTGATTGTTTTCTTCCAAAAAGTCGTCATCATCAAACAAGGCATCCAAGTCCTTCTTTTCGTTGCTCAATTCAGGTTGCTTTGGTTGCGAGACACTGTCAAGCAACTCAGCATGTTTGTCATACACACTTGGAGTGTCTGATTCCCAAAATGGGGTCTCACTCAGTGGAACATTATCCCATGGGAAGTCCGAGTTAGCTGCAGCATCTTGAGTAGACAATGGGGCATTGTTCTCGATTGGATCTGAAGCAGGGTTGCCCTGGTCCGCAGCCTGTGCATTGTGAGGATGATCTTGATCTAACAGTTGTTGCTCGTGATTCGGAGTTTCCACGGGAAATTCCTGAGCCTCAACTTGATCTTGAGTGGCATGATTTTCGGAGTAACCGTGGAAATCATGGTGAGTAGATTGAACACGAGGTTGTTCATCGGTCAAGGCAGAATATATTGGAGCCTTGGCGTGATCCAACTCTATCTTGTTCTCAGGAACAGGGTCCGAGAGGACAGTGTCATGGTCTATTTGATCTAAGGTTGCAAATTGCTCAATTTGTTCATAATTCAACGGAGACTCTGCCATATGAGAGGACGACGAAGTCAGGCGGGCAGGCTGCTTGAAGCCAGAATGAACAGGGACCTGCTCTATGCGGTGATAATTGACCGGGCTTTGCAGCACTGGAACGTCTGGGGTTCCTGCGTGAGTGTCAATGGAGCCAAGAGCCGTAGGCTTTGGTTGATCCGGAACGTTTTGAGTATCAACAGAGATCTCAGAATGACGAGGTTCATGAACATGGGTGTTTGCTATCTGTGGGTCGGAAGCTGACACTTCAGGGGTCTCAGCAGCAGGCGTATTTTCCCAAAAGTTTTCGACAGGGTTCAGTTCCCATGGAAGAGCTTCATTGTCGGTCGAGTCTGGGAACAAAGAGCTGGACGCTGATTCGTCGTGCGGGGCCTGGTGTTGTGCTTCGGACTGGACGGCTGGTGGCGAGGCCGTGGATGCCGATTCTTCTTGCTCTATATGTTGATCAGCAAGCTGAGCTGCTTCAGCGGGCTCGTTGCTGTTGCTGTGAGGTTGTAACTGCTCTTTTGAAGGTTCATAGTCAACCTGCAGTAAATTCTCCTCTGGAATCAATTCCTTCAATTCTGAGGTGGTTTTGTCGCCAACTAAGGTTAATCCATCTTCAGGAAGTCCATGAGACTCCACTTCAAGCGGGATCGACTCGCTAGGTGGCTCGGGAGCACTCATGATGGGGAAGAATACGTGTTTTTAATATGAAAATTGTTGACCGCAGTATACAGTATTACGTAAACGTGATTTCTTTGTAATCGATTATGTACGCGTTTGCTTGCCAAAAGTTGCAACTGTATGGAAACCACATCACACCAAACACAGGGGAACGCACCACTGAAGCCCTTTCAACAATAGCCAAATAGCCTCCGCAGACACTCTTTATACACGCACATTCCGATTCAAAACCTACTTCCCCATACTAAAGTAGGCTTTTGTGGTGGACAGTGTCATTCCAGACACCCGTTTTGCGATTCAATTACAATCTTTCCATCTTTATGGCATTTTGCAAGAACTTTATTCAAACGTTATCATTCCTTATCATCTTTGGTAGCTTTTAATTGCAGCAAAGAGGACGTTGTTTCCGGTCATTGACTTGGCTGTATGGGACCAGACACGGAAATGCGGCGGGGCTCTTTTTTTTTTTTTTGCACGCAGCACGACCGTTTGATGTGGGCGCCTCCCCCGTCAATTTTCTCGTTGACTTCTATTAATATATTAATTTCTAAAATTAACGCAACCAGACCGTTTTATTGAGTCAAAGCATCTCTGGTTATTGCACTCACAAAAAGCGGAAGCGGGAAAATCTCAGCCTAGGAAGAACATAAGGATAAGATGGGAAGAAGAAAGATCGAGATTCAGCCGTTGACTGATGACCGGAATCGTACAGTCACTTTTGTTAAGCGTAAGGCTGGTCTTTTTAAGAAGGCACACGAGTTAGCCGTGCTTTGTCAGGTTGATTTGGCCGTGATCATCATTGGCAACAACAATAAGGTGTATGAGTTCTCTCTGGTGAATACCAAGGAGCTCATCAAGTACTACGAGCAGACATTGAGTGGCAAGAACGCCAAACCACAGGAATCCAAGTCCCCAGAAAACTATGGCAACTACAAGAAAAAACAACGTTTGAGCGATAAGTTGCAGCGGAAAGATGGGTCCAATGCTGTCGGCGAGAGTATAGCAGGAAATGATGAGGATGAAGACGATGAAGACTCAGATTTTGGAAGCGAAGACACAAGCGAGCCTCAGCGAAAACGTCTCAAAACCGAAGATATGATGATGCCCACTTTCAACCAGCCCAACTATAAGAAGACCGAGGGTGGCCCACTGCATAAGCGTGAAGATTCCGGAGGCATACAGAGACCGGTGTTGAGGGTTCAGATCCCTATCGACTCGAAAGAGAAGTCCTCCGGAAATGGGGGTTCCGTAGGCAACCCTTCCAACACCAACAAGGACAGTGCGCAGACACTCACAGCAACCTCCCCCAGACCACACATCGGAAACCACTCCAACAGCACCAATGACGCTCGTCCTGACGTGATTGGCGGCAAGAAGTTCATTCCTGGTCAGCACAACCTCCCATCCATTAACACCAAACCCTCGAGTTTCATGGCCTTCAATCCCGATCGCAAACCAACCCTCCCGATCCCGATCCACCTGAAATCTCAAACAAGCTCTCCTGCACTGGCCACAGCTCCTTCATTGCCAGTGCAAGGACAGAACTCCATGTTTTTGATGCAGTCGCCGCAAGTCAACTCGTATCCCAGTGCATTGCTCCCCACTCCGGTGCTAAACCAGGTTTTCAATCAGTCGCTAGCGCAGTACAATAACAGCGGTGGCCAGAACTCTGGAGGACCTCACACAAACGGGGCTGTCTCGAATGGCACAACGGGAGAACCGCCACGAAGACCGCCAATGTTTTCAGGGGTCCAGTATACGGGTGACCAAACACCAATCTCGGGTCTTCCGAGTCGATACGTTAACGACATCTTTCCGTCACCGTCTACGTTCTACGCAAGCCAAGATTGGAGTGACCAACGAAGCACAACCCAGGCCGGAGGAAATTCCCAACAGGCATCGGCTGCTCCTCATCCTCCCCCACAACAACAACAGCAACAGCAACAGCAGCAGCAACAACAAGGTGAGCAGCAGCAGGTTGCGCCCAACACAGGACCAAATAGTGGCACAGGCATGACCCCCATCAACGGCATATCCCTGTACTTTATGGGTATGCTACCGAGTGGCATCACACCGACAACCGGTGCCTCGACGGCGGGTTTAGGAAACATTGCAATATCAAACAATACGAACAACAACAGCAAGTCGAACCTGAATAGAGAGTTGCCGTCGCCGGTCAACTACATGGCCGGGGGCTTTGGCAAGAAATGATATGTACTATAGCGAGTAAATAAATGTTCATAAATGATTGACGTAGGAAGGGGTACAGATGTGTGGGTACAAGCCATTGAAACAGCTGGTGCTTACAAGCGAGAAGAGGATACTACGTCCACTTCGACAAAGACGATTTCATAGAAGTTGTCAAGGCTCAATTGGGAGATACTCAATGTGGAGTAGTACCAATCGGTACGCTGTACGGTATCGCCAGAGGTGCAAAAAAGCCTGACGCTTAAACAAGTACAATAAATAAAATTGGTTGCCAATTGCTCACCTTTAAAGCAGTTTTGGCTTGCCACGTTTACAACTACAGCCAACAATAGCTCATCTCCCAAGTTATAGAGCGCTTTTATTGATTGTTGCAAAAATCAATTTTGAGCCCTTCCACACGTCATCTAAAAGCCTTGGACGCACAAATCCGGATGGAAAAGTGGTGAGTGAGAAGAGTACACGCGCAACATAAGCGAGGGCGCGAGCCCTAGGAATGCTCACAACACGTGACGCATTTTAAAAGTTTGTGTGTCTTTGGTAGCGCGCGCTTGTTGATTTCGGATCTTACACAGTGAAAATCGCATTCAAGGGCTGTTGCTATATGCACACCTAACAAATTTTCACTCGTTTGGAAAATTTTCCAAGGAAGAAAAATTTTAACAGTTTCTCTCGAGTTAAAATTTCTACTTCTCACTCTTTACAAAGGCATCAGGTAGACTAAGTCAAGATGAAGGTATGTTTTGAAGATCATTATAAGGATGATGACAAGAAGTATAATACTAACAGAGACAGTTGAACATTTCTTATCCAGCCAACGGTACCCAAAAGTGTATCGAAATTGATGACGAACACAAGTTGAGACCATTCTACGAAAAGAGAATGGGTCAAGAAGTTGCCGGTGATCTCGTTTCTGATGAATTCAAGGGTTACATCTTCAGAATTACCGGTGGTAACGACAAGCAAGGTTTCCCTATGAAGCAAGGTGTCATGCACCCAACCAGAGTTAGATTGTTGTTGGCTAAGGGTCACTCTTGTTACAGACCAAGAAGAAACGGTGAACGTAAGAGAAAGTCTGTCAGAGGTTGTATTGTCGCCCAAGACTTGGCTGTCTTGGCCTTGTCTGTTGTCAAGCAAGGTGACGCTGAAATCGAAGGTTTGACCGACGCCACCGTTCCAAAGAGATTGGGTCCAAAGAGAGCTAACAACATCAGAAAGTTCTTCGGTTTGACCAAGGAAGATGACGTTAGAGACTTCGTTGTCAGAAGAGAAATTGTCAAGGGTGACAAGACCTACACTAAGGCTCCAAAGATCCAAAGATTGGTCACTCCACAAACCTTGCAAAGAAAGAGAGCTTTGAAGACTCAAAAGATCAAGAACGCTCAAAAGTCCAGAGATGCTGCTGCTGAATACGCTCAATTGTTGGCCAAGAGATTGAACGAAAGAAAGACTGAAAAGGCTAAGAAGAGAGCTGAATCCTTGAAGGCTTAAGTAATTCCATACTTTTAGCTGCTTCATCCTGTTTTTGTATATTTAATATAATATAAATATATCGGTATAATAATCTGCCGTAGTGCTTGACTGTGAGGTGGGGTTGGAACTGGCAGGACCCCCATAGCCTGTGGATTCTTCTGATTCAAGTTTGCCCATCTTTGAAAAAATTTGCGGAGTGCATATAGAGTGTAATTATCGGTAGACACACTTCCCAGTATGGATACTAGCCGTGCCCTCTTGAAGGAGTATGTAGAAGCACTGTTTGCTACCGTGCCCTCTTGAAGGAGTATGTAGAATCGCTGTTTGCTACATGTATGTTATATGGGAGTTCTAAACTGATTTAATTATACATTGATAGATTCAAAACCATAATGTGTTGGGTGGTGGTCCTACAACACCTTTTGTAAGCACCTTCTATAAATCGTCTCCAGTCTTCGTCTACCTACGCCTTCAATCTCTTGACATCCTCACTGCCATTGGCATCTTCCTCCTCAAGACTTCTCTTATTAACCAACCTCTTTATGTTTTCGACAACCTGATCGGTGGTCAAACTAGACGCATTGGAGAAGTTCTTCTTCATGAAGTTCTCTTGCTCCTGCTTGTACCTGGGGTCTCTGACCAAAATCTTCAAGTGTATGTCGAATTTCAGTTGAGGGATCTCCTTGCCTGTAATTGGACATGTGATTGTTGGCTCTGTGGACTTCTTCTTTATACGAGACTCGCCTGCAGCTCTAATCTTGATTCCCTTCGGAACATGCCCAAAAGTAGGAGCTTCTTGTGGGGTTTCCTTCTGTGGTTTCTCTTCTACCTTTGCCGTTTCCAATTCAACCTCTTGCCGCCTCAGATCCAACGACCTAGTCAATAGGTCTTGTCTCTTCAAAGGTACGGCCATCTCCTTGACAGCGTCCACGGCGTCGAACTCCACGGTGCTGACAATGGTGAAGTCCTGCCAGTCGATCAGCACGTAGTGCTTCTTCTTTTCCTGCTTGTCTTCAATCTCCTTTTTCTTTTCGAGTTTGTTCTGGGCCTCGTATCGGGCTCGTTTGGAGCTTGTGTCTATAAGTGATGCAGGAAGTGGTTCAACTTGGTTCTCGATGATTCTCTGGTATTGGGCAACATATTGCTTGAAGAGCTCGTGCAACGAGTGTGTGCTTTTGGTAAACTCGAATTGTGCCTTCCACCCGGCGTTTGCCTCATGTTGCACCAACTTGTGTGTGTACTCAGGGCCGTTCTTGGCTACAAACAAGGCAGTCAACTTGATGATATCCAAGTCTCTGGCCGAGATGGGCGGCAAGTGAGTTCTGAAATGCAATTCGCGTGGCTTTTCAACCTGTTCCTTAACCTCTTCCACATGCTCCTTGACCGTTGGCTGTGCTGTTGATTCGTTGTACTTAGTAATGTAGTAATCATAGTACTGATGGCCCTCCGTCAAGAAGTCAAACTTGCCGTCCTTGTTGTTCTTTTGAAGTCTCTGACGAAATGACTCTCCATTCTTCACTATGTACCCCACGGTTTTGTCTATAGTCGATCGTATATCTGGTGGAGGAGTACTCATTGTTTGATTGTATACTATTCTTTTTAATTTTTGATGTGCCCACAAGTCTTGGGGGAGTGCGAGATGGGGTTCAAGAAGGCACATTGTAGCAGAGCCGAGAGGTCCCGCAGCATGCTAAACAGAAGTTGCCCCTGAAAATGGATCACGACAAGTCGTCTACACTCATACACGGTGGCGGTGGCTTGTGGGGTTGAATTCCTGATCAACGGGCACTTTTGCATCCGATCTTACGACCCTCGGCGACTTGTCGGAAATATCACTGGATTTGTAACTTAGGTAGCTTTCCGGGTCCTGGATCTGAGACCTTCTAATGCCCCCAACCCCCCCAGGAACACTCTAAATTCAATTTGAAACATCTCGTAGCAGCTTTTCAGTAGGAAACCCCACACATAAGACTGTATAGGCCAAACTTTCGTGCCCTGACATTGCCGTTTCTTCTTTGCTTCTTCGTGCTTCTTCTATCATATTCGCACGAAATCATTTTCTTCTTGCTATACATTATGTCACTGGTAGTAAAGTCTTCAATCTCGGATGACACCGACGAGTCTGAGTTGGACTCACTAGCAGAAGACTTGGATCAGATTGGCAAGCTCAACCTTAACCTCAATCTCAATCTCAACTTCAGCTCGTACCTCAACAAGGATTCATTCAACTTTACTAATCTACCAACGTTTGAGTTGTCTAGGATCCAGGAGTTCCCCAAAGACTTTTCCAATTACATATCCAGCTATGTGGTGAGGGACAAGGAGGAGGTTGATGATGAGAATCATATCATCAACTCGATTAAGACTGCTGTTCTTAGTCGAGTGCAGATGAAGAACATCTTGGATGATTTGAAGGGAGGGCTAAGCATATCCACGGCGATCGACCGGTTGGGGCCGTTGAGAGACATCATCAACGAGACCATCTCGCTACCCGTTGAGGATATGAGCGAGGATGACGAATCGGAAATGGAAATAGAGACAGAGGAACCGACCGAGCCTGTGGGGGTCAGCGAGATTGTGGAACAGGAAACTCCGTTGGTTCAGATTGTCAAGCCAAAGTCCAACAGAAGATGGAGAAAGATCCTCAATTTGAACTCCAACGACGACAGCGGCACCTTCACGAGTGATTTAGATAACGTGGATGGCTTATCTACTGAGGAAGTCAAAGCCTTGACCGATCTAGACTTGGTGGATTTCGCCAACCAGGGTATTTTAAGAAGCAAGATCCAGCAGATCAACAGCTTGGACAACTTGGGCCAGAAACTGAAAAACAAGTTGGTGACACGTTTAATGATGGGAAATTACGTCAAATATACAGAGAGTTTGCATTCAAAAGACCACAAGGGTCCCCACAGTGATCATCTTCACGTCCACCAGCACGAGCTCACTGCCCATCATATCCACGAAGAACACACACACAGCGACGACGGAGATTACATTACCGACCAGCAGGACAATGGGGTGTACACACAGCTTACTGAACATGCTACAGACCAAGATCTAGGTCAAATGGTGTCTGAGGACGAAACCGACGAAGAGGTTATCCTCACAGAATTCGACAAACACCCGACTTACCACGACCAAGAACAAGGTATACTTGGATGTCAGCACTACCAAAGAAACTGTAAGGTGGAGTGTCCAACGTGCTTAAAGTGGTTCACTTGTAGGTTTTGTCACGATGCTGCAGAACCTACGCACAAGCTTGTTAGAAACGAGGTCAAGCACATTCTTTGTATGAAGTGCTTTACACCTCAGGTGCCAGAAGAGTCTTACTGCATCAACTGTGAGGAGGAGCTTGCCAACTACTTTTGCTTGAAATGTGTCTTGTATGACAACGATACGTCCAAGGATATCTACCACTGTGACAAATGTGGAATTTGCCGGTTAGGGCTTGGGTTGGACAAGGACTTCTTTCATTGTGACCAATGTGGTATTTGCTTGCTGATTGACTTGAGAGAGAGACACAAGTGCTTGAGTAACACAACACACTCCAACTGTCCTATATGTTCCGAGTATATGTTCACGCTGGTGCATAGAATTGTGTTTATGAAGTGTGGGCATTCCATCCACCAGCACTGTTATGACGAGTTGGTCAAGCACTCGTACAAGTGTCCGATCTGCAAGAAGACGGTTGTCAACGCCGAAACACAGTTCAGGATCTTGGACCAGGAAATCGCCCAATCCCAATTGCCTCCACCGTACAACATGTGGAGGTGTATTGTCAGCTGCAACGACTGCAAGGGTAAGTCCAACGTTCCGTACCACGTCTTGGGATTGAAGTGTAAGTACTGCAAGTCCTACAACACGAACCAGATTCGGTTGATAAAGCCGGAAGAGGAGGAAGAGGAAGAGGAGGAGGTTGTTGAGATCAGAGAGCGGACGGCGGGAGACTTGAGGTTGGTGCAAACCAATCTCCTGAGCAACTTTAGAATTGACGAGCAACAGGATGCTGAGGATGCAGATGTGGAGATTGAGGAGGAGGACGACTTTGAAGAAGACGAGGATGATTTGGTAAATTTACGAGACTTGACTAGCAAGTTGATGAACGGTGGAGGCGAAGCCAACGGCTCATACATTGCATCCATCTTTCAAAATTTTATTAATAACGCAACGAGGTAGGGTACGGGATAGAATACATGATCAGCAAGAGTGTGTAGTATGGGTAAGGTAGTAGGGTAAGTTATTGCAAGTGTGATTGCGAGGGTGGTTGCGCAAGGTGTTTGCAATGATTTCAAGAGTGGTTGCGCAAGGTGATTTCAAGAGTGTTGCACAAGGTGATCAAGTGATTTCAAGAGTGATTTAGGTCAGACGGTAATATGGGGCTAAATTGAGTGCAGAAGAGAGGCGGTTGAGTGTAGAGGGCTGATATTTTGCAGACAGACATGTTGAAGATGTTTGGTTAATAAACATAGTCGAGCCCAAAGAGGCAAGTTGAGACTAGGGCATGTCCGAAGACCACGTCTACACACTACTTTTGTCTACTTTCGCCATTCCCAAAGCAATTGGTCAACACCGTCATGACTGCCATCTGAGTTCAACTGCAATTTCTGGAACCTCTATTGTTGGATTTGTTGATCTGATCCGATGCGATTTGTGGGGTAACTCTATTGTTAGGTATTGGGAAACAGGCTGACCGCCTAGACACAAGAATAGGGCTGGCTCTCCAAAACAATAGCTTACGGGCTTGACACAGAATGCCTTCCTTGCTTGACACAGAATGGCTTACTTGGTTGACAGCGAGCCCCGACATTTTGCTGTTTCATATTCTCACTCTGCCGAATCTCTAACAACGGCTGGTTGCAGAATAGACCGCAGGACAGTCTGTAACAGAATTCTCAAAACACCCATAATGGACCACCTGGTAGGAGCCTCGCCGGTGTCTATAGAACCGGCAAGTCAGGCGACCGTTTCCAACCGAGGCTGGTGCCGGATTCTCCGACGCTTTTGTCCCACTGTTGCATCACCAACAATCTGTCGTTCCCGGTGGTTGGGTGCAAAAAAAAAAGTTGTGGCAAGCAAGACGTAGCGCAGGGCCAACACATGTAGCAGCGTGAAACACGGGGGTTTGGTCCCAAACCATGCCCCAAAACATGCCCCCAGCCCTCTGGCACTTGTTTAGAACCCCAAACGTGCGGTGGTTTCACTTGCGGCCACCGTGCATGGCACCGCTTGCTGCTGCAAGCGGGAGGGGAGGGCCGTGGGGGAGGCAAGGCACTGCTGGCAGCCCAACGGCATCCCCCAGGTTTGACCGTTCGGCAGGTCACCAGCGTGGTGGGCCCCACGATGGGCATCTCTTTGTGGCCGGGCCCGTCTGGAGGGTCATACAGAATGACCATCCAACAAATCATGCTATCACCTCATTGGGCTAATTAGCTCCGCAACCTCCTCGTATATGAATAAGCTCTCGTACAGAGGCATCGCTACGTTAAGGGACAGCCTGACTCACTTAGCAGTCATTCATCGGGGCCTGTGCCGTTGCTGGACCCACGCCCTGGCACGGGTTCCCCTCCGCTCGGGGTCGTGCCCGCATCTGCTCAGTCTGCTGACCGCCTGGCTCGCTCGCACAAACCAGCCCGTTCGAGCCTGTCGTATCGTTGATGTCTCTGGTCCGCCCATTCGTTCGCTCTGCACACACCAAGCAACCTCGTACCCACGCAGCAACATGCTCTGTGTTCCGCCGCCTAGGCCTCGACACTGCACACACACATACACCACACACACAACTGCACAGCAATGGCCCAGACCCGGACATACCCACCCCAGCACACCAGCAGATCGTCCCCGATCTCCAGACTCGGGCCCAGTCATGACCTCTTTGCTATATTTTCATGTGCTTTGTGTTGGGCCGTTGAAAATTGTTGACTTGCCCAAACCGGAAGCCTCTTAACTCCCATCATCACCAAACAGGAATCTTTGGGAGGGCCATCTTTTTTTTGAGTGAGACTTTTTTTTTTGTTTGTTGTGATATCCAAAGCACACGTTTTTGTACAACGACATTTCCCTTGCTATGGCAAATTAAATATAGAAAGAAAGAAAGTTGATGAAATACATACATCATGAATTCGATCAAGATACTTGTCAAGTCATTGGACGGAGTATTGCCGGCCAAGCAGGAGGACGGGTACCAGGAAGAGGAGAATGAGAAGTTGATAATAAATCTAGCGGAAGATAAGAAGGCAGAGCATAAAGGGGAGCCCGACGGGGCAGCCCCAGCCATTGACACATACTGGAGGCGGGTACTCAGGGGCTTCGTGGACGCGGTGGTGTTCATCCCCAACTACATGATCATCAAGCCCATCTTGTTCATCTGGTTGTTGATCACGTATCCCTTTTCGTACTCGTTCGAGGCACTAGGCATAATCAAGCCCTCCAACCAGAAGGTCGAGTATTCGCCCGTGTATGGGCCCGAGTCCGCCACCTACGAGGCCCTGGACGACGAGGACATGACCCCGGACAGGCTCAAGAAGACAGAGCTCCTCAAGCGTGAGAACATCATCTCCAACACAATCAAGTCGCCCACGTCCTCGTCCAAGTACTTGATCCCCCCGCCACAGAGACTATACCCTTTGCTGAGGAACCCCCACAAAAAGAAGAGAAAGACCTTGGTGCTCGACTTGGACGAGACATTGATCCACTCCTTGTCCCGAACCTCGCCCAGGATATCCTCCTCCTCGTCCCAGCTGAAGATGATTGAGATCAAAATCAACAACGTCTCCACCTTGTACTACGTCTACAAGAGACCCTTCTGCGACTACTTCCTCAAGGAGATCTCCAACTGGTTCGACCTCCAGATATTCACAGCCAGTGTCCGCGAGTACGCCGACCCAATCATTGACTGGTTGGAGAGCGAGATCACCCCAACCTTAAAAGATAGAAACGAAAAGCCGCCTGCCCCGCTCTTTTCAAAAAGGTATTATAGATCCGACTGCACCTATCGTCGTGGCGTGGGCTACATCAAGGACTTGTCCAAGTACTTCCCCAGAGAAGACTTGAAGAACGTGGTCATTTTGGACAACTCCCCCATCAGTTACGCCTTGCACGAGGCAAATGGCGTCATGATCGAGGGCTGGATCAACGATACGAGTGACAGAGACCTCTTGAACTTGTTGCCTTTGTTGTATGGCCTTTCCTTGTCAATCGACGTGAGATTATTGTTGGGCTTGAAGAATGGCGAACGTGAGTTTGAATAATTTTGCCACCACCACTTGTTTCTCCAGTTCAGGTGATATCACCAGCAATAACTACTGCGCACGTTGCGAGACCCTTTTCATTCAGTGTCAAGTTACATGGAATAGTCCATTAGCTTGCCACGGCTCATTTTGGAAAAGGGACTCCAACGCCACAAGAAACCCAAAGGCAAAACAAACATGCACTCTAAGGGTCCTGTGACAATGCATCCTGCTTGTCCAAACTTGTGCTCAAAACGGAGCCCTGCCATTTCCACTGACCCTGCACAGTTCCCTCCACCCCATACAGCCTTTGTTAGATACAATAGCTGATAAGATAGAAAAATGAAAAAGCTATCAAAGTCCAGATTTTTTAGAAACTTGGGTCTCTGGCACCCAGATTGCCCCTACGCCGAGCATAGGGGACTTGTCACTACTAGCTTTGTCAACACTGGAGCTGATACCTCCCCTGACACCTTGTCCACTTTACATGACTGGTTTTGTTCATTGATAGCACCACGTCATAACTGCAATTCTCCTGTAACCCTACAAAGATAAACCATAAAATTCACAGCAGTACAAAGACTATCGATAGCTCAGCTATCACCAAAAATGCATAGATAATGAAACACATGATGAATATTAATGTAGATAAGAGAATCCCAGAAGCCCCCGCTACCCACGGCTCTCAAACTCTATTGTAGTGCCCGGAAATACAATGCTGAGTTGCAACAAGTAACCCGGAAAAGCAGCTAACTTTTCATAAACAAAACAAAAGGTGTGGTTCGACAGAACCCTAAGGTTTGCCTAGCACTCTGATCCTCTTTAATACGCTCCGTTTACCCCCTCAAGCAACCATAATTATAGTTCTCCACCAAATGAAACCCTGGATCAAGATACGCGGCGGTGATAAAAAAAAGTATATTTACTACCAAGAATGGACTTCAACACAGTAGCCGCTCAGCTTCGAGATGAACAGTTTCGTATCGACTTCCTTCAGCAACTCCCACAGTTCATAGAGCAGGCCACTGCTGTTTTTCAATCAGAACAGACAGAACAGTACCATGACATCATGCGGTGTGCTGTGAATGCCTGTGCAGACGTGGTACCGAACTGTGATTTCTTCACCAGCACTCAAGCTACCCCTTTCTGGAAAGCATTACCACACAATGACACCATATCAGACACCATTGGCATCTTGTTGACTCAGTTTATCCGTGTGGGTGGCGACACTTCGAAGTACTTGGCGTACTTGTATGAAAATTTCCATACCTCATTAGTAAGGTTCATCAGCAGTGACAACGACGACTTGTTAGAATTCACCGCTGAGTACGTCAAATCGAACGTGGAGACCATTGTGGCCAACAACGACCAATCGCAGGCTGTGGATTTGTTGTTGGCATTGGTGGGAGTCTTGGACGAGATGCCTGAGGATGAGGACATTGCCTTGGGTGTAGCCCAGTCTGCACTCCGCCTTCTCTCCTTTGAAGCTATGACTGTTCCGCTCCCAGATTTGAATAGACACATTATGAAGATCCTAGATGGTGCCAGTGTGACAAACGTGGGTGTACTGAGGTCGTTGTTTGCCATCTGTGGGGCCATCTCCTCCATGCAAGGCTACTCTGACTTGCAAGACGTCAAGGCGAGTGTGGAGTTCATCAACCACTCCAATCCGTACTTGGTGGCAGCAGCAGGTGTAAACATTGGAAACTACATTACCAACGCAGAAACATTGAGCGCGGTGGCCAGGTTGGTCGACCCGTCGTCCTTTGTCAACCAATTCTTTGAGATCAACATCAACGACGTTGTGCAAATCCAATCCATTCACCTCTTGACCAACTTGATCAACGACTACAGGTTTATCCAGCCTATCATTGATAATAATGCTGCTCTCAGCACCAAGTTTGCGGGTCTCATCTTAGACAATGCCGAGTACTACCCGGAAATACTCCAAGTGTTTGTTCGCTTTCTCGTTAAGTTGATTCCTAAGAAACCTATAGTGGGACTTTCTGCGTTGTGGAACACCACTCTTTTTCATACTCAGAGAGACAAGTTGAACGAGGTTGCATACAAGTTATTGCAATCGTACATCAGCCATGAAGAGGAGAACGTTGACGAGAAGATTTTGGTTCAGTTGGTCAAGTTTGCAACCGAACCCACAAACACCATCCAGTTTCCCGTTTTGATGGAAAAACTCAAGACTTTGGGCATGTTGTTCTACCATCTTTCCAAGGAGAGCAAATTACGAGAGATTGTCGTACGCCACGAAGAGTTGTTTGAGCCCTACGTGGAATTTCTCAGTAGTCTTGCAGAGCTGCTCAGCACTCAACAAAATGAAGCACTCCATAACAACACAAAGTTTGTGTGTGGAACCACCTTGAACACCTTGGACGGACTTCAAATGCACGGTGAACTGGTGGATAAGTTGAAAAACGTCTGCAAGAGAGTGTTGAAGTAGCCAGGTGGACTACAAATGGGTTTTTAATGACTTTCAGCGTGCCGCGACTTTGAGCTATGCTGCTTCTCAATAATATCTACTTTAAATGTGTTGTGAACTTCTGCTTGTTGCAGATCTGCTACACATGCCTATTTTGGCCTAGTCTTATAGTCCAAGCACTTGCATCCATATGCATCGTCTGGGCACTCTTATTGCCCTAATTCCTTGTCATTCTGAATTCCCGTCATACTCAATGTCCCTGTCGCAGCTTACTACACCGTTGACTTTCCTGCTGGCTCCTTTGATGTGGTTCTCTCCAAGTCTTCGGTGGCCTTGGCTCATGACCGATCTCGAGAAGGATCTGCAAAGCATGCTATCGCTAGTAACAACACGAACTATTAGACTCGACGACACGCTGTGGTAGGAGGACCCGAGACACACCTCCCGAGGAAACTCACTATATCTTGCATTCCACCCACCTAATAGCTTTTGGTCTGACACTTCTCCATTTCCTATAGTTGCCAATCCGCTCGACTCCATACTCCACACAATGCATCAAGATGCTGCAAAAGTCCGCTTTTTGCAACTTTAGCTGCAACTTCACATAAAAACCTGACACTCAGTGGTCTTGCACACCTTTACCGATGGCGAACCACAGTGAAAACAATGTCTGTGGGGAAAGAACACCACCAATCTTTTAGCAAAACTGCCCTTCTTCGAAGATGGTCTCCTGCATATAGCGGCCGTTGATCTCCACTTTTTTTTTCAACAACCGCAGAGGTTAAATTGGAAAATCGTGCACTTGAATTTTTGACTCATCCACAATTAAAGTTTTCCTTTAACAGGCATCACTAACAGACACCATGTCCACCGACAAGTTCTCCCACTTAGAAACCGAAGCTCCAGATCCAATTCTCCACGTTGTTTCTCTTTACAAGGCTGACCAGTCTCCACAAAAGATCAACGTTTCCATTGGTGTGTACTCCGATGAAAACGGTAACTCGTACGTGTTCCCTAGTGTCAAGAAGGCCAAGAAGATCTTGGAGGAACAAAACGCCGGCCACGACTACACCACCATGCAAGGGTTGCCAGGCTTCACTGCCGGTGCCAAGAAGGTTCTTTTCGGCGAAGAGGCTGCAGCCAAGGGCAACATTGTCACTCTCCAAACCATCTCCGGTACCGGTGCCTTGCACATGGCCTCTGTCTTCTTGAACGGAAGCGGTTTCGACAACTACTACATTGGTACTCCAGTGTGGGGCAACTACTTCCCAATTGTCGAGCACGTTGGCGGTAAGACCCACAGCTACGTCTACTACGACCCAAGTGTTGGTGACGTTGATTTCAAGTCTGTCCTCGAGGCATTGAACACTGCACCAGCCAAGTCTGTCTTTTTCTTGCAAGTTGGATGCCACAACCCTACCGGAGCAGATCTCACCCAGGACCAGTGGAAGCAGGTTGGTGAAGTGATGAAGGCCCGTGACTTGATCCCAGTGTTGGACTGCGCCTACTTGGGCTTTGCCTCTGGTGATCTTGCCACCGACTCGTGGCCAGTCAGATACTTCACCGGCTTGGGCATTGACTTTTTGGTGTGCCAGTCGTTTGCAAAGAACATGGGTTTGTACGGTGAGCGTCTCGGAGCCTTGCACGTTTTCTTGTCTGAAAAGTCCAACTACGACGCCGTCATGTCCACCTTGGTTGCCCACTTCAGACTGGAGTGCTCCTTTGCCCCAGCCTTTGGTGCCAGAGTTGCCGACATCATCATCAGCGACCCACAATTGTGCAAGGAATGGAACGACGACGTTGCCCGTGTCACCAACAGATTGAAGGACATGAGACACAAGTTGCATGAAAAGTTGATTGCCTTGGGCACTCCAGGTAACTGGGAAACCACCATCAAGCAGAACGGTTTGTTCTGGTACTCTGGCTTGACCCCAGAGCAAAACCAAAAGTTGATTGAAGAGCACCACGTCTACTCCACCGGCTTTGGTAGAGTCAACATTGCTGGTTTGAACGACAAGAACATTGACTACTTTGTCAAGGCCGTCGACCAGGTTGTGAGATCCACCAACTAGATGGGTGGGTGCCGCAACGTGTATGCTGAGCAACCCCCGTAGTCTCCTCCACTACCTGCGGTTGATTGGATTGGACGATTTCTTTCTGGCTCTCGGCTGCGAAAATAGAGTATGCATAGTCTGTAACCGCAAAAGATACAATTAGACACGAGCGTAGGTTTTCAGTGTAGGTATTCCCGGTCCCCCTGTTCCCCTAAGTTGTCACTCGGGACTTGCAACCCCCATAGTCTCCTCCACTACCTGCGGTTGATTGGATTGGACGATTTCTTTCTTGCTCTCGGCTGCGAAAATAGAGTACGCATAGTCTGTAACCGCAAAAGATACAATTAGACACGAGTGTAGGTTGTCAGTGTAGGTATTCCCGGTCCCCCTGTTCCCCTGTGTTGTCACTCGGGACTTGCAACCCGTTTGGAACGCACCAAGTGCCATTGTTACAGGTTTCGGAGGTGATGCCCGCAGTACGTCAATTGTCCCAAAGCGTGCATATCATCTGCAGCACACATGTCTGGACCCAATAGAAGACCAAGTTCGAAACAGACCACCTCCGCTGTACTTTGTGCAGGCGCCTCTCTTCTGCCCCGAAGTGGTGCTTTTCTACGTTTCGCCCATCGCCCTATTCCACAACCTACGGTTGCTGGCGTCAACACGCACCAACTTGCAACTTCTCGGCTCTACTTGCAGTCTAGCCACAACTAGGTACACCAGGCACGCAACTGTTACCAGGGGACGGGTGGGCCTGTCGCCCGCTATATTTGGCAACAGCCACTGGGATGGTTGGCTGCTGGGATCATGCCACAGACAGTGTGGTGGGCTGGCCGTGGAGGAGGTGGGTTCCGTTGGGTCGCTCCCAAACCGGTTTTTCCTGCCCAAATCTGATCAACCCCCAAACTTCCCCCCCCCCCAATCTAATTTCCTCTACAGTAGCAAAGTAGCCAAGGACAATGACGAATTAGATAACTAAAGCTAACATCTCTGGCGTGTGACAGCACGTGTGTGTGTCCACCTATGGTTGTTTCTGGTTATTCCCGACCATTCGTGCCCAGCGTGAATATCATGCAATTTCCTCACCTGAACCTTATTAGCCAATTCACAGGACACCTGAATAACCTTGTGGGTTGAACCAGGAAAAGTGACGAGAGCCCTGGTGATAGGGGCACCCACTTGTTAGGCACTAGGTTTGCACGAGGGTGTCCCCCATGGCCTCCCACGGATGGTGCCGACCGCTACGATGGAAGAGACAACAGCCGCACACACTCGCCTCGCCCAGGTGCCGACCCAGCAAAGTGTTTTGGCCAGCGTCCCACGCCTAGTCACTTCCAAATGCCTTGCAAACTACGTGCCTTCTACCCAACCTCGATATTTTGTATTCCTAGTTGTACTTGGACCTATAAATAATAGCCTTGTGTAATCATGCCAACCATGATTGAGTTTTGGTGGGTCTGGTGGACCCGGGTGTTGTCAAAGACAACAAGTGGTGTATATGTATGCATTTTCCGAGTTGAAAAGGGCCCCATTGTTGGGGGGGAAGCAAGCCTAATACCGTAGACAAGCGTGGAGTGTTTGTGGTGGGTGGTTGGATGGTCCACTGGGCGACAGCGTTTGGCAGCAGCACCTTGGTGCTTCAACTTGTGCACCTTCCGTACACCAAGTTGCGTTCTTGAGCCACCCCAGTTGTCTTTCAGCGCCTCCGGTGGACCAGGCACCTCTGGACTGGTGTTTGCAGATGCTATAACTGCCTTCCGTGTATTTTTTTCAAATGTGCCTTCAAATTATCTTTTCTATTGAACCTCTTACCACAGTTGGGTTCGTCACATTCATAGGGCTTTTCTGACGAGTGAGACTTCATGTGTCTCTTGACGTGTTCGGGACGCTGGAACCTCAGTTCACAAATGGGGCACTTGTGCTTCTTTTTGGGGTCCAAGCGGTCGTTCTTGTCACCTCTGTTGTTTTTGACAATGGGAATGTCTATTTTGGACATCAGACTGAGCTGCTGGAGCAGCAGGTTTGGGATGGTGACTGTAGTTTCCATTTGGTCTGGAGCCAACAAGTTTTTGTTCACCACCATTTGCATGTCCGACTTGTAGAAGGAGTGAGGGGCAGGGGCTTGCTGCTGGGAGACTTGTGGCGGCTGGGCCAACGAGACGCCCACCACCTGTTGTTGGTTCTGATGCTGTGCTTGTTGTTGTGCCTGGTTCTGCACGTTGGAGAAGGTTGCCATGGGAGGAAGCAAGCCCTGTTCCATGGGGGATGCCATCGATGCGAGGTCGACACTTGCAGGATACGACTTTGTGAATCCGCTCATCAACTTCTTTTCAAACTGAGGAGACAACAAGTCGATCTTTGTGTCCAGGTCCGAGGAGACGGGCACCGAGAAGGACTTGGACAAGTCGAGCTGTTTCTGGGAGGTGGAAGGAAAGTAGCTACCTGGGGTGGATGTGGCGCTGTGGCCGGCCAAAACCAGAAGCTGTTCGTCGTCGGGTCTTCTTCCAATGTTCAGATAGGACTTTGCCTTTCGCAACGCCTTGAACGCATCGTTGTCCAGGCCGCTGATTGCGTCCATAAAGTAGAGCTGCAGGCTGGGGCTGGCGCCTGTTGTCTGCGGCAGGTTTTTCAGTCTCGACCCCGGTGTCGGGAGCGGAGTGTCCAAATCGTCCAAATCTGTAGATATCTGGTCCACCTTTGGGGAGACAAAGGTGGAGGGAGTGTAGAACGGGTTCAAGTTGTTGAACGAGTTGGACGAAGGTATACTTGTGTAGATGCCGTTGTTGTCCATCAGCAAGCGGGAGCGGGAGCGCTGGTGGCCCTTTATCTTGGGATGGGGGGTCTTTGTGACTTTTGTAGCCAAGTTGACGGGGGATAATGCTTGACCTTTCAAAGGAGTATAGGGGTTCTGCGCCAGCAGCACCGACAAGGACTTCTTCCTGCCCATTCGTCTGGGCGTCTGGATGGGGTGGGCTAGCTGCTGCTGTGCGAGCAGCTGCTGCTGCTGCTGTTGTTGTTGCTGGTGTTGTTGCTGGTGTTGTTGTTGGTGCTGGAGCTGTTGCTGCTGCTGCTGCTGCTGCTGTTGCTGTTGCTGTTGCTGGGAGAGTGGCTGGTTGAGCAGCAGCTGGGGGAACTGGGAGGGAAACAGCTGGAGGTGGTGCTGGGTGTACTGGTTGTAGGGAAAGGACATGGGCAGGTCGTTGAGGGACGGGTTCAGGACCAGCGACAGCAAGGCGGGCAACGAGTCGATCAGGTAGATCAGGGTGAATCCAGCGCCGGCGCCGCCCAGACCCAAGTCCAAGGGGGGATTGGCGCCCACCAGCACCACCAGCGAGATTGACTGCTGGGACTGGTGGGACACCCTATTCCGATTGTTACTGAGGTACTGTTGGTCATCAAACATGAGGTCAAACTCGCCGTAGGGCTTGCTGGGCGGTGCCTGGTTGTTGCTCAGGATCGGAACAACCAAGTCGTCGTCGTCGTCGTCGTTGTCGTCGTAGTACTGGAAGGAATCGTTGGCGAGCTGTTGTTGTGTGCTACTGGCCTGGTGGGGAGCGCTATTATTATGGTGGTGGTTTATGTCACCGGTGCCTTGGAACGACGATTGGCTAGCCTCATACAAGTTCCCTTGCTCAGAGATCTCAAACGGCTGAGACAACTGAGTAGGAGAGCTCATAAGATACTTATCCATTCTATATATATTTTAATTCCTTTTTTTTTAAAGCTAAGGTGTTTATAAAGAATATTAAAAAAGTGTTGATCTCTAAAATTTCACACACTCTATGGGAGGACTCGGTCTATAGGGGAGATGCGGCCACAAAAAAAAAGGCCCAGTTTAAGCTACAAGGTTTGGACGAAGCAAGACCTTGGCCTTGAGCGTCCCTGCACCGCAGGCTTCCACCCTTCGGCGAAACCACGGCACCACTGGTGCTGGGGCCTTTGTTTCCGACCTGCCGTTACCTGTATTTCCACACGCTTCCCCGGTGCCCTGTAATATTTTTTTTTTTGTCCAGTATACGCCTTGGAAAATTCAACGTTCCCAGTGTTCGCTCACAGCGGCCCATGGTTCTAGACCGGAGGTGCCAGAGCTTTGTAGGTGTCTAGAGGTAAATGGAAGGGGACGTGGCGGCCAAAGTAGGTTGACACGTCGGCGATTCGACACGACCGGTGGGTGCCACTGCTTTTGCAGCAGCCGGCTGCGGCAGCAAGCGCCTGTGGTGGTACTGCTTCTGCTGCTACTACAACTGCTACCACCACCACTGCTGCAACAAACTCGTTTTCACATGGTGGAATGTGGAATGCACACCTCAGATTTGAGGGCAGCGCTCTTAGGTAAGCCATGCACACACTTAGATTGCCAGATCCCACCACTCCAGGCCGTCCCTGGCGGCAAGCTCCACCGCCAATAGGAAAAAACCTCGCTGTCTCGATAAGGGAACGACCAAGAGGTTTGGGGAGGTCCTTTTTCGGACGAGGAGCCACGGAATTGGCACCGAGAACGAGGCTCCCGCACGTCCAATTTCACGTACCCTTGTGTCGGCGAGTGGGCTGGAATTCGAAAAGACAGCCCACCTCGCCCACACACCCACATCCACGGCCTCCTGGTGGCCTGCTACATACCGGGGGCGGTTTAGGCGGAGGTGCCTCAACGGCCCTTGGCCTGCCACTGCCCTGCCCCCACCGCCCACTCCCCAGTGCTGTGCTTTTTGGAGGGCTCTCGGCACAGCGGCTGTCCCGAATGGCCTTTCTGCACAACTAACCATTTGTTCGGGGCCAGAGGAACCCAAACGTGACACAGAAGTTCGGCCCAGGCGCTATAAATAGGACCCCAGCACCTGCTGCCACCGCTTGTGCCGGCCCCCCGCGGACTACCCCCAGGCGTGAGGTGTCGAGCTCAACCGGCGCTCCTTCTAAGTCCACCGCCTCCCTCCACCCGGCACCTTCCCCCCAGCGTCGCGCCCCTACCGTGTCCTTCGCCGATTGAGGCATGAGTTGCCTGCAATCGCAACATGTCTCAATCGGGAAATAACTTCAATTTGCAGCCGCGTCTGAAATTTCATGTTTCATCTTTCTTGTCCGGTGCTGCACCATGTTCCAGCTTGACTGTGGGCCTGGTTTCAAAACACAATCTCTCTGCTGGGCCCAACCGTGTGCCCGGTAGCAGCCACCCACCCCCTGGCCCTCCCGCAACACGCCGCGCTGCTCGGGGGGCATCTCCAAGCCCGCTTCCGTCGTCTCCGGCGGCCTCTTTTGGCCTACACTCTACACTCTGCACATACTCTACAATCTTCACAATAGACGTAAATTACGATTCGCAGCCAACTGGCAACGCCAGACTCGGGGTGGTTGACCCTCTGCTAAAAATAACCGGGAAAAGACCGCCTTATGGGTTGTCCCGTTGATTTAGTGTTGCCAAATCAAGAATATTTATCATTAGAGCTGCGCCAGTCTCCATCGCTCAAACTCCTCGGGGCTCACGATTCTCACGTCTCCGTTGTCCAACTCATAATATCTACCCATTTCAAAGTGGTTGGCGAATCGCACCACCCGCTCCTCCGGCTTGCCTCCGGGCACCACCATCTCCGACTCCCGACACGCCTCGATCGAGCAGTTGGTGAGCTGCGGCGACGGCCGCCCCACACACTTGACCCCGTTGCCTCGGTGATCCACAGTCATCACCGTCCCGGGAATGCTCTCCAAGTCAAGCACCTCCAACGAGTCAATGTAGCACCCAAAGTGCTTCAAGTTGGGCAGTCTCTGCGCAAACCCACGCCCAATCGTCTTGATGTCGTTGAAGCACACACACAAGCACTGCACCTGGGTCCCACACTCGATGCTGGTGATCTTGTTGGACGCAACACGCAAGATCCGCACGCTGTCGCCCGTCTTGACGTCCTCCAACCGCTCAATCACATTGTCGTTCACGTCCAACCGCTCGAGCTTGGGGAGGTGCCTCACGTCAATCTCCTTCAACCCACACTCCAACACCTCAAGACTCTGCACCAGCCTAGGAATCTCGTACTGCAACTTGCTCATGTCAAACAAGCTCTTGCTCAAGTCCAACGTCCGGATATTCAACTCCTTCAAGTTGGAAATGAGCTCCGTGTACGAGCAGAGCGTGATCTTCAACTTGCGCAACGTCTGCGGGAACTGCATAATCAACCTCTTGTTGTCAATGGCCTCCTTTGCGTATGAAAAGAGGTGTGTTCTGCGTAACTCCAACTCTTTGAGCTTCCCGGGTAATTCCTTGTTACGAGAATAGAAGCCTCTCATGTATCTCACAACAAGACATTCAAGATTGGCTGGGAGCTTCAAGTCCACCAAACGGATCTTTTCTTGTGTCTCTTCCCCTTGCACAGTCACCGTCCTCGAGTCATGAGGACTGATCTCGTCAAAAACAATCTTGCGCATGCTGCTGGGGAACTGTTCTTCCAAAACCTTGGTGTAGATGCTGCACTTTTGGATCCGAAGTGTCTGCAAATTGGTCAACTTGCCAATTCCTTCCAACCCCTTCACCTGGCAACTGTCCAACGTCAATGTCTTCAAACTTGGTGGGAAATCAAATACCCCCAACAGTAACGCTTCCAAAGTGGTCACCTGGAACTCCTCGAGACGCGTGAGATGAGTGAAATCATTGTCAAAGTAGTACCCTTGGGCATCCTCTCTTCCTTCTCCAGTCGTAAGGTAAGATCCTAGGTTGAGACTGCGAAGTGTGGTGGGGAGTTCAGACACCTTGATGGTGTGGTACTCCCTATGGAAAGACTCAATCGTGAGGTGTGTGAGTGTTTTGGGGAACTCTCCGGGGTTGTAGATACTAGTGTACATCGACAACTTCTCGAGTTTGGCTGGCAAAACATGATCGCTCATGTTGAGACTCTCATAAAACACCGCCGTGACATTAGGAGCTTTCGTTGAGTTGAAGAAAATGTCAACTCCAGGCTCAGTACTTCTTGCACGCGATGTCTCTCTAAGGTTAAGCCCAAAATCCCATGGCTGGGCTTCTGGTGCTTGGGGTTCATCCCCGTCGTCACTGTCGATTTCATCTTCCGACAATCCTTCCTCCTCATTGTCGGCTTCACTGCCCTGTTGGTATTCCTCCTCTGCATCTGCAGACTGGTTGGATGCCTGTGCGTGCAGTTCTTCTTCTTCCGCGACATCCTGTTGGTTACTGTCGTTGCTCTCCACGACTCTTTCTTCTTGTTTGACTGGGTTAGCTTCAACTTCACCTTCCTCGTGTTTAACTTCATCTTCAGCTTTCAATTGTTGGCCCGCATCAAGGTGTTCTTCATTTTCCTTTTTTGCTGCAACATCGTTGTTTCCGTCCTGTGCTACACTTTGAGTTGCTGGAGGAACCGCAGAAGTGTTATCGTCGTGGTTCGACACATCCTCGTGATTGTTTTGGGTAGGAAAATCGTCCTTCCCATGAATCTGTTCAAACTCCCTGTCATACTCTGCCCACACGCGCGCCATTGACCTGGATGTACCAAAGGGATCATCTCTGTCATCATCATCAACCACGTATCTTAAGATTTGTGCGCGACGAATAGCAAACTCTTCAGCAGTTTCAGTGTCTTCTTCTTCTCCGCCATCATTCGCGACATCTCTGGCACCAGCTTCAACATGAGAAGGTTGAGCTACTTCAGCTTCTTCAACATTAGAAGGTTGAGCTTGTTCAGCTTCTTCAACATTAGAAGGTTGAGCTTGTTCAGCTTCTTCAACATTAGAAGGTTGAGCTTGTTCAGCTTCTTCAACATTAGAAGGTTGAGCTTGTTCAGCTTCTTCAACATTAGAAGGTTGAGCTTGTTCAGCTTCTTCAACATTAGAAGGTTGAGCTTGTTCAGCTTCTTCAACTTTATTAGCAGGTTCAGCTTCTGCAGCTGCTTCAACTTTAGTAGCAGGTTCAGCTTCTGTAGCTGCTTCAACATTTGAAGGTTGAGCTGCTTCGGCTTCATCTGCTGCTTGCGGTGCTGGCACCGACAGGGCCTGTGCTTCTCTTGAATTTTGGCTCTCCCTTTCAGACATCTCCCTATGTTCTTCCGGTAATTTTGCATCTTCACGGTCATCTGTCTCGCCGATATTATTGTGTTCAACAGATTCAGCTGCCCCAATCCCACTCGACGTGCCTTCTTGGGCATCTTGGTGTGTGTTAACAACGTATGCGGATCTAGCCTGAGCTTCACGGCGTTCCTGCTCTCTGAACATTGCTCCCCACATGTCTGCCATTTCCGTGTGCATATCAAAGTTAGGGTCTGGCCGCCCTCTGCCAAACACCTGTTTTAAAATTCTAATACGGTTAGACATGATCTCTGTCATACGTTCCACTTCGGCAGGATCAACTTGAAATTCATGGCTACTGTCGTCGTCTTCTTCCTGAGATGTGCCTTGGGATGCATCTTCTTCTTGCAAATTCAGGGTAGAAGCTTCGCTGTTTGCAGATTCCGTTGCCTGTGGAACTGCAGAAGCTTCGCTAGATTGCGTTTCCTGTGGAACTGCAGAAGCTTCACTAGATTGCGTTTCCTGTGGAACTGCAGAAGCTTCGCTGTTGGCAGATTGCGTTGCCTGTGGAACTGGAGTAGCAGCCTCGGACTCACCTTGTTGAGGCTCGTTATCCGACGTTGAGCGAACTGAGGGAGCATCCGAGTCATCGTTGTTGTCCATGACTCTGCGAAACTCAGCACGGAAGCCGCCTTCGGCATTTTCGTCTGGAACCTCTACAATTGTGTGGCGAAGAAACTCGGGGTGGCTCTCTTCAGACTCAGCTTCAAAGTCAGACCAATTGTCAATCAACATGGCGTTCAATCTCCAGCTATGCTCGCCCTCAGTCTCCGACTCGTGCGTTTGGGTGTAGCTCCATCTGTCTGGGTCGTCATCCAACTTCTTTTCTCTAAGGATCTCAATGGACGGAATCAAGTGCAACACGTCGGGGTCTTCTTCCAAAATGTTGACAAAGTATTTCAAACTGGCGTATGTCAATTCCAAGGTTTCAGGCTGGATGTATCCAGACCTCACGAACTTGATGAAATTGGAGTAGTGGAGCTCCTGTGGTTCCCAGTGGAGAGGGTGGAACTCTTCAAACAAGCTCCCCGTACGGATACGAACCCTTTTGAACACGCGCCGCATAGTGTGCTTGTGGAGCACAGGGTCCTCATGGAGGTACCGAACGTGGGACATGCTCAAGTTCTTAAAGATCTCATCTAAGATCTCAGACGGGAAGTCCGTCAAGATCTTGTAGAGGGAGGTGGTCATGGTATAGATTTTTTATTGAGAACGTAATTCTTGTTTCAAAACGACGACGCAGCAACATACCGTGGAGGGCGGACTCGAATATACACGGGGTTTGGTCCCTACACTACCAAAACTAAACTTGCCCTGGTGTATACCCACAAGCACACACTACATCGTCATACGACAGCTGCTGGAGGATAGCATAGCTCCTACGTGGCCAACTTGTGGCGTGGGGTCTCCTCTGATTCGTGGGGGATTATTAGCCCTACCGGAAAAGGGAGCATACTGCAGAAAAAGAGCACTGGAAGTTTCCCCATTTCCGAAGTACCGCCAAGCTCTCTGTTCCTCGCCGGGGGCCCTGGTCTTGGCTGCAACTCGAGCTACACAGTAGCTTGCAATTGTTGTGCCAACTCACAAAGCACCCTACAAACCAACGACTTGAAATGTCCTTGTCAATTTGTTGGGGCTGGTCGTGCCTTATCGGTGCATGCCATGCAGTACCTGTCACGCTAGAGCGTAACATCGTCTGCTGAGCTACGAGCTTCTTCACATCAAAATGATACTTGGATGGTACGTGTTTGACTCATACTGTTTCACCATTAGGATGTGCTTGAACTTCAATATGGGGGCTCCAACTTGGTGCGTTTGCAACCTATTGACCATGCAATGCACAAGATGGAAAAGCAATCAAGAAAAGGTACCAGACAAAAGACGAGCACTTCACGAGCTCCTAACTACGGAAATATACGGCCAGTTCCAGAGTGTTCACAATTTTGGTCGATTTTGGGGCCATGAATGCCTTCTCCAGGTTTTCCCCAGGTCCGGCTCGGCGAGAAGGCGCAATTTCTCCCGCTTTTGGTACCTGGTGGTTGCAAATCTTGAGGTAGGGATACGAATTCAGGTATACTAAAGGACCCTTGTAAAGACACAAACATGTCAGTTACCCTCTTGACTAGGAGTAAGTTCTCCTGTAAACACTGCATAGTGGATCGGGTCTGTTGGAGTGGCCCGACCCGAGGAGATTGTTTGCACGGAGTTTGGACTCCGCTGGTGCGACGCATGGACGTCCGGAACCCATTCTTCCATGTCCCAAACGCCAGCTGGTACTGAAAAATATCACTCTACATTGGGCACTCAGGTCTACAGGTGACAATTGGGGAGGCCCCAAGGGTCAATTGGTCTTCATACCTCGTATCATTCATTCATTTATACACACCTATGGGTTTTGCTTGACAAATTCAACACCCTTTTGGATGTTCTTGATCAAGGTTTCCTTGGCGGTCTTGACCAATTCTTCTTCGTGGTCAGACAATTCACCCAAGGAGTGGATGGTCTTGACACCTTCAACACCCAAGGTGACCTTGGAGGCAAAGAAGTCGACACCTTCGTCCTTGAACAATGGGGAGTCGACAAAGGTTGGCTCAATGACATCCTTTTCACCGGCCAAACCGTCCAAGACGGCGCTGGTGAATCTGGCACCAGCTTGGGCCATGGACAAGGTGGCGGAACCGGCACCGTTCTTGGCTTGGACAACTTCGTCACCACCGAATTGGATTCTGTGGATCAAGGCGTCTCTGGTTTCGGTGTCCAAGGACTTGTGAGCGGTTTGGGACAACAATGGGACAATGGTGATACCAGAGTGACCACCGACAACGGTAACCTTTTCGTTGACTGGGTTGGTACCAGCAACTTCGGAGGAGAATCTAGAGGCTCTCAAGACGTCCAAGGTGGTGACACCGAAGATCTTCTTTGGGTTGTAGACACCCTTGGACTTGAAAACTTCAGCGACAATTGGGACGGTGGAGTTGACTGGGTTGGCAATCACCAAAACAGCAGCGTTTGGGGCGTGGTCGGCAGCAGCCTTGGCCAAGTCTCTGACAATGGAGGCGTTGGTGTTGAACAAGTCGTCTCTGGTCATACCTGGCTTTCTTGGGACACCGGCTGGAATGACAATCACGTCGGAACCAGTCAATGCTTCCTTGAGGTTTTCTGGTTCGTAACCCTTGACGGTGGAGTTGGTTGGAATGTGGGAAACATCAGCAGCGACACCTGGAGCTCCTCTCAAATCGTAAAGGGCCAAGTCGGTCACCTTGTGGTTCAACTTCAACAACAAGGACAATGGTTGACCAATACCACCAGCGGCACCCAAAACGGAGACCTTGTAGGCAGAAGCAGCAGTAGATGAAAAGTTTCTGGAAGCAATTCTCAACATATTAATATAACGTGTGATTGTAATGTTGACTTTAAATTTTTCGTGGGATTCTTGCTCTTATATGGATTTTTTGCGCTCACTTAATTTTTCACAGATATGGGGACCCACGGGTAAACCTGGCCGCCGACACTGGTGTTCCCAGCTCCTCGGGTTTTGATCCAAATCGGTAAAGCTGGCAGGAGCGGCGGTGCTGACACTGCCTGGGGGCTGCGGTTGCTGGGGGTTGCAATCGTGACTCGAATCGTACCTCCAGTACCGTTCTCGGTGATTGACCAATCAGCATCCACACCTACGGGATCCGCGGTAGAAAATATCCGATAAATTACATCATTCCGTCTTTTCTCGGATCTAGTCCTCGACCTGACCTGGGAGACCAGCTTCTCCAATGCCTGGTGTGGGCGCCGGAGTTAGGTGTGTCTTGTGATCTGGGGCGCTTTTAGGTTTGACGGCCCGGTTCGAGCTTGCTTTTGGCTTTGTTTGTGAACTGTGGAGCCGATCCCCCATGTTTTCACACTTCCTTGATTATGTCAGCAGACGGCTGGAGCTGTTAGCCGAACTGCCTCCGCTTGGGGCAGTTTCAGATCCAGACCTCACTAGACAGCAATTGGGGGGTTTCTAGGCTAGTGTGGAGTTTGGAATGGCCTGAAAGGTTCCCACCCTTTCCATATTTTGCAGTCTCACACCATTTGCAACATCTCTCGTAAAGTGTGGCATCCATTCAACCGTGCGAGTCATTTGGAGTCTTCGGCACATATATTTACGGCTCCGAGCGCATTCAAGGAAGTACTTGTAGGTTAGTATCTGGGTGCTTCACTCTCTGTAGCGTGCTGGATCTCGGTAGATTGGGGGATATCTATAGGTAGAATCATGGCCGTAGATAAAAGGGTCTCAGTAGCGGAAATTGGGGTCCGAACCCTATGTGGGGTTCATTTTGGGTAAACTGGATGCCGTGAGAGAAAAGTGATTCTCGGGAGTTAGGTGTTCTGCGTTGGATACAGGATTCGCCTAGAACTGACGGTTAGCCACAACGTTAACTTTTGTACTGGGCTTCCCAATGGTAATTCCGTGTCAATTCCGCTGTTTGGTATTGAAGGATGATCAACAGCATGGGTAGGAAGCATTATCGGTATTTTGCAAAGGCACAATTTGCAACTTCAAACAACCTTAAGTCATCTAGTTTGTAAAAAGTATAAGTTAATCACTTCAATGTCTATCTCAAAGCATACCAGATGCACTAGTGATTTTTGCAACTACCGTAAAAATGTTGCAAAAAGTAAAAAAATTAAGCACTAAACAAAAGCTGTTGAATTGATATAACAAGAAACAGCATTGAAATATACCAAATATGGTGGCAATACTAGCTAGAGTAACTAATAGACTGATAGTTCTGAACCGATGACATCTGTCACGTCCTAGCCCCAAGAAAGTACGCGTCTGGACCAAGAAACCACCACTCCATCTGTTATAGCTCAATTTCCCAAGTCACTTCAATTGTATTACAGCCTCACAACACAACCTGTAATCCAAAAATCCTACCCGAACTTGCACTTGTAGATGTTGTGAAGTAACTTGGTGATCCCGCAGAACAAGACCGAGTTTGCAGCAAAAAACAATTTTTCTAAACAAACATCAACAATAAGTATGGAACGTAATATAGCCCCCAAGATGTCGTTGGATATCCCACACGCTACGACTGTGGAGTATCCAATGATAGTGAAGAACCCCTCCAAAGCCGTTGACATAATCGGGGGCAAAGAAAAGCTCTCCAACGTGATCAATTCGACAGATAAGTCCGGAGGCAGTTTTGAGAATGTGCTTGAACTAAACTTGCGTCCCAAAGACCCCTTCCACCACCTGATCCAATCCAGTTTCAGCAGCAATGAGAAGATCTTGCTCAAGGTTTCCATTCCCAAGAAGTCGTTACCGGCCAACTACCAGGACTACTCCATTTCGGAGTTGATCAAAATCAATAAAGAGACCCCCAACACATCCAAACACAAAGTAAGGCCCGTGGCCATCATAGACAAAACATACCTGTTCAAGTCGATATCTGATTTTCAAATCAACACCAAGAACAACGAGCATCTCCAAGACTTCCGCAAGAAGTTCCTAGACGCCAAAGTGTTGGGGAACTTGGAGGACTTTTTCGAAGAGCACGATGGGATACTGAACTTGAAGGATTACATCACCAATGAGAACGAGTATTTCAGGAACACCGACCATAAGTTGCCTCCTCCGCCAATATTCTCGTCAATCCGATTTCCATTTGATTACAAGTATCAGAAGAATCCATATACTACGGCCATCAAGGATGAAAGCGGGGAGATTAAGGTTGTTTCCACCAAAAACAGCATCAAGTTATACACCAAGATCATCGATTTCAACACGCTGGAGGTGCCCAGCGGACCCCACCCCAAGTTAGTTGAGAATAGGGCCGCCTTGCCTGAGAACAGTCCACTATTGAAATGTATTCTCTGGTTGGAGAAGCTTTTCGAAATCAAGAAGATTTGGTTGAGAAAACAATTGGAGGATTTGGTGAATAACCAGGGCAAGGACAGTGCCGATTTTGCCAAGTACTTGAAGCAGGCCATACCGTATGTGTCGTTTTTGTTCAAGAGCGGACCGTGGAGATTTTGCAACATCAAGTACGGCGTGAACCCATCTACAGACCCCACCTTCTGGGTGTTTCAAAGTGAGTACTTTCGTATTCCTGGGTTGAAGTTCCAAATCAAAAAGAACAAGAATGTGCGGAGAATCAAGCCGGAGACGGTTGTAGTCCACGATCCACTGCTTATGATATCGGACGTTTTGTTCTTCAATGGGGTGTCGCTCCCCTCGACAGTGACATTCCAGATGGGGGATCTCTTGGATGCAGACGTCACCAAGGTTTTAAACGAGCATCATCTCGAGAAAGGAAAGGACTTTTTGAGAGACAAGGTGGACTTCCAGGACGGCTGGGTCAACAAGCAAACCATGCAGGTTGTGCGGAGAATCATCCGGTACAAGCTTAACAAAATCGCCAACGATGAGGCAATCGACAACAATAAGATCCTCAAGATCATCAACACGGAGTACACCGAGGACGCCGACGACGAGGAGGAAGAAGGAGATATCCTCGACATCAAAAAGCGGGAAATCGACGAGGAGGACGAAGTGCATGAGGAGGAGATCGAGGAGGACGCCGAAGAAGACGAAGAAGAGGCTGCAGGCCGCCAGATCGACGAGCAGTCGGTGCTCCGCAAGTTGGAGGCCTTGAACAACGGCTCCTCCGTCAAGGTGTCCAAGTTGATTGGCATCATCAAGCAAGACTCCATCAACAATGCATCCGTCGAGCACGCGTGAGCCAACAATAGCAAAACGATCTGCATGGACGAATACTATTTTCTTGCATGTTATGCCGGCACCCTCACTTCTGCAGATGCTGCATGGGAACTGTATTTCTTATCTGGCGGTGACGTCTTCACACTTGAGCACCTCGAGATTCACTTGTCTACACTGCTGGCCACACAACGTGATGTCAGAACATCACCATCTCGATACACAAACAGCCAATCTACAGCAGACCGCCATCCCAGCCAATGGCTCTACAGCTAACATGCCGAGCCAAACATGCCATTCTCGCGACCCTCAAGGTTGCAATAACCATTCCAGACGACGAGTTGCCATCTTAACCTTAAAGGTTGTAATTCTGCCCGTGGAACCACTAATAAATCAAGAGTGCGCTCACCACAACCGTGGAGGTTGTCACACGCAATGCAATTGCCGTAGCAAGTAACGAGGCTCGTCACTCCAATAGCTAAATGTGGTAAAATATCTAATAGATGATTGGCCTGGCTGCCCAGTTGGGATTAATTACTACATTTCGTCCAACCTTGTAGGTCCTCCCAAGCTCACGGCTCTCCCATTGTGTGGCGATGATTCATTTTTGTACGTGGGCTTAACTACTATAGTGGTTATTGGTTTTTTTTTTTTTGCCGATGCTGCATATTCCCCTACTACCTTGGTGGTTTCGGGGCCATCATATATAGACGTTATCAAGGAACGGGAATTAGAGTTTCGATATTATTATCATCAGTATCATGGAATCGATAATTGAAACCGGTATTACACAGCTTCTCAAGAGAGACACCTGTGAGGCCGACAATGAATACAACGGGGAGCACTGGGGAGCCCGTATCTCGAGTGTGTTCGTGATCATGGCGACTTCTGGGTTCGGGACCTTTTTCCCAGTGTTGGCCTCCAAATACTCCTTTATTAGGCTCCCACCGTGGTGCTTCTTCATTGCCAAATACTTTGGGTCCGGTGTGATTATCGCCACGGCCTTCATCCACTTGTTGCAACCTGCCAATGACACGTTGAGCACGCCGTGCCTCGGCGGAGTCTTCACAGAGTACCCAATGGCGTTTGCCATTGCCCTCATCACCTTGTTTGTCTTGTTCTTTTTCGAAATGGTGGCATACAGATATGTCGACGAGAAGCTTGCCAAGATCCACGGCGAGGAAGAGGAAGAGGCTGGGCACTCCCATTCCCACTTTGGCCAAGAGTCCGTGTTCCTCAAGAAGGACAAAGCTGAGGACGACGACCTCGAGTCCGGAGTCGACTACACCCCCGCCCCCGCCCCCGCCGTGAACCCATACCCAAACCACTTCCTGCACGCCCACGAGCACCAGAACCCCGAAAACGTCAACACCTTGGCCAACGACTGGAACAAGGAACAGTACTTTGGCCAGTTGTTGTCTGTGTTTGTCTTGGAGTTTGGTGTCGTGTTCCACTCGGTGTTTGTGGGTTTGTCGCTTGCCGTGGCGGGTGAAGAGTTTGTCTCTCTCTACATTGTCCTTGTTTTCCACCAGATGTTCGAAGGTTTGGGGTTGGGCTCCAGAATCGCCGTCGTGCCGTGGCCAAAGTCAAAGAGATGGACCCCCTGGTTGTTGTGCTTGGCATACACCCTCACCACCCCGATTGCCATTGCCATCGGCTTGGGCGTCAGAACCTCGTACCCTCCAGGCTCCCGCAGGGCCTTACTCACAAACGGGATCTTTGATTCCATCTCTGCAGGGGTTTTGCTCTACGCTGGTATCGTCGAGTTGATGGCTCACGAGTTCTTGTACTCGACAGAGTTCAAGGGTCCGGGCGGTTTTAAGAAGATGTTGTGGGCTTACTTTGTCATGTGCTGGGGAACTGGTTTGATGGCTTTGTTAGGTAAGTGGGCATAGACTTATAGAATTAATCATAGACTTTGAATAACCAGGCTGAGATGCCATTGTAGGTGGGGGGTGTCTTCCAAATCATTCTGGGGGCATCTGGTACGGCTCAGGAAGACTTAAGGTACGATTCTGGATTATCTGGTACCGTTCTCCAACAGGCGGCACTACGTAATCGCATGGCGTGCAACGGTTGCGGCTGCAGCCGTTTGCCAGATTTGGCTATCTTGAGCCTCGCCAGTCGAAAGAGGAAAACCGGTATGAGGGAATCCTCTGGAGTGGAGAACACCAATACGACGAGAGCTTTAGCACAAGTTGCTACAATTTATATAGTTGAACAAGTGTATAGCCAATCTACAGAGTGTAATGGGTATTCGGGAGTGTTATTTTTGATGAGATTGTATTTGGAAGTAGTACTAGCTTTGAGCTGCCCTCCAACTTGCACTAGGCAGAACTGTATATTCACTAGGGTCATTGCTATCATTGATTACCCCATATCAAGAAATCATCTCTCATGACTTAGCTGTACCCTGTATCACTCTTCCGTCATGTAACCAGGCATGTTCTCGAATAGCACTTTGGTCGTGCAAGAACTGAAAATTGCAGCCAAATGGTACACCAAGCAAACTATCCAGTAAGAGTAGCTGCCAATCCCACTTTCACACAGTCAACTTGGAGTAAAGATAATCTACGGAACCCTGAATTCGTCTGGTGATACTGTACATTAATCTGGACTACCTTCACCTGGCACACCTCCACTTGGCACACCACCTGGCACACCACCTGGCACACCACCTGGCACACCAGTTCTTCCCAGTCCACACAAACCAACAGCTTTACACTTTGTAAACCCGCCATATCGTCACCTCCATCTGACGCTTACGTTCCACACAACACCTACCGCACACCTGCCACTTTCCGTCACCAGCACACACCATTCGTCTCGTTCGGTGTCTTGTTATTTTTCGCGCTTTTTTCAAAACCAAACACGTAACATCAAACAACCACCATGACTAAGGCCACCGAAACCTTGTTGACCCTCTTTGCTGTGACCGCCGTGTACTTCTCGCTCTACACCGGTGTCATTCCAACCCCAGCCCTTATCCACGATGAGATTGTTCCTTACTTGCCTTGGTGGGGCTTGGTCACCTTTGGTGCCTACGCCCTTGGCACCTTGGGCTGGGGCGTCTTCACCTTCAAGGACAAGGAAGCAAAGTACAAGGAGTTGTTGGTTCAAATCGACGAGGCCAAGGATTTCTACAAGAAGAAGGGTATTAAGTTGGACTAATTTATAGTGAATACAGGAAATCAAGATATACTTTAACTAGTCATATGAGATGTTGGATGAAAGTCAATTCTAATGTCGAGTCGGAGAATCATATGAATGTAGACCCGGGACTGAATGTGAGAGTGGATGAGCGTGCTGCTTGATGCTTGGGGTTACTTGTGGATTGCTTTGGGTTGTGGGGGAGTGGAGTGTGGAGGAGTGTGGAGTCATGTCCACTTTGTAGTGGGACTGTTGTGGGCAGCACCAAAATGGGAGACGTAAGAGCAACAAACAGTGTAGAAACACATGGCAGTTGCGTCATTGGAAGTTAAAGTGACATTTTGTTAGACTTTTGAGACGGTTCATGTCCTTGGAAGAGGCCCACTGGCATCATCAAGCGACACGGACGAGACAGAATGAAAGGCTGAGTTGACAAACCACCTGCAAACGGGTCCCCCACAACCCTATCGTAATTGGGAAAGTCCGTGGCAACCCGTCCGATATCAAAAGAAAGGTTTCGCTTAGCAAGCGAACCAAAAGGCTGGACCCACCTATAGACTCTTTTGGGCTCTCTTCGCTTTCATCTTCTTCTCCATCTCTGCAAACACCCTGAAGCTCACAGGGACATTGCCCCACATCTCCTCATGCTCGAGCTTGCTTTCTTGCAGCTTGATACTGGCCAATTCGCCCTCCTTGTGGAGGAGGCTCTCGGGGAGGTTCTCGGGAGCCAACTTCAGGAGTGGGGGGTTGAAGTTCTCTGGCCAGCGGCCACCCTTCTTTCTCAAGGCCGCTGCCGCCTTGTAACGCTTCAGGTTCCACTCCTTAATGTCGTCGTTGTAGAGCTCCCAAACACAGTTGATACACCCACTCATGCAGCAGTTGTCGGGTTCGCCAGGCTTGGCCGGAACAAGCACGCCGGCGATTCTCTGGGGCTCGCCTCTCGTGAGTCGACTCGACGACTGTCTGGTTTCCCCCTTGATACGGGTCCCGAACACCTTGGCGATCTTTTCCTCGGCAGAGACGTTGGGATCAAGGTGGTAGTTCCCTTCAAAGGTGGTCTTGGTGTGCTCCTTGAGCTCGCCCAACTGCTGGCGATCGATAAGTAATGCCTCTAGCGGCTGCGGCCTGCTGCTGGACTCTTCGACCAAGTCGTAAAAGCTGAACTTTCCTCGGCAACGGACCCCGGCCAGGAGATACCTCCGGGCAATCATGCTCATGCTATTGGTTTTGCTGGGGTATCTGCAGAAAATTCTAATACACTGCGGTCACGTGAGTAATAACTTAAATTAACATATTTCTATACACATACGCCGATTGGTAGGAATGGCTCGGGCGATGGCCGATTGGGGCGTGGTAGCTTCAAGGTAGCATGACAAATGGGGTCTAGAGGGATTGGATCAAAGAAGTATGGCGTAACCCACACAAGACAAATGCGCAAGGCTAGAACATCGGACTTAGTAAGACGCAAGGCTAGAACCAGAACTTAGTAAGACACAAGTTAGGACCAGAACTTAGTAAGACAAATTTTGACATTATTAAGACATGGGTTGTTCCTAAAGCGTCTGAGATTGACTAAGATTAAAAATTCATACACAGCAGTCTTAGAAAGTCTGTCAGATCCAGAGTCTTCCTTACTTGGTCTCTTCGGTCTTCTTCTTGTCTCTCTTCTGACTGGCTTGGGCAACCAACTCTTCGAAAACCCTAGCCTCCTCGTCTTCTGCTTCTGTTCTAGTCACATTGACAAAAACCTCTCCCAAATACCTCAAGGCCTTTGCTCTGGCAATACGAGTTTCCAAGCTTGCCTCTGGGTCATCGAGAACAGCGTCACAAACACCTCTGACCGTGCCCTGGATCTCGAACTTGGACCCCGACCATGCGGCGGCCAACACCTTACCCATCAACCACTTCTCCATCTCCGCAAGCTCTTCTTGTGAGTGCTTCTTGGGCTCTACAGGCTCCTTGTCCGGCTTGGAATCGGCGACGGCGTCTGGAGACCCATCGGTCTTGGCCCCGTCCTCGGGCTTGACGTCACTGCCGTCGGTCTTGATGTTCTCCTTGACTTCGGGAACCACAGTCTCTCCTCTGGCCTCTGCTTCTTTGCGGGCTTCCTCCTCCTTTCTGGCCTCTTCTTCCTTCTTGGCGTGGTATTCCATGTCTTCTTGCATCTGTGCATACTCGGTCATGGTCTTCTGGGCATCCAAAGCCAGCGAAACCGTCTTTATCGTGTCTTTGACGACTCCACCCTTCTCCTTTAAAGAATGCCACAAGCCTCCCCAGCCAAAAAAGGTCTGGTTCTTCAAGAAGATCTTACCCTTGAGTTTGTAGATGGAACCGATGGTGTGCAAGATCTCCAAACCAAAACTCTCCATCTTCAAGGACTCTGCCTCGTACTTCATCTTCTCCTTGAACGAGTTGACCACGTCGTCTTGCATGTCTGTTTCGGTGAACAAGGACAAACGGTCCACCAACTTCTTGGTCAAGTCCTTTCTCGTCTCCTCTCTCTTGACCCTACACTCTTCTTCAAACTTCTCCAACTCCTCCTTCCGCCTCTTCTCCTCCTCGGCTGCGGCGTCCACCTGTTGCTGGTTTCCGTCTTGGAGATAAAGCGTCTTGCCATCGGAATTTGAAGGGGCAGCGGTGGTGGAGCTGCCACCAGTAGAGAAACTGGACTTGGTGTCCGCATGGGTGGCGTCGGTCTTGGTTGCGGAATGGTCTTCTGAAGAGTGCTGCTTGTCGTGTTCCTCCTCTTCAGTCTTCTTTTCGTCCTTCTTGTCGTCGTCTCCATACCCACTCAACTCGGCAGATTTGCTCATTTCTTGCAACAAGGACAACTCTCCAATCCAGTCCTTGAATGCCTCCCCACCAAAGATCATGGAAAAGAACTCGCTGGGGTCCTCGAAACCGTCCTGAGGAATGGACTCTTGCTTCCCAAACTTGTCGTACTTGGCTCTTAAGGTGTCGTCACTGAGCACTTGATAAGCTTCTCCCACCTCCTGGAACTTGGCTGCTGCCTGCGGATCGTCGGGATTCTTGTCGGGATGCAACTTGATGGCCGCCTTACGGTACGCCTTCTTGATATCAAGAGCAGTGGCACTTGGGGGCAACCCCAAGAGGTCGTAGTATGTGGTGTCAACTACCATGATTAAATGTCACAGGATTTTTTTGCCGCACAATTAAGCAACTTCAAGACACCTCTGGCAGATTCCAGATGAGCATTGTCCGAAGGGTACGGGGAAGTGGGCCATAAAAACTACGGTAATCGAAGGGTGAGAGGTATGGAGTTGACATAGTTGTCTGCTCTGCACTTTTAGTAGCTGATGGTGAACACGAGGTCTTCCACCAAAAGAGCTCCATAGTTGCATGTGCAACCATTAAACAAAGGCTGACAGATCGTCTGAGTAGAAGTCTTTACAATTCGAGTAAGATAACTTTGAAGTATTTAAGAGATAAGTCATAGACGTTAGAATGACTGATTTTGAACTGAAAAGCAGGTTTTATGGAGGGCAACTACATCTTCAGCGGCCTGATTGCAGTTTGGGTGCAATCTTGACGGATGAAAGCATTACTTTCCAATACACGTATCAAACGAAGTGGAGCTCGACAAGTTTGACGACACTCAAGCTTGAGCACACCTCAGTGCCATCTATCTACAAATTCCAACTAATACCACCGTTCTCTATATACAATATAATAAGCACCAGTTGAAGCACTATCTAACATAGTCAATCATTAGGGACTTGGACACAAACCACCTAATTAGCAGAATAATAAACCTTTCTCAAATCCACAATCTTCTTTCCTCTACCAGCAGCCAAGTCTTCCAAGGACTTCTGCTTTGTCAAGGCCTCGACAAAGCCCTTGACCACCAAGACGGGGTTTCTCGAGTTGTAGACCTTTCCTCTCAAGTCCTTGATACCTGCGGCTTGGCAGACCTCAAAGATGTTTCTATTAACTCTAAGACCAAAACCTTCTGGGGCAGATCTCATGAACAACTTGACAGCGTGATACTTGTAGTCAAAGTCACCCAAGACGGTTCTTTCCTGGTATCTTGGGATTGGGGTCAAGTTCTTGACGGCGTTCCAGTGGGACTTCTGGGCAGCGATACGGCCACCCTTTCTGGACTTACCAATCCCGAGACCAATGGTACCGTTTCTGTCACCCACCACACTCAAACAGAAAAAGGATGGGATGTTACCCTTGGACGTCTTGTTGGAGACTCTCTTGATGACAATGATACGGGTGTAGAGGTTTCTGACGTATCTCTCGTCCAACCCGGTGTACTTGGCAATCTCTGCGTACACTGTCTTGCCCTTCTTCTCCAGCTTCATTCTCTCCTCCAATGCAATGTTACGGACGGGCGCCTTGAAGTGCAACTTCAAGTCACTTCTGTCGGCGCTGCGTACCTGAGGGATCTCGGGGTATGGAGCCTTGGAATCCGCCTGGTTGGGGTACACAATCGGTTCCTCCCACTTGGGGTCCGTCAAAGAGTAGTCGCTGTTGGCGTTGGCAGGCGCCACCTTGGACCTGGCTCTGGGGCCGCCCTGCTGCATCTTGGCGAGCTCGTGTGGGTCAATAACAGACTCGGCAGCCTTGATGCTTTGCAACATTTGCGGTGTGTAGTACTGACTCAAAAAGTTTAAATGTGAGTCGACCTTGCCGTTGGATGGCTTCTGGAGCTTGACGCTGCTCGTAGCAAATCTCCTCAACCCAGCAAGGGATGGTTGGATCGACTTGAACATGGTTGTTGGTGATGAAAAATTTGCAAGTTGAAAGTTCGCATTAAGCACGAGTCTACGATCGTTAGATGTTACTATGGGGGAGACTAAGAGAATGTTATGTGAAGGAGTATGAGTGGTAATGAGGTTGTGTAGAGGTGCCTAGCAACGTGAAAGGATGTGTAGTGGTGTGTAATGGTGTTTTGTTATTCAAAGTGTGGTGGTAGATGGGGTTTGGTGGAACTGGTGGGACAATTTGTCTGGGTTGCACTATCAGTGAAAGAAGTTGAGTGGAGGACTAACAGAGCAGTGGAGAAAACAGGGGAGGAGTATAGTGGAGGAGTCCAATAGGGACGTAAAGTGGGGCGTATAGTGAATGTTGACCGACTTCTATTTTAATTGGGTGTTGTACCTAGAAGTAGCTGGTCCTAGGTCTGGTGCTGTAGCTGGTGGCAGATGGCTATCCCAATCAGTTGTGCTTCCTTTTGGTGAATTATTCATCGAATTAGTATTAGAACCCTCCAAATCACCTACTCTGAAGGCATTAACCTCCAAGCATCGACTCTTGACACAACTTCGTCACATCACGTCTCAAACATCACTCTAGTATGGTTTCATACACTGCATGATCCTTCACTTCGGTTCTTTCGCAAGATACCTTGGCTAGAAACTGGAAAGAGCCTCCAAATGGGTCTTTTCAATAATTGAAACCAACAATTTGGTGCTGGTATTCCTACACTTGTTCTCTCATCTCTATTTAGACCTATCTACAGCCATTACCATACATTATTAACTATCAACCTCCATGTCGTTCTGGTTTTCTTCAGCCTCGGGTTCTGGTTCGTCTGCAGCGTCTTCGTTTCTGGCGTTCGAGACCGAGTCCAACTTATCCAACCACTGTTGCACGTTCTCGTCGTCGTAAATGACAAACTGGCTGTCTTTGCCAACGACACTGACCGAGGTATTCTTGAATGTCAACTCGACGTCCTGTGACAAGGTGTCTCTCAAAGCGTTTAATGCATGGACAACCAACTCCTCCACTGTCTGTGAGCTCTTGATGGATTCCAAGTTTCTTTCCAAGTAGGTTCTGGCAGCCTGTGATCTGGCCCCGATGGCGGCGCCGTAGTACTCCAACACAGACCCGGAGGGCTGGAACTCGTATAAGTGTGGACCGGTCTCATCGTACCCGGCAATCAACAAACCCACCCCGTATGGTCTCGACCCGTAAGACTGCGTGTTTTCTTGGGCCTTGTCCGCAATCGATAACACCGCCTTGGAGGTCAGCAATGGTCTGTTGAAAATCATTTTGGAGGTCATGGCCTGCTTTCTCAAGTAATTGGACAAGACACGGGCGTCTGGAGCCAACCCGGCCAATGCAATCCCCATGTGGTCGTCCACCTTGATGATCTTCTTTTGGTACGACCCCAATTCTTCGGCATTACGTTTCAACGCAACAAGCACAATGTCGCTTTTGGACACCACTCCAACGGCAGCACTCCCTTGCTTGATCGCCTCAAGCGCATATTCAACCTGGAATAAACGGCCTGTGGGTGAGTATGTGACGGAATCGTTGTCGTAGTTGTTTCTAAACATGGTGGTGGTGGTTGATTTTTTATCGCCACCAATTTGAAGTCGCAAATCTAGCCCAGCGACATTGTCTACACCACACTTGCCAGAGGGTCCAAGGCTGCCAAAAAGCCTAGTGTAGCGCAATTGTCTATTGTTAGTGTTGCTGAAGTGTTAGGTTAGATAGTATGGTAATTTTGGGAATTGGTTCACATTAGTTATACACCCCAGCCATTTAGAACTGGATTTGCAATTGCCACACAAGGACAACTGACAAGACAGGAGCAGCAAATGTTGGTGATTCAAACAATTAGCATTGCTAGTTATGTTGCAGGTTAATAAACTACTTCTTTCTGTACCTCTATAATCAATTATCTCTCATTTATATGCCATTGACGTTCTGGTGCCTAGTAGACAGAAGTAATGTACTTGGTTCAAAGTGCTAGCATAGGTAGTGAATCTACAGATCGTTAGACTACTGGTTTATATTCTATGCAATCTATCTCTTATTAATATGCAATTCACCATGCTGGTGTCTACTTTGCTCGGAAGACATTCTTAACTTGCTCGCCTCTCATGGTGGAAGACTCGTTCAAAGCTTTGAACTCGTCCCACTGGGCCCCAACTGCTGCCCTGACCTCATCCAAAACCTTATCCAAGTAGCTTATCAACCTCACCTTGTAGACTGGGTCGTAGTTGTCCAACAATTGCTGATATCTGAGCTTCTCTCCATGTGGTTTTATGTCCAGATCCAAGTACAAGTAGTCGTCGATGTCCTCGTAGTTGTAGTCCAGCTGGTAGACGTCGCAGGAGCCGTCATCACCCTCGTTGACCTCCTCCAAAAACAAACCAATGACGTCCACCAACAGGTTCAACTGCTGGGGTATGTTTGTAACGTTACTTCCTACCAACGACAATAAGCCAAGCAAGTGTATCTTCTTCTTTCTGGGGTTACCGACGCTCTTCAAGTTTTCCAACCACATGTCAACCAAACGAACCAAGTCGATTTGGAGGTGTTGCAAGAGGTTTGTGAAGGTAGTGGGGTTGACGTATGCAAATCTGGCCAAGACCATCAAGACCTTGTTGATTTGTGGGATGCTCAAGTCGCCAAATACGTACTCAAACATCTTGGCCATGAAACCAGAGCCCACGAGACCATTAATGAACGACTCAGATTGTGAGTTGGACAAAAAGAGAATATCGAGGAACGAAATCACAACTTCGAACGAGTCGTCTCTCATGGTCAACAAGTACTTGGAGAAAAGCACAAAGCACTCTTGGACGGGCTGGGAGAAGTCGTTAAAGAGCTGCGGACACACCAAGGTGTAACTTCTGATGATCTGACAGAGGGTGGTCAAGATCTCGGTCAGGTTATCCAACCCGTACGGAATCAAGGTGAACAAGTCGGTAATGCCAGAGAGATCAATGCCATCAGCTTTGGGCGTGTAGATGAGGACACTCAACCACAAGTCGTAGCCGTCTTCCAGCAACATCGAATAGGATGAAGATGGAGCGCAGCAGTTCTTCACCAAGGGCAAGACAATGTTGTGTGTCTCAATCGAAGACTCATTGAGACAAATGATCAAACTCTTGAAGAGCCTCAACAAGGAGTTGATCAAGATGGGTTCCTCAAATTTGATGGACTTCAAAATGTCCATCAAAAGGGCCTTCTCGACCAATGGGTTGCAGTGCTCGAGAATGGTGGAGATGGTCTTGATCAAGAAGATCTTGGACTCCACCTGCTCCAAGGAACCAAACATGCCGAGGATCTTGAACATCACCTGGTTCAAACAGTCAAACTCGTGTTTCTTGAAGTCCCAGTCCTCGACAATCACCTGGAATGTTTGTATGCATGTTAATCTGACAACCAAGTCGGGAGAGTCTAGCAAGTTTGTCAAAAAAGCGTATATAGGCTTTCTATCAGAAGCCTGAGAGATCCACTCGTTGATTATCAAGCAGACACGGCGTTGGATCACCTTGGAGTTTCCCATGGCCTCTGGAATGAGCACCTGGTTGAGGATCTGGTCAAAGTCACAGTGGAGCGACGACGACGACAACTGGAAGCAGCACAAGGTTGCGTCCTTGACCAACTCCTCGTTGGTCAAACCGTTGGAGATCTTCTGCCCAATGAACTCGTTCAAAAACGGATAGTACTTGATCAAGTCCTGGTAGAAGTTTTCGGCACAGGCCCGGATCTGGAACTCCCACAACTGCTTCATCTCGTCGTTGAACCACTCCTCGGGTTCGTACTGCCAGTTCTCCAAGTCGGTTGGCGACAACTTCAAGTACCAGCCGATGATCAAGTCACAGAGGTGGGTCAACACCTCGGGGGTTAGCACGCCGTTCAACTTGTCGATGGCCGCCTCGATGGCCTGCTGGTCGTCTCGCTTGAAGGAAATGGCACCCTTTTTGTATATGTAACCAATGATCTTCTTCAAAATGATGAATCCGTTGATGGATAAGAGCTCCCAGAACTTGTCTTCGATCGCCTGGCACTTGTCCTGGAGAATGGTCAAGAAGGTGTGGACAATGTCTTCACAGCACGGGAGCAAGATGAACAAGGTGGCACGGTTGGAAAGCAAGTTGAGGTACAACTTGCTGTACTGGCGGATGTACTTTTCAAGAATGTCATAGCCCTCCTTCTCGTAGACCCCGGCCAAGACTCGGAGGTGCTGCACCGAGAGGTTGAGGAAGTCGTACGTGTCCGGGGTGAAGGCCTCTGGGATCAACCGGCGCAAGTTCTTCAATGCAAGGTAGCAGATCTCCATGTACTGCAAGTCTCTATTGTTGACCCACTCAAACAGCGTGGTGTAGATCTGGATGAGGGTGGCCAACACCTGGGGAGCCTTCTGCACAAGGTGGTTGCGGGTGCTGCCGATACGGATGCTGGTGATGGACTTGATGCAACGGTTGAGGATAACAAGCAAGTTGTTCAACACAATGACATTGTTGGTCTCGAGCATGCCACACACCTGTGAGAAGAAGTCGGGCCACTCCTTGGGGAAGTCGTACCGGATCATCTTGGAGATGGCGTGTGCTTGCTGGATCATCAACTGGTTGTTGGGTTCCTCCACAAGGTTGAAGCACCGGGCCCGGATCTGTGCCTTTTCGTCTCTGGAAATGGCGTTGGGGTGGGATGGCCGCCAGAACTTGTCAATTCCGTTCTTGAACAAGATCAACGCTAGCCATCTTGTTTGAAGTGGCATCTGTGTGTTGAGAAAGATGTCCTGAAGGAGCGAGTGGTGGCCGGGAAGTATCAGCCATTGCTTTAGGTTGGCTTCTGCCGCCTGTGAGGAGGCATCTCGTGAAGATGAGCTAGCCTGTTCAAGCGTACTGACAAGTGTCGTGAGTGTCGGTGCTTCCATGCTGTGTTTGATTTTCGAGATGAGTGAAACGTTCCCAAGTATCAGTGCGAGCAGTAACGGAAGGCTAACCAGAGAGTGGATAGCGCAGGGAAAAGATATGAAAGGTGAGCGAGATGTGTGGTTGGTGTTGCTGTAAGTGCTTTATGGAGCTGTGGAGTGAGTAATTGTATTATTGGGCACATCCTAGGACCCACAGCCAGCTACCATGGCCTGTTTATTACTCACAATGAGAAGAAAGAGAATGGACACACACAGACTACTTGGAAAACAACAAAACTGATGGGAAGCCTGCTCTGGAGAGCGCTTGGGATCTATGTTGGACACATAGCAACAACGGAAGGATTTGCTCTGGTTTGAACTTGCATGCTTGAGTTGGCTAATTTGGGTGGGCTGCTTTTCGCTGTTGCAGCCATCATTTGCACCCAAACATACCGATACTGTTAGTCAGCTGAAGTCCCCCCTCTGCTTTGCTATCACTCCTCTAGTCGACTAAAAGTCTTTCCTCGGCTTTGCTCTCTACTCCTACCACCTGCTGACACTCCCCTCTCTACTTTGCTGTGCTACATTACCCCCACTCTTCAGCTGAGCTTCTCAGTATTGTTTAACTCTAATATTAACACTATAATTATACATTCAAGATGGAGGATCTTCAGATGGCACCTACAACACGCCCACGGTTACCACCTCTTGGACTCGTCACCCTCTTCCCATTCTCTTTCTTCATAGCCCAACTCCTTTTTGACCTTTCTGACGGTTTCCTCGTCACCCATGTTCTTTCCAATGTTGTCGCTCAACTTGATTGCAGGATGGCCGGCCACCTCCTTCAACTTGATGACAATGTTCAAAGGAGTGGACTTTTCGCCGGTGGAGGCCTTTGTGAAGTCGTTTGTGAAAAAGGTGCCTATGCCGAAACTCGAGGTGAGGCCAGCGTCGTCGGCCGCCTGCTTGTACAACAAGCACTTTTCGATGTTGAGCGAGTCACTGTAGCAGATGGCCTTGGCCTTTTGGGGGTATCCCAAAGCGTTGTAGTGCTCTGCGATTTTCTTTGTGTACTCGACGGGGTCACCCAGGTCCTGTCTGACCCCGGCGTAGTAGTCGGTGTACGGCTTGTCAAAGATCTTCAAGTACAGGTCTGTGCCAAAGGTGTCAGTCAAGGCCAAGCCGGCGTACTTTTCCGAAAAGGTCTTGATCCAGTAGTCCATGGCCAACTTGTTTGCGTTGGCGTAGTCCTGTTTGATGGCGGCGATCCCCATGTACCACTCGTGGGCCACGGTGCCGATGGGCTTCAAGCCGTGCTGCTTGGCAAGCAACACGTTGGAGGTACCCAACAACAACGGATTGCCTGCCGCCTCCTCTGCCAAGGTGCGCACGACGGCCGCCTGGGCCTCAAAGGACCGTCTCCGTCTCAGCCCAAACTCACTGAAGGCACACCCGTTGGCAAACAACTGCTGGCACTTGTGCCGGGCCTTGTCCTGCTGGCCGTCCAAGCTCCAGTCCACGTCAACAAAGCGGAAGTATGCCTCGGAGATCAAGGCCAACAACGGAATCTCGTACAAGATGGTCTTGTCCCAGTCGCCCACAATGTCGATCCCAAACTCGCCGTCGGCATCGGTGTAACGCACCTGGTTCTGGGGGTCCAAGCTGAAGGTGGCCAAGTACTCCAAGTACGACTCGGGCAATTGCGGCAAGGTGGCCCTCAAGTACTCAATCTCAGACTTGCGGAACCGCAAGTTGCCCAAGTGGGTGATTTGGACGTGGAGCCAGTCGATGGCGGCCTGGTTCAACCGCATCTGTGGCGTCCGGTTCTTGAATGTGTATGTCACAGGCACCTTGGGGAAGTTCTCAAACACAGCCGCGTGCATGAAGAGCTTGTACAAGTCGGTGTCCAACAAGGACGTGATAACGAAGTCCATTGGATGACTCTCTTGGAATTGGGATTATTAACTTCTCGTATACTGGGATTGTCCTCCCAAAAGGGATCGTTCCGGCGGGAAGCCAAGCAAAAAATTAAAAAGATAATGACTCCGACGCGATTCGAACGCGTGCATCTTTACGATAGTAGAACTTGAGTCTACCGCCTTAACCGCTCGGCCACAGAGCCATTTGATGAGAGTTTGGCCGGTTGATTTGACAAGTTGTGTAATCATGTAGTTATATAGTTTTGCAACTCCACCTGGCTAGCTTTTATTGTGCATGCCTTTAACTCAACTTTAAGCAATGTTATACAACCAAAAGAGACCCCATCCACTCTTTTGATCCTTCACTTATCCCTTCTCTTCTCCCTTTGCTTCGTGTGGCTCATCTCCTTCAGCTCCCTTCCCTCTCGGCTTGACTTGTGGCCCACTTTTGCAGTCCCTTCAAACCTGCATGTAGCGCAGGACTTTCGGCGTACTTTTGTTCCCGCAGGCGTATTTCCCTGGCCGCCCCAATATCGTGTGAAGTGAAAAATTTTCGATCCGCAAAATTTTCAGCAGGTATAAAAACAGTTGAGAGTGCCTGAAAAATTTTTCCCACCACACACAAGATGCCTTTCAAGACCGAAAAGACCTCCGCTTACCACTCGAGATTCCAAACTCCATTCCGTAGAAGAAGAGAAGGAAAGACCGACTACTACCAAAGAAAGAGATTGGTCACCCAACACAAGGCCAAGTACAACTCTCCAAAGTACAGATTGGTTGTCAGATTCACCAACAAGGACATCATTGCCCAAATTGTCTCTTCCCAAATTGTTGGTGACATTGTCTTGACCGCTGCCTACTCCCACGAGTTGCCAAGATACGGTATTAACCAGGGTTTGACTAACTGGTCTGCTGCTTATGCCACCGGTTTGTTGGTTGCCAGAAGAGCCTTGCAAAAGTTGGGCTTGGACGAAACCTACAAGGGTGTCGAAGAAGTTGAAGGTGAATTCGAATTGACCGAAGCTGTCGAAGACGCTCCAAGACCATTCAAGGTTTTCCTTGACATTGGTTTGCAAAGAACCACCACTGGTGCCAGAATCTTTGGTGTCTTGAAGGGTGCTTCTGACGGTGGTTTGTACATTCCTCACTCTCCAAACAGATTCCCAGGTTGGGACATTGAATCCGAAGAATTGGACGCTGAATTGTTGAGAAAGTACATCTTCGGTGGTCACGTTGCTGAATACATGGAAGAATTGTTGGATGACGATGAAGAAAAGTACAAGACTTTGTTCAGAAACTACTTGGCTGACGACATTGACGCTGACGGTATTGAAGACATCTACACCGAAGCTCACGAAGCCATCAGAGCTGACCCATCTTTCAAGCCAACTGAAAAGAAGTTCACCAAGGAACAATACGCTGCTGAATCTAAGAAGTTCAAGTTGGTTAAGTTGACCCGTGAAGAAAGAAAGGCTAAGATTGCTAAGAAGATTGCTGAATTCCAAGCTTCTAACTAAGTATTTTAATATATTTTCTTACTTACTTTATTGATGTATGCATTTCTCGTAGGGAGTGAATAGTGGTGGTGTGAGTTACTGCGATGAGCTCTCTTGACTTTGTGTGCTTACTCGCGATTCAGTCGAACTCGTTTGGCGTCGTTCAACAACTTATCGTACACTTCGTCCACAGCTAGAGGGGCACTGGCACCGCCGTCGGTATCCGAGTCGATTGACCGGGCGTCGTCAAACACATCCTCCTCCGAGTGGTCTTCCTTCTTGTCCTCGGCCCGTCCATCCATCGACGTCAAGGTGGTTTCGTCGCTACTACCCAATGACCTCTTCTTTCCCACCTCGTAGATGTTGTCAAGACTCACACGGTTGTCGTTGATGTTGTTGATCAACTGCGTCACAGACTCGATTCCCTTGGCTGCAATGACAGCGTCTCGCAATTGTGAACCAGATGGCAAGTGCTGGAGCAAAGGAATGTTCTCGTCAGCAGTGCTGGGGTCCACCGTCTCAGCCAGCGATGGCGGCTCTGGCACAGGGCTTCGGTTGCGTTGCCGTTGCAAGTAGAATCCAAACCTGTGGAACTCCCCTTCTTCTTCCTCCAACTCCTTGGCTTGCACTGACGTCTGGGAAATCGACCTCATCAAAACGGGGCGTCCAGTGAGTGTGTCTACAGGAACGATAGATCCGTCTGACGATGAGTCAATTGCAACTTGATGTGGGTTGATGTCATTCCCGTTTCCACCGCTGGCGACATTGGAACTGGAACTCGAAGCAGCGTTGGCTGCAACAGCAGAGCCCAAAATCCCGCCGTTTTGGAAGAGATCAGTGTTTCGTGGAGACAAAATGTGCCCTGCAGTGATAAATTCAGTGGAGCTCTGGTGCAACTTCTTGCTACTCTCCGGTAAGATGATCTTGGGGATGTTCCCTTCTTGTGGAGTGCTTTCTCTACTCTTTTCCAACTTGATGTAGAAGTTCTGAACTTGATCTTCAAACATCTTGACCAACTTCTCTAATGCAGAGTCTAAAAGACAAAATCTGAGCAAGCTCTCTTTGCCTTCCAAAGAGAGAGTACCTGCGTCTCTCTTTGCAAATAACGAGTCAATGGTTCTGTGAATATCCCTTCTAACTGTCCTTGCTCTTTCAACGAGAGCGTTTGTAATGTAATTTTGAATCTTAATTTCTTCTTCTTTATCATATGCTTTGTCATTTTCTGCCAATAACTTTTCTGCTGTTTGCATCAACAAAGATCCATCAAACATGAGCTCTTCGTCCGTAACAGCATCGTCGGCATATTGCTTTTCGTTACTCATCACTATGTTCATGTTTTTCATTAAATGGAACACAATTCTTTGGGACATATCGTCAGGAATCAAGTCGTAATCCAAATCCAAAGCGAAAACTGTTCTTGAATTCTTGACTGCAGCGTACAAGGTACATGCAGTGGCATGGCTCATCTCCTTGTTGCCCAACAAGGAAACGTGAAGTAACCCAGTAATCTGAGGCATGATCTCAGCAATCGCATTGATGGCTTGTTCCGACAACTCATCCAAGTCAAAATGAATTCTCTTTAATGAACGAAACCGTGGTAAGTATTCACTTAACTTGGGAAGAATAGCAGGGAACAACTGAGGAATTGAACTCAAGTCAAGGAATCTGAGCGTCTCCACATGAGTCAACGCCTTAATGAGATCTCCAGCTTCCTCAACATTGGAAAGATTGGTTGAGTTGATGGAGAAAAAGATAACCTTGGAGTTTCCCTTTTCGAAAGCCTTAATGAACGGTTTTAATTGACCCGAGCTCAAGTCATTTGAGGCAATATCTACCCCAATACACTTGCTAGAGGGGTTATCGATCCAGTCGGCAACCACCTGAGCCTTATAGTTGTTCAAGTCAATACCCGCAATGCCCAATCTAAATGTTGTCAAGGTAACGGCCCTCTCAATCAAGTGCTTGAAAGTTAAGTCATCTAATTTGCAACCATTCATGACCAACTCCTCAATTCCCCCACGTTTAACGAGCGTCTCAATAAGCATCTCCCAGTTCATAGCACTGCGGATACTGGCTGGTTTGGTGTCGGCTTTGATTCTCTGTTGAGAGATATCTAACTTCTTGATTCCCTTGTTGGTTGTGAGTAACCGGCACAAGTACTTCCAACCTGTTTCATCGATTGAGACATTTCTAAGGGAAAGCTTCTCCAAGGATGTGTTGTATGCTAGAGACGACAAGAAATGTTTCAACATTTCTGTGGTCATACACACATTGTCGAAAATGATGGTGTTGATTGGAGTGATTGCAATGAAGTCACTAAAAGACAACACGTCAATGAGAGTGGGTTTGGGGTTCAACATCTTCAATACTTGCAAAGGTTTTGTCTTGTTCTTGAGCTGTTTGAGAGTAGCTGGAATTGGCAAGATTTCACGCAAGTGGCAACAACGAGTGTAGACGGTTTCTAGGGATATGTTTTCTGTATAGATTGGTTCATCTTCAAAATGATGGACATGCATATGAAGTGGCAGATCAATGGCCACCTCTCCTGAGGATACTTTAATGTCCACTTCCTCATCTTCTTCTTCTTCGTCATTGTCATCTTCGTCAACATACTTATCATCATCTCCTGAACCCTTGAAAACCAGGAAAAACTTTGAAGACTTTAATTGATGAACTTCCAGGGCTATTCTCTTTGCGGTTAAGTGAGCTTCCTGGGCATGTTTTTCAGCTTCAATCAATGCATTCTTATGGTTTTCAATGGCAATGGCAAGGTCCCGGTCTGAATATTTAAGTTCTGGGTGCTTCTTGCCATCGCTTAGCGAGATGCCTTGGGATAAACGGGCCGGAGGGGCAGTCAAGTCTTCTGGAATCATGACATTCCCTTTGCGGGGTCTTCTGGAAGGAATTTGCTGTTGAGGATCGACAGACAACTTATCGATGGCAAATGTCACCCTACGGATAGACACGTCCAAGCCATTGATGTCAACTTCTGCTCTGGAGTGGTTTTTGTTGAGAATCACGCGGGAAGGAGGCTCCATCGGAGGTTCTATGGATGATCTTCTGGAAAGGAACTTGCGATCCAGGTCTTGGATCGAGCCCCGTCTGTTGGTTACCCCTTCATGTAATGGTAGCTTTCCCAAGGAAGCCAAGTTTTGGTTATTTCTGTTTGCTGGGGTGGTTGGAATGACGTCAGGTGGAAGTCTTGACTGGGAAGACGAAGGAGCGGATTCAGTTGATGATTTGAATTTGGATGAAAAGGAGCTAAAGATGGATCTTTTTGAAATCGAGTTCAGTCTTGAGTTTGAAGGAGAGGAGGATGCGGAGCTGGCGTTGGAGTTGCTTGCCGAGGTGTTGTTGGATGAGTTTGTTGTGGTGGATGCCGTAGGCTGACTTTTGTAGTCTAGATCTGTTACCAAATCGCTGGTCAAGGACGGGCTCGCAATAAAATTTAAGCTGCCTCTGCGTTTCTGGGGTTGTTGTTGTTCCTTGGGTTGGTTGGAGGTGCTTGGGATTGAGGAAGATCTGGACCTGCCAAACTTGAACTTTTCCAACTTGGAGCTGATTGAGTCGGCTTCTGGTTTTGATTTGGAGGCAACGTGGTTGGTGGCGACTGCCGGCGACTCCTTGTTGACCCCAGCCGTGCCTGGGCCCTTGGGGCTCCCTGGAGTGTCACTTCGTGCTGAGGCATTGGAATTGGCACGTTCCTGTTGAGATGGTTGTGCAACGACAGACAGCCTCTCTCTTTCGGGACTGGCACTTGCTCCGTCGCTTCTTGCCCTTTCCTTATCTTTCTCCCTGTCGAGGTCTTTATCTTGGTTCAATTTCTTTGTGAGTTTCTTGGATTTGCCTCGAAATAACCAATCGACGTCACCATTGCTGACACCAGACTCATATCGGTTGATCTCTCCCGGCATTGCCAATACTCGATATGTGTATAGGGGGGGAATAAGGCGGTCGTGGAGTATCTACTCTTAATATGATCTGTACAAAACTTTAATGGTTGCCAAAAACTTTTTCCGGCCCAAATTAAATGACTTCGTACGCACAAACGATCCGACCTGGCCTGATTTTGGATGCAAAGTATATAAGGAGGCCAAAGGAATCTGGAATTTATCTCCAGCAATATATACGTCGGGATTGATGGATTTGACAGATATATAAAAACACAAATAGGGAAGAGAATGATGGAGTGAGTGAGGGGAGTAGCGTTGATTGGAATTGTGTGGGTTGGGTCTCGAGCCGCCTATATGCACTCCTCCGTCTTGTATCCAACCACCCTTTATCGAATACCAAGCAGGGCCGGGTGTCCACGTGAGCAGGCTCGACGTCATGTTAGATTATGTAATCCGGAGGGGGGCATGCGTCGAGGGACTGTGATTCTTCTCCGTCTTGTTCGGAAGTCCCAGAAGGGAAAGACCCGGTCGCAGGGCCGAGATTCGGATATTACTAATTCGGCCGTACTTTTGAGGGGGGCAAGGAATTGATAGAGATTTTTTTTTTCTCCCTATATATACACGTGATTCAGCAAAGTCATTCGAAAAATTGTGATTGCAAGAAAGAAAGTTATTCAAACATGTTTCGTTCTATTTCAACTAGAGGATTAATTGCAGCTGGTAGGGCCATCAAGCCCCAAATTCCCCGTCAAGTTGGTGTTGCCAGGGTTTCTGCTCCCCTTGTTGCTAAGAGAAGCTATCACGACAAGGTGCTTGACCACTATGCCAACCCAAGAAACGTTGGTTCCTTGAACAAGAATGACATCAACGTCGGCACTGGTTTGGTTGGTGCTCCGGCCTGTGGGGATGTCATGAGATTGCAAATCAAGGTGAATGAAGAGACTGGTGTCATTGAAGACGTCAAGTTCAAGACCTTTGGCTGTGGTTCTGCTATTGCTTCCTCCTCCTACGTGACCGAGTTGGTCAAGGGTAAGACCTTGGACGAGGCCTTGCAGATCAAGAACACTGTCATTGCCAAGGAGTTGTCCTTGCCACCAGTCAAGTTGCACTGCTCCATGTTGGCTGAAGACGCCATCAAGAGTGCTGTCAAGGACTACAGATCCAAGCTGAGAAAGCCAACCTTGGGGCCAGACGCCGTTGCTGCCTAGGTCAGCAGAGAGCTACTTTGCACCTATGCACAGTGTTTTCACTCGCTGGCATGGCGTCTTGCGCTGAGCTGAGCGATTAAGTTATAGTATATAGGGAATGAAGGGATTATTGGAAATATCAAGTGGCGGCACTTTTGCTCGAGAAGCAATGTCCCAACTGTAGATGTGTCTTGTATTTGAAGGTGTTGGAGCATTCTGGATCATCGAGGTGGGAAGTCCCCAGTCTTTCGAGAAACTGCGTCCGCTACGGGTCGGCTTGTTTCCGTAACGGCTCGGAGCAAAACATTTCCAAAATCCGACGCAAGACGGAATAGATAAAGCTCCACCGCAAAGGAACCACCACGCCTGCACATGCACATACACTGGCCCGCTGCAACCCACACTCACCCACCCTCCGCTGTGGCACCTAGGGCCGTCTGGTGTCGGTGTTTCATCTCCGCCCAGCGGGCTCTTCCCCACCTTTCGATATCAACTCATCGATGCCCAAATCGTTTTTTCCGGCAATAAGCCAATCATCGGGCTCTGCAAAATCAGCGCCGCCTAATGCAGCAAGTACAAGGCGAATCTCTTCATGAAATACCCGTCAACAGTTGCATGGCCGAGATTCGATAAACTCACACCGCCCAACACTATCAAACTAGTCAACGAAAGGTACCCAAATCGTCTCCAGTTCTTGGAGAACTTCAACTTGAACCGCAACATGCCACTCACAAAGTGATACGAAGACACCCCCAACAAGCCCCAAATGGCAAGCTTGTTGAGTAGCGGCTTCAAGTACATGGACACGTAGTCCAAGGTCAACAAGGACGAGTCGCCATCCACCGCAATTGGAGCGTATCTGAACTTGTAGAAGTGGAACCCGATCAAGATGGTCAACAAGTAGCCCAGGAAGCTCAACGGAGAGAGCGACGGAAACAAGCTGCTTACAATCGACTTTCTGTAGCCCAAGCCTATCAAGCTCGTGACGCCCCCAAGCCCTATGCTCTCGTCGTCCTCTCTATAAGTGTACGAGGACGCCACAGACCGGGACTTTGCACCCATCAACCGGAGACTCACCCCGGACACAACATGGGCAGCAGCGGTCCCTATAATGGCAATTGACTCGAAGAACGGAACGCCGTGGTACACCGCCCTGGCTATCTCAAACACCTGGTGCTTGAGTTCTGGTGACACTGGCAACGCCGGCACGAGTATCACAGAAGTGAAGTGGATCCCCACAAACCCAGTGAAGACATAAGCAGAATACTTCTGCACCTTACGCAAGATAGGAAGGTACGGATTCACGTGGGGCTGTGAGGGAGGTGTGTCGTCGATGTGGTCTAGTGGTTCAGGAACGATTTCGTGGAGGGACATGCTAGCAAATGAGATCTATTATATTTTGGATGACACGGAAAAGTGAGCCTGTTCTGCAACTCCGCGAGAGACTACCAAGACCCTACTGCTGCTCACCTTTTCACTCTAGGCAGCTATTATCGAGGTACCAGCGATACCACCGTGACGTTGGTGGTGGGGTATGATTGGGAGTGATGGCACTGGTAGTCATTCATTAATAGGTGTATCCATCATTCACATGGCAATGTAGGAAGCGGGGGGACTTGCTTTTTTGAAGCTTTTCGCAGCCAAGCTAGAGAAAGGTAGAACAAGTATGGTGATAGGAGATAGCGGTAGCACCAGATGTAAGATCATGGGTGTGAAAGGAGGAAGAATCAATGTGATTGAAGAGAGGTTTTAGGAAGATATAAAGGATTTGAGTGGGTGGTTTTAGATGTGATGGTAGACCTGTCGTGGGGCGGTCAGGAGAAGTGGGAGGCCGCCAAGCTGTGGAAGGTCGCCATCGCGCTGTGGAAGATCGCTATTTTAGTGAGCCGCGTAGCGAGAGACCGCCATTAAAGAGAAGTGCGTAGTGGGAGATTAATATTTTTAGTGAAACGCTCGTGGGAGATTAATATTTTTAGTGAAACGCTCGTGGGAGATCGCTATTTTTATTGAATCCCGTGGCGATAGACCGCCATAAAAGAAAAGTGCGTATCGAGAGACCGCCATTAAAGAGAAGTGCATAGTGGGAAATCGCTATTTATAGTGAGCTGCGTCGTGGGAGATCAATATTTTTAGTGAAACGCTCGTGGGAGATCGCTATTTTTATTGAATCCCGTGGCGAGAGACCGCCATAAAAGAAAAGTGCTTGTCGAGAGACCGCTATGAGAGAAAAATGCGTGTCGAGAGACCGCTATTTTTCATGAATCGCGCTGTGGGAGATCGCTATTTTAGTGAATTGTGCTATGAGATATTAATATTTTTAGTGAAACGCTCGTCGCTATTTTGTGAATCGCATACCGAGAGACGACTGTTTTTAGTGGGATATTGCCATTTTTGGTGCACGTAGCATCGCCACCAAAAGTGTAAACGATCCGCAATCGCACATACAAAGTCAACACATGTCCTTTGCACAACTCAGATCGCAGGCACTCCAGCTAGAAAAACAGACCGAGTCACAACTAGGGCGTCTCTCCGTGGCGCTGACGGAGGAAGACGAACTCATCATCCAGGGTCTTCTCGACAAGAGACTGGACCTCTTGACCAGATTGAACAGAGCATACGAAACAAGCATCCAGGCGGGAGAAAGCAACCTGAAGGCCCTGCAAATAAACAGACACAACGAGATCTTGACGGACCACAGAAGGTCCTTCAACAAGCTTAAGCAGCAGTTTCTCGAGGAACGCAACAGACAGAACTTGCTCAACAACATCCAGAGCGATCTTACCCGTCACCGTGAAAACCAAGAGCTCAACTCCAACGACTATATCTTGGACGAGAGAGTCAGGGTGGACGCGCTGAACTCGCTCGCAGAGAGGTTGTTGCAGCAGGCATACGAAACCAGAGACGAATTGATGAACCAGAGACAGATGTTGAGCAACGCCCAGTTGAGAGTCATGGGGGTCCTCCAAAGCATACCTGGGATCAACGTGGTGATTGCCAAGATCAACCTGAGAAGAAGAAGAGACACCGTCATCTTGGCCAGTGTCATTGCTGCATGTATACTATTGTTGTTCTTTGTGTGAGCCCTCTAGCACCAACCTCCCGTCCCTCAACACACCTTATATACCACTAAGTAGAGTGATTGGATATCCACTTTTACCTCACCAACAAAGTCCTCCAGTCCAATACAAGGATAGTCCAACCTCTGAGGACCCCCAGCGAGGGCTTCCAGGGTGCTTACCAGCAATTTGCCGGCCCGTAGACACTGGGTCTCTCGTCCGCCGTCGGGACCGCCACGGCACGTGACCCCAAATGTGGTAATTTTGCAATCGATATCGACGGTTCCGTCACAATTCCTCCCACACCACTTTGCCATGGCCACCGAAAAGCAGGACGAGCTCATGCTCCGTATCAACCAGATGAAGCTCAAGAGAATCCAGAGGCTCAACGAGCGTTTGACTGAAACCTTGAACATGGAGAGAATGCCTGCTCTGAACGCATGTCTCAGTGTGATCAACTACGCCAACGAGGTCCCCGACTATTTGGTTCTGTACATCTGGAAAACAGAGCCGGAGACAAACAAATATCAAAGGCATAGGCTCATGGTTCTGGCCAGAGGCGGAAACAACGACGCTGGGTGTTGTGTTATCATGTGAGAGGTCCGATCCTGCCACTTGGATTCTGCTGCTGTACGGAGCTGCCAATTCACACAGCATACGGCTGACACGGCTGAACGGCTTGATCCACTACAAAGATCAACTTACAGGTGGTACCAGACAATCTTACTTGACTTTAATTCATCAATGTCAAACACACAGAGGTTTACCCTCAAAAATTATATTCTTATATAGTAAATACGAAAGGAAGTATGAAGTTGGAGGTGCAAGTTGGCGTAGAAGGTGGTTGGCTGGTCGGAATGCAAGGTTCGATAGCCCGGAATGTCAAATGATCTGGTCGGATGGAAAAGTCCGGACGGGTCAGCTTGCCTTCTTGGGTGGGTTTGTCGGTCGGACTGGGCTGGCGAGCCGAATCAACTACTCGATCCGGCTGGGCGCTTGCGCTAAATCCGAAGCAACACTGACAGCGGCAAAATTAGCAAAGCCAGCTGTCAGCAAAGCCAGCTGTCAGCAAAGCCAGATGTCAGCAAATCCAGATGTCAGCAAAGCCAGCTGTCAACAACATTCCGTTTCCATGGGTATTGGTTGTAGCAAAACAGATCTGATTCTCTTGACTTGATTCAACGAGATGATCCAATGCCTGAGGTCACCGCCCACCACTTTTTACCCGCCTAACCACTTTCTCTACCGCCCTTCTCGTCAACCTTGATTTTTCTCAAGTGATCAATCGACTCATTTCCCAAGGTGTTGTCTTCTTGCTTCTCGTCGTCTCCACATCCACAGTCGTAATCTTCCAAGATGGTGGTACAGTCGTATTCCGGCTTTTCCAATCTGTTGTTGACCTGGTTGTGGATCATGCAGCCCCACAAAGCGGCAGTCTTTCTGGACGAAGTTTGGGGAGGGTACTTCTTGAGCAACTGCTGGAAGTGACGGGCGCAGTCACCGCATGGGTACACCTGGGCAAACAAGTGGATGTACTGGCCCAAGGTGGTTCTTTCCTGCTTGCTGGGCTTGTCTGGATAACGGGCCAAAATCGTGTGGAAGAGTCTCCAGGCAGAGTTGCCCAACTGTGCCTTGAGGGTTTCGTTTGCCATTTTGGGCATGAACGGAGTCTCGGTCAACTCCAAACCAAGATCGGCCGCCTGCTCCTTTTCTTGTGCCTGGCCGGCAGCTGGTGCCTGGGCCTGCACAGGGGGCTCGATCTGGATAGACATGTCGTGGTCTCCGACCTTCTCGTGGTCGTCTCTGTCGTCATCTAATCGTAACGCTTCAGGAGACAACACATCCTGGACCTTGTATTTCTGAAGATTGATTGGCGATGAGTTGCCAAGCGAGATGTCCGAAGACGACGAGCTCATAAAGTAGAACACACTCACAATCACCAAGAGCGTGAAGGTGAGAAACACCGGTCTTCTGACTGTCTTCATTGTAAAAAAAAGTGGTTGTTATCTGTTTTACTTTTCCACTCAAGCACCGGAAATATCAGAAATCGGATGTTTCCCGAAGAGGGAATTTTAGTCACGAGAGGTGTTTGCAATTTGGTGGGAACGAAATGAGGTGATTCACGAAACAGGCCCTTGACCGCCTTACCACCGGATTCGTAGACGATTGGTGGGTTGTGTGGAGCTCCTAGGAGTGCTGGTGGTGTGTTGTTGGTGCTGCTTGGAGTGTAACGGTGGAGGTGCCGTTACGTGATTTTCGCCGGCGGACCTTGCGTGGGGCTGTCAATGCAGCCATGACGTATTAGCGGCCCTACCGCCGACCCATTGCTACAGGGTACGACTTATGATGGTTGGAGACGCAGAAAGCTGTCTTTAATCGTTTGAATCTGTATATATAGTCAAAAGAAGTAGTGGTGAAGCTATAGAGCGTCTTTAGGAACGATTTTGCGTACCCAACTACTAAGCTAGACCACAGAGCATGCTGATGAAAAGTGTCTCTACTAATCCAGATCTGACCATATCAGCACAACTGAACTACCCACTAGAATGCAGACTCGATATCTTTTGTACTCTACAGCTTCTCATCAGTCCCCTCCTACTCACTTCTTCCTACTCACTTCTTCCTACTCACTTCTTCCTACTCACTTCTTCCTACTCCTTCTTCCTACTCAATCTCTTCCTACATCACTTCTCTTCTGACATAACTCAAGAGCCATGACACTTCATTATCTAAATATTATGCATCTAATTTTCTTGAGTGGTCAAAATACCAGGCAAAGGAGCAGAACCAATGCCCAACAACAACCCAATTCCCCCGGTCAAGACGGCACCAAGGACTATGGTGGACCACAAGAACAAGTTTGCAGGGGCGCTGACGTCCTTCTTGCTGCAGTCAAAACCGGCCCAGTGGGTGGAGGACGAGGTGGTCTTGTTGACAGACACCTTGCACAAGCAGGCCCAGCCGTTGGTACCTTCGGTGCACACACCGTGGCCGCTGCAGCCGTTGGTGGCGGTGTCACAGGACTCTTCAGACAGGAAGACCGAGCCGTGCACAATGGAGGTGTCTCTCTTTTGGATGAGAGTCTTCTTTTCAAAAACAACAAACACGTTGAAGTCGGACAACAGCTTCAAGAAGTCAACCAACACCTTTTCGGAGAACTTGTAGGTGTTGGAGTCGTAGCCAATCTTGGAGCCAATGGAGAGCAACGAGTTGGACTCGACAAACAAAACGTCGTCCTTCATCATCTCCTTGGTGGCGTGGTCCTTGATTTGGTTCAAGGCGGTCATCTCGGTGATGAAGTACTTGTCGTTGACATGTAAGGTGGAGTAGTCCGACTTGAAGCGGTCCCACAAGGTGGCCAAGACCTCGTCAAAGTACGAGAACTCGGCGGCCAACTTGCTGCCTTGGTGCTTGGTGTTCAAGGTGATTTCGGGGGTCAATTGGTGTTCATTGAAGTCTTGTCTCGATAAGGTCCTGGACAACTTTTGGAACACCGAGGTGGCCTGGCCCTTAATCTTGAAGGCTGGCTGGCCCCAGATGGACGACTCGGCCCCGTTCACAGACACAAACAAGGTTGGCTTGTCTCTTCTGGATTGTTCAAAGCCGTTGAGCAAGTCAATGAGCTTTTCGGATTCTTCACCTTGGCCCAACAGCAAGTCGTCCGATGCTCCCACAACGTCTGCAAAGTAGGTGACGGCGGATTTTGGACCGATAACCGGTGCCTCGGCGGCGCCTGGCCCGCTCAAATCGTAGATGGCGATGGATTGAGCGAGCGCAGCGCTCAATAACAGCATCAATGGAAGGAATTGCATGTTGTTTGTGCTGAGATTTGGAAGGACAATTTGTTTTATCGGAAATGATTGGTGTGTGCAGGAAGGAAAGATAAACGTGAAGAAAACCACGCTGGGAAAGCCGTCTGTGCTAGCTTTTATACGGCGATGAGAGTGAGATAAGCAAGGGCACCTTGCTGGGAGTGAAACTGAAGTGGTTGTGGTAGCTACACTGTTCCAGCACTTGGTTACAATTTGGAGAGTGGCCATCCAATAAGTTGGACTGGTGAAAACTCCTGGGCGTTACATAAGCAGCGTTAATTTCTTACATAAGCGATATATAGGTCCATCCAGCTATGGTGCTGGTGAGTTGGATAAGTGTGGAGCTAGGCTTTAGGTGGTGGCGGGCACGTTGTAGGCCGTGTCCAACCATGTTTCTGCCAGTTCCAGTATCCAAAGAACCCTCTGTAGTGTGCTCCTGCCAGGTCCATACATTAATTTCACTTCCAGAGCTTCAGAATGTATTGGTCAAGGTGATGGTAGGACTCTCTGGTTCGTCTCCAACGCCGGGTTCAAACAAGGTCTGGGTCTTGATTTGTAATCTGGACTTAAAGTTCATTTGTGGAGTGTACTTTAAGTGGTGGTCATCGTTGATGTGAGGCTCCGGCTCGTCATACAAAGGAGGCACGGCCACGGTCAGGCTCGAGAGCGCCTCTGACGACTTGGATCTCGAAAGCAAGTTCTCCTGCAACGAGACCTTGAGTTGAAACTGCTTGACAATGAGATCATACACCTTGGCGGCGCTGTCTTCGTCTTTCAAGATTATGATCAACCTGCTCAAGAATGGAAGGCTCAGCCAGTGCTCCACCTGCACGGGTCCGGGCAAGTCGCCTATGGCGGCCTTGATCTGATCTGGTATGGCGGCCTTCTCGCCCTGTCTGAGGAAGTCTTCCTTATTCAAGTTGATGATCACGCTGGTCTTGGGTAAGCTCATTTCTATAAAGGTTGTTGCGAGATAAGGGAATTATGGGTCCACAGTATATTATATATGGTGGGCATCGTTAACCCCGATATGGGCGGCGCCGGGTCACGTGTCCGGCCGCAGCAGGACCCGGACCTTGACTTCGCTGGATCTCGCAAGAAATGACTCTGGGATGAGCTTGGGTGCGTCTTCCAAGACGGGCATAGCCACCGGAGCTGAAATTCGAGGTCAAGTCTTGGGTTTGCGGCCTCCTCGTAGAACGTGGCTGTATGATGGAACGCTTTAGAATATTTGCCGATCGTTCACGTGGAGCGGGATTTGGGGAGAGCCGATTTCTTGGAAGGCAGCAAAACGAAATGGGGTACTACTCCTGAGCGTGCCACCCCGGAGTTAGCGCCCACGCTGTGACTTGCGCTGAGCTTATCTACGACGGCTCCATCTAGTTTGACTTCGTTTTATTATGTGTGGGTGTGCGCGTATGTGGGTCGAGGAGATAATAGATAATACCGACTTTCGGTTTGCAACCACAAACGCAAGAGAACAAGTAACATTGCGAGTGTTGCACCCTACGAAAGCCATATCCAGAGGCACCTACTAACCGAAGAGCAATTATCGGGCTATGCATGTGCTCCTTATTCTGCTGTCGTATTCACCTCTCAGACCCTTGCCCAGAAAATCTGTGAATTGCTACCCTCGCAAAAAAGAGGCGGCTGACCTCTTTATCAGGCAAATTGACATGCCGAGACGAGGTTAGAGAATTGGGCTGTGATAATAAGATTTTCGTAAAGAGCGAATGGGCACAAGTGTAGTGAGGTGTGTTCTTGTGGTCGTATCTGTGTCTCTGGACGCTTTTGCTACTATGGAACTTGCGAAAAGCGTGGGCAGGTGTGGTGGTTGAGGATATCCCAATTCGTAAAGAATTTTGTCGTGAAATGGGTGCAAAAGAGTTGTGCACATTCTTGACCCCATCTAGGGTAGTGACATGGCTCGATTTAGGAGACCGATTTGGCTTTGTTTATAGTGACTTGGCTAGAAAGTGACTTGGCTAGAAAGTGACTTGGCTAGAAAGTGACTTGGCTTCATGAAGAGACTTGGTTCTATGAAGAGACTTGGTTCCATTAGTGACTTGGCCCGTTTAGAATTACGTTGAGACGTACCTGGGTGAATCACACACGGCCAACACTTGAAAGCCACACTGGCCGTCTCTCAGGATGTCTTGTTTAGCTCGCCCATGTAGGATAGTAGTCGAGTTTCCAAACGAGGCTTCCATCAGAAGCCGCACAACCAAGACATCTCAGTCATCCGCTTACTCCGGTCGCCAAGCTCCATCAGAAGAAGAAGTTTCCTGGGCGAGGACCTTCCTAGTCGTAGACTTTAAGGGCGGGAAGATTGGTAAGCTGAGAACGAGATTGTTCCATCATGGTTTCGAAGCCGAGGACGAGGTATACAAGAAGCACAACGAAAGCGTCTTCACTGTCAAGACTGTAAAAACTAGGTTGGTACCTCATTTAGGGCTGTCAGGTTGGTACCTCATTTAGGGCTGTCAGTTTGGTATCTCATCTAGGGCTGTCAGTTTGGTATCTCATCTAGGACTGTCAAAACTAGGTTGGTGCCTCACCAAAGACTCTCAAAACAAAGTTGTCCATTCACTTTTACGGTTGCAAAACCAAACGTAGTCATATCCGAGGAAAGTTTGCAGAGCACAATGAAGTCATGCTCAAGACTGTCAAAACTAGGTTCTTCCCTTCACATTCCGTGGGTGTATCCAAAGACTGCAAGAATGACAACAAAGGCACGTTCAAGACTGTCATTGTGTGGACAGTCCCTTCACCACCAAGTGTTCAAGCCAAACGTAGCAATAACAAGTTATGCGAGAATGACAACAAAGGCATGCTCGAGACTGTTATTGTCTAATTGGTCCCTCACCATCAAGTATGCCAGTGTAAGCCAAAGTAGTCATCACAAGTTTTGCAAGAATAACAACAAAGGCACGCTCAAGACTGTCATTGTCTCAACTAGGTTGGTCCCTCACCATCAAGTGTAAGCCAGTCATCACAAGTTAGACAAGAATGACAACAAAGGTATGCCCAAGACTGCTGCTAACAGTAATGTAACTTGTAAACCCTTCATTGAATAAGTGCAAAACATAAGTTAGTTGGGCAGGACAGCAGTTGGTGTACCGTATTGTACCGTATTGTACCGTTGTAGTATTTGGAGGATTGACAGCCACTCGCTGAAAACACATACGGCTGAACAACAAGCAGCCCTCTCTTCAATACGGAATGTCTAGAAATACTGTCATGCCTGTTGACCAGTGTGCCTAGATATCTTGTCGTAATGGCAGGGCCTAGTATAAGCATTAACCAGAATGCAATGTAGTAGCATTAACCAGAATGCATTGTAGTGTTTCATTACCAGAATGTGTTGTAGTGTTTCATTCCCAGAATGTGTTGTAGTGTTTCATTACCAGGATGTCTAGTGATATCACAAACAAAACTGTGTCCCTAACTGGTTCACCTCTTTTATTCTTTGATCTCTTAACATCTTGTCGTTATTGACATCCCCATCAGTACGGCAACAATCCTAGACATACGGCAAACACCGGTCCAAAGTCCTCAGCCCACGGCTAACCCATCAACTTGAAATTCAGCTATCAGACAACGTTTGGTCTGTCAATCACACAAAAGTCAAGGGCAGTGGCTCCAGATACAATGCACAAAACACCACTGGTGATCTTTCCAGCCACAGAAGTCGACTTGGTGGTCGTATCGTGGCAATTGAAGGGTGGATCAGGTGTGTACATCCAGTCGTACCTGTCTTTAGGTTGCTGTATTTTTTTGTCATATCTTTGTTGAAGTATCCAACTAGGATACTGTGGTTGTGACAGCCGTTCTGGAATCTAGATGCAAACGCAGAGTGCCATGAACAATGGAATTGATGGACAAATTTACGAATCTTGAGGATATTCGTGGGTACCAAGGTCTGGGTCCATTCCAACGCAAACAAATCCAAAAATAGAGCGGCCAAAGGGCAGAGAGTAGCAATTGGTGCCGTCAATAGTTGCGGCGCTATCGTGGTAGTGGCCGGCGGTGGGCAGGGCCTATTTTTAGCAGTGGATGGACCCCGTTTCAGAGTTTCAGATTAACCGCACATCACATTCCCCATTGAATCTAATGAAGCCATCAGAATTCCCGAATTCTGATGCCTGACATAACGCATTCCCCAACCCCATGTTCGTACTACTCCTCATCATCTAAACCGTTAATAGTTTAAACAATAGACTAAAACATCATACTTTTTATCGACAACAATGGGAAACATCATGCCATATCAAAGTATAGATGATAATGGGAAGTGCAACCAGGGTTGAAGGGTGCGTCGCAAACAATGCAGTAGCCATGTTTATATTCTTGAAACAGTAGTTCGGTTCGACACACTCCACAGAGCACCACACGCTCCACCTCCAAGTCGCTCTGGTTGTATCGGACGATTTCATGCAGATCGGGATGGCACTGATAGCAGGGGTAGAACGCCTCACAGCACTTGAACTTGAGAGCCACCACATCCAAGCGGGAGTGGTAGTGCACGCATCGCGTTTGCTCGTCGATTGGAAACCCGTGGACGCCAGCGGTCGAGTTTAAAAGAGGCATGTCTGGCGAGGCCCGTCGAATTCAGAGTTTGAAGATAGCCAGAGGGAAGCGTCCTGCACACGCGCCGGTTCTACAGACACCCCCTTTTGGGAAGTCAAAGAGAAACATCGAGTATAAATAGGGAATTCCTGCACACAGCGCCCCAGCTCGATATCCTAATCTTACACATGGGTCCGCATTGGGAGCGCCTGGGTGCAGGACGCTTCAGGTTTGCACGCCCGTATCTGCAGTCCTGAGCAAGAGGTTGATCAGCTTTTGCGGTGATCAGTTGTGCTACCTCGCGACTTTGACCCCCTCACGGGTCCGTCGGTTACGTCTCGAGGTGACAATCACTATTGTTGGACCAGTGTCGACTCGGGTTTTGTTCTTCTTTCGTATCACGCAGCCTTCGTCTGTTGGGAACAAAATATGCAACTATAGGATTTTGCTTTAAGAGCTCGGGTTTAATCGAAATGTGGCCGCATGTATTTTTTTTTTTGTTCAGTAATGCACTGGATGCATTGTTTATCATCCACCGAGACACAAACCCCACACCCTCTGGAGATATCCCAAATGTCCAAATGCAACAATAAGAATCGAACGCATCATTGGAGCTGAGAGAATGACTCAAAAGGGTCTCCAGTCGTCAAAGGGGCACAGCTTGGCTATCTGTCTGGACCCGCTGCCTGTGGGATCGAAACCCGGACCGGCGGTTGGGGCGGCGCCGTGTTTTGTACAACACGTTACGTTGAAATTACATCTATTGCTGCATTGCCATTCTTGACGACTTGGATCTTGACCTTCTGTAGCGTTATGCTACCAATACCGCTGCCTGCTTCTCCTGCGTTGTTTTATTTTTTTTTATTTGTTTTCTCTACCATCTCTTCTACTCCTTTTGTCAACTTCAAATACGGACTCAATGCCACTGGCATAATAATTATTAATGCTGCTGCTTTATTTTTTGCTCTACCCGCAAAAACCAGCATGGCCCACCACCGCCGATGGCACATCGGGCCCACAAAGCAAATCCAGTACATGGTGTACAATTTCTCTCGACCGGCCACACCTTCATTCATAATCCCACCCATTAAAACTTCCTCTTGTTGAGGCATTGTTTTGGTATCTTCATTCTTGTTTTCCCCTCGTCTCTTGGCCCTTCTTCTTCTTTATTCCATTACATAAGCTTACATATTCCGAAATATTTTTTCTGACAACTATAGGGATTTCAAAAGCTACTTAAATTTAGCAATATTTTTTTACCAGCCATTTCAGCGAACAAAAGTGGGAGCATCACGCTTTGTGGTTTTTTGGGAAATATAAATATCCAAATAGTTCCATCAACTTACATCACATCTGATTAAATTTACGATAAGTTTAGCTACTGGCACTAATAAGGTTTTAGAATTTACGATTCACACCCACACAGACACTCACGCAACCAACCTCACTACACTACTACCTCCCCCCCACTTCTCGTCACTCATTGAGAATTTGCAATCAACCATGTCGCTCGACTCACCTTTTAGATCGCTCGATGCTCCATTCATGCCCATACCTCACTACGATAAGCACTACATAATATCGAGTATAAAACGAAAGAAGGAAAGATACGTTAACACATCCTTGATGACCCCTCCCCCTAGCATAGATAGATACCAAACGCCGGTGATGAAGGGAGAGATGAAGTACCAATACGACTCCAACATAGACTTGGGCGATATTGATGAAATAAATACGGACAGTATTGACATGGATTTATGAACGGGTTTAATATAATACAGGGTTAGGATACGAAATACACTTATTCCGATAGGTTTGACCTGTGTAGCCACGAGATTGTCTCTCTTGTAGTCTTTGTAGAAGGCCCGGCCGGGTACCGCATCCGAGAGAGATAATAGCTCCATTATACAAATTAGCACTGCAGCGCAAAAATTGGGTTTGGGATCGACGGCAGCCGGATATCCAGCACGAAACGCGGGTTTTGGACCAGCAAGGTGGGGGGTACCTCTGCGGGTTCGCCCGCTACCACACTGGCGTGTCGCAGTATCACTCGATCCTACACGTTCGGCGGGCGCAACACGTTTCGAAGAAACCACTCTGTGCGCTGCGGAAAAGCACCAGCAACAAAACCCGGAACCCAATAGGGTGATAACCCGGGTATGGATTTTACAATTCCGAAGAAAGCACTATATGTAGAGACAGATGAATTATAAGCATGATTTTGTGGATCGATTCATTTCATTTCAGTCCACCTCCATTGTGCAGGCCGGCGTCTGGTGTTCTCCGAGCCAGTTGTCGTTAACGCAGATTGTTGGACGTGCTCCAGCTACTTTGTTCCAGTTCTCGGGGATCAGCCCGCTTGTCTATGGGGACCCCCCGCTGCTATTGTGGGCGATAGCTTCGCAATTGTTGCCTCATTCTTATCCCAGAGTTGTGCCGTGTGCTCGTCGTTCCCTTCACGTTCGCTTCCGCCCCAGATCTACGGATGTGCAGAAACGCGCCCATTTGAGCAACCACAACCCCATCTGTCAACCTAATTGAGCCTAGAAAATATATAACCCTACCTTGCCATTCGCTCCCGCAAAGGAGCAAACACCGCACACTATTGGCTCTGCGTCGCTGGAGCAGGAGCTGCCCACGGCTTCTATCTCCGGTGGTGTGTGGTGCATCTGCAGGACTTCCACTATAATTATGAAATTCTGTGCACCCCACCTGAAGAGAGCCAGGTTGCTCCCGCATTTTTTGCTGGGAGATGTTGACGTAAACCAGTGATCCCGTGTTTTTTGTTACCCATTTCGGATTGCGCAATAGCTGCGTTTGGGATTCCTTTTTCGGAAAAATGAAATTGGGCATATGCGTCTACATCGTTCTGTAGAGGCAGAACAATAGAAGGCAGTGGTTAGTAATGTGGAGTAGTTCGTCTAGTCCAAGTGTAAACATTAACAGACGCTCCCGGTGCTAGGAACAGCATGACCGATAGGAGTGCAGCCATTGTTGCGTTATTGTTTGCTGGCCTCACTATGGGTCCTCGCTCAACGTCATGAGACTCGTTGTCGCCAAGTCGAGACGGTATCGCTAAGTCTTGGCTCTGGACTGATGCTGGATGGAATAGTCACACAAGAAGCACCTTGTACTCCGCACGGCTTCGATCCCGGAGTCATGGCACCGCACCGCGGACTCCAAGGCTCTTGAGCAGCCCAGCCTTTCTTGGTCCTTACCCAAGTGGAGCTAGATTCCCCAAGACTCACAAAAGCCAAAATCAACCAACACCCAAAATACAAAATTACAAGTGGCGAGCACGGGCCCCGATACGTCAAGGGAATGTTCAACAATCGGGTTTCGTGGTCGTTTAACCAGTCGTATCGTAGATTCTCTTCGACTGTCGATTGTTAGCTTATTTCACATGCTTTCTGAATGGGTGCCCGTCCATTTGTGTGCACCCAGGCCATGATAAGTCCGCTGACAATTCCGACATGGAATCGTGTCGTTGCTCAAAGTCACTCAACAATTGTTGGCTGCGGATTGTGTCCACGACATCAGTGACCTCACTTTAGGAGACGATCCCCTGGAGTGCACAATCTCCTTTGTATGTTCCGCATCGGGAGCAGCTGAGGGTCCCAGCAGCTCGCGATGCTTTAATTCCGAATTACACATTTGCAATTCTGTAGCGAGGCTGCATGAATGGGGCTCGTCTTCCAGACCAAGTTGTGCCGGCTTGTGCTTCTGTGGGTGCTTTTAAGAGATGCCACCGTATAGGCACAACAACATATGCACAGCTTGGAATTCTGGCGCTGTATTTTGGTAAACAGCAGCCGTGGTGGAAACGCACGGCAGGTCGAATCGGCCATTATTTGTTGGAAGCTTGGAATTCTGCCGCTGCAATTTGGTAAAAACAGCAGCCGTGGTGGAAACGCACGGCAGGTCGAATCGACCATTATTTGTTGGATTGCTTGCAGCTGCAACATACCACATCTTTCTGGTGTTGTCCTTGCCAACAGCCCAAATTTCACCTGCCTGGTGTCAACATCTTTGCATCCACGAGCCTGTGCCTCCCTTGCAGCTGAAGTCAACGCCTTTGCATCCCACGCCAGTGTCTGTTTTGCAGATCTCAGACACCGCCGCTACCCGAAATGGCAGTGTTAGCGGCGACCCCAAAGTGTCTCTCGTGGGTGTGCAAGACCCTTGTGCTGGGCGGCGGCCGGGCCTCGGTGGCCGGCCCACTTAACCTGTGCTGCAGATAGTTGCAACTAGACCATCTACTGCAAGTGGTTAGGGTGACAAGACAAGTGTTCGAAGACCGTTCAGGTACTACACTAATGGTTGAAAATTTACCACAACTCACATCTTCTCCAACCACATTCACTTTGAGATCTTCTCGACCACAGCTCACATGGACGACTTCTCTAACTACACTTCTCTAACTACACTTCTCTAACTACACTTCTCTAACTACACTTCTCTAACTACACTTCTCTAACTACACTTCTCTAACTACACTTCTCTAACTACACTTCTCTAACTGCCACTTTGCTGGTATATCTACTTTGGTCAGCGTACACCTTGCTACACTGATCACCATAATCTTCTTTGAACACCGTAAAACTCACTTCACTCTCTGGACATCTACTTTGACCACCGTTGTGTTACACTGATCAGTGCAATCTTCTCTGGCCACTGGCACAATGATCCCTACAATCTTCTCCGAAAACACTCTGCTGTGACCTCTTTGACCGTACACTTCGCTGTGACATCTCAATCACAACTCACTCTACTGAGACAACTCACTCTACTGAGACAACTCACTCTACTGAGACAACTCACTCTACTGATGCAACCTGAGACAACCCAATGAAACAACCCAATCAGACAACCCAATCAGACAACCCAATGAGACAACCCACTCTGCACACCTATAGCCAGACCCGTGTCAAGTTGACTCGCCCTCGTAACCCGAGAATTGCGTTTTGTCTTGCGACGATTGCAATCGCTCCCCCAAAAGTTGCAGCAACAATTTGCGGCCGCCGAGTGGGGGCCATCGCGGCCTCTGCTACACTCCCTCGACACCGCTGAAACACACACACACCTGGCAACCCAGTAGCGGTGGGCACCGTCGTACAAGGCAGGCACCCACGCCGTCGAAGCATGCACCAGCAGATCCCCCAGCACTCTGCCGGCCAATGAGCTGTGCTCAACGCTTGCTTGGTGCCCCTCAAGGGCTGCTGACCCTCGCATTTGAAACAAATAAACATTAAAGGCAGTTCCCTACACCGTAGCCGATAAATCCTAAACTGCCAATAGTAGCTTGAGCATATCTCGACATAGCACCCATATACACCACGCTATCTACCCTCCTCCCCCCACCTCCTGCCACCCTCAAACCCCATCTATCTTGGTCCCATCCCAGCTCCCGTCCGCTCCCCCAACAACCACACAAACGTCAATTTCATCGCAGATCAAACCAACGCGACCCGCGACACGCCCCTGTGGAAACATAAACAAAACATTCTCCTTATACAACAAATTTTTAACCAAAACAAACAAGGCCAACTGAACAGAAAAGCCAGAAGGGAAAAATTTTACCATACAAACCACTTTTTTTTTGAAAGATCAAGGACGATCCAACACCCTAACCTGTCCCCAGACCCTTACATCTCCTAGGTTACATCTAGTCCACCAGTTTGCAAGGCGACTTGTGCTGACCACATCTTTTCCTCTCATTTGAATCGTTCCACGATTCCTCTCTATCCAACTTTTACATTCGCTTAACACAGCACCAAGCAGTGCTATCCATATTTCACTCGATATTGGGTTTCAATTATTGAGTTGCTAGACATTAGTTTGTTCTGGTCATACAAGTTTCTAGAGTTACCACAGCTCCACAGATATTCAACACTACCACTTTACTAATCAGGACTTTTCCCATTTAATATCCAGGGTTTCCTTAATTAATTACTACCACACACATACAGGCTTGTTACAGTTTGTTTAATTAACTTAATACCAGATTCACTGCCGCCAACAGCAGAATCCCAACCACTTTGGCAAACATCAATTCAGTACATTTGGTACAAGACTTTTGAGCTCAAAAGACTAGTTTATTTACAAGGCTAGTTTATTAACAAGACTGGTTCATTTACAAGACTAGTTTATTTACAAGACCGCTTTGTTTACAAGACTCCATTTGTGACACTCCATCGTGAACTGACAGCGAATTCTTTGCACAGAAAATCGCATTTTGTATTACTATCCCCACCCACCACAACATGAGGTCCTTCAAGCAAAACACCATGTCGGACGAAAACAGCATCAAGAATGTGAATTCGCTAGCCGGGACCAAGAAGTTGGGCGTTGCCGCCCAACAACACTTTGTCCACCCGAACCAAAGAGAAGTTTTGGGCGATGTGACACAATTACACGACAACACCAAAGTCAAGGCCAAGATCTCCCTCAAACAGCATCAACAGTTCAAGAAACCGAGAATTGAAAAGGCCTCCAAGCGAGTCCAGGTTGTCGAGGACGACGACACCGACGTTGAAGAAAAAGATTTTGTAGACGCCGACGACGACGACGAGGAGGACGAGGCAGACGACATCCACACACACCACGACGAGGCCGACTTGGAAGACGACGAGGAAGACCTCGACCAAGAGGACGAAGACAAGGAAAACGTCGACTCCAACAAATTGCACCATGACGTCCACGAGTCCAGAAAGAGAAAGCACCAGCCAATGGAGCCTGTATGGACCAAATCCATTTTCAATGAATTACAGTACATAATCAAGAAATACTCGAGAACAACCTTGGACGAAACAGACGAAGACACCTACGACGTGACCATGGTGGCCGAGTACGCCCCCGAGATCTTCAACTATATGCATGAATTGGAAAACAGGTTGATGCCTGATCCGTACTACATGGAGAACCAGGATGAGTTGAAGTGGGAAATGAGATCCGTCTTGATTGACTGGGTGGTGCAGGTGCACTCGAGGTTCAACCTCTTGCCCGAAACCCTCTTTCTCACCGTCAACTACATTGACAGATTCTTGTCCAAGAGAAAGGTGTCCTTGTCGAGATTCCAGTTGGTTGGCGCGGTTGCATTGTTTATTGCTGCAAAATACGAAGAAATCAATTGTCCCACAGTCCAAGAAGTTGCATACATGGCAGACAATGCTTACTCGATCGACGACTTTCTCAAGGCCGAGAGATTCATGATTGACGTCTTGGAGTTCGACATGGGCTGGCCTGGCCCAATGTCCTTTTTGAGAAGAACCTCCAAGGCCGACGACTACGATTACGAAACCAGAACCTTGGCAAAGTACTTTCTAGAAATCACAATCATGGACCTGAGATTCGTGGCCCTGCAACCTAGCTGGCTTGCTGCCGGGGCACACTACTTGAGTCGAAAGATCTTGAACAAGGGCGACTGGACAGAGTTGCACGTTTTCTACTCGGGCTACACCGAGCAACAGCTCATGCCTTTGGCTGAAGTCTTGTTGGAGAACTGCCGCAACGCCGAGTCCCACCACAAGGCCATCTTTGAAAAGTACCAGGAGAGAAGGTACAGAAGAAGTTCTGCATTTGTGCAAGAGTACTTTGCATCGTTGCAGATGTGAAGATGCTAGCGCAATCAACCCGATACCCCTGCAAGTCTGCACATCCCCAAATGTCATTGTCTGAAGACTCCGTCCTCCATCGTCCCCCCCATCTTCAAACCTACCACAAGGCAGCCGTAACCACAACACGCAACACTTTTGTTGCCTGCTGCCCGACATCCTATCATTGCATTAATGGGCCTCCCCATTCATTTTACGTCACTCACAAACTCAGCAATCCCAAATTTACGATCCTAATAACTAATTATCCATTTACAAAGGGAATACTTGTATTATTTGAACAAATAAAAAAATAAGAATTTTTGATGATGTTGTGCAATCGATCAGGTTGAAATATAACTCTGATCTTCAAACATGATACCCTCCCATCCTCCTCCATATAAATCACAAATGTCCGACAGGCATTGTTGTTATTTTTTTATTTTGATATCCTTCTACCTTCGCTTATTTTTTTCGTTACATATCCTAGTGTTTGACAACTGGTATAGTATATTATATAAGTTTAAAGAGAATGTAGACCACAACTGGCATTAGGGAGCCGTTCAATGGACCGGCCGCTGCGAAGGAACCGATGCAGCTACTCGGCCGAGCCGTTGCGCTGCCCCATCTGTGCAACAACTGCGCTGCTTCCGATCTTTAGGTCGCAATTTGCAGCTACTCGTATTCGGGCTGAGGCACAGACGTTGGTTGCAACACACTTGACGTCACGTTCACCAGACGACGCTAGCACGTATATGTATGGAGTACACCGCACAATAGGCCTATGTCCGAGCGGAATGTACACTATCAGGTTCGTGTACAAGCGGCACCTCAAAACAATCTTATTACGTCAAGAAAACGGTTGCGGTACAAAGCGAGCCCATCGTCACACGCATATGCTGCACATGAACTTATCAACTGCAATATGTAGACCGAGGGGCTGGTTATACATCTAGGATCTGCTCACCACAAAGCTGCTGGGCCTTGTGGGTGCAAGACATGTATGCCTGCCAGTCCGTAACCACATGGCACAAATACAGTGGCTGCACATCTCGGCCAAGCCCAACCACGCTTTGGTTGCCTAGGTAGCATCCCAAAGTGCCTTGGGACCGAGCTGCCTGTTTGTAGCTACGGAATGCCAAGTTGCTAGACGAGAAACGACAACTATGGAACTCATTGGGGACGCTAGCTGGGGGGATGGGGAGGCTATATGCAGTCTCTTCGAGCTACACGTTTTTTTTGCCGCTACGGAAAATTTGTGAGCTCTCCTTAATAGTCCCATATTCCTCTCATAATGTCCAGATTAATTGCCAACTCCGTCCGTACCAGTCTTGCTGCTGCCACCAAGAGATCCTTGCGTGTTGCTGCTCCAGCTATTGCCGCTTCGTTTGCCAGAAGCTTTTCCAGAACCCCAGCCTTGGCGCTCAACAACGACAAGTTATTGAGAGTGTTGAAGGAAGAACTCAATGTTGTTGAAACCGTTGATTTGACCGAAGGTGACAAGGAAATCGAATCCTTCATCAAGACCAACGAGTACGAATTGATCCACGAAGACAACTCTGCCATCTTCCAATTGAAGAAGACCCTTGCCAACGGCGAAGTTGTCAGCATCTTCTTTGATGTTGAAAAGGTCAGCAACGCCGTCCAAGAAGCTCCAGAATACAACGAAGAGGAAGCCGCTGAGTTTGCTGAAGAAGACTCCGACTTTGCTTCCGGTTTCACCAACATCTACGCTGTTGTCGAGAACTCCAACAAGGGTTTGTTGTTTGAATTGTCCTTGCAAACCTTTTCCGACTCTTTCATTATCTCCAGCATCACCCCTGTTGCTGACGTCAACTCTTACGTTGCCAACAACGCCTCCAAGGGTGTCTTCTACGACGAAGTCAAGTACCAAGGCCCAGAGTTCATGAACTTGGACGAGTCCTTGCAATTGGAGTTTGAATCCTACTTGCAACAAAGAGGCTTCAACGAAGAATTGCTTGAATTCATCATCTACCTCAGTGAACACAAGGAAGAAGTTGAGTACAGAAAGTGGTTGGACCAAGTCAACGACTTTGTCAAGCTCTAAGCAGCCCCCACCAAAATTGCGTACCCGACTCTAGTGAGGATCTGCAGGCACCTGGACCTGGGACCTTGGCAGCCATGAGTTTACCGCCGAACCGGATGGTACTATTGTCTTTTTAGTGAGACTTTCCATGTTGGCTTTGGCGTCAGCTCGTAGTCAAGACCGCCGGCTCCCGGAGTTTCGTGGTACCTCACTACACATCCAAATTTACAATAACCTTCTTGTCAATAGTTTTCTTGTTTATAGTTTATATCTTCGTTTGTTGTTTGGAGCATTGTACTAGGGACAAACATTGTTTGTGCTGCAACCCCCTAACAATAGTAATCTTGTAACAATGTCTTGCGTCAATACCGGATTGTTGACAGCATAACAATCACCAATCGAGATAGATCTGCCCAACAGACCTTGGTCCACAGAATTGAGGTACTGGAGCTCTTTTGACGCTGTTAAAACAAAGCAAATGGCACCGCATCACACTTCTAAAGTGCAATGAACTTGAATTGTTGATGTTATTGTGTTGGCATTGTACGGCTTGATAACGTACAATTCATTCAGTATTCGAGAACACATTGTTAGTTGACGATGTTGCAATCTCGTAATTTGGACCGACTCATCACGTTGACCTGCTGGGAGTTGCCAATCGCCACCTCAGAATAGTTGAAACCAGCATGCTGAGCGAGTTAGCCAACTCCCGAAGCTGTAGAGTATATGGCTGCAACACTGCTGGAACAGGGTCCGGATCGGGACGCAACGAGCCACACACGTGACCACAAGGGCCCGAGCCCTCGCACATAGTTAACTTTTCTACGTGTTTGAAACGTGTCATGTGACCATTTGGATGAGAAAAATTTCACTTTTACAAGTTGGAAAAAAGATTTTAAAGAACCATATACACCAACAGACATGTCCGCTGAAGCTTCTGTTTCCTACGCTGCATTAATCTTGGCTGACGCTGAGCTTGAAATCTCCTCCTCCAACTTGTTGGCCATCACCAAGGCTGCCGGTGCCTCCGTTGAACAAGTCTGGGCCGATGTTTACGCCAAGGCTTTGGAAGGTAAGGACTTGAAGGAATTGTTGTTCTCCTTCGCTGCCTCCGCTCCAGCTTCTGCTGCCCCAGCCGGTGGTGCTGCTGCTGCTTCTGGTTCTGCTGCTGCCGCTGCTGAAGAAGAAGCTGCTGCTGAAGAAGAAGAATCTGACGAAGACATGGGTATGGGTTTGTTCGATTAAACAGCCTTGTACATTAGAACTTAATAAATATGTCTTATAAACGGTTACGATGATGAAGTATTGTAGAGGGATAGGCGATCTGCGCAAGCCGCCATTGGCAGCCTATAATTAGACTATGTTTGGACAGCGCCAAGTTAGCCGTCCCACCACTGTCGAAGCGAGAGCTGTTAGTGTTGGGCGTGAGGGTTACGTAAGCAAAGCACAAACCGGATTACATAAGCAGAGCTCAAATCTGATTACGTAAAAAACTACAAACATTACATAATCGTTTTTCTGCGTCACGAGATACAAACGGCGTATATTACGGTGCTGACATAAGATGGTTGCAAAGATGACGTAATTTCCATTATCGACTGGAGCAGCAATCAAGTTCAAACCACAAAAGCTCCTAGGTCCCAATAGTTTGGGCTGAAGTACCGATGATATCATTGGATGTTAACCAGTAATTTGTGGAAAATCTTATAGCCGGAGCATCTTGGATGGTCCGACAAGAGTGTTAAGCTTTTCAGGCAGATTCTTGATGGTGGTACAAGAACGGCTACTAGCTCGAACCGGCCCGTCTTGGCAAGATGGTTCCAAGGACCCTATTTGAGCTAAATTTAAACCTCTTGAGACACATTGCCCGACACCCTGAGCCGGCCGTCTGTAGCTGCTCGGGTCGGACCACTTTTGAATAAGCGACCAACTTGAAATTAAACATACAGCATTCCAGCACCCCCTGATGGCTGACCATATCTCTGATATTCCAGACATCATGCTTGTATTTCAGAGAACGGCATCACTTCTGTAGACATGGCATGTCTTCTGAGCTCGTAGCGTACGCTTATGGAACACCCGGCTCGACCGAACCTCCGCTTTATCCTTACCTTTCTCGCAAGGTAGCCTCTTCATATGCTTCTAGAAGCAACCGCGTGTACCCCCTGTTTGCTCGTTAACGTCACCGGAAGAAATTGCACAGAAACAACCGGAGCAAGATTGCTGCGTTGGGCCAAGCAACCCAGATTGCCAACGTTCTTAGATCATAGAGCTTGCAGGAGCAATTTTCTTGGCCCCCCAAGTGGTCCACAGTGTTCGGGAAACCAGATTCGGTACTCCGTGTCTTGGTGTGCCGGTTTTGATTAGACTTTCGGTCTCGTCTTGGCTGTTGGGGAGATGCACACAAATACCTTCTGAGACTAATGCAGCACCAACATCGTACACAAGATTGGAAGTCAGCCAATACCAAAGGTCTTCTCCGCGATCATCTCCAGGTAGGGTGTTCGACGATCTTCTCGTCCCACCGGCACCGATGCTTCACCGTTTCTGTCAAACTGCGGAGCGTATGCGGCGTGGGTACCAACTTGCAAGTACCCCGGGCAGACAAAGCAGCAGTCCTAGAGTCCGATTCTACCGGCCACTACAGAGATGACAGAGAGATGGGCCTACATTTACGACAATAGGAGAGGAGCCGACAATAGGAGAGAGCGGGTGGTCCCAGATACCGAGAGGGCCCAGAAGGTTCTTTTGAACGTATTCGTAGTTAGCCCACTTGCACTATTATCGTAATATGTCCAAAGTCAGAGCTCTTGTGCGGCGGGTCAGGGTTTTAGGTTGGTAGAATGAAACAGACGGTGGAGATGGGAGTTGACGGATGGTGCCATAGTTGGGAGGATGCACAGCACGGCATGGGGGACCCAGTTGAGCCGTGGACGTGGGAGCCACTCCACTCGGGCCGCCAACCACTTGCTCCGGAGCCTCCTGAATCCCCCTGGGATGGACCCCGGAAAAAGTTACGGAGGAAGCGGTACCGCTACATTTCCATGGCCCGGCTGAAGAGGTGCTGTGCGCGATATAATAGCAAAAGTTGCGAGCCCCGCGCCATTCTCAACGGTCGGGAGCTCGCTCAGTATATTCACGGCGGCTCTTTCCCTACAAAGGCCGGCAGCCCGGCTCGGGGGTCCGAGGGCCAGCTGGTACCAAGGACACCATTGTATGAACATGAAATACGTAACATCAGCATGCCATCATAGTCCGGCGCCGAAAATACGTTTTCCCCATCTCACTAGCCCGCCAGACCCTGCTTTGCTAATAGCGCAGCCGGGACTCGGAGCTATTGCCCAAAACGGAAAACATAAGCCATTACATAAGATTTGTGATTTCTAATCTGACAGTGCCCTGGCTCACAGCCGAATTTCCCAATTAGTCAACTCGTCCGTCCAGTACCCACGGCTGAGTAATGCTCCTGTAGTCCCGTACCGTAGGAGTTAAGATGACTAATTTTAATTTCTAATCCATACGAAAAAAAGCTGATGACGAATAGGACGTATCAACAATACCCGTCCCATCAAACCCATCGTCAGACAACCCACCAGCTGACCCGGCTGGCTACCACACCCCGGCTAACGTGAGAACCTCACTCCATTTCCCGTAACTCAGCTCTTTTTTTTTTTTTGGCCAAAAATCCGACCGGAAAGACCGATATCCGAGAAAGAAGTATTTTATTTTTTTTTTGCTTTTGCCATGGAGTTAAAAAATAACACCGCAAGGAAGTAACTTTGTGTCATACAAATCTTTACATCCGATGATTCACAGCGATCCAGAATTATATAAATATACATTGACACCCTGAATTTAAATATCTTCAAGTCAACAAACCAGACTAATATACCATATACAAAGTAGTTAAAATGTCAACTCTTACATTTGCAGAATCATATTTACTTGCCTCCAAGGTGAGATCGAAGCTTACCAAGGAAGCCGCCAACCCTAGAGCCAGCTTGAGGTCGTTGGTTGTCCAAGCAAACATGTTGGACAACTTGATGGACCACATTGCAGAGCAATCTGCCTTGAGAATGAACCAGAAGAAGGTTGAGGAGGCTCCAGTTGAGGTTACTCCAACTTCGCAGGTGTCTTTTGACTTGACGCCCGTCAGAGACACCACTGTCACCGAATACGAGGTGGACAGCGACAGCGAGGACGATGAAGATTACGAGGAGCACTTTGTGGAATACGAGTCGGACGAGTCTGAATCGGACTCGGACTCGGATTACTACTACTCGGACGAAGAAGAAGACACGCCAATGTACAAGCCAATTACATTATCATCGATACAAGAATGCGACGAAGAAGAGGTCGACTTGCCAGAGTTATGCAGAACAACATCACTTTCTGATGACGACGAAGATGTGATAATAGAATCCGGAAACGAAACTTTGCCAATGGAGGATGGTAGAAAGGTGAAGAGCTTATTCCACCACTCACACAGTCTGACTCATGATTTGCGCCACCATGAGAGACACAACGCTATTTATTCTATGGAACACATTTTTTAGCATATTTATTTGGGTAACGATAATGATAACGACTTATGATAGACTAAGTGTAGAAGAAGAACTAGCCCGGAGTAGCTGATTGAACTGAGTTTGTTCTGATTGAATTGAGTGAGTTCTGGTTGAATTGATACTAGAATTGAGTGGATGCTGATAGAATTGAGTGTGAAAACGATAGAGGTGAGTAGATAGAGGTGAGTGACACGATAGATGTGAGTCTAAAATAACGATAGACCTAGAATAATGTTAGACCTAGAATAACGACAGACCTAAATGTTAGACCTAGAATAACGATTGACCTAAATGTAAGACCCATGGAAACCTGGGGATTCAGGAGTCCTGCCTCTCCATGCAAGGCTATACGAAGCAACGCAGCCTTGTTTGAAGGCTGGGGAAGGCACAGCTACGCGTCTGCATACGTAGGTAGATGGTAACTCCGCCTTCGTACTTGCATCCATGGAGGCAAATGTGTCGCCACTCGTCTACGGAGTTTGTATGCGGAGTGAAAATCTTACAAACGGAATTAAGGTGGAGACTGGGCTCAGTAGACCGATCGTGAAACAAGCACACTCGGAGATGCTTAGTTGGGATCAGTTGATCATCTCCTAGGGCCGATCGAGGGTCCACCCCCACAAAAGTCATGAGTTCGGGCCAGGGACGTGTTGTCCCGTCCTACCTCCACCGTTTGGTCATGGTTTCGTGGGCTTGCCGTTTCGGGCCACTTTTCCGAGCCTGTGTGACGGCTCGATGCATAACGGTTTCGGGAGATTAGGCAAGGCACAAAGACATCACGTCAATTGCAACTGAATCGGCGTCCTTATCATCCGACCAGCCCATGGGGTCGCTCACATGGACCGAACATACGGTCCCAACAATGCCATCACCAGAGTTGAGGGTGACGCCGGACTCCCGTGATTCGGTAGCCTCGTTACCCCTATGTTGAAAAATGCATTTTGCTGCGCAAGGTGAGGATTACGTAACCGAGCATCAAGCGTAGCCTCTTTGGGGGCGCTTAGCCAATGCTTAGCTAATGCTGCATTACGTCGTTTTACCCCAGCATCTCACGGCGAGGATCAGATGATGGGGCTCATCTCCAGCACCACCTCATGGCACCACTATGTCCGTATATGCCACTTGACACATACGACTCTGGCTGCTACAAGCACCACTCACCCTACCTCGGGTCTGCTTTGTTCGGTTTCGGCAGCGTTCCGGACCACCTCCACGGATTTCGCTGATTGCACGCCCTTATTGTTTGCGACAATAGAAGCTTCTAGGGGGTCCAGCCGGAGCCTTACCGAGTCTAATGCGGTGACTTGCTAATCGGAAGGTGCCTCCAGTTGCGTTCCTCCAGTTGCTTGCAGCTGCCTATCAGCCCATGCTACCACACAAGGGATTGCAGCAACAATAGGGTTGTGCTGGACCACACTTTGGCCACGGAGACTCGGCCTGCAGCTCCGATGCTCCTATCCCTATCCAACCGCTCCAAATTCTGGGCCAAAATTGGGTTGCTAGCATACACAAAGGCTCACAAGGCTTGCTCTCACCAGACATTTCCAACTTCCAACCTACATTCCTCTAGTCTTGTGCGTACATGTCAAACTGTGAAACAATACCCAACATTGGAGACAATGGACCGGAATCCGACCGTAAGTCGCTCGTCGGTCGCGCGACCGGATCTGCTCCCTGTTCCCCAGACTGCACGGTACCGGAACTCAAAATCATGCCATCGACCCCAGACTGCCATATTGCTAGTGCTGGAAACTCGGAGTTTCGGGTGGTTAGACGGACTACGCTAATGGGTTGGGTCCTTGTCAATGGATTGGGACCTTCTCAGTGCCAATGGTTCGGACTTTGCTCTCAATGCCAATGGTTCGGACTTGCTCTCAGTGCCAATGGGTTGGGGAGTGCCACAGTTGCTACAGAAAGCCCTGGGAGAGGGGCTGTTCGTGGGGGACGCAAGATATGTACAACTACGTAGTGTTTGCGTAATGAAGGTTGCGAGGATTAGTTGACTCACCGACCCGGTCCAAGGCAGCTCCCGTACCCATCAGTGGCCTGGCGGTGTCTCTGGGCATTTCCGTCACCAATAGTCAACCCGAAGACGTGTTTATGTGGAACGCGGTCACAGGGGAAAGTATCTGTGGTGGGGGGTATACATTGGGGGACCCAGTTCTGTCGGTTTGCCTCAGCAAATGCCGAATCCAGGGAAGGCCTCCGGGGCCTCCGGCGTAGCCCGTCGTGCCGCCGTACCCCCGTGTCTGCAACTTGTGTAGTACATCGGGGAACCTTTATCAGCCCTACAGGCGCTAGAACAAGTGCTCTATTGTTGTTTTACTACCTTCGTTCCAGCATTGTCTGGAGGTGTCAAATGGTGAACTCCGAAGCACCGAATTCTTGTTTGGGTAGCGGTGCGCAGTTGCAAAATGGACCACCACAAGGGCCGAGACCGCTTCGATGACAGACTTCTATGTGTTACATTGTGAAACAGTGTCCAGGTGCTGGAAGTACATGGGAACCACAGCGATAAGCCAAATTTGCGGTGACACTTCTTGGCGACACGATGATGGACTTTTCGTGCACACTCAACATTGGCCCATGGGCCACGGCGCTGGACAACCCGAGCTTCCGGCGTTGTGCTACCGTAGTCGTGGCTGTGCTTTGTGTGAAAAGGCTGTAACTTTTGGGCGTCAGACACAATAGGGTCGTGAGATACGAGCCGTGCCAGGGAAAGCGTGCCAGGGAGAGCGTGCCAGAGAAAGCGTTGGTCGATATGCAGGCCCGTTGGTGCCGTGCAACCACGGCCCTACTCATGTGAAAGCACTCAACAAAGGGGTTTTGTTATGTCTTGTGCTGAACTAGTGCTTCCGGTTCTTCCTGTTCATGTGAATGTCAGTTTCACCATAGGCTGCAAAAAAAGAAGCAACAGCGACTAAAGAAGCACTATAGAGCACACCCAAATATTCTTGGCTAAAGGAGTATCAGGATGGCCAAGACTTTCAATGGAGGCTTGGACCTGGGTGTCAGAGGTTACCGGGATTGAGGTTGAGACGGGATCTGACGTGAGACGGGATCTGGCGTGAGCCGGACCACGAAGCTGCAAAGTTTCTAGGGTTACAATGTTGCAGGAGCTATACGAGAGAGCCGACATCCACCCTAAAGCTGCAATGGTTACTACGTCAATGCTGAAGGAGCCATTATACGTTTGGAGTAGCCAGAATGGCCATGAAGCTGTAAAACTAGTAGGTTACATTGTTGCAGGTGCTATTCGAGTAGCTGGAACCGATTGGGAAGCTGCAAAGCCACTAGGGTTACACTTTTGGAGTGAGCTGGACCCACCCTGGCAAAGCTACTAGTGTTACAATGGTGCAGGAGATATACATTTGGAGTAACCAGAACCACCATGAAGCTGCAAATAAGACTGGCACACATATTTCAAAAGCTATATGTTTTGGAGTAGCTGGAACCGATTAAGAAGCTGTATAGCCACTAAGTACAATGTGTGGAGTGAACTGGAACCACCATGAAGCTGCAAAGCTACTAGTGTTGCAATGTTGCAGGTGTTTTACGAGTGAGCCGAAATCCACCCTGAAGCTGCAAAAAATGTTACTATGTCAATGTTGAACAATTATCGTTTGGAGTAGCCAGAACCATGACGCTGCAAATAAGACTAGTGCCACACATATTGTAGGAGCTTCATGTTTGGAGTGAGCTAGAACCACCACGAAGCTTGAAATAGACTACGTGCTACAATATTGCAGGAGCTATACGTTAGGGGTAAACTGGAACCCACCGTGAAGCTGCAAAAATATCTGCTACACCTTTTGCAGTAGCTGTATGTTTAGAGTAGCCGGAACCCACCATAAGGTGCTAGTAATTGCTACAATATTTGGAGGGTGGAACCATGAAGCTGCAAATAAGATTAGTGCCACACATTTTGCATGAGCTACACTGAAACGACCACGAAGCTGCAAATAAGACCAATGCAACACATCTTGCATTAGCTACGCTGAAGCACACAATAACACTGCCAAGCTGCCACACATTGCAAGCTATTACGTTTGCAAAACCACTGCAAACTACATGCTACACATTTTGCAGAAGCTATTACTTTATTGGCGTCAGATGTGCACCGGCTACACAATCCCTATCCATACGTGCAACCCGGTTGCCCCAAACCTGACAATTGGTATGGCTGAGCAAACCATATCTAACTCCACTCACACTCTCACCTTTATGGCTCTAGCAGTGCCATGCAGTTTAGACCGCCTTGATGCCGTCGGCCAAGTCGACAACATCGTCGTTGGCCAAACCCTGCTCAAAGATCTCGACTCCACTCAACTTCCCTTGATGCATTTCACGGTGTCTTCTTTCAAAGTACTCGTCCAACTTCATTTCCTTTCTGAACTTTGCTCTCCATTCGTTGAAGGACTCCTTGGTGACAGGCGTTCCTTGGAACTTCTTCTGCTCTTCGGCCTCACGAGCAGCAACCTTGTCGTCGTACTCCTTCTGCTTCTTGTCCACGATCGTCTGGAACAAAATTTCAGCCTCTTCTTTCAAAAGACCCACCAAAGTGAACACCATGGGCATACCGAGACTGATTTCGGCCTCTTCCATCAACTTGTCTTTCAAGGTTTCAAAGTTTTCCTTGGTGAAGTCAACGTTCTCTGCAATGTTGAGGGCGGCTCTGCTTTCTGCGGTTTCTGCGTCCTCTTCTTCCTCTTCGTCGTCGTCGTCGTCATATTCGTCGTCCTCTTCCTCTTCCTCTTCATCTCCCTGGAATGCATATATTATATTGCTGGCGTAGTCAATGTCAATCTCTGGAACAACCTCTGGGTATGTTGGAGGATACTTGACCGCCAAGGCAAGAGTGTGAGACCTTTCACTTGAAGTGTCCAACTTGATCTTGACTGCAAAGTAGTCTGGCAGTTTTATACGGAGCTCATCGGGATAGATGGACTGCAACACCTCGATTTCCTGGTTCTGTTCTTCAGCGTAGTCCATGATGTCCTGGACTTTTTGAGCTGAGAAAAAGAGCGAAGATCAAGCGCCCGTCACGAAGGTGCCCACAAGGCGTTGTTCCGGGGGGGGGGGGGTGGTGGATAAGGATGCGGATGTGGTAGCAGTATAATCAAGGGTGGAAGCAGGGTGACTACAGACTAAGTTCAAAGTTGTTGAGTTGGGTGTTTTAGGTGGACGTTGTGTTGTTTAGTATGATTGATAGGTTCTGAGTAGAGATGAGTGGTGGAGTTGTAAAGAAGCAAAGTGACAAGGGATTGGGTAGTGCAGGTGAATCGCCATCATATTCAGCATTAAATGATTTACATAATAATGGATTTGGTATAGTATTGTAGGGACCAAGTACCAATTTCACTATTTGAAAGATTTTGAGTTTAAGGTTGTCTAATCATTGATCCGTAATTAGTACCTATATTTGCTTATAATGGTATTTTAATTGTAACTTCAAGTTTTAACAGTTCAGAAAATCACCTTGAAAGTAAGTTGGAGCCTACTAGGTGGTTCTCCTTGGGTTTATGTCTGTAATTTGACTGTTGCAGCTATTGTCCATCGGATGTCACACGGTGGACACAATAAAAATCTGAGTCCAAGGAACTCAGGATTAGGTTATAGACCCCTATGAGAGTCAAATAGAGCATGCGCCAACTAAAAAGAGGGCTCTGTCGAAGTTTTCAGTCAAAGTGTTTCGTCTGGAGCTTCACTGAGCTCTTCTGGATCACGTCCTCGGTCGCACACGTGACAACATCTAAATCTCGCCCACCAGACACTCTTCATCCATGAGTCGCCCAAACACTCTCCATCCAGGAGTCGCCAGAACATCCCTTTGCACTACGCAGACCACTTTCAGTATACCTCTCGATGCCGTTTCCCATAACAAACCTCGTTTACTCAAAAGTCTCTGGCATTTCTGAAACAAGCGCCCATGCTGAAATCTAGCTCTCGTGTGAGTCAACATACACAGATAACCCCCAACCTAACCACCCTAACTGATAACAAGCCAGTCACTACAACACACTACCCACTGTAAACACAACACAACTCAAGAAACACTGGGTCCCTCGTGGGTATACCTTTTGGTGCGCCGCTCCTCCCCACACCTGTAACCGAGCGAACGGCTGTAGATACAGTGGCTGCAACACCCAAACCACATAACCCTCCGACTCACAACCGTGGTCCGCCTACCGGTTTCAGGTGCCCAGGGAAGCCGTTTGCACTTCTGCGACGTTCCATGCACCGCCAAACACCGTGTCGCCAGTGTCTTCGCCGTGGCACCAGCCAAGAGGCCCTGGAGGGGTCCCCTCGTCTATGCATTCCCCAAAGCCGCCCCGAGGACACACGAGCATGTGGCAGTAGCCAGGCCCTCCGGATGTGCTTTCCAGGTCCCGTGGTACCCCCCCGGACGTGATTCGCAGATACACCACCTCCATCGGACCCCTGCCGGCAGCAGAGGCAGCTGCAACCGGATAGAGTTTGGCTGCGCTGCACCATCTAACGCATCTGAGTTTAGTGTGCTGCTGAGGCACCGCCCCATCAGGGCCCGGCCGAAAATAGCAGCCCCACACTGTCACAAGTAGCGGCTGCTGGGCCCAGGCCGTTATCTCGCTCAAACATTAGCCTTTCCCACTAGTTGCTGCAGAAGCTAGCCTGCTACCGCATTGGGCCTGCTGATCTACTAACCTCACACTACTAGTTTACATTTTAAGCAGCGCCCACCCAAACTGTAAAACACAGGCACCACCACCTGGAATTGGGGAACCCCCCGACAGCGCCGGCCGTGCCCCAAAGTAACAAGGGTCGAGCAGGCCGTCTGGTGGGCGCACCCGGCTTGGCTTCCGGTGGTCCTCTCGTCCCGTACATTCCTCTATCGTGTCAGAGATTGTTACACAATGCTTCGTATAAGCTCTCATCGTTCCTCGTACGTAAGAAGCGCGACTAACCAGCAATTCACAACCAGCAATATTTGGCCTTTTTTGGCCACACTCTGGTGAGATTTTTTTACAACAGTTTACCATTAGCGGGAGCCGCCATAGCTAGTGACACCACGGAGAAGACCCACGGGAAGCAGAGGACATCGACAAACGCCAGAGCCGAACACACAGACACACAGATATATGGGAAGTGAAGACGAAACCGCAAGTCCCAGCGAACCTGCGCTCTACAGCCTATTCCCCGCCAACACCGTTATCAGGGATTATGGGTACGACAGGGAACACCCGCTCTTTGCAGGGAACTTTGCCAAACCGTTGCTCTACGACGGCGTGAGCGTGTACAACAACGAGGATGACGAGGATGAAGAAGGTGGCGACGAAGAGGACGACTACGAGTACGACGACTACAAGTTCTACCAGCAGCAGTTCAAGTACAACCCGTACATGTCGCCGGTCAACATGGTGCACCAACAGGGGTCCATCGACGAGGCCGTGGACATACGACGAGAAGACGACACCGAGGGCGGCTACAGTAGCGGCGAGATCAACAGGAAGGCCCGCGCCCTCTTTGACTTCACGCCCGAGAACGACAACGAGGTGGCTCTCCACGAGGGACAAGAGATATGGATCTCCTATAGACACGGCCAGGGCTGGTTGGTGGCCGAGGACCCTGAAACCGGCGAAAACGGCCTTGTTCCGGAGGAGTACGTGGACATCTTCTACGGCAGCGAGAGTGAGTGGGTGGACACCGACGAGGACATCGACGAGATCGACGAGGGTGTGAGAGAGCTTTGAGTGGCCATACGAAGCTTGGCGAAGCCAGGCAAAGTCTGTAGTAGTTTCGACTACTGGACCATTTCAACTGACACGATCACAACACTTATCAACTAGATGTGAGAACTTTGGCCAAGGCGAAGCCAAGCCGTATTCAAGGCAAATTTCCCACTGAATGACCATTCAAGTTGAGCGTGTGGGTCAAAACTACGAGGATATCGACCAGATCAAATGGCCCTGCGGAATCACCACGAGTTGACGTCTCTGGGCGAAGTCGAGGCGGAGTCCCCAAGGACCCTTGCAAGATTTCAGGATGCCACTGCATCGTACCTCCAGCACCCACCGGAGCTGGCCCGACTCCAGGAACCCTGGCAGCTTTCAACACGACATGCAGCATGCCACCGCAGTGGTCATCCAACACCCAAAGAGACTCTAGCCGTGCCCCAATTGCCATTTCTGTCCATCTGGATCGCAATATTGCCAACGAAGTCCATCCAGACCTCCAAATTGCAAGCTCTGTTCATATAGACCGCCAAATTGCCAGTCTGTCCACCCAAACCGCCAAACCGCCAGCCCTCCGTCTCAGAATAGACCTGAGACGTGCGCCACACCTCCACACACTAGCGTTACCACCACTGACGTCCCCAAGTTTGCTTTTTATTCAAACCAACCGTTAGAGCCCCTGTGGATTCATCCTGTATGAGTCCCCCCTCTGTCAATGACGATATGAAGAAACGACCAGCCTATGATATGCTGAATGCTGTTGTACATTAGCTGATGATTGTATAGATATATATGTAATATTACCGAGAAACCGTGCAGATGTATAAAGGCAGTGGTAGGGCAACGCCCGCCAGCCCCAAGCAACCCACTATATACCTAACTGTTCAATTTCCCATCCTCACCCTCACTAATTTTTGCAGCCTTCGGTGTTCCGGCGCTTTGATGCCTAACAAATGTCTGACGCGAAACCCATCACCAAACAAACAGGCATGTCATCGGGCCTTGATCCTACCGACGGGACAACACCAGCACCACCCATACCGAGCCCGGTGGAAGCAGCGGGACCAGTGAAGGTCGAAAGCGCTTATGGTCGTGGACCCTCCTACATCAACGCCCGGACGTTTCGAGGCAACATCAACTACGTTTCCTTCTACAACCGCTTTGTCCATGAAACGCTTTCCCACCAGGACGTGACGTCGACCGAGTGTTACAACCCAAAAATCAAGCTCCAGCCCAGTGTGGTGTGCCTTGACGGGTCCGTCAAGTATGGTAACTACAAGTCGACTCCGGGGTCCATCTGGACCAGTCTCGACAAGGAACGTTTTTTCAGAGGGTTAGGTCTTTATCTGATACACCGGGTAGATCTTGTCCACGAGTTCATGGGAGGCCGCAAGTCCATCACAGAGATCCTCCAGTACCACAAGGTCTTGAAAGCGTCGCTTTTCAAGAGAAAGAACATGAAAAAACGCCGGTACAAGTACAAGGTGGGCAAGAAGGTCCATAACATCCTGTGGCCCGCCTACGACCAGAGACTTTTAAAGTATTCGGATCTCCCTGTGGCCCACGAGATCAGCGAGGCATTCATCCGGTTTGAAGAAGAGCAAGCAGAAGTGATTTCCTTGAAGGAGCGTACCAGAAGTCACGACCTCAACAGACATTTCAAAAAGCATTTCCTGGAGTTTGTAGAGAAACAAGAAAGTGGGCTTCTTAACGCCCCCAGCATGAATTCGATAGTGTTGAGCATATATGGCCAACAAAACATTGACAAAGATGCCCGTCGGCTTCCCAGATTCCTCCCCAAGTTGGAGCTCAAGTCGGTGGTGCTCTTTGAAGAGCTAGCGTTGATCACGTTGCGCCGGTTGATCTACTCAGTGGTTGAGATCAAATTGAAGGCTCCGGGGAACCAACACGCCATCCATGTGCGGCGTTCCGACGTTGAGCAGGTGGCTAGACTGCACGGCATCCAGCTGTGGACCGAGTACTGGAGCCAGCTTCTGAGGAGATTGAACATCGACGTGGAAGACGACCTAACCAACGGAAGGATAATGAAACACAGAGAAGTGGAAACCTACATCACCGAAAACCGCTCCTACAAGACAGACGTCTACCCCTGGGTCCAACGGGAGCAGGACCGTAAGATCGAGGTTCCACCCTTGACCACCCCAGACTTCTTTTCGAAAGATCCAGGCAAAAATGAAAGACCATTGAAAAGTAAGCTTGATGAGAAAGCCAATATCATACTGATTGACAGTTTAATGACGGCATCAGCATCCTACGGACAAAACCAGGGTGTCCAAACAGACAGCATTAATGATAGACATGATAGACAAGATAAACATTATAGACATTCAGAAGAAGATGACGAGATACAAGACATCCAAGACGAATACGCCGAGTTTGGCTACAACAACGACAAGGAGCTCATGTTGGTGGAGACCTTAGGAGAATTGGAAGACGAAATGCTAGAAGACTCCGACTACAACTACCTGAGGATGTATGAACGAGGTTTGGTGAGTTACTTGATGTCTGGCGACTACATGACGGAAGATAAGTTCTACACCAAGGACGAAGCTAAAGATATAGTAAAAGCCATGAAGATCGAGAGAAAGGACGAAAAACGGTACTTGAAGCGGTACAAAGAGGAAAACAAGCACTTGCGAAGGAGATATAAAGACATTGAAACAAAAGAGATTGCCTTTTTGGAGTCTCAGATCGAAGCTGGAAACGAAGTGGACGCTTTCATTGAAAAAACCGAAGAAAACGACGAGAGATTGAAGTTCGAGAGTGATGATGAGGCACAGGAGGAGAACGAACAAGGCGAAGAGTTTGTTATAAAGTTGGAGCTGCCGGAGGTGGAGGTAGTGAGTACCTACAACGAAGAAGCGAACATGTTTTCAGAGTTGAATCAGGTCAAAGAAGAAGTGCAAAAGCAAGAGGAGGTAGTGGAAGAAAAAGAAGAAGAAAAAGAAGAAGAAGAGGAGGAGGAGGAAGAGGACGAGATCTTACGTGAAATAGAACAACAAGCGTACGATGAGCATGAAGATCCCGAAGAACAAGAGGAAGTTGAAGAATACGATGAACACGACGAAAAGATACCAGACGTTGATAGCGATTTGGAGCATTTCGAGAGTCAAAAGCATGAATTTCAACGAAGGAGAATGGGATGGAGAAGAAAGAAAGCACCTCTTATTGTAGAGGATTCGTCTTCATCTGAGGATGAGGTTGATGAAGCACAAGAAGACGATGAAGTTGCAGTGCATGGACAAGCTGAAGAGGATGAGGAAGATGAGTATGGAGATTCTGAGGAAGGAATAGAGTATGATGACGACGAATTTGAGGAAGATGAATATGAGGAAGACGAGGAGGAGGAGGAGGAGGAGGAAGACGATGATGAAGAGCTTGAAGATGACCTTGAAGAAGAAGAAGAAGAAGCAGAGGAAGACGACGAAATCGAAGAAGACGACGAGATCGAAGAAGACGAAGAGGAGGAAGAAGCTCGGTTTTCAAATCCATTCATCGACGGGCAAGCGGGAGCAGTCAACGACGACGAGATGGACGAATACCTGTATGAGGAGCAAATGGACGACGTCTACTATGACTATGGTGATTTGGAGGAGGAAGTTCCAGTAGTACAACCTCATTTGTCGAGTGGTCTAGTCAACTTTTTCAACTACTACTTTGCTGATTATTCGTAGGGTGGTTCTTTAGGGTTCTAAGTGGGAGATCATGTAAATATCACGAGGCACAAGAGCTGATTTTCATTATATTGGAGGAAATTCAAGTTGCAACAATCCAGTTACGCAATGCCATCCTAGAGAACCCCAAACTTAGTCAATCATCAGCATAATGGGAGACACCCAATCACTTTCAACATACTGAAACCCACCCAATCATCTCAATTCATCATTCTGGAACCCGACCCTCTTGGAATCAGCTCAACTTCAGCATAATGGAACCATCCCATCATCATGTTTCAACGCCATACATTCACGTCATCGATTTCAGCATAGACCATTTCAACACATCACCTCAACCCTTCAACTTTATTGAACCCCACATCACCATCATCACCATTCAAAAACACGCATCCTTTCATTTAAAACTACAACATAAACGGACCCACACACACCAAGATGTCCCACTCATCATATGTTCGACGTGGATCCACCTACATAATCTAATAATAACATTTAATATCTATAATGTATATCCAAGGGCCCGTACTAGCCATGCCAGTCTTGCGAAGCAAGCTATTAAAAGTACGTAAGAAGCAACAAGAAGGTAGCGAGAGTAGAAGTAATAAATAGCGAGAGTATAGTAAGTGGAGGGACATTGTTAAGCAGACGACGGCTTTCAGGAGACGTCCAGTGTTGACAGAAATGCAGTGTCTAGCAGTCATGCAGCGTTTAGTAGATATCCAGTGTTGAGTAGAGTCAGTGCTTAGTAGAGTCAGTGCTTAGCAGACATCCAGTGGTTAGTAGACATCCAGTGGTTAGTGGACATCCACTGTTTCCACCGTTTCCACCGTTTCCACCGTTTCCACTATTAAAGACATCCACTGTTAACAATACCATCCACTGTTAACCATACCATCCACTGCTAGCACCCACCTCGCCTAAGAAGTAGAACCAGCTACTTCAAAGACACACAGTCCTCTCAATCAAAACATAATGTTTGCTGAGGCAGTCAAAGTTAAGACGTCCCAGACAATCCCAACACCACAGGCGTACCACAAGATGTCCTCCTCGTACCAGGCGGACTCGGACTTGTGGTTGTCCTCCAAAACCACAGTTTCGATCTCGTAGATCAAAAACTGGTAGATGAGGTAGAACTTGATGGAGTACTGACATGCCCTGAATAAGAGCAGAAGTCCCCAGACCTCGTCGTAGGTTGCAATGTACATGAACAGGTGACTGATGAAGATGGCCAACAAGTTGTTGTTGTTCTCCTGCAAGAAGGAGACCCATGTACGGACATCAAACAAGTTGCAGACCAACAAGATGTAGGGCAAAAGGATCTGGAGACCCATGAAGAACTTGATTCCGGTGGATAAGCTGGCGTTGTACAAGATGGAGTCGCCAAACAAGATCTGGCAGCAGCTCAAGTTCTGGACGGCAAACAAGGCCACCTCGGCCCAGAGCGGGAACTCGAACCGGCACTTGAACCGGAGCACAAACGTGAGGTTGATGGCGATGGAAAGTAGGTCGTTGAAGCTGGCGTCTACCGTGGGGGACGTTAAGGGGACCTCGCTTATCATGTACACATAGCAGCACACCAAGGCGAGGCCGGTGGCCACGGGGTTGTGGATGGTGTTGGCCGTTTTTTCAATGAACCGCAAGTACTGTGGCCGTGTGTGTGTGCTCTTCATTGGTGCCGGGATCTTTTCCTGGATTAAAACCGGCTCCTGCCATGGTTATATATAATGGGTGCTTGATTCAAAACGGTATCTAGGCATAAACGTGTGTAGGGCTTGCATGCAGGAAGTAGCACCGAATGCATAATTAGCAAAAACGGCGCCCAAAGAGGGCAGGACAAAACAGCCGGGCTGGCGGGCGCCGGAGGTAACGCCACTATTGGGCAAGCTGTCGTACGTATGTGCTGTGACAGCTGTGCCAGTGACCTAGCCCACCTTGAATCACGGCCTACGCTGTGTCTTGTTGTGGATTTATTAACCATATCAGGGCAAGAGCTCGTGATTTTGTGCAAAAATTGGGGGACCAAGAGAAAACGTGGGTGCCCACAAACGGGAAGCAGCTGTCTAAACGGACTTCGCTTAGCTGACTCATCTCCAAATGAGTTGCTATTGTGGTATGTGATCGGAAAAAGTGCCTTAGATCGGAATGCTTAGATGAGGAGGGTTTCGGGGATGGGCGAGGGGCCTGCTGTGCTGCCAGACCCTCCAGCTGGTCTCTCGCCCTCCACACGGCTGTGGCAGTCTGGTATGGAGAGATGCACATTTCGCCTACAAACCAAAGATACCATGCACAGACAAAAACATCCGTGCTGATAGGCGAATCAGAGCTGGAGTCAGGGGGGTTTGAGCTAATTGCAGAGGAGATGAGGATCGAGGCCGGCGATAAGAGAAGTTAACTACGGACTTTAATTATATGCTCTTCCCCATAAGCCCCCGCGTGCAACGCACGTCTGAGATGGGCTTTCCAGTTCCCATGGGAGCAGCTCGAGCACAGCCAGAGGGGCCAGTGTCCTGCAGACAGCAGGCGGAGCTTGATCTGGGCATGCCCAGAGTCGTGGTGGTGGGGTGGGACATTGCTTGGCTGCGAATTTCCCCAAGCAGCACCTGCGGCGGAGCCCACACGGCTCCAGACAGGGCCCCAGGGCCCACCTGGCACATGCTGGATATCAGAGCGTGGTAGGTAGAAACAAGAGCGTGCTGTGACAACGTGGCCACCAGAGCTAGTATTTCCCTTCTGAGCACTGACTCTATTGTGGAAAAGTACGAGGAGCACTGGCCAAGAATGCGGCCAAACAATACGTCTCCACCTACTTTTCTCGGGTGCCAGGTAGCGCGTAGCACCTAGGCATTTCGCCGGCGACGTAGCCTCGACGCTGGCGGTGGTGTGTTGGCCCGTTTCGTTGGAATTCTCCAGTGAACCAAACCTTGAAATGGTGTTACCAAAGCTTAAAGAGAGGTGCCGATGGTGTGACGCGCCTCACGGCCGCTGTCACTCCACTCTGGGGAAGACCCTCCTGCAAAGTGGAAATTCCACGCCAATTCCGCCCGTTCGCCCAACCATGTGTGTTGGGCCTGGGACCAAGCCTGGAGGATGCCCCACACACTGGCAGACACATACACGTCCTCCCACACAGCCCAAACGGCTGTTTTGGATTCCCTGACAAGGTTGGGAGACCGGGTTTTGGGGCTGACGTCATACCCTCCTCGCACGGTTGCAACACGAGATGGACAAAAAAAGGGCCTGGGGAATGGCAATCCGGACCAATGTCGACCCTGGAAAGAACACATCACTGAAAAATCAGCGTTTTAAGGTTGCCTAGGGTTCCTAAACACTAGGTTTCGCCTGTTTGGGTTGCTGCCGTGGACGTGTGTGGTGCGACGGTGCCTCTTTTCCAGCAACCACTGTACCAGCCAGAAGCTCATCTACAGCAAAACTGCCCACGCCAGACCACCTGCACAAGCGAGAGGCCCACAGGTAAAACTGCCCACGCCAGGCAATTGAAAGAACTCCCTCTTCCAGCAACCTGCACGGTGTGTTCTGTGCAGTCATTTCACGTGGTTTTTTCACAGCCAGCAGAGGGTTATGAATCTTCTCCACAATACCTACTAAAAACAGAAACCGCACTGCTAGCACACTGCCCACCACACCTGCCACCCTGTAGCCACCCAGGCACACCATGGAGCCCCACCGGCCCGGGGCCCACCAACAACAGACCCATGCCCACCATTGCCCCAACCAAGCCACGTTGGACACACGTAATCCCGCGTCCCACCAATCGGTCCCAGCGTCGCCCAAAACGGCGTCTTACGTAAGGGCTTACATCACGATTCTAGATTGTTCTCTTCCCCCTAGCAAGAAAATTTCTGTCGACATATAAAAGGGAGAGTGTGTTAGTGAAATTTTCCACCCTCCACCTCACTTATTTTCCACAATGACCAAGGTTTACTTCGACATCTCCGCTGACGGCGCTTCTATTGGTAGAATTACCTTCCAATTGTACAACGACGTTGTCCCAAAGACCACTGAAAACTTCAGAGCCTTGGCTACTGGTGAAAAGGGCTTTGGTTACGCTGGCTCTCCTTTCCACAGAGTCATTCCTGAATTCATGATCCAGGGTGGTGACTTCACCAGAGGTAACGGTACCGGTGGTAAGTCCATCTACGGTGAAAAGTTTGCTGACGAAAACTTCTCCAAGAAGCACGACAGACCAGGTTTGTTGAGTATGGCCAACGCTGGTCCAAACACCAACGGTTCCCAATTCTTCATCACCACCGTCCCATGCCCATGGTTGGACGGTAAGCACGTTGTCTTCGGTGAAGTTGTCGACGGTTTCGACGTTGTCAAGAAGGTTGAAAGCTACGGTTCCCGTTCCGGTGCCACCAGCGCCAAGCTCGCTGTTGCTGCTTCCGGTACTTTGTAAGTAGACTAAAATCGATGTTCACCACCAGGTATGGTGTGTGGTATGACTGTATTGATGTAGGTAAGTGGCGAGTGGTTACGTGGAGTGGTGGCCCCAGTGGTTATTGAGATACCACGAGTGGTGGTCCCAGTGGTTCTTGAGGTACCACGCGTGGAGGCCCTTGTGCTGAGCTACCACGAGTGGTTATTACGATCACAGGGCAAGTATTGAGGCCACCACGTAGCAATTGAGGACACCACATAGCCATTGTGACTCCCAGGTATCCACTACTGCCACCACTACTGCCATTGCTGTTTCACACCTCACGTGGTGCCCTCAACTTGCGGGGCACGGACTAATCGGAGTAGGGGGCTTCTCCCGATCTGGACAAAGGGAAAGGATTGTTTAACCGCAAGACAGTCTACCGTTGGCACTAGGTGAGCCGAAATTGACTAGGTGAGCCGGAATTGACCAGATGAGCAGATGCTGAGCAGCATGATAGATCAGGATGATCGATCAATTGGCTGTAGTGCACGTTTTGCCTGGTGAAATCGCCAAAACGGAGAAAGAGAAGGTAGAGCACGTAAGTTACGTCTACCCTCTACAACAAACATTTCACTTTGCACTACACATTCAAAACACTAGTCACGTCTACTTACACTATTTGCATCTACTTCACACCTCCACTCTACTTTTCACTTCCACTCTACTTTTCACTTCCACTCTACTCTACTTTTCACGCTTTACTTTCACTTTCTCTACACTTATTCACATATCATTCATTATTACTTAAAGCTTGGACAAAATAGCATCGACACCAGAAACGGTGACACCACCAGCAGGTTCCTTACCAGCGTACTTGATGTTTCTGTTCTTGTCAACGACAAAGGCGTATCTGGCGGTTCTGATACCCAAGGCACCGGCGTCGAGGGTCCAGTCGAATTGCTTGCTGAAACCAACCAATGGGTCCAGGGCAAAGATGATCTTTGGGTAGGCCGAGTCGGCGGCGGTGTTGGCCTGTTGCAAGAGCAACTTACCCCAAGCGTTTTGGACAAAGGCGTCGTTGGCGCTGAGAACAATGAGAGTCTCGACACCCTTGGCCTTCAATTGCTTCAAGTTGTCGCCAGCAAGGTATGGGGGAATGTGGTTTTCGGTACAGGTAGGAGTGAAGGCACCTGGGACAGCCACAACGGCAACCTTGGAGTCGGCGCTAGGCAACTTGGACAACAAAAAGTCAAACTTCAATGGGATTGGGGCGGCACAGGCCAAGGCGCTGGTTTCCTTCAATTGGGACAAGTCAATTGGGATGTAGGAGAATTCAACACCTTCTGGGATTTGGTTACCGACACTTAAAGACATGATTATTATGGGATACTTTGATTTACTTGATAAATTAATGACAACTTCGGGGGGACTCTGTTGCTCTTATATAGCCAATACTCGGGCTGCACGTGAGTTGGGGTTTTGTTCGGAAGCCACCGTGAATTTGCTGTGTCGACATGGGCTTACTAATTGGGGTTACGGATTCAGGACGGCGGGCACTGCCACTGCGGTAATTAGCTGGTGCAGCTCCGGCTTATGCGTGGGTATCGGTGGTTGAGGCGACGCTGCCTGCTTCCGGACTAAGTGGAAGCATGGCTCTCTGGCCTCGAGCCCGGGGAAGATTCCGTGGAGAAGTTGCTGAAAAGTGCGGATAAGGCCCTCTTTGGGAGCTGCAAACACAGGGTGTCTATTGCAGCAAGGATCTCTGGCGTGGCCACTTTCCGGGGAACCAAGCGGAGCGGAATTAGCTCTGGGGCTTGCGTCCCCATCTCTACCTGTCACTTGTGTGTGGTGCTCTCGGGCTCGGAGGTAAGGTATATTTTTTAGGTTTGACTCTGATTATCAATCACCGGTCTAGATCGCAGCGCACATTAATAACCCCGAGCCAGCGCAAGGACCCACACAGACGGCCCGTTTGAAGGTCAGCTTCCGTTCCAAGGACACCCACTGCCACCAGGAACACACGGCAACCGCTGGCGTGACCATTGAGCACAATACATTATCTATTTTATCAATTGTCTAGGCTGCTGATCCTGTGTAGCCCACTCCAAAGCCCTGAGAAAGTCTCCCACCATAAAAAAGTCTCCCACCATAAAAATCACACTGGAATCTTCCAAGTAACACACCCTTTACACCATGCTGAACACACTGGGGTAACCGTTTTCTGTTTTTGTTTCTTACCTCGTTTATTCACCGTTTACCATACGTCTGCCTTGTACCCCACCAATTACTCGTTATCATACATAAAGACTTAGACGTGATTTTTTTTTCGCAACCGTTCGGATGTGTTTTTGTTCCGTCACCGAGTTCCGCTGACGAGGGACATACGTCATAGCGCCAGAGCATGCTGGCCCACGCTGTGCACATGTCAATCTGACAGCATACCCACAGGTACGCGTGGCCAGCCGAAGCAGTTGCCGTGTTCTCGGCAGATATTCATAACCTGGGGAGTAGCTTAATTCTCCGCTCCACTACCCAATGTACCGGTAAAAAGCGCATTTTTGTCGTCTTCTACAATAACCACCTCGATGCTCAGACAAAATGTCCGTGTCGTCACACAAAAGAGGGAATACCGCACAGAAACACGTAAATAGCGGCACGCAATTTTTCGCCCCTATGGAGCAGACGATAGCCAAAACATAATAAAGCAGGGCAGAGGGCAAGTTTCAAGGTGAATCGAATCTCATTTAGCACGTCGTAAGTCTAAAACATCCAGTAGCAACGGCAAAAGTGGACGTCGCAGGTAAATGTCTCGCGCGATTTGCTCGAAAATGCCTGATGTAGTTAGTGCGCCGCTGAGATCAAATGTGTACGCGACTTGTTTGTTGGCACGCTAATCAAAAAAAGGAAAGGGCCAGAAAAGGACGTACTAAAAAAAGAGAAAGCATCCATTATTCATATTCACCACCCTTCACCATGGAGTCACCACCGCACGATGACATGGACACGGAGCCATCAGTGAAGACGCCGACCAGCGACTCGCCCTCGTGGACGGAGACCTTCTCCATCTCGAGCTCGACCTCCAACAACTCGCTGCCCCCTCACATGTCATCAGCGCTGCCAAAGACAGCGTTCAACTACTCCCTGCCTCGAAACTCGTTCGGAGGTGGTCCACCTCATTCATTCGGCCACACGCTGCAGCGCAACTCCATCGTGAGCACAATTGCCACGCTGCCCCGGAATTCGGTCGGCGGCTCCACCATCAGCTTTGGCCAGAGCCTGAGCGCCATTAGCGTGAACAGCACCGGCACCGGCGATGATTTGAAGCCCATCAGGTTGATGAAGCGCCAGCAAGAAAGAAAGTCCTTCACCTCCTCCACTACAGTCACAGCGGCCACCTCCCCCCACCTGCTGGTCATCTCCTTTGGCAGATCAATCTTGGGTGGAGCCGCCGCTTCCTCTTCCACAAATACCCCTGGCGCCGCCCACAATAAATCCACAGACGAATTCCAAATAAGACCCATGCGATTGGGCTCCTCTTCAAAGTCAAAGCGCGACTCCCACAGCTCCTTTGCCTCTGACGTCTCCGAATCCTCCAAAAGAAAGTCCATCCTCGTCAAGAACCTCCCGGTAAAGTCTGATTTAGTCGAGACACATGTCGAGCCACGTGACAACGACTTGGTCTTTGCAATGTGTTTGGTCGACTTCCACCACCAAAGGGGACCCGAGGTCCAATGGTGGAAGTCCAACTACCACAAGGACTACAACATTTTCAAGAACTTGCCTTTCCAGGCTCTTCCAGACGGCCTGCATTTGTTTGAGGAAACCTTCTCCAATTTCAATTTAGTGTACGATTTCAAGTTGAAGACCCTGATTGACGACCTACAAGACTTAAACGACTTCAAGGGTGACCCAAGAACCCTCAAGACCTTGTTCGGGTGCTCGTGTGTGCGCCAAGTGAAGACCAGCGACTTGTCCGAGGAAGAATTGGAAAAGAACCAAGACATCACAAGATCAATTGTCCAAAAGGCTATCGTTGTGATTCTGCGCCATCAACCAATCTTTACCAAAATCAAGGATAAGTTGTCTATCATCACCAAGAGCTATTTCCAGCAAAAGGACATGCATGATTTCCAAGTCTTGGACGACTTGTTTGAGAACTTGAACATTATGGAGGACGCCGTTCTTCCGGAAATCACTCACGACTTGACACTGCAAAAGCAAATCAACATGAAGTTGAATGAGATGGACGAAGAGTACTTTATAAACCTTAATCTCAAGCAATCCATATTGAGATTCAGACAAGACTTTTTAAGAATCTTTAAAAGTTTGATGTTGGAGAAAAAGATCATTATCTTCTCGAATAACAACTTGGAGATGCTCACTCAGTTCCAAAACAACTTGATCTCCTTGTTTCCTAACTTGATAAACCATTTGGACAACTCGGGGTGCCCGTTGCTGGATTACAACGAAACAAACGGTCCTTTGACAAAGCCAAACACTTTGAACACCATGAACAGAAAGTCCATGTTGAGGTTTTTTGGATTGCCTTTGCAAATCTTTAACACCAAGGGGTCCTTTTGGAACCCTTACTTGCCTTTGCAGCAATTGGATCAACTTTCGGTGCCTAGCTACATGATTGGGTGCTCCAACTTGTTGTTTCTCAACCAAGCCCAGACCTATGACGTTGACATGATTGTCAACTTGGATACCATCCAGGTGACTTATCCAAAGGGAAAACTAGAAGAATTCTCCCTTAGTCATAGTGATAAGAAGTTTATCAATGAGCTTGTTAGCAAGATTGACGAAGGAACCAGTGACGAGTTTGTTGGAAATGACGATTACATCCGTTACCAGTTTGAAGACTATCTCACTTCGTTGGTTTCCTGTGTCAGATTTGAGCAATATGTTGAGAAGTTCCACCAGCCACCACCAGGGTTTGATCCACAAAGCTCTGCGATTGCAGCGGCTGCAAACTCGGCCAACAAACAAACGGCTGCTTCGTTGCCGCATGGGGTCGGCGACGTGCTGTTGTTCAACCAAAAGTTTGTTGACTGCTGGAAGGAAACAAACGTTTACAAGATTTGGGACATGATGGCAGACGAGTTTGTATTCAACTTTACTGAGCCAAAGCACTTGGGAGCAGACATCCTGGAGGCCAGCCAAGCATACAAGAACATCAGCAACTTCTTCAACAACTTCAAGTTCAAGCCGACCGACGAGCCCAAGGTTCAGAAGTTCTTGGAGGACGACAAGGAAGAAGAAAAGGGTAAAGAAAACGAAAAATTGAAGGAAAAGAAAGTGAGTTGGGGGTGGGGGTTGAAAGATAAGATAGTATGGAAGTGAAGCAAAAGAAACCAATGACGAATTAAATATTGCACGCTGCAGCTCAGCCAGCAGTTCATGAGAGTAGATGCAGGCAGACTACAAGTTTTAACCACATTCACGAGAGGAGGTGCCAAACACAGGAATCAACCTGGACAGCTCCTCGTTTCATCCACAAGAATCATTGGCATGGAGACTTCCCAGCTACTTCACTAGCGTCCACATTATATGAACATACAGCATTATCATACAAACAACTAATAACACAGGACGTGAACACATGGTTTGTGCGTCCATTCGAATTGAAGCATATATTCCAAAAGGATACCAAAACAGCATTATGCGAGAACCTTGAGGGGAGGCTGCGCCTTGCGGCCACCCAAGTGGCAAAGGGTTTGGTGAGGAGAATCGGCACGATTCTCGATGGTCATGATGTAGGCAGTCCACAACAGCATTCTTTTTCATATTGGGAGAAACATGGGTCACACCCAGAGTTCCTTCCAATCACGATATCCTATGATACGTTGAACGCACATATACAAGGACAAGACTAAGATTTTGTGAGTAGGGCGCCAGGCGGCTGCAAAAGTGTAGATGTTATGCGGCAATATTGGCAAGAATCATAGCTCTCTCAAGAGTTCCCAGAGTATCAAGAGAGTTTCTAGAGTTTCTAGAGTTCCCAGAGTTTCTAGAGTTCCCAGAGATCCCAGAGTTTCTAGAGTTCCTAGAGTAAATTAGAGTTCCTGCCCAATCACATTCAAAGGTCAACGATTACGTAGACGGCACCACCTGGTTGCAAAGAGCTGAGGAAATGCATTCTTTTCATAGTGCAAGAATGGCCCTCCAGAGCTTCTCCAATCACGATATTGATGAACACATATCCATAGAGAACTAAAATACTGTAGACGTAGATCACTTTGTTGCAAAATGCATACTACATGAATTCCTCTACTATGGGAATCATGGACCCTCCTAAGAGCTCCTCCACGATATCGTAAACGCATATCCAAAGACAAACTTATGATCGTGGGTGGTTGCAAAGTGCAGAGGATATGCATTCTTTTCACATTGCAAGAGTGGCCCCCTCCAGAGCTCCTCCAATCACCATATCGTTCAACACATATTAATATACAGAACTAAAATACTGTAGATGTAGACCACCTGTTTGCAAAATGCATAGTACATGCATTCCTCTAATATGGGAATCATGGACACTCCTAAGAGTTCCTCCACGATATCGCGAACGCATATCCAAAGGCATTAAGGTTCTGGGTGGTTGCAAAGGACAAGGATATGCGATATGCGATGCCATTCTTTTCATACTGCCGACAAACATAGATCCCCTCCAATCACTATACCGTTTACACACTGACAAACCCAAGATCTCCGTAGTCCACCTGGTTGCAAGAGCAAAGGATATGCATTTCTTCATATTGGCAAGAATGGCCCCAGAGCGCCTCCTAAGATCATCGTAGTCCACCTGGTTTGAGGACATGCATTCTCATATTGGCAAGAATGGCCCCAGAGCGCTAAGATCCTCGTAGGCCACCTGGTTGCAAGAGCAGAGGATATGCATTTCTTCATATTGGCAGGAATGGCCCCAGAGCGCCTCCTAAGATCATTGTAGCCCACCTGGTTTGAGGACATGCATTCTTCTCATATTGCAAGAATGGCCCCTGAGCGCTAAGATCCTCGTAGCCCACCTGGTTGCAAAGACGGATATGCGGCATGCAACCGCTTCCCAACTCGGCAGCTCGGGAAATTGCTCGTCAGCCCGTCGCTGCGCGGAATTGTCCCCTGGTGCCTGGCACCCTATCCAGCCAGCATACGCCAGAAACACAGCTAGGTATACCAGCGGTCGTACCGGTCCCGCAAAACCGGCATCTACTTTGTGGGCGGTGCCGATCTTGTACGGCCTCTTATTTGGTGCCAGGGTTCGCTGAGACGGGCCAACGAGACACCGAGGCTTAAAATAGCAACCGGCCACAATAGGAAACTCATCTCCACGAGATGCCACACTTCGTCTGCTACCAGGAGCCAAGCATGCCTGACAAATGGCACATGTACTCCCCTTCATGCTCCGCTGCCGCCAGAAATAACATACCCCAGCTGTCGTTAACGACGCAACGCTCCCACGCAAGCCGTTCCAACGTTTTATCGCTCATACCGATAGGGTGCACGGAACATGCTGGTCTGGCTATCGGTTTACCCCCAGAGAGGTAACACCCGATCGGACGTTACCCTACAAGGACCTAACCACACGCTGGCATCTCTTTTGGGGGTCCCAACGTCCTCATGTTGCAGCCAAAACCTCTCACTCCACCACCAACTTCTGCAACCGCCCGCTGCGTATGCAGGCCGGATATTTTTATTAGTAATCGCCCTTCCCGTCCGGGTTGGCCACCGAAAGCAGCAGTCTCTCCACAACGGGACGTCCCCACCGTCACATATGCAGACCCAGCTGACCGGGGCCGACTCTGTTGCCACTCTTCACCCCCCAGGTCTTAGTAATTGGCTGTGCAGCGGCGGCCGACGGCAATGGCAGCGGCTGTCTCGCTTGCACGTTATCGGTGGCAGCTATCGTTTTTTCTTTTTTTCAAGACGGGCGCGTGTATATAAAGCAATGGCGGCCCGCCGTTTTCAAATCTGTAGAGATGGAACAGTTAGATTTTTCATATAACTATGGCCTCCAAGGTCTACCACAGTATCTCCCTCATCTATTCCTCAACAGCGTGGGCTCCTTCAAGAAACAGCCGTATGCGCAGTTGAACCAGACGGTTTCGCTGGGCTGGTTGGAGTGTAGCAGCAAAGACGGATGGGGCCCGGTGTCCCCCATCTACTCTGACTTCACTCCCTGTTTCTTGCAGGGAATCATTGTCGGAGGCGCCTCCTTGTTGATGATCTTGCTTGGGTCGTACCAGGTGTATCAATTACGAAAGACCAAGGTGCAGGTGGCCAACCGTACCGCCTGGTCCTACTACGCCAAAATCTTGTTGATCACCTTGCAGATTGGCTTCCAGTTTGCCTTGAGTGTCTTCTACCACCAGAACGACATTGTGCACACCGCCTTGGGCGCCGACTTGGTTGCCACCATCGTCGCCTTGGCCATCACCTACTTGAACCAGTTGAAATCCACCATCCCCAGCAGTCTTGTGCTCATCTGGTGGTTGGCCGAGTTCATCACCGGCATGGGCAGAATCGTCAACTTGAACTTGCGTGGCTTGATCAGCACCCAGTTTGCCAACATCGCCATCTTGTCCACCATCAACGCCTTGTTTATCTTGTTGATTACCGCCTACTTTCCTCCTCAGCCCATCTACAAAGATAAGTCGAAGAAGGTTTCTCCTTGGGAAGAAGCAAACATCTTTTCCAGAATCACCTTTGCCTGGATGGCTCCTTTGATGAAGAAGGGTTACAACCAGTTTTTGATTGAAGCAGACATGCCTCCTCTTCCAGAATACCTCAAGGCATCCACCACCACCAAGGAATTCAACGACCAGTGGAAGTCCAAGTCCGCTCCTTCCCTCTCGGTGTCCTTGTCCAAGGCTTTTGGTATCACTTTTGTTATCGGTGGTATCTTCAAGGGTCTCCAAGATATCTTGGCTTTTGCTCAACCTCAATTGCTCAAGTACTTGATCAACTTTGTCAACGAGTACCAAAGTGAAGAAAACCCACCTCCACTCACCAAGGGTCTTATGATTGCTGGGGCCATGTTTGTGGTCTCCGTCACCCAAACCGCTTGTCTCCACCAGTACTTCCACAGAGCCTTTGACTTGGGTATGGAAATCAAGTCTTCGCTCACCTCTGTCATTTACAACAAGGCCTTGGTTTTGTCCAACGAACAAAAACTGACCTCCAACACAGGTGACATTGTCAACTTGATGTCTGTGGATGTCCAACGTTTGCAAGACTTGGTCCAGAACTTGCAAATCATCTGGTCCGGTCCTTTCCAAATCGTCTTGTGTCTCTACTCTTTGCACGGATTGTTGGGCAACGCCATGTGGGCCGGTGTCTTCATCATGGTCATCATGATTCCTCTTAACGGTTTCATTGCCCGTATCCAAAAGAGATTGCAAAAGACTCAAATGGGCTACAAGGACGAACGTCTGCGTTTGATCAGTGAAATCTTGAACAACATCAAGTCTCTTAAGTTGTACGCTTGGGAACCAGCCTACTTGGCTCGTTTGAACCACGTCCGTAACGACAAGGAATTGAAGAACTTGAAGAGAATGGGTGTTTTTGCCGCCTTTTCCAACTCCACCTGGAACTTGGCTCCTTTCTTGGTCAGTTGTTCTACATTTGCTCTTTTTGTTCTTACCCAAAAGAACAAGAGTTTGTCCACCGACATTGTTTTCCCAGCTTTGTCGTTATTTAACTTGTTGTCTTTCCCTCTTGCCGTTGTTCCAAACGTTATCACTTCCCTCATTGAAGCCCAAGTTGCCATCACTAGATTGACCAACTTCTTGAATGGGTCTGAATTGCAACCGGACGCTGTCATCAAGGAACCAAGAGCAACTAAAATCGGTGAAACCGCCGTTGAAATCAACAAGGGTACTTTCTTATGGTCCAAGGCTCAAGGTGACTCCAACTACAAGGTTGCATTGCTGAGCATCAACTTGAAGGCCGCCAAGGGTGACTTGCACTGTATTGTGGGTAAGGTTGGTTCCGGTAAATCTTCGCTTATCCTGGCTATTTTGGGTGACTTGTACAAGTTGGATGGTACTGTTAAGATCCATGGTAAGGTTGCTTATGTTTCTCAAGTTCCATGGATTATGAACGGTAGCGTTAAGGACAACATCTTGTTTGGTCACAAGTATGACCCTGAATTTTACCAACATGTTTTGAAAGCCTGTGCTTTGAATGTTGATCTTAAGATCTTGCCTAAGGGTGATGCCACTGAGGTCGGTGAAAAGGGTATTTCGTTGTCTGGTGGTCAAAAGGCTCGTTTGTCTCTTGCCCGTGCTGTCTACTCTCGTGCCGATGTTTTCCTTTTGGATGACCCTCTCAGTGCTGTCGATGAACACGTTGGTAGACACATGATTGACCATGTTTTGGGTCCAAAGGGTTTGCTTAAGTCAAAGTGTATCATTTTGGCTACCAACAACATCAAGGTTTTGGACATTGCACACACTATTCACATGGTAAGCGACGGACGTCTCGTTGAACAAGCCTCCCCTACTGAAATTATGAAGGACTCTTCTTCCAAATTACGTCAATTGATTATGGAATTTGGTTCTAAGAAGTCCGAAACTCCTGTTGACGAAGAAAAGTCTGCCATTGAAGAAGAAGAATTGTCTTCTGAAGATGAATACGACTGTGAATCTTTGGCTGCCTCTGAAGACGAATTCGATGAAGACGTTGAGGACGCCAAGAAGCAAGATGAAGAACGTCGTGAACACATGGAACAAGGTCAAGTTAAATGGAATGTTTACAAGGCATACGCCAAGGCTTGTGGTCCACTTTCTGTCAGTATTTACCTTGGTTTCACCATTTTCTCTAACCTTATCAATGTGTTCCTGAACATCTGGTTGAAGCACTGGTCTGAAGTCAACACTGAAAAGGGTTACAACCCTAACATTCCAATGTACTTGGGTGTTTACTTCTTGCTTGGTTTTGGATATTCTATTGCTACTTTGTTGCAAGTTTCCTTTATGTGGATCTACTGTACTATTAACGGTTCTACCAAGTTGCACGGTGACATGGCTGTTGCCGTTATGGAATCCCCAATGAGCTTCTTCGAAACCACTCCAATCGGTCGTGTTATTAACAGATTCTCCAATGATATCTACAAGGTTGACGAAGTTTTGGGACGTGTGTTTGGTATGTTTTTCCTGAACTCCACCAAGGTTGCTTTCACCATCTGTGTTATTACCTTTTCCACCTGGCAATTCTTGTTTGTGATGGCACCACTCTTCATCTTGTATGTGTACTACCAACAGTACTACATGCGTACCTCCCGTGAGTTGCGTAGATTGGATTCTGTCTCCCGTTCTCCAATCTTTGCCAACTTCCAAGAACTGTTAACTGGTGTTTCTGTTATTCGTGCCTACGGCCAAGAAGAACGTTTCAAGAGATTGAACGAAGCCAGAATTGACAAGAACATGCGTGCCTACAACCCTGCTGTCAATGCCAACAGATGGTTGGCCGTTAGATTGGAATTCTTGGGTTCCATCATCATCTTGGCTGCCGCAGGTATCTCCATCTTGTCTTTGAGAACCGGAAAACTTAGTGCTGGTTTGGTTGGTTTGTCTGTTTCCTACTCTTTGCAAATCACCCAATCTTTGAACTGGATTGTGAGAATGACTGTTGAAGTTGAAACCAACATTGTTTCTGTTGAACGTATTTTGGAATATTCCGAATTGAAGCCAGAAGCACCTGCTGTCATTGAAAACCACAGACCAGAGAAGAACTGGCCACAAACCGGTGAAATCCAATTCAAGAACTACTCCACCAAGTACAGACCTGAATTGGACTTGGTGTTGAAGAACATCAACTTGGACATCAAACCACGTGAAAAGATTGGTATCGTTGGACGTACCGGAGCCGGTAAGTCCTCCATCACCCTTTCTTTGTTCCGTATCATCGAGGCCTTTGACGGGAACATTGATATTGATAATGTGGACACATCAAGCATTGGGCTTGCTGACTTGAGACAAAAATTGTCCATTATTCCTCAAGACTCGCAGGTTTTGGAAGGTTCCATCAGATCCAACTTGGATCCAACCTCCATCTACACAGACGAGCAGCTTTGGCGTGCGTTGGAGTTGGCCCACTTGAAGGACCACGTCAACAAGATGCATGCCGAAGATCCATCCATCGAGAATGCGTTGGACGTCAAGATCAACGAGAGTGGTGGCAACTTGTCCATCGGTCAAAGACAGTTGATGTGCTTGGGCCGTGTTTTGCTCAAGTTGGGCGACTCCAACATTCTTGTTTTGGATGAGGCTACTGCGGCCGTCGACGTTGAAACCGACAAGATCTTGCAAGAAACCATCAGAAAAGAATTCAAGAACAAGACAATCATCACCATTGCTCACAGATTGAACACTATCTTGGATTCAGATAGAATCATCGTATTAGAGAAGGGTGAGGTGGCCGAGTTCGACACTCCTGCCAACTTGTTGAAGAAGAAGGACTCTTTATTCTACCTGTTGTGTGAACAAGGTGGGTTTATTGAAAACACTTAAATATAATAAGATAGAGAACATTTAGATGAATTGTAGATGGCGGTAGGGTTACGTAAATGTAGCCAGACACAAGAGTGCTACTTTCGTTTGCAATGCTTATCGCAATTTCTATTGAAGCTTTTTCACTCCACGGCTGAAACGAAGTATCGTGGGGAATACCAGGCGTAAGCCTATATTCTGTCCACAAACCTCCGCTTTAGAATAACACCCGAAGTAATCCCTACAAGGCATTCATCGATAACTTTGCAGTTTATATTACTATTTCTATGCTAATGGGAGCTTCTCTTTCTCAAAGTGCTCAATTGGTACAATGGGGAGATCTCTTCAGACAGGTTGGTTGTGACTGGGTTTGATTCGTTCAAGTAGGAGACGTTTGCATCCAGATGGACCAAGGCGCCGTCCTTGAAGTTGAAGAAGGCAATCAAGTCATCATCGGGGGCATCCATGGAGCCCACAATCTGGTTGCCAATGACGTTGAGGTCTATAAAATTGTTTTCAGCTGTAAGTGTTTGGACATGGTTCAAGTGACCATCTGCCAACTCAAACACCACCAAAACAGGAGTCTTTTCGACACCAACAACAACGTACATTTTGGAGTCAACTTCCAAGGACACGATCTTGGTCACGACAATCTCGGGGATGGAGTCCTCGGTACGGAATCTTTCTGGGGCCAAGTGTTCTTCTCCCAAGTGGGACTCCACAATTGGTCTCAAGTCGATCTTTTCAACCAAAGAGTTGTCGAACCATCTCCAGACACACAAGAAGTCGTCACCACCGCCACTGATCAAGGTGGACTCGTCGAACGAGGGGATGTGCAAGGACGAGACAAACTCGTGGTGGCCAAAGAGCCAGTGCTTGATGACGTACGACTTGGGGAAGTTGGACACTCTGACGTGTTCGTCTCGGTCGGCGGTCAAGACGTACTTCTTGTTGTCGTACTTGGCAACGAGGATGTCGCTCAACATGGAGACATGGCCCAAGATGGGCTCCAAACTGCCTTCGGGAACAAGGGTCGAGTCGATACTGACCGAGTAGACGTCCCCAAACTTGTCTGCCACAACGACTGTCGAGGAGTCGTTGTCAATGGAGACGGCACAAGGTCTCTTTGGGAAGGACTGGCGCTTCAAGAGCAGAAGACAGTTGGGCTGCGTGGTGTCGACCGCAAAAATAGCAACCGCCTTGTCTGATTCTGTCACAGCAACCAAATGCTTCTCGTCCTGGGTGAGTTCCAACGACTTGATGCCGTTGTATGTGATGGGTTCGACCTCTGGCTTTGGGTCACTGAGCTTGATCTTCTTGGGCGGGTTGGACTGTGGGGCTGCGTTGGTATCTTCCCAACTGCCAACAACAGTACCTGCCTTCACGTCATACGCCTGGAGGTGGTTCTTGACGGTCACAAAGAGATATTGACCAGAACGACTGGCAACAACGGCTTGGTATGGGTGCTTCATGGTGGTGAAAAAAATAGATGCGATGCTTCGATTTGTACGCCGGTCATGTGACAAGGTTGCAAATCGAGGTTCCAGCTGAGAGCGGTTGGTGGTGCCCCAACGGGTAGCGCCACGGGCCAGAGCCAATGACTTGTGCCAAGAATCGAACACCGCTTGCCACTTGAGTGCTGGGTAAGTCAAAAGTGGGGTTGCATTCCTGGCCGGGGCACTCAAGTCTTGGTTGTTGCCATCGTATGGCTCTGCCTCCAGAATAGGAAACCCATCCGACCGTCTCCGTTTCCCTTTGCACCGAATCAGCGTCCAGACTAGTCGAGGGCCACCACATTCTACAGAACAGGCCACGCAGCGTGGATATCACCTGTTTCCTATTGTTAAAATGGCGAATTTGCATCGCCACATGCTAGCCTCAGAAATCGCCGTCCCTTCACGCTTATCAGTAGCTGGGGTAAAAACGCTTAGCATGCTTGTGACACACTAAGATCATGACCTGAAATAGGCCACACGCTAAATTTAAGGTATCCACCTACAACGTGTTTCAAGTAGTAGAGCCTCAAGTTTGAAATAGCCAGACCTACTCGGCCGAGTGCCGGCGGTCTCCCTGGTTGCAGTCCCCACCAGCCCAGTGCCACACTTTTGAAAGATTATCGACTCCCGTGACCCTAACACCACCATTGAATCCACTCCACCCACCAACAACGGTACATTCCACCATAATGCCCACAACAGAGACCCGTTTAAGATGTGTCGTTCCCGCCGAAGCGGCCGCTAAACCGTCAAAACCGTTGTGGAAAAACGCGCTAAGACAAAAGTCCGCCCGGAAATTTGAGCACGGAAGTGTAAATTTCCCAGAGTAGCAAGCACCGAGCCCGGAGGACAAGAGGGTCACGTATTACGGATACGGAGTACCACCTGCGTGTGTATCGTGTGTGGGCCATTGTATACGAGAGGACCTCGTAAGGGTTGCTGCAATCTAGACTAGTTGAATCCGGCAGATCCGGATGATCCGGAAAGACTAAATCCAGCAGACGTTACATGAAATTTGGTCAAGCACCAAAGTGCCTTTGGAAAGTTGGAATCAGCCGTGTATGAAGGTGAAATCTGACCCTTCAAATGTTGTGCTTTCCGTTGTGTCTACATGTTCAGCTCTGTCTCTGTAGCTCCTCTTTGGCTGCTTTTTGCACTCCAGCACTTTGGTGCTTCCTATACCTACGCACTTCTCCTTGACAAATCCTACACTCCCTTGACCTCTTGCATCTACACTCATCCAAATCACATTCCATTTAATCTAATATACATCCCAAAACACTTAACGCTTCATTAAGGTAGATTGCTCCAAGAGCAAGTTGACATCGTTCAGGTTTATCACCACGCCCTTTTCAGAACACTTTGCCTTTGCCTTCAATTCCGAACACAAGCCATCAATGTCGATTTCGGTGTAACGAGGGTGTGAGGTGATTCTGTCCCAGATTTCGGAGCATCTGATGGTCTTTTCAGGGGCAGGCACCACTTCGTCGTCTTCAGCAGGAACCTCCTTCAAGCTGGCGAGTGGGTCTGCTGCCGGGGTCTTTGCCTCGCCCTTGATCAAGTCACCAAAGAACAAGTTTGCGTTTTCGGTGAGAGGGTCGTATATCGAGTCCTCAGTGGTGAGATATGACAAGGGGTCCTCTTTGGATAGCAGTTGGCTTCTAGGTTGAGGCTGTGACTGCTGGGATAATTGGGAGGGGGCCGGCAGTATGCTCGAGTTGCCAAAGGCCAAGTCCACGTCAAACTGGTTGTCCATGAGGAAGGCCAAGGCGTCGGGCTGTGTGTTGGTGGAGGATGCGGTGTTGGTGGTGTTGGGGCCCACCGAGTTGTTGGAGTTGAAGGTATTGTTGAACAATGGGTCGTCAAAGTAGTCAAGGAAACCGACTGGTTGTGTGGCACTAAAGTTGGAGGATGGGGTCACCAAGTTAGACAATGGCAGGTTGACGGCTGGGGCGGAGGACGAGGTGGTGGACATGCCCGCTTCGCTGGAGCGCTTGAACTTGGGGACCGGGTTGCTTCTTGTGCCGCACGCCTGGTTGAGCTGGGCGCAAAACTTGTCCACCTGCTCGTCAAAGGTGCCCGTCACGTCAAAGTTGTTGTCCTTGATGAACTGGCTTGTGGAGTGGGACGAGACAGACGAGTCGGGCGACACGATAAAGTTGTTGTTCAAGGGCAGCGCAAAGGACGAGGAGCCGTCCGACTGGCCGTTGTAGTGGTCGTTGGAGCCCGTCAGCGACACGGACGACGCCGTCACCAGCTTCTTGGCGGTGGGGCGCTCGAGTGCCCCGTCATCGCTCTCAAACTTGGGCACGTAGCCGCCCGTCTGTGGGTTCGACAAGTGGCCCACCTTGGTGGGCAACTGCAAGTCCAGAAAGTCATTGTGGCCGCGGTAGCGGGTCAACTCGCTCTTCAAGATCTCCACCTGCGCCTGCAAAAAGTCAGACTCCGTCAGGATCTTCACATTCATGTCCTCCAACGACTTGACCTTGTCCTCCAACTCCTTCATCTTCTTTTCCTTACGTTCACGGAAGGCTCTCTGGGCGGCTCTGTTCTGCGCAATTCTCTTCAGCTTGGGCTCCGTCTCAATCGGCTTACGGCCGGGCTTGGTGTGTGCCTTCTTGTCGTCGTGGGTGTCGCCACTGAGCGATTGCCCAACCTCAGATATGTTTCTCTTGTAGTCCGTCATCTGGAGTCCTTCTTACAAAAAAGAATGTGTTGTCAATATTTAAATTTTTTCGATTCCTGCCATTCTCCTTGTTTCTATACAAATATGATTATTAAGCTATGTCTAAAAAAAAATAAAAAGCAAGACTCTCCATCTAACAAGGGGGAGGGGAGCAAAAGGAATCATGTTTCCGGTCCTGCGGGTCACAAATGCCACTTTAAAGCCGCCTGCCCTCTGTATCCAGCCGAATGTGGTTGTTTCCACGTCATTGGTGTGCCTTCTGCCTTCCGAGTGATCATGTACGCTGCCGTTTTGAGTCTTCAACAGGGTTGAAGCTAACGAATATGGAGTCCACTGTTTGTGTCACAAGGACAATTAGTAATCAGCAGTGAGCTCAGAGAAAAATGCTCAGCGGAAGATGGCTGCATGATAGGGATGCAGCACGTGCGGCAGAAAATTCTAGAGGAATTGCGCCACACACCGGTTATTGTTGGAAAATTGCTGTTTTGGGGACGTTAAGTGGGATGGAGCTGGGCAGGGTTTGGGGGGGATAGGAGCGGTTTTGGGTGGCTCGGGGATGTGGGATGGTGGGAGGAGCAATTGGGTTGGCGCGTAGTAGGGCCAGGGCTGTGTTTGGGCTGTTTTTTCTGGTGTTTGGGTCGTCCTGGACGGTGTCTGTAGTGTTGGTAGCGCTGACAAGAAGGTTGATCCGCGACCGGACCTAGCGAGAACTGGGTGGCAAATGGGCTGAATGGGCTGCAATATCCGACAGCCAGCGGCATTTCAGTTCCGCTCGACGCGGTGACTCACGCGCCAAGGGTGCAGTCAGCCTGGAGCGGTCAGCCCTGGACCAGCGGACCGTTGGCAGGCGTCGGCTGGACCAACCGTCGCTAGTTCGCTAACCGATGGCTTGGAGATCGAGGGGATCGTTGTTGTGGAAGGGCTAGTAATCCCAGCTGCAAAATGGCTATTCCGTTGGTTGTCTGCTGTGAACGGCCCTCACACAGTTGCACAACCACTAACTGAGGCTCACAGCACGTAGAGGCAGCCTGTGCTGTGTAATTGAAACCCTTCTTTCTGTGCACCCATGGAATGTGTTTCGTGTGAAGCCCCACCTGACGCTTCCACGTCAACCTTAAAAGCGGAAACGAGGTCTGATATTCCAGATCGTATACGAAGGGTCCCAAAGTCAATTCCAGCATTGCCATACTTAACGGTTGGGACCATGCTCGAAACCTGGAACCAGTTTGTGAGTGGCTAGTGCCAGTGGCTGCGAGAGCGCTCAAAATCGGCTGCAAATTTGAAGAAAGTGCAGAAAAAATGCAAATATTTGAGGAATTGCAACAAGTTGGGCAGGAGAACTAAGATATTTCTTCAAAGTTATGCCTAACTACAATTTTGCGTACTCTAGAGAGTATTGGTTTTATTACAACTGTAAGAATGATGTGGAGTACTGTTGGAAAACCGTTGTGAGTGCTTTATGCAGATTGGTTGCAGCGTCAGTGCGGCTTGCTGCCAGTCCCCCACAACCAGGAGCTAGTGATTTTGGTAATTTGTTTGTTTTGGCAATTCAATTGGGTTTGTTACACGCATATCTGGTTTTGATCAAAAGATGTGGTCAGGGTGAAGTACAAAGCTGGGAAGATCTCTCACTCACCATACAACTCTTACTTTCAACCAGCGTTCACATGAGAATATTTCAACTACTTAACATATTTGACCTAATCTACTTAGCATAACCTAATCTACTTAGCATATTTGACCTGATCTACTTAGCATATTTGACCTGATCTACTTAGCAATTTGACCTACTTAACACTTTTGACCTAATCTGTTGACACCCCTTACTTGGCAGCCCCACCGTTGATATGCCTCTGAGCATATTCACGAAGAACCTTCACTATTATCCCAGCACCATACTCAAAATCCTCAAGCTCATTGTAAATCTGAGCTGCAAACCGGGCATACAACTTGCCATTATGAAGTGCAATAGGAACAAACGTCTTGTGCTTGTACAACATTTCAATCTGGATCTCTTTGTCGATGGCAGCGTGGTGTGCAGCATAGTATTCCGGGGTGATGCCCACGTCCGGAAGCTCGACATTGACCATAGTAACTGTCAAAGTACCCGCCTGGTTTTCCAAGATTTGTGTCCCCCAGAGCCCCAGCACAAGCTTTCCAACCTGTCTGGCTAATGTGTGGGTGTACTCGCGGATCTTCTCCTCTCCACCTACCTCCTGTCTAAACTTGAGCGCTGCCTCGATGGCCGTATACTGGGTGTAGTTTCCAGCCCCATAAAAACCAAACTTCTTGAGAATGATCTCATCTTCTTGTTCTGGCGTCAACTCCTCGGTTGGCGAGATGTAACAACTACTCACCGGTAACGGCTGGATAAGGCGATGGTGCTTCTTGTCTATGTAAAGAATGGTGCACGCTCTCGGAACGGAGAACCATTTGTGGAGGTTGGAGAAGAAGAAGTCTGCCTGCAATTTGCCAAGATCAAGGTCCAATGACCCAGCAGCATGGGCCCCATCCACAATAGAAACAACCCCATGCTCCCTGCACAACTTTGCCAATCTCTCGTAAGGAACCCGCACCGCAGGCATTGCGGTGATGGCCTCAAAAATTGCAAACTTGGGCTTTTCTCGTACAAACGCTTGCCGAAAACTTTCCACCACCTCGTCGTCTTCCAACGGATACTTCAAATCGAGCTCCACAAGCTCAACGCCGTAGTAGTCCCTCACAAACTTGACGCTGTTGTAGATGAGTCCGTAGATGGTGCTCTTGACTATGACGATTTTGTCTCCCCTCTCAATCGGCAAGCTACGAAGGATTGTGTTTGCGGCCGTGCTAGCATTTTCAACTAACGCCAAGTTCCGGTGATCTGCCTTGAATACTCTTGCCAAGTCTTCAATTGCCTTCTTATAAATGCCCGAGATCTCGTATCTCATGAATCTCTCTGGGAAATCGTACTCCTTGGCCATGCCCTTCTTGTAGGCCTCGTACACAGGGTCTGGGGTAACTCCCAAGGATGCATGGTTCACGTAAACAAGCTCGGGGTCAAGACTTGAGAAGTATTTCCGTCTAACTTCGTGGCCAAACGGGGTCATTGGAGTTGGTAATGGTAGTCCTGTCCGGGTGATTGTGAGGGTAGCGCCGCTTCTTGTAGTAGGGAGTGTTAATTTTCGACTCTGGGAGTCACCTCGAATTAGTCATCACCAGCCATAGTTGGGAATGCCTGCCTAACACAAAGAAACAGCAGCCTTGGCAACTGCTATAGAGTTTCCGAGGGAGGACACCAATGCTGGGTCGGTTTACAATGTTACTATTACGAGCCATGCCTGTTATGAGCTGTGTCTTGTGGACCGCTTCAAGTAGTTTGCAACCAATCAACTCTCACGGTGCAGTAAAAATTACAGAGGTTACCAGCCTAACTTGGCATCTAGATGACTAACAAAGTTTGAGAAATGCCACAGCTTCTGCTTCCCCAGCCAATTGACGAAAAATTTCATGCTCTCTACACAACCATTTGCAGCCAATTCTCCACTGATGCCAAGCTACAGATACTAAATTTCCAAAGATACATGGGCAGATCTACACTTTTGCACATTCACATCTAATTAACTGGGTAGCTCTCGTACAAGCTCCTTATCAAAAAACTATAAGATCCCTATGATTGCAGGGCAGAACCGATAGTCACATTTTTTAACTCACTGGTTGGAGGCAAGTTGTGTTGAGCCCAGTCCTTAATAACCTTGACCAACACGTCTGCGCTGGCGGTGAAATCTTCAAGTTCATTGTAAATCTGGGCAGAAAACCTGGCGTAGATCTTATTGTTGTGAACAGAAACAGGTACAAACGCCTTGTACTTGTAGAGCATTTCGATGTGGGTGTACTTTTCGATGGTGGCCTGGTGTGCAAGGTAGTAGGCAGGAGAGACACCGACGTCGGGCAATTCCACGCTCACCATGGTGGTAGACAAGGTCTTGGTGCTGTTTTCCAACACAGAGGTGCCCCATTGCTTCAGAACAGCCTCACCTACCTGTCTTGCCAATTGGTGGGTGTACTCGAGAATCTTCTTTTCTCCGCCGAGCAGCTCTCTGAACTTGATAGCGGGCTCAACAGCGGTGTACTGGGAGTAGTTGTTGGTACCGGTGAAGCCAAACTTGTTCACGATAAGATCTTCTTCGGCCTCATGGTCCAAATCTGCCTTTGGTGAGACGTAAGAGTGGCTGACTGGCAAGGTCTGGATGATGCGGTGGTGCTTGGGGTTGATGTAGAGCACAGCCGTTCCTCTGGGCACGTACAACCACTTGTGGAGGTTGGTGAAAAAGAAGTCGGCCTGCAACTTGTCCAAATCAAGTTCAATGGCACCCACTGCATGTGCCCCGTCCACTATGGACAACACCTTGTGCTCTTTGCACAAATCAACCAACCTCTCGAAAGGCACCCGGACCCCGGGCATGGACGAAATGGCGTCAAACACGGCAAACTTGGGCTTTTCCTTGGCAAACACCTTGCGGAAGGTATCGACCACCTCGTCGTCCTCCAAAGGGTACTCCAAGTCGATCTCCACAATCTCAATGTCGTAGTAGTCTTGCAAGAACTTGACCGTGTTGTAGATGGCACCGTAGATGGTACTGCGGACAATGACAATCTTATCGCCCTTGGCAACAGGCAAACTTCTCAAGATGGTGTTTGCGGCGGAGCTGGCGTTCTCCACGAGCGCTAAATCGTGGTAGTTCGCCTTCACCACCTTGGCTATGGCCTGGAGGGCGTTGCGGTACACGTTGTACACCTCGAACCGCAAGTACCTTTCGGGGTAGAAGAAGTCATTGGCCATGCCCTGCTTGTATGCCTCAAACACAGGGTCCGGCGTAACCCCATACGACCCGTGGTTCACGTAGTTGGCCTCCGGATCAAGGCTCGTGTAGTACTTCTTTCTGATCTCGTGTCCAAAGGTGACCATGGGGGTTGCTTCGTTGGTCCTATTGGAGATATTTGGCACCATATTTATACTCTTTCGGCTATTTTGGTGTGGCAGACCTGCGTTGATGTTATGACTCTTCCCAAGAAAAACAGTGGCAGGTATAATCTTTAATCTTTACGAAACAACTTGAAGAAAGGAGTAGTGCCTTGCCGGTTGTGAGTCCTGTGCTGGGATCCGATAAGGAAATCCTGGAATTGAAGAAGGTGTCTCCGTGGGGTTCAATCGGAGAGTATTGAGTGGAGATGTGCTTCACAATTGGTGGGTGTATTGTAGGTGATCCCTAGAGTGCACAAGTGGTCGTGTTATCTGTGGCACTGAGCGATAAGCTGGATTGTGGGGACGGGCGGATTTCACGTTCCCGCACAAAGACCTGTACGTCGGAAATGTAACGATGAGTCAAGCTGGAAGAGTCACAATCGATTACTAAGAGGGGGTGACACTCTTCAGTGCAGAAAACTCATGGAGGCTACGTAGAGTGTACGCTGGTGTGTCATTGGAAGGATTGGTAGGGTTGGAAAGTAGGGTTTGGAGGGAATGCTGCAGCCATCACCGGGAAACAAGTGAACATAGAAAATTGGGAAATATGTAGTCATCCTGGGTGAAGACCTGCCAACAACGTCGTTAGTCTGCTGGCATGTAGCTAAATATATGTATTTGGGTGCTGTGTTGATGAATAGGTCTTGGTGTGTAGCTACTCATGCGGCGCATCTCGTAGTTTGCAGCTACTTTAGTTACTGTCAAAAGACCTTCTTCCCACCCAAAAAACGGGATTTATTGGACACTTGAACTGTAATTGAATATAAAAACACTTTTTTGGCTATTTATACTGACCCACCTTGCAAAATTTGCAAGAATATCTTGTATTCTTGTGATGTGTTTGGTGGCTGCAAGAGCTGCCCCAATCGGGCACCACCACGAACATAACCTCCTCCAATCTGCAGTTTCCCAAAGAATTTACTTGCAGTTTAGCAATTAAACTGCCAAGTACTCAGCCAGGAGTACCAATAAAGTCTAAAGTTTACATAACTACCCTCGTAGGTTAAGAAATCGCTAAGATATCTCTCCCGGGGCGTCCTCGCACTGCCACCGTCGCTAAATTTCTTAGAGAGGCGTCGCTAGATTGAGCTCGCTCTCTCTAAAATTTTCATTATGATCCCCATACAACAGTTAAGCATCCAGGACGACTTGAAGCTCGCCGACGATGACAAGTACATTAACATCACGTCCACCATCTTCGACTCGCTAAAGCACATCACCAATGACAAAGTTGTGCAGCTTCCCATCTTCGATCTCCTCGAAGGAACTCGAGCGGTCGAGGTGACCAACCCCAAGCTAGACACCGGGTTGATCCAGCTTCTGCCGGAGGAAATCAACTACGATGTGTCCAAGGCGTTGACGTTGGAGGAGATTGCCTCCATCCAAGATAAGTTGATTGTCAGTTTGATGTCGTGGCTCAACAACTCGTCGTTACCCATCACCGTTCTCAGTTGCCGGTACGTTCAAGAGATCCTCGAAAAGAAAACAATTGATACCACATGCCCCAACATCACAAATGTGCTAGTACCCTTCATCTCCGGGTTGGCCAAGTTCATTGACTCGTGCCTCAAGATGGGAACCTCGGTTTTGTACGAGGAGGAGGACTTGATATCTCGATGCATGGACTACACCTTTTTGACCGATGTCGAGATCGGCGATGTTCTCAGCGACATCGAAACCGCCATTGGCTGGACAGCATCCCGGTCCGAGGTTCTCAACATGCAGTTGAAGTTGATTCTCAGCCTCAACCTGTTGAGCAGCGTGTACGAAACCGAGCTCAGCATCTTCGAGCCCCAGCACGTCAACTTTCCTTTCCTTAAGGAAGGCGTCCGTTTGATCGAGGCACTCAAGGAGAAAGACCACAAACCAGTCCCAAAGTACTCCTTTTCGGCCTTTATCCAAGTTTACCTGAACAATAACATCATTCCTTCTGCATTATACGAGATTCCAAGAGCTGACGCCTGGACCACACTCCACCAAATCTTCACGACAATCGAGAATTTTGTCTCCATTGCTGGCAAGGTGTGCAACATCAACCAATTGGAAAACATGTTGACGTACGACGTCCAATATAACTTGAAAGTGTTTAACGTCTTGGCCCGAGGCATCTTCCAGTTGTTCCTTATCAGAGACAACTCGCTGATACTCGGGTCCTCCGAGGTCAACGTCAACTCCATGGTATACTACAAGATAGAAAACGTCATTGGCCCCAACACACAGGTCCTCAACCTCCTTCCTCATATGACCAAGTTGAAGGCCAAAGTGAAGGAGGAAATCAACCAACGGTGGAGTCTTCTTATGTCACAATTGGAGCTGGCTGTGTACCAGAACTTGACTGTCCATGCACTGAACCCTTGCAGACAACAACAGTTGGTTTCGAGAAGCTTGATTACCTGGGACTCACTTCAGGTCGAATGGGAGGCGTTTGAGACCGAATTGTGGACAAGATACAAGATTGGAGACGTGTTGACGAATGGCGACATTGGGTTTCTGATGTCTTCCTTTGTGTACTACACCAAGCTCCAACAAATGTTAGAGTTGGTGCTCCATGGAATCGAGCTTGAGCTTGTCGACGAGTGTGGCTACGAGTTGTACTTGATGTACTGGTACGCCCTGTACTTGATCCAAATCCAATTGGAGCATTTGGGAGGAAGGGTCCATCAGATTGTTAACGGGAAAATCAGCACAAAGAATACCAGCACCTTGGCCATATCGTCCTTGGTGGCCATCCAAAAGTACAATCTTAACTTCAAGTGTGCTCTGCTCACCTCGTTGCGTGAGATGATAGAGGCCATTAGATTGTACCAGATCGTATTGAGTTCGTTTGGCGTGGTGGACTACTTGAACGGTCCAAAGAAGCTGTTGACACTGTTTGAAAGGATCTTTGGGTTACGCATGAAGGCGTGGTCCCTGATTGGTGTACCCGACTTGCCTACCTTTGAACAGTACCAACAGTCTCTCAACACAAGCTACCTTCTCAAGGGTAAGCTGAATTATGAGTCGGTCTTTAAAATTATCGAAGAAAAGCTAAACAAAGGAAAATCGGGGTTGCAAGAGGTGATAAAGAACATTCAAAGAGGTTCTCTTCAAAGAGAGTTTGCCGACCTGAAGGCTGCCAGCGACTGGTTCAGCGGGTTGGTCAAGACTAGCATTGCATACCTGCTTGAGGTGAGAACGGTGAGAAAAGTCGTCGAGACAATGGACTTGGACAAGGTCAAGGACAAATACTACTTGGCAGCTGACAAAGGGTACCATGTATACTTTCCACTCCTCAAGTTGAAAGTCAAAGAAAAGTAATAGAATGCTTTAATGGAATGTTGTAGGTTAAAATGGGTTGAGCTTAGAATGGGCAGAAAAGTAGATCTGGACAGTCCTTCCGGATGGTGTAGGTGGTTGACCAGAGACGTGTATTGCATCTGGTTCATTTCGCAACTATTCCCAGAAAGCACAACCCATTGTCTTCGTCGGTATTCTTTTTGCAGCATTGGTTGCAAATTTCTGCTCCATTGTGAGCTGCACCACCAAAACTTGCTCTTTTTACGACTACAATTAGCCATAAGCTGTCCATAGCTATCTAATTAGGTTATGGAATTGCATACAAGTTGCCTTGAGCTTTAGACTTGGTCTTCCGTTGAAGAAATAGGCAAGATTATGCATATATATGGTATAAGACAAATATGCAAACTGACAAAAAAGCTAATTGGAAATATTTGACTGTGAGACCGTAGTAGGAAAGGAGGTCCTATAGCTGGAAGTTATCAGAAACTTGCAAAGGGGTATATCAATGCTGTCCGGTAAAGCAGCTTCAGCTAGAGCACGTAGCAGTACCCAGTATTTAGCCACAGATGGAAGACAATGACACATTACTCTACCCGGCAGCCCAATACTAGGTCATCCAACACTGTAGTGCTTGTTGATGGTATGTTGTCGTTCCTGATACTGTCTTGCACACTCCTCCATATGCCCAATGCAATATCCGTGTGGAGGTCAACAAACACCAACAACCAATGAATATAACAACAAAATCAACCACTAACCACCATAAAGGTAACAAACAAGCTCATGGTACCCTATTTGGGCTGCACTTCCCCCCCTAATTATGTCTTCCTCAGATCCAAACTCTCAACCTCGCCCTTCAATTGAGCAGTTGCATCCAAAATAGACGGACCATTGACCTTGACAGCATCGTCAATGTCCTCATAGATCCTCTCTGTAGCCTCCTTGACGGCCTGGAGAGTGGCCCTCATCAGCTGGAGGGCCTTCAACTGTTGATCCAAGTCTGGCTCCATGGAGTACACGTGACCCTCAATCTGCCAATCACACCAATTTATTTCTTGATTTTTTTTCGTAAGCCAAAGAAAAAACAACCAAGTAGTTTTACAGAGCAAGGATGTCCAACTCGCTTGCCCGTACTATCAAGAACATCTACTCGTCGGGTCTCAAAAGATCTGCATGGCAAATTCACCATCACAACGATACCAAGAGAGGTTGGTTAGTTGGTGAAGATGACTGGGGTAACAAGTTCTACGAGACAGACGCACCCGAAGAAATCCACTTGAGAACCAGATGGGTCGAGTACGCCGACTGGGGCGTTGATATCTCCAAGGTCGAACCGGGCTGGCATTATTGGTTGGGTTACGGTACCAACACCCCACCCAACAAGTTGATTGGCGACGAAAAGACCACCAGAGCATACCCATTACAGAAGCACAAGATGAACTTGACTGGAACTGCCGGTGCCTTCGTGACATACAACACCGCCAAGCCTAAGCATAGCTCGTGGGAGCCTGTGGTCGCCTCGAGAGAATAGACATTCCAGGGTCGAGGCACCCTTATCGGTACTTTTTCTGGCTAGAGTGGGGAGGAGTACCAAGTCACTGGGTGGACTAATGGGTCACTAAGTGAATTCAATTATCATGGATACACGCAGAATGTGTGTAGATGTATAGTAAATTGTCATTATTGATTATTGTAGGTGCCTTTGGGAGGCTCCTTGAGCGTGAGGACGTATTGCCATGAGTGCAGATATACGAGAGAAGAAGGAGAGCACTAGAGAGGAAAGGTAAAAGAGAGAAGTGGAGGGGATGAACTAATATATGGAAAGTAGAGGGGGATGAGCTGACAGACGGAAAGTTGAGGGGTGATATGGGAGTGGGAAGAGAGACTAGAGAAAGTTGACAATATCAAGGAATAGAAGAGGATTATGTGGAGAAGGTAGGCTCTAGCATATACAAAGAACATGAAAAACAAGCCAATCTCTCTATCAAGACAACATTTTGGAACTGCTATTCCGCAAATCTCATATACGACCCAGCCGGACAATTCAGTCAAAACTTGCAACACACTCAATATATATTGCAGCCCAGTCAAAAATTGCAACCAACTCAAATAGTGCAACCCCGCCTGACCTTGCAGCTATATGGTGGACTTCCCACCAACACAGCACACCCAGAACAAGCCCCACAGCCAAACTGACTTGCAATCGGATACTTTCTACTGTGTTCATTCCGTTTTCGTACCTCTATCACCACACTCATCATCACCTCCAGATTTGGTAGCGAAATGGTTTTTTGCGCCCATCTCAAAAATCTTCACACCACACCATGTCTGAAGCCAAACCATCATTAGCCAACGAGGCCGTGTTTGTTCAATCTGCACCTGTTCCCGACTCGTTTGTCGAGGTCAAGGGGATCGACTACTCCAAGGACAACGCATTTAACATGAGCGCCGTGGACTTGATTGCGTCCATGAAGACGATGGGGTTCCAAGCATCGAGTGTGAGCCAGGCATGCGATGTGATCAACCAGATGAGAGGCTGGAGGGGCAAGCACCGTGACGAGCTTCCTGAGCACGAGCGTGGGGGCGAATTTGACGAACAAGGATTCCAAAAGTCGACCATTTTCATGGGGTTCACGTCCAACTTGATCTCGTCGGGCTTGAGAGACACCCTCCGTTTCTTGGTCCAGCACAAGATGGTGAGTGCCATTGTGGCCAGTGCCGGAGGAGTCGAGGAGGACTTGATCAAGGTGTTGGCTCCCACATACATGGGCGAGTTTGCGCTTCCCGGTAAGGGCTTGAGAGAGCAGGGTATGAACAGAATCGGAAACTTGTTGGTGCCCAACGACAACTACTGTAAGTTTGAGGAGTGGATTGTGCCCGTATTGGACAAGTGCTTGGAGGAACAGCAAGAAGCCATGAAAAGGCTTGGAAGTGAGGGTCTCGACGCTGACTCGGACGCCATCTGGACCCCATCCAAGTTGATCGACAGACTTGGTAAGGAGATTGACGACGAATCATCTGTCTTGTACTGGGCCCACAAAAACAAGATTCCCATCTTCTGCCCTGCGCTCACGGACGGGTCCATTGGCGACATGTTGTTTTTCCACACCTTCAAGGCATCGCCCCAACAGTTGAGGCTCGACATTGTGGCCGACATCCGCAAGATCAACTCCATGTCCATGGAGGCCTCCAACGCCGGAATGATCATCTTGGGTGGTGGCTTGATCAAGCACCATATCTGCAATGCATGTTTGATGAGAAACGGCGCCGACTATGCAGTGTACATCAACACCGGGCAGGAGTTTGACGGTTCCGACGCAGGTGCTCGTCCGGACGAGGCTATCAGTTGGGGCAAGATCAAGGCCGACGCCAAGAGCGTCAAAGTCTACGCAGACGTGTCTGTGGTGTTCCCCTTGATCGTGGCCGCCACCTTTGCCAGCGAGAAGCCATCCCGCTGATCGTCCGGTGCCGAGCGGCCATCCCGCTTACCGGCTTTCTCCACGTCCCTACGAGGTGGCTGCAAGCCAGAGATCGTAACCATTGGCTTACCGTTGGGCCCCCACGACTGGGCCTCCACCGGCCCCCAAGGGCCTCCACAAGAGGGCCACCACGTATAGCCACGACTTTTACACGACTTTGTCCCCCACCGTCCTCACCTCTTTCTCTGTTCGTAGTGGGCTTGCACCAGATATATAGAATACAAGCAGATAGATACCCCACGAAATGGCAGCACAGGTGCCACCACGTACAATCCACACCGGTGGGCGTCGGCATGTCGTCCACACAATGCCCTTAGTAATACGACAATGCCAGATGGCACTGTGGACATTTTGTGTCAAGGATGGCTGCTATCAGCAAGCCCGCGCTGGCCTATGGCTCCATAAAGAGTGGCGGCCCGACATATAAAAGGTGCGGTTTCGCCCGTTTCAGCATTCTCCATCCATTCGTTACTTTCACCTGCCATGTCTACATCTGCTACCAACAACATAGAGGACATCCTCAAGGGCATCCAGCACGCATTGGCGTCGATCGAGACCGCCACGAGCGGCGTGTCGTCGGGCGCCGGTGCCGCTGGCGCCCCCACCTCGTCAGCCACAGCCGCCACCGCCAGCGCAGGCACCCTCCACAAGTCGTTGGAGGAGTACAACCAGGAGTACATTGACTTCACCTACGAGTCGCCCACCATCTACCACGTTGTCGAGTTCTTCTCCAAGAAGTTGAACAAGGCCGGCTTCTCGTATGTGTCTGAAAAGGGCGACTGGTCCGGCTTGAGCCCGGGCAAGTACTACACCGTCAGAAACGGCTCCAACTTGGTGGCCTTTGTCGTGGGCAAGGACTGGACCCCGGCTAGGGGCGTGGGTGTCATTGGTGCCCACATTGACGCCTTGACCGCCTTGTTGAAGCCTTCCTCCGTCAAGGACAAGGTGGAGGGCTACGAGTTGTTGGGCGTTGCTCCGTACGGCGGCACCTTGAACGACATCTGGTTCGACAGAGACTTGGGTATTGGTGGTAGATTGTTGGTCAAGGAGGGCAGCAAGGTTGTCCAGAAGTTGGTTGACTCCACCCCCAACCCAATTGCCCACATTCCCACCTTGGCCCCCCACTTTGGCGCCCCAGCCGTCGGGCCCTTCAACAAGGAAACCCAGGCCGTTCCCGTCGTAGGTTTCTCCTCTGGCGAGGCCGAAGAGGCCACCGACGACGAAAAGTCCGCCCCATTGTACGGCCGCCACTCCTTGACCCTCTTGCGTTACATTGCCAACTTGGCCAACGTCAAGGTGAGCGACATTATCCAATGGGACTTGCAGTTGTACGACGTCCAAAAGGGTACTGTTGGTGGTTTGAACAAGGAATTCCTCTTTGCTCCTAGATTGGACGACAGATTGAACGGTTTTGCCGGTATCTACGCCTTGTTGGAAGCTGACGCCGATGGGCTCTTGGGCTCCGACTCCTTCGCCATTGTCGACTTGGTCGACAACGAAGAAATCGGCTCTTTGTCCAGACAGGGTGCCAAGGGTGGTCTCGTCGAGCTGGTGGTCCAGAGAGTCATTGGCACAGACTACTTTGGCTTTGAAAACGTCCAAGAACAGCTCAGATTGACCTTTGCCAACTCCATCATCTTGTCCGCTGACGTGACCCACTCCTTCAACCCTAACTTTGCAAACGTCTACTTGGAACACCACAAGCCTTTGCCTAACATCGGTATCACCGTCTCCTTGGACTCCAACGGTGCCATGGCCACAGACGTCATTGGCCTTGCCTTGATTGAAGAAGTTGCAAAGGCCAACGGTGATGTCATTCAAAAGTTCCAAATTAGAAACGACTCCAGATCCGGTGGAACCATTGGTCCTTCCATTGCTTCTCAAACTGGTGCCAGAACCATCGATTTGGGTATTGCACAATTGTCCATGCACTCCATCAGAGCCACAACAGGTTCCAAGGACGTTGGTTTGGGTACCAAGTTCTTCAAGGGTTTCTTTGCAAACTGGAGATCCACCTATGATAGATTCAAGGATTTGTAAAAGTACCAGGGAAGTCTTATTTATGCCTAATGTAACGTTGTTTAGTAAAGCTGTAGAGTAGTGGAGAGAAATCTGGTTAGTTGATAGCTGATGTTGGTGTAATTTTCATCTTGACTCTCGTTTGACACCGTAAAGTTAGCTGATGTAGACAGCTGCATGATAACCTTCCAGAACGATCTGACGACAGCAAGAACATCCAAACAAAACCAATTACACTCTACACTATCAGGTACTGTTGCCAAATGGCTCCGAGCAACACTTTACCACAAACACACCCCTAACGGCAACCGTACCGTCCCTATTGTTAAAAGTAGCCGTGCCAAGCGTAACTGCTCATGAAGCCACTTTTTCGCAGCCAAATTTCAAGGTGAAGTAAGCAGACGCCCAACCTCATGAGTCGCCAACTCCGGCTTCATCATGGTTTCGACATGGCCAGAATTGTTCTGCTCACGTACGAATGCTACAAACTAACCTGTTTTGCTAAATTGCGTACAGTAATGTAATTCCGTTGCCTTTGCAGAGACATTTACGAAGAAATCTATTTTTGGATATGCAAATACCAGGGTGTTCTTCAAGAATATACTGGCCCTTCGTCAATATCCTAGCCAATTAGACCAAACAAAAGTCAAGTTCCGAAATGTAGTCAGACAACCCCTTTACGGAGAGGTGTCTGCTAGCACTCAGTGGTGTGTCTTAAATTGGTCACACTTCTGTCGCGCTACCAAAATCACAAGTCCCGCAATATACTTAATTTTTTTTTTTAACAGATCATAAACAAATCAAACAAGACAATCAACTATGGGTATGTTTAACAAGGGGAAACCTTTCTCGACGGCCGAGAGAGGTAGTATTGAATCAATGGAAGTACTAACATCTTAGTCCCTGCCAAAAAAATGAGCTTGGAAGAGTTCATTAAGGATGATTGTAAGTAACTATTTCGAAAAGGAGTGGCATTCTACAGGACAATCAGAGACGTGACGATCTCGAATTCACCGTCTGCAATTGACGCATGCCTTGTGATTGGGTGTTGTGGAATGGCCCTCAATGATTATACGATCCTAACACGATTTTTTAGCATATGGTGGTTCGTGGGCAGATGACGACATCGATATGGCGTCTATCTCTGTTCCAATAGAACGTGACGCCGCTCATTTTGGATCATACTCCAATGATTCCTTCTATGGAGGGCTGAGGAACGGTAATAATTATAGACGAGGCAACAACGGGCAGTCGTCGACCTACGACAATGGGCCTCCGTACATTGTCAAGCTCATGAATCTTCCCATCACACTGAATGACGGCTTTGTCGAGGACTTGTTCAAGAGCAGGTTCACCAACTACGTCAAGTTCAAGATTGTGGTTGATCCGTCCAGCAACATCTTGGAAACTGGGGTCATCAAGAAGGTGAGTTTTGTCGAATTGGGCTCCTTTCAAGACATGTCGAGAGTGTTGAAGTGGACGGATTTGTACTATAAGGGTAGTCGAAGGGTGATCATTGAATTGGCTGACTTCAACGACTTTCAAAACTGTATTCAATTCAACCAGAAACATGCCGACGAAATCGACAAGATTCAGCATGACTTTATTGCTGGCAAGCGCAATGAAGGGTTCAAGAGAGACACTCCGAGCCAGAATCCGGCCAAACCAAAGTCAAACCCATTTGGCCTGGCCAGACCAGTGGACACTTTGCACATCCAACAAGAAATTGAAAAGAAGTACAAGGAATTACACGGTGACGACTTTGATACCAGAGTTCGCAGAAACTCGGCAGCTTCAAGACGTTCCTCCAACCTGGAGGGTAGGAGACCTTCATTTCTGGTTTTAAAAAGAAATAGTGTTTCTGAGGGCAAGAAGGTAGGTCAACCTTCGAGTACGCTGGCAGAACTGGAGTCCAACTCCAAGTCTCCGGCAGTAACTCTGACAGAAAAGCCCAAGGAAACACCGGCCGCCTCCCCTCCTAGCGTCTATGCTTCCAATGGGAAGCTGCTTGCAGAATTGTTGAGTGAAAACACAGACAGTCGCTTGAACCAAGCATCTCGAACCGGGAGTTCAAGAAATGGTAAACAGCAAGCTCCCAAAAAGCAAATCAAGCCTGTCGTATTGAAGAAGAAGGTCACAACAGCCAGCTCGCCACCATTGAGTGTGCCAGTGGAAGAGGAGAAGCAACAAGAACAACCACAGGAACAAAAACTGGTTGAAGTCGAAGAAGTGGCGGTTGAAAAGGATGCAGTCGTGGAAGCGGAGGCTGTACCAGAACCAGAAGCAAAAAAAGATGTGGCTGAGACACGGGCAAAGGTTGACAAGAAGAAGCTGGTGAAGGAAACGTCAGAAAAAGCTGAGGTGCCTTCACCACTGCTGGATGCCAATGTTAAGCCTCGCAAACCTCGTTCTGTCTCTCCAAAACAGGGTAGTGCTGAGGACACACAAGAACCTAAAGAGGATCGGCCAAATTTTAAGAAACAATTTTCAGAAATGGTCAACAAACACTCGAGAGAGAAGGCGTTGCTGAAGCAGAGCAAGACGCACCACGACCACCCTAAGACGCGCGTGCAAGACGACGAAGGTGCAGATTACCATGAAAGTGGGAAATTTAGAGGACGGGGCGGTGGCCACCATCCAAAATACAACCATAAGAGCCGAGCTTTTCAAAAGAAACCAGACGATGACGCTGCTACAGAAGGAAATGGACCTGTGGAAAAAGTCAAGGAACCTTCTGAGAAAGACACATCGCTGGAAGTTTCCGACAGTGCAGCTCACAACAAGGCAACAGCTCTTATGGCTGCGCTTGATTTAAATTCCGATCAACTCCCAGAGGAAAGCGTGCCCAAGTTCAGCGGAACTAGAGGCAGAGGAAGCCGTGGAAGAGGAGGAATACGCGGCAGAGGTGCCCGTGCAAGAGGCAGAGGCAGAGGCAGGGGATTTAATCTCCTGTATGTCAGAAACAAGGACGACCTGGCGATACCGTCTGGGACAACAGAGTAGGATAATGTATGTAATGCTTGGTTTATACTTTAAAAGAAGTAAAATTTGTGATTAGTATATAGAGAGCACCATGAGGCTGCCAATAAGTACAGGTTTCGTTAAGTTTCCATTTGGGGTTGGTGGCTGCAAAATTGTTGCGTAGCCGAGAGAAGTTGCACCAAGCCCACTTTTAAACAAATTACACGGTGCAGCATTGGTCCTTAAACTAATTACGACACTGTTTACATATATCATCGAACCTACCGTCTATTCATTCAACTTACTCAAGTTCCTTGCGCATAAACACCAAGGCAGCGCACACATGTACCAGCATCAGCTTGCCAACACTGGATATGTTATTGAAGTCACCTTGCTTGGGGTCGTCTAAATGAATTTCCCCAATTCCAGTTAACCCGTTGGTGTTGTATTCTAAACCCCCAATAGAAAATGCACCTTTGGTAAGCTCTTGTGTGTTCTTGGAGGGCTCATAGCTTAATGTTTTGGCCCACTGATACAGGGGATGGCCTCTGTCTATGAGACCAAATCTCTTATCCAAACAGTCTAGCAACGAGTAACCGTGGTAGTTGCCCATGTCGTATAATTTGAAAGTGTAGTCGACAGCTCTAATGTCTTCTTTGACCCAACGGAAGTCTGCACCTCGATACTGGTAGTCTATGATCCCAAGCAGGTTGTGGTGAAACAAGTCTATTTTAGTACCGTTGTCGAAGGCCAACTCATACCAAGAAACCACGTCTCCTGGCTTTTTTGTAACAATGCAGTAATCCTTCCAGTCTCCCACTACGTCGAATGACGTATTTCCGGTAGGGAGCTTTGGCTTATACACCGTAAGATAACGCTTGCTCAATAGACTGGGTGTGCTTGTGGTAAAAGAAGGAAGAGCAAGACCTCGTTTTTGCATTTCAAGAGCAAGACTACCCTGCTTGTTCTTGAATTGCTCGTACTTGTCAGCACTGATGGAAGACGGAAACACTGTAATCTTTTTCGACGACAACTTCCCGTAGATTGGGAGCACTCGACGGACCAGGTACTCTGGCGGAGGCAGATCACTTTGCTTCGGGTCTGGCACGGGAATCTGGGGATTTGCTTGGTCGTGTTTGATCATATTCTATTAAACTAAGATATTCAATTGAAAGTGAAAAGGTATTGGTATATCTTGAAGTGTTTCATCTATCAAAGTGGGTCTGGGCGTTGGGTTGTGACGTCATACCTTGAATGATGAATAACCATCATGCTTTTGGTTATTGTCATGAGGGGAGTCATGAGAAAGGCCACCATAAGGCAAAATCGTTACGACTCGTGTTGAGATGATCACAATTCCAGGGTATATATGTCGGTTTGTGAGCCAATCGAGAGAGTCAGTCTGGGGTAATGGCTTAGGCTCGCTTAGAGAAGTTGTTTCCAGGGCCCCTAACGAAGTTTCTCCAGGTTGAGTTCTCTCCACGTTTCTTCATTTGTAGTCTTGCCAGCGTTTCAAAGGGCCCCCAATGATAATACTTAACTTCCATGCTTAATTGAAAGCTGCTTATATGCTTTGAACATTAAGCTGCCAACACACCACGAATCGTATCAAGCATGGTTTCTCCTGCCGTTTTCTATTAGTAAAGCCTTGAGTGTGATCTAAATTAGAGTTGACAAGTATAAGGAATCTTTCAGGACTTTAACAGCAAGCTAATGAGCTTAAAAGATTTATCTCACAGATAAGGAAGTTAGGCTGCAATGGCTGCTATAATTCTGAGCCGCGCGAAGATCATGTTGCAAAGGCTGCAAAATCTGAATACGCAAGCAGTTAACCACTGCCGCAGCGTTCTAAGAGCTAATTCCTTCTGTGTTACGTGTTTTTATAATGGAAACAGTTGCCCAATGTGCTTTATTGCTTCTGTTCCATTTTCTTATTTTGCAATTATTAAGTACACGAGAAGTCTTGGGGCTGTTGGTAATGCGTAGTCTCGTAACCAAACAGGCTAATGCCACAATCAGCAGCGCAGCACCTGCCTACTGCTTCCTCTAATGACCTTCAACTGTAATCAAATCATTAGAATAACTAATGCACGCCAATGTAATATTTTGGTTTAAACTTTTGCACGTTTTAATACTCCAACTGCTCCGTCGTAAATTAAGATGTAAAATAAAGGTAAGTTGAAGTTAATCAATTTTGCCCCGAGAACATATTAAGTCGGCTATTAAATGAGGAGACTACTTAATAAACCTCCTGAAGGTAAACCACAAAATAGGCGTGAAGGCAACGATGCTGCTGAACTGACACGAGAAGCCTCGAATGTTAACTCGTACCCAGCGATCACTTCCAATTCCAGGCCAGAATTGCAGAATCACACAGTAGCCACGGGGTACGCTCAGGTAGAACGAAGCCAAGAAACTCGAGGTGCAGTAGCTGAGGAAGATAAAGAGAAAGCGCAACTCAAAGAGAAAGCCAAGGCAAAGTCCCTGGCCAACACATTAGTCGAAGGCAAGTCGCTCTTGAGAGCTGGATACTCGACAAACTCATTGGGTCAGCTGCCTTCCAGAAAATCATCGGAGTTTCAAGATAAGAAGAAGCTATTGCCAAACACCCTGGGATCAAGCTTCGAGCCAGGCACAAACCCAAAACAGCTTGTTGAAAGTACACTGCGAGAGTCATTAACATCAACGGCATACAGTGTCAAGTCTTCTCATAACGTCTCTAAAGTCTTAAAGCTTCGGCGTTTTCCTGTGAGCGAATGGAATCTGAATGTGGTGGTATACCCCTCTTCAAAATCCCATAAGCAGAGCCACGGCCTGAAGCCAGGGTACGGACATTTACACAAAGAAGGAATAGCCATGCCTGTCTTAGCTGCTTCAAAGTACGAGAAAATTGGCCTATCGAGCATCAGGAAATGCAATAAAACGTACGGAGACACATTTTATCTAGACAGGCATTGCACGGGCTTCTGTTTAATTACTAAGATAAATTTTAAGCATGGATATGCATGGGTACTAAGGTTTGTCAGTGGCCATCAAATTGTTATGTTTCACATATACGGGTTACCTATGTATGATTTTGAATTCGGTGGAAGGTTATATCGGTGGGTTGCATATGAGGACAGCGCGTTTCACAGCGATTTACGCCTTATACATTTGGATGCAAAAACCAGAGGTTTTTCATTATTTGACAAGTGGTTAGATAGACTGGGATATGAGTTGAATGAACCTGAGCAGTACCCGCTTGAGTGGGGTGTCAAAAAAGGATGGTTGGGACTTAAAACCAAACAGAAAGCAGAGTTTTTTGAGGTAGGGAGTCCTTTTGCGTATATTAAAACTGACCAAGGCAGTGACTACGTACAATTTGCAAGCATCCAAATTGAGCAACCATCTAAAACCGATGCTCAAATATTGGATTCCATCGATAGTGTGGAAAATGATGTGCTATATTTTATGTGCACTGCTCTTGTAATCTTCAGACATTCCTTTGCATTAAGGGATTAAAAACTGGCCTAGGGACGTGAATAAACTATCTAACGTCAGTTTTGGTTGTTCTAGTACATTTTTTGTATCTTTGAGCTTGTAAAATGCATTGAGACATTGCACACAGCCTGAAAACTCAACAATGGCACCGCCAATACGACCTGTGTAGACTTTTCTTTCAAGTCTATAAAAAATGGAAAAGAATTTGTTGCTTTTAGTGTTGGTTGGGCTGCTCAAGCTGTGAGAAGAGTTACCCGATGCAGGCAGCACAATTCACCAAGAAGAAGGTTGTAAGACTCTTTCAAGACTTTCAGCCTTAGGCTAAGCTTCTAGTTCCTTTGCTGCATATTCCTCAAATTGCGTTGGAGTGGTGCAATGGCTGCAAATTGAACACTGTTAGCTAGCAAGTAGATCAAATCAACAGATGACTTCGGTCGATGCATCAGCATATGTAAGATATAAGTTGTGGAAGCCTAGTTTATTCCATACTTTAGCCGTGTGTTCGCGGATCTCGTTTACATGTTTAGTCTTGCTCTTTTTGCAGCCGTGTTTACGCAAGTGGACCACTAATTTCTGGGATGCCGATTCTCTGTACACCGATTGCATCCAAGCAGCTGATATTGATGGGAATAGTGACGATTGCACATTTTAAGGTGACTGGACTTAATTCTAAGTGTTTGTTAGCCGTGCGTTACCTTAAAGACTCAGCTATAAACACGTTCAGATAACCTGGATAATCGAAAATTGCACACCAAGTACAAACCACACTCTACATAGATTTAACGTTCATAATTATTAAGTCAAAATAAATAAAGAACTCTCGGATATAATTGTCGATTGGGGTGCATTGAATTTTGGCATATCCCATGCCGACAGTTGGAATAACATTGGAGTAGATGGGATGAAAGTCCAGGCAATGACAAGCCTGCGTATTAGGTCCACCCTTTTTGAATTGAAGTAGGAAGAATGACCAAGGCGAGCACGCCAGAAACGTTGGATTGACGGCATCAACAGCTCTTGCCAGTCACAGTGGAGGCGGTGTCATGAGGTCGGGTTGGTGCTGGGGGGCACCACCGCCATTCTTTTGATTTGGCCACGGACCCACATAGCATGGCATTGCGTCCAACCGGATGGGGCCATGGCTGGTGAGGTTCTGGTGGGCGGGCTTACAAGATGCCTGAGTCTCTCAACGAATTCTCCAAGATAGTTTCCTTGACAGCAGCAAACACCAATTGAATGTTGGAGGTGTCTGTAGCTTGTGTGACGTGGGGGTAGATGTTCAAGCCCGATCTGTTGACCTGGGTGAATCTCCACAAAATATACTTTGCGGCCTTATTTATGTTGTTCCCGCCAGTGTAGTCAGGGAAATGAGCCTCCAACGGAGAGTAGGGGAGTTTTTGGGCAAAGACGTCAATCTTGTTCAAGAACAAGACGATGGAAGATCTGGAGAACCACCGCGAGTTGATGACCGAGTCGAACAAGGTGAGGGACTCCTCCAATCTGTTCTGGCTGCTTTCTTCGAGAAGGACCTGATCGTACTCGGAAAGCGCAGCACAGAATATAATCAAGGTGACATTGTCAAAGCAATGGATCCATTTTTTTCTTTCGGACCGTTGGCCACCCACGTCAAACATGTGTATGGTGAGGCCGCCTCCCAACTGGAACTTGAAGTCAAAGATACCCGAAGTCTTTTTACGTGTTCTCAAAATGTCGGGCACCAGGGGGAGGTAGTTGGGGTTGGTGATTCTGGGGATGTCGCTCAAAAAGTAGTCTGTGGAGTCAATCAAGTAGAAGTTTCCCTGCTGGTACCTGATGAACTTTTTGACCTCGTCGTGGTTGTAGACAAAGTCTATTTTCAGGGCAATGTCCTTGTCAAAGTCGTCGTGGGCGTCAATGTTGTACTCGTAGTCCAAGATCTTGTCGACGTCTGCCCTGGTGATGGGGGCGCCTTCTGCGATCAACTCGGGCTGCAAGTCCAAGATGGCATTTATCACGTTCTTGATGCAGTCGAGTATGTTTTTATAGACAAATGGCTTGTACTCGTACAATTCCTCCTTGGAATACCCATTTTGATGCAAAATCTTCATTTGTTTGACAATGGTGGACTTGCCACTCTCGCCGGACCCCAACAACAAGACCTTGACCTCGCGCTTGCCGCGGCTGGTGGACGGGTCCAATGACTGGGAGGCGGTGCCGTTGGGTGGCGGGCCGGCGCTGAGCGCGTTGGCCATGCCCGTCGAGTCCAGCTTGTCGCCCGCCGCAGACCCGTTGGACGACCCTGACGTGACGTTGTTGGTGGCTGTACTGATGGATGCACTGTTCTTCTTCTCAATCGTCTGCTTCTGCTGCTGGCGTTTGGCACCCGCAGTGCTGGCAGGTGCCTTGCCCGGCTTGCCCGGTTTGGTCGACCCCGCCAGTGGTGTCGAGGCCGCCTGTTTCTGGCCACCGCTAGCACTTTCTTTGGAAGCGCAAGATCCCATTTTTAGGTAATCTAACAGCGTTAAGGATGTACGATCAACCGGCTAATGCTCAATTGTAGGTTGACTATCTTCAAGTTTTATTCGAGTGGAGATGTCTCGTCTCTCTGGAAACTGTCCTGCTATCTCTCTCTTCTGCCTGTCCCCCCTAATTAAATTATGGTTGGAGTTGAAAGGGAATAAACAAAAAAAAAAATGGTATTATAAACTTTTTCGTGGGACGTTTGTGATTTTTTTTTCTCTTAAATTATTTTTTTTTTTTTTGTATTTATTTGGCGTAGGGCGTGAGGCCCATATTGTAACCATTGGGTAATGGGGGAATGAGGTGATATGGACAGGGAAACAGAGCAAAACAGCCGCCAGAGCACCCATTGGCACAAGGCAACAAAGCAGACCAACTTCCAAATACACCGGACCAGATTGCGCGGCAGTCCGGAGAGAAAGTGTGGGTCAAGGTGGTGTGAGGTTGCCGGGGGGGAAAGACAGGTGGATGGGAAGGGACGGAGAAGGCGGGGGGCCACAAGTAGAAGGAGGAGGCTCACTTTCCACGATTGCGTACGGAGATTACTAAGGTGAGATTTTTCGTGGATTCGTCAACAAAGACAGGGCCACTGAGAAGCGGGAGCGCAGCAGGATCGCAGGGAGACAGCAACAGAGTGCTGGGGAGGTTTAGTAATGTTATAGGAGCATTTGATAATTGTGTTTGTGGGCCTCGGGTTCAAGGTACAGAAGTGGAGAGGGCGACAAGACACGTATTTTGAGGCGATTGACAGTACTGTAGAGGTACCAAACTCAATGTGATGTTGGACCGACGGCGGTGGCCATCTGAAACCGCGGAGCGTAGGCCTGTAGACTTGACAAAGCGCCATCTAGAAGCGGTTTCGGCTGCCCACGGCCATGGTTGAGAGCAGCGGTCTGGAGCGGCCTGCCTGCTGGAACGTGCTCATAGCTGGCCTCCAGTCTCCAACGCTACTGGTGGGCGACCTGCAGAGAGGGCACTTGGTCCCTATTGCAGAGACGGCCCGCAGTGCAGCCCGCAGGCTGCCCGCAGTGAGAGCGCAAGACGAGTGGATGGCAGAGCGCAACACAACTGGAACGGCAATACAGAGCCTACACAAGCAATTGAACGGCAATCACAGTGCCCACACAAGAAGAATGACACGGCAATCACAGAGCCTACAAATGTCGAATGACACGGCAATCATAGAGCCTACAAAAGTCGAATGAAAAATCCAATCAGGGATGTATAGCAAGCTAGATGGAGCGATTACCCCGTTTCACGATCACGTCGTGGGCCCTCTGCCCTATCCTCTGGTCCTCCTGTGTGTGCCTACTTCTGGAAAAGTCACTCATAGACATGCCTCTGGCATGCCTATGAACTTCTCTCCTCCCCCCCCCCTTCCACAGCAACCACTTTATCTTTTCCAGCAGATTGCAAAAAGCGGTCCCAGGGCTCAACCTTTTGATACACAGCAAAGGAGTCGCTGAAAAGACGTTCCTGCATGTCCGGCGGATAACCCACCACCACATTCCACCTTTGGGGGTCCTGTACACCTCCAATTAGACTTCCGCCAGAGCAATCGTGGCCTGTAACGGTGACTAGAAATTGCCCCAGCCCAATCCCGCTCTGTTTTCCCGGTTGCTGCAGCCTGCCACAGAGCACTTGCCTAATCGGGCGAACGTCTCCAGTCCCGTCCAGATCTGCGCCTCTTTGTTTTGACGTTATCAGCCCCAGTAGCTGGTGTCTTCCCGCAAACAAGCCTGTTCTTGCTCTTTCGGCTGGTGGCTCCACAAACCCCCTCTGCTCCGCACCCGCTGGCGCCCAGCGATCGCCCGTAACGTACGATTGTGAATTCCACACGAGCGTTCCTCAAGCCAGACCCTCCAAGCCGAATTTCAGATGCCCACCGACGTCTGGCCCAGCTCGGCAACTGCTCCGGAGCCCCCCAGAAGCACCCCAATGCACAATCTCGTCACCTATAATTAGTAACCGTGTTCCTCAGATACTGCGGAGTAGAATTAGCTCACGCATCCGGCCCAGCAGCACGCTTCTCACGCCAATTCTGTAGGGTTCTTCCGGCTCGCAAACACAGGTTGCTCTGCCCAACCACACTGCCGACCCAACGCGTGTTTCCATCAACACTACGCGTGTCTCTCCACCATGCCAGACCGTGTGCAATCCCACGCACGGCGATTGGAGAACGGCGTTCGTGGCTAATTTAGCGTTAGCTGCAAAAAAAGTGCCAACCATTGCCTCACCGCACAACTTCTGGGCGGACTTGACTGCCGCTTGTATCATACAAGAATTGCCGAGAAAAGACTCAAGAGCCTCTTTGTAGGACTACAGAAAGCCTGCAGTGCTGCTTTGTGGTGCGCTACTGGTACCTGGCGTCGCTGTCCTTTTCAGATTGAGCGGTCGTGCTGTCACGCCCAGCCAGATTTGGAACTGCCCTAGACCAATTTGTCCTGCAGCTGTCGTGATGCAATAATGTAGGCAAAGTGGAGAGTGTAGCATAGGTTATGCTAATGGAGGCAAGGTGGAGGGTCTACCGTAGGTTATACTAATGGAGAAAATGGGTTTATCTCCTTGTTTTGCTAGCTGGCCGGTAAGACTCTTCCTTTTTGTGGTTGTCACCGATCTGAACTAATCGTGCAGCTGGGCCATAAACGTAAGTTTTAGCAGGCACCAAGATGGAAGTACAGCGATGTTCTTCAACTGCATATCAAGAGCTGGTTTCCTACACGTCTTGCTTGCTGGCTTTAAAATAACCGCCAAGTCTCTTCATTTTTGTTGTCACCAATCTGAATTAATCTTGCAGCTACTGCAGTGACGATAAATGTAAGTTTTAGCAAGCAGTAAAATAGAAGGTGTAGCATATGTTCTTCTAACGGAGATAATCAAAAGGGTTTTCTGTGTCTACATGTCTTGCTTAGCTGGCTTTAACATAACCATCAGCTTTTTTCATCTTTATCGTTATCTTTGCTCAATCCGAACTAATCTTGCAGCCTGGTCTTTGTAAATGCAAGTTTTAACAGAAGACAATATGGAAAGTATAGCAGAGGTTATTTAACTGCAGATCAAGAGCTAATTTCATCTACACGTGTTGCTTAGCTGGCTTTGACGTGACTGCCAAGTCTCGTCATGGTATCATTGAAACCAATCTTGCAGCTGCTGTGATATAAACGTGAGTTTTAATTGGAAGGTAAATTTTAACTGGAGGGCAAGATAGAAAGATAGAAAGTATATCAGATGTTCCTCTACAGCAAATCAACGGCAGATTTTCTTATCTAAACATCTTGCTTAATCTGGAGCTAACTTCAAGAAACGAGACCTTTCTATAATTGCAACCACTATGGGCTAATCTTCTACATCTTCACCTATTTGCAACCATTTACCTGGAACTCGCTTTTAAAGAGGACGTGTACCTGCCCTAGTAGCTAGTTTGCTTGCAAGCAAGAATGAACCTTCTTCAACATGCAATTTCCACGAGCTAGCAAACCTGCTTACAACCTGCTTACAAAAAAAAAAAACACGCTCTTCATCCCATTTCCATTGCGTGGTCTACACTCACGTCGTTATAGCGTTTATTGAAAAATCAAACAGACAGCAAAGGACATTTTATGCACATATTCTCTATCAGACACTGTCAGATACTTGTGTCGGTGGTCTTGGTGTTTCCTCTTCGCTTTTGCCCTTTGCTTCCTCCTGCAATCTCTTTCTTTCCATTCTCCTTCTCTTCTTCGTTTCAAATTCATGCCATTCGCCCTTGACGTCTTTCAAAAAGGTCAACGGCTCGGGTTTGGGTTCTTCCGTAAAGTACTTGTGCTCCAAAGCCTGGTGGGATTTTAATCTGTGGTCTGGATTCATGGCCAACAACTTTTCGGCCAAATCAAAGGCCAACGGCGACAAGACGCTCTCGTACTTTCTGCGGAATCTGTTGCTGAGATTGACTTTTGGTTTCATCATTTCAAACCACGGCAAGTTGGAGATCTCCGGCCAGTCGGCCATGCTTGGGGTCCCCATGACACCAAAGATCTTGGTCAACTGGCCAATTTCGTCGAAGCCTTGGAAAATGGCCGTCTTCAGGTACAACTCAATCAAGAGACACCCCACTCCCCATATGTCCACTTCTCTCCCATAATCCGTGCTTCCCAATAACAATTCCGGAGGACGGTACCATATGGTGATGACTCTATTGGTGTAATCCGGGCTCTCGCCTTCCTTCAAGATTTTCATGGGACGTGCCAACCCAAAGTCAGCAATCTTAAGGTTCCCTGTACGGTCCACCAAGATGTTGGACCCCTTGATGTCACGGTGGATGATCCTCTTCTTATGCAAATAATTCAACCCTTCCATCAATTGTTTGAACAAGTATTTTCGGTGACTCTCTTGCAATTTCAAGTCGGGGTGTGTTAACAACCCTGTAAGGTCGTGATCCATGTAATCGAAAATCATGTATGTCATATTATGGTCGACCATCATTTCAAGCAACCCAACAACGTTGGGGTGGCTGAAGGATTGAAGTAGTTTGATTTCCCTGATGGCAGTAATAGGGAACCCTTCCTTTTCTGTTTCCAACCGTAATCTCTTCATGGCCACATCTTCATTCGTTATTGAGTTTCTTGCTTTGTAAACTTTACCGTAGGTCCCCTCCCCAACTTGTTGAACAATCTTGTAAATATCTCCTGGTTTGACTGTCTTGATGGAGTAGATTTGCAGCGGCTTGGCAACAATGTCTTGCTGTGTGTGTTGGTCATCTCTTCTTTTCTTGAAATTACGAGGTTCCTGTGGTAATGGACGTTTTGGTGCTCTGTTGTTGATGTTATCTTTTGGAGGTCCTCGAGGTTGCCCTGACGGACCAGAAGGAAATTCCCGGCGCTGCCACCCAGAACCTGCCGGTCTTGTGGGCGGCCCTGATCCAGGTCCTGGACGTCTATCATCTTTTGGATATGGCCCTCCTTCTTTGTCATGATGCTGTGGTCTGTTGTGTCTGGCAGGTCCTGTGGGCAAAGAGCGCAATTGGGGTTTGGAGGATGGCGGTCCCCCATTCTTCAAATCTCTCGAATCACCTCCGTTATTGGGCTTATAGGTATCTGCGCGAGGTCTGTAGTTATCTCTCTCCCCGTAACGTCTAGGTCCTGTGGGTTTATACCCTCCTCGATCTGGCCCGCCACCGTTGTGTGCTCCACGTCCTCCTCTGGGAGGCATTGGAGATCGATGCCTCAAGTCTCCTGCTCCCCCTCTGCTGTTGTTTCCGTTGCTGCTGCTTGCGCTGCCGCTCCTGTAGTCTCTGCTGGACCTTGGTCCTGAAGGTGGAGGCCTGTATCTGTCGGACATTTCTCACAATGATCGAGTTATCAAATCTCCAAACCTTTCACTAATTGTTTTGGTATGCAAAACTTTTTTTCCCTTAGCCTGCTCACTCACTTTGGAGGAAACCAAAAAGTTACCCGGACTCCGCCAACCGCCACCTATACCGTCCTCTTCTACTATTACAAACTATGGACTACGATAGAGGCTGGCTGTTGACGTCGGGAGAACTTTCCGTATCAGTACCATGCTTGGTGTGCTTGTTTGGGTCTTGTGGATGGAAAAGTACCTTTTGTGGATGGACTGCGTGGATCGTGCTGGGAAAGTAGCGGTGTTTGACTAGACACAGACGTCGTCAAAACGGTCAATAGTCCATGGTACTAGGGTCGAGCGGTTCTTCTCTGCTGCTCCAACGTGTGGACGCCCTTGGTCTCACGAAAAAGCTCGATTATGTCCAGTCATAAGTAGACACCGCTTATTAATGCAAACGCAAAAGTCAGTAGTACACATGAACCAGCCAGGTGCCATCCCTGGCTTTTGGCTCGAATCAATTATCGATTTTTAGAGTGTAGTGATTTGCCGACCTCCCAGAGTTTCTCCAGCCAAGGTCATCTTGGCCGTTTGGTGATCAGTACTTCATTTGTGCCAAAGTATGGACTTTTGCTTGTATCGCATGAGGGCATGTCAGATTCCCTGTTCCAGGGCAATATCGCTGCCAGAGGGGCCACCATTCATCTCCTCACATACTTATACGCAACTATCATCGGTTCAAGCAACGAATTATCTCATATCTTTCCTCTTCTCCTCCGTTAATCCTTTCGTGTCGGTCCTCGTTGGATTAATTGTTGTTAATTTTTTCTGTTTTCGTGGCCCCCGTAAATTTAACTTCTGTGTGCGGGTAACTTAATTCAGCCCAAGTATAAATAAGGAGATTCAAACTAGTTGCCACTCAAACAAGACGCAATGGTAAGTCCAGAACCAAAGAAGCTGAGACATTTATACGGAAGAGGGAACAAGCTTGTTCTTTCTTAGTGACTTTGCACGTTTTCTCGGAATCTTGTACTAACCTAACCGTCTAGATTGGGAAGTTAATACACTATGGAGTTGATCTCACCTTGGCTTCGGCCCTTTTAGCAGGAGTCAGAAGAAGCACTGGCGTCAGCCCAAACTTGGACAAGTTCGACAATGAAAATATCAAGTACTACTCCAATATTTACTTAGACTACGGTGAAAAGGTCTTTGATTTTAGCGTTGCTTTCTTAGGGTCTTCTGACTACTTTACTATAAGATAAACAAACATGGTGTGACCCAAGATAGCTCTGTTGTGACCGAGGTTTATGATCTAGGCGAGCTCTAAGATTAACAATAATGTTCTCATGTGATCCTTGGAATCTTTTCAACAAGTTATCAAGTTATCTGGCGTCACTGGAGGTCCGCAGCTCTCACGGTGCAGCTGCGTCTAGCCAATTAGGACTAGAGAGTATTTAATGGTTTATATTGAATGGGAACTAAGATGAAGAGTACCGAGATATGGAACCTAACACTTTTGAAGATGGTCCATATTGTTGGTTGTGTAGAGGCCACCCTCAGAGTTACATGCTTGTTATCTCAATTATTTATTACACGTAAACATAGCCCAGAAGTTGATCGATACCGATATTAACTCTTAATGGCAACTCTATAAACATCAAAAAGTCGTAAACTAAAATCCTTGTTTCCCCCCGTTTATTCGACGGTAACAGACTTGGCCAAGTTTCTTGGGAAATCAACATCGATACCTCTGTTAACAGCCAACCAGTAACTCATCAACTGCAATGGAATGACGTTCAACAAACCTTGCAAACAGTCGACAGTTTCTGGGACTTCCAAAGTAGCGAAAATCTTGTCGTTTTTAATGATGGAGTCACCTTCGTTACAGATAACAATTGGTCTACCGTCTCTCGAAGTAACCTGGTTGATGGCAGACATGGTCTTTGGGAAAAGAGAGTCTCTGGTAGCAAAGGCAATGATTGGCAATTGGTCGTCGACCAAGGCCAAGATACCGTGCTTCAATTCACCAGCCAAAACACCTTCAGAGTGCATGTAGGAGATTTCCTTGATCTTCAAAGCACCTTCCAAGGCAGTGGCGTGTTGGTAACCTCTACCAAGGATAAGCAAAGACTTTTGGTTGTTCAAGGTGGAGTCACACAACTGCTTGATCTTGTCTTCCAACTTCAAAACCTTTTGAATTTGTTCTGGGATATTCTTTAAACCTTGGATGATTTCTCTGTGTCTCTCGGTTCTAGAGATAGAGTCGTTGGAGAGCGAAAGGGCAAACATGACCAAGGCAATGTATTGAGAGGTGTATGCCTTGGTGGAGGCAACACCGATTTCTGGACCGGCGTTGATGTGGACACCACAGTGTGTTTGTCTGGACATGGAGGAACCGACAGCGTTGACAATACCGACAGTCAAGGCACCTCTTTCCAAACAGTATTGCAAGGCCAACATGGAGTCGGCGGTTTCACCAGATTGAGAGACGAAAACACAGGTGTCGTCTCTGAAAACTGGGGATCTTCTGTCCAAAAAGTCCGAAGCCAACTCGACAGAGACTGGGATTTCGGTCAATTCTTCAAAGATGGATCTGGTGGCCAAACACGAGTGGTAAGAGGTACCACAAGCAATCATGAGGATTCTTCTGCATCTTCTGATGGTTGGCAACCAGGACTTCAAGCCACCCAAGGTGACGGTGTTGTTTTCAAAGTCGATTCTACCTCTCATGGTGTTGAAGGTGGAGTCTGGTTGTTCGTAAATTTCCTTCTTCATGAAGTGGTCGTAAGAACCCTTCATGATTTCGTTCAATTCCATCTCCAAGGTTTGGATTGGTCTAGTGGTGGAGTCACCAGCAACTCTCTTGGCTCTGTGGATGTGCAATTCACCGTCGTAGATGTGTGCAATGTCGTCATCTTCCAAGTACAAGACCTTCTTGGTGTGTTGGATGATGGAGGCTGGGTCCGAGGAGAAGAAGAACTCGACTGGCATTGGGATACCGTCATCGGCCAAGAAAGCACGAGATTGCGAGGTTCTCAAGGCAGATTCGCCCTTGGCAATAGGCAACAAGCCCAACTCGTTGGCCTTACGTTGAGGAAGCTCGTTGGCGATTGGGGCTGGCTTGTTGGTTTCTGGGAACTCAACGTCAACAAAGTCAACCTTCAACTTCTTTTCGGTCTTGACACCAACCAACAATGGGGAACCGTTTCTGGTACCACAGACTTCGCCTGGGAAGTGGGTGGACTTGACCAACAAACCGTAGGACCCTTCCAATTCTCTCAAGACTTGCTTGGTCAACTCGTTGAAGTCGGAGCTGACGCCAGCAGCCACGTTGGAGTCGTAGATGTACTTGAACAACTTGGCAATACACTCGGTATCGGTTTCGGACTCAAACTCAAAACCCTTGGCCTCCAACAAAGTCTTCAAGGCATTGTAGTTGGTAACAATACCATTGTGGACAACAATAAACTCGCCGGTGGGGTCAGATCTGTGAGGGTGGGAGTTGGTGACGGCTGGTTGACCGTGGGTGGCCCATCTGGTGTGCGCAATCCCAACGTGGTTGTCGAAGACAGTGGATCTGTCGATGGACTCGGTGTTGTAGATCAACTCCTTCAAAACCTTAACCTTACCTGGGGTCTTGACAATAAAGTTTTCGCCCTTGGCGTCCCCATCAATGGCAATCCCCGCAGAGTCGTATCCTCTATATTCCAATCTTTGCAAACCTTCCAAAAGGTTGTCAACTATTTCACCTCTGGTCTTATCGACCAAGAAGTTGACATATCCGAAAATACCACTAGAAACGTGTTAGTATATCAGCTTATCGCAAAGAAACAAACTTCAGGAAAATGGTCAAATACCCATATCCACCAGACAAACACGGCTGCATTGTAGAAACACATTTCAACGCTGTATTGCCCATCAACGACACGTCGTTCCAGATCTCGCCCGCATCCTGCCAGGCACTTTTCGCCATCTGTCTGCCCATCTGGATGTCTCCCCAAAGTCTCTTTCCTTCACAGATCCCTACTTACCACATGTTTAATACTCGAAATCAATATATACCTTCAATGAAAACCCGGGAAATGGTCAATATTTATATAATTGATGATAGGTGGTATTTTTAGTTTTCCACACGCTTTCCATTTTCTTCGCACTCTTTTGTGTTTTGTTTTAGTCCTGCTATGCCAGCCTTCACGTTTTCTTTTTTTAGTACTTGATCTGGGAGAAGACCACGCCTTTGGGAAGTTGGCAAGGGGGAAAGACCGTCTGGATGAAGATGAGCCAACCTGGAGACGCTTGGTGCTCGGGGTTCTTGCTCCGACGCCACTGCGGTGGGGGTCCGGGGGAGCTGGCGGGTGCAAGTCTTCTGGGCGTCCTCTGTCCCCCCCTCTTAGGTACAGATCAGAGTGCCGATTCCAAACTGTTATTTGTATTCCTAAAAGGGATAAATTGTAAACAGAAATTTACTCAAAAAAAATCTTTCAAATTACGAAACTCAATCTAGAGCCTAACATACTAACCGTAATTAGGAGGTCACGCCCCGAGTCTCGATCTTGAAGAGTGTTTGTTCTGTCCTGTTGGTCCTATAGCAGTGGCAGGATACCCTGATGCTGTTGGTGCGACGTTGGGGGTCCTCTGGTGCCTCGGCGGACGTACTGTTCTGCCATGTTAGGTTTTGTATCTGATGAATGACTCCTGTCAGGTGTGCCTGGGCACGTGTGTGATTTACGGAACGGTTGGCCAAGTGAGGGGTCCATTATAATAAGAGGGGCCCCCGAGCCGAATGCACAGCCTTCGACTTAGCGAGTGTGGTGGCCACCACACGTCACCCTTGGAGACACGCTCCACGTACGTCCCGCATACTGGACACTTGGCGTTTGGCTGGAATTTTAGGTGTTTCGAACGGAATGGGCTTGTAGTGCCTTTTTGTGAGCTCTTGAGCTGAAACTTGGATCGCCGCCAGGCTTGCTCCTCTGTCGGGACCAAGAGAGATGGCAGAGAAGATCGCTCTTGGTCTAGAGGCTTCGTAACTTGCACGATTCCGAGCTCAGGCAGTATTTTTGGTTCCGTTGCTTGGGTGCCCTACTAATACGAGCGGCTGCAAATCCCAAAGCCCCCATTTGGTTGTAGTAGAACCACTCTGGAGCAGCACCTCTGTAATCTGATTTATTTATTGGGTGCAAATACCAGGTTTGTAGTCTGTGGCGGGATACTAACGGCACATCTTTTGTTCTGTTCTGTTGTATAGACTCAGGGGCTCCATCGAGAACAACTCGTAAATTGGACAGAGAGGCAAGGGGCATGTAAGGAAAAATGGGCATCGGTGGTTTCGAGTCCTGTATCACCTGAAGTAGCTATATGATGTACTCAAAAAATTGTATTACTAGCTTTAGAGCCGCATGAGGAGCACAACTGCAGCCTCTGTTTAAGCTAAAATGGCGGTGGGGTAACCTGGCGTACAAGTCAGCTCGGCGTTTCGACATGTCCCAGCCGGTATGGCAGATGGGTGGAAGCGGCAGCACGTGCCCGCTCACGAGTTCTCTGGCCCTTTTTTTGTGCAGCAGACATCTATCAGCCCACACTTCCGTCTACACCCAGTGAGCCCCAGTATGTTTGCCCTCAGAAGGTTCCCACGCCTTCCATCCAGCGTATGTGCCCGCCAGTTTAGTACCCGCACCCATTTGTACAACAAAAAGTCTCTTGGGATACTTGAATCCAACTCCGTGTCTCAGTTGAGACAACCCAAATCAAAGAAGTCCAACATCCAGAAGTTGAGAAGATCAGTTCCCAATGAGTCCTCTATCTTGGCTTTGTTAAGTGAGTCATCCCATACTCCATCGGAAACGCTTTCCAGACACTTGTCACCAGTGACTGCGATTACAGTGGGAGAGAGCATTGACTTCGAGTCGTTAGTCAACGCCATCCAAGGTTACGAATACCAGATCATAGTGCCGGATGAAGTTATCAACATCAAGTTCCACGAAAAGAACTTTATGATATTGTCCAACGGGACCTTGGTGGGCTGGGACATGTCCGAGGAAGACATGATAAAGAGCTTTCTTCCTATCGTACAGCGGTACGTGGAAGACCCGTGCGTCTTGGAAAGCGACGAGATGGACTACATCGACATATCCGCAATGGGCATCCCCAACAATGGCGAGAACTCCTACTTACAAGGGGAAATTATGGTTATTCAAGGTGCTACCGATGATAAGAAGATTTTAGATAAGGCTGCGTTTGCAATCGGACTCTCGAGGTCCACCAGGTTGGCTGTGTTGGAGAACTTGTTGGAGGAACACTTGCAGTTCACCAAAAGCAACTCCGAGTATCTCGCAAAAGGTATGAAGATTACAACCTCTGAAGCAGACTTCTTACAACTCACCGGCAGGTTGTTTTTATTGCGTGGCAGGTTGAACTTGTACAGTGAGCTTATTGAAACTCCTGACATGTATTGGAGTGAGCCCACGTTGGAAAAGATATATAACTCTGTCCTGAAGACTTTGGACATCAACTCCAGAATCTCCATTTTGAACAGAAAGTTAGATTACGCTACAGAAGAGCAACGTGCTTTCCTCTCCGTCTTAAACGAGAAGAAGAGTACTAGACTTGAATGGGTGATCATTATTCTTATCATGGTGGAAGTGTGTTTTGAGACATTTCACTTCTATAACGACAAGGAAAAATAATGCACATTTAAATGAAACTATTCGAGTTTCCTTTTTGATGGTGCTGATCGACCAGTGAAGTCAGTGAGTGTGTGTTTTACACATTTACGTCCCAGTTGCAATCAAACTTCTGGTGTCGCCAACCAGTATTTGCTGTTGTCAGCAACCCACTCTTGTTTTTTTAAAGACATCTCTGTAAATAGAACATGTACATAGCAAGCAATCGATGTCAGATCCAAGTGTTTTAGAATAGTTTGGTGTATGGGTTCTACAGCTGTAAGGTTGTATGTGAATGTCCTTTGGGTTCCCAAAAAGGAAATCTTGCAACCAATGCGACACTTTGAAATTTTGCATCCATTCTCTATATAAGAGCTTAAGATGACTCAAGAGATGGGCCGCCAAAGCAATGTTGATATACACTCTTTTGGTTACTTGGTGCTTCCTGTTGGCAGTTACCAAAGCTGCCACCATCCAAAACTACATTGACCCAAAAAAGTTTTTCACTGGTCTTACTATTAGTAACCCTTCCAAGTTGCAACGTCCTCAAGATATCCGTACTGCTACTTTGCCTTTCGTGTTCAATACTCAAGACTTCCAGAATGGCGATGGTTTTGAGTTATCTATGCCTTATGTGTATCAAGCCAAGTTTGATCTGCTGTCACCGTTGATTGTTGCCGCCGGTGAAGAGAATTACTTCAGCTGTACTTTCAGCCTGGCGGGCTCTCAGAATACTGATTCAACGTTATCATGTGTTTACGTTGAGAACGAGACAGACAATTCATCTGCCACTATTTCTGGCTCTATAAGTTTTGATTTTACCTACAATGTTGGTGGCTCTGCTTCCGCAGTCGATCTTGCTGCAGCCACTAATTCTGATATTACCGACACCTCGATCAACGTCAACTGGTCTGGGCTCACGTCGTCTTTTGCTGTCACTGCTGGAGGGTACTACTCACCTTACACCAACTACGACCAATTAATACACTACTCCAGATCCACTCCTCAAAATGACGAGCAAGTCTTGTTTATTTCTGGTGTCTGCGATGATGGTATCGAGTCGGGGTACTTGCAGTTGTTGACCAATGAGAGTTTGGTATGTACCAACTTTGGCTTATACCAAACCAACTCCTTGAACTCTTTTTATTTGCCAGAAAATGCTGAGTCCCTTTCAGGCACCACTTATCTGTGCTCGTCACAAAAGGCCAAAATCTCATTTGGTACAGTTCCTCAAGGTTACAGAGTGTTTATGAGTGGTTTGGAAGCATATCCGTCAACTGGTAGTTCTAGTGTCCGTCACTCTTATTCTTACAGCATCACTTGCAACAATGGAAGTGTCATTCTGCAAGGCCTTAATGCTGAAATTGCTGTCGTTGAAGGTACGGCCACAGTAAGAGAAAACACCCTTTCGACTACTACCATAACCTCAACCACAAATTCCGTCACAACTACTACCACCTTGCCCATTGCATCAGACGCAACGGTGGTAACAGTTGAGGTTGAAGTTCCAGTACCAACTACTTTTACCACCACTTTCACTGTTAGCACTGGTTCAGTTACTACCACCAAGACACTTCCATTTTCGTCAGGTGCTGAAACAGTTTCCGTTGAGGTAGATGCTCCAATACCAACAACTTACACTTCAACTTTCACCGTTAGCACTGGCTCAGTATCCACCACGAAGACCCTTCCATACTCATCTGGCGCTGAAACTATATCTGTGGAAGTGGATGTTCCAACAATATCTACTCGAACTACCACTTTCACCGTGAGCACTGGGTCAATTACTACCACCAAGACCCTTCCATTCACTTCTGGCGCTGAAACTATATCTGTCGAAGTGGATGTTCCAATTGTGTCTACTGTCACTACAACCTTCACAGTTACTAAAGGTTCGGTTTTTACCACCAAAACCCTCCCATATAGCTCAGGAGCAGAAACTGTTTCCGTGGAGGTGGATATTCCAGTCCCAACCACCTTCACCAAAACATTCACTGTTACCTCTGGGTCAGCCGCCAGCACTAAAACTTTACCCTACACTTCTGGTGCTGAAACGGTATCTGTTGAAGTAGATGTTCCAACTCCAGCAAAGACAACAACAACATTCACTCTTACCACAGGCTCAATCAGTATTACCAAGACGCTATCATACACTTCCGGGGCTGAAACTATATCAGTCGAAGTGGACGTTCCCACACCTACTACTCACACTACAACATTCACCGTCACCGCTGGATCAATTTCAACCACTAAGACTTTGCCATATTCGTCTGGGGTGGAAACTATAACCGTAGAGGTAGACGTTCCAGCTCCAACTACAGTCACTACCACTTTCACAGTTACCACTGGCTCAGTCACGAAAACCAAGACGCTTTCGTATAGCTCAGGTGCTGAAATTGTGTCTGTGGAGTTTGATGTGCCAGCTCCAACTACATTCATTACCACTTTCACTATCATTACCGGTGCAGTGACAACAACGAAGACGCTTCCATTCACACCTGGTGCCGAGACTGTATCGGTAGAGGTAGATGTTCCAACTCCAACAACTCATACTACTACGCTTACTGTTAGCTCGGGCTCAATTGCAACTACCAAGACGCTTCCATATTCGTCTGGTGCCGAGACAATAACAGTTGAGGTAGATGTACCCACTCCAACTACTACTACTTTTACCATTACGACGGGCTCAATCTCATTCACCAAAACGCTTCCTTTCTCTTCTGGAGCCAAAACGGTATCTGTTGAAGTTGATGTTCCTACTCCTGCTAACCCAACTACTCCACATACTAGCACAACCACCATTACGGTTACCAGTGGCTCGGTGTTCTCCACAACAACCCTTCCTTTCAGTTCTGTTGACACTGTGGTTACAGTTATTGTGGATGTACCTTCAACTACTACCACTACATTCACCGTTACATCTGGAACTGTTGCAACCACCAGTACATTCCCATATTCGTCTGGTGACTTGACTGAAACTATTGAAGTGGTAGTTCCGAGCTCTGATGGCAAGTCTAGCGTTGCTGCATCGTCAATTACGGAAGCTAATTCTACGGTTACGGAGACTTCCATTGACACTGAAACGTCGTGTGACTGCGAGCCATCCAGTACGGATAAACTGACCACACCCTCTTCCTGGACATTAACCTCAGACGTTTCCAGCTCAAGTTCCTCAACAGTGGAGTTGGAATCAAGCTCTACTGTGAGCGAAACGTCTGTGCAAACGTGGACATCTAGTATTGCTAGTTCCAGTGAGTCAAAACCAGAGTTGACGACTATAACTTCAGCCCTGGAGCCACAGCCAAGCTCTGTGGACACCTCTGTGCGGTCTTCTAGTGACTCAAAGTCAGTTTCGGGAACCTCTCAAGCGCAAGCTTCTTCTGCGCCAGAAGACTCCACAGAAACGTCCTCATGTTCCACGACGTACAATACTCCAAGCTCCTCAATTGATCCACTCGCCACAGCCAATTCTAGTACTACACTTGACAGCCCAACTGCTTTATCCACGTCAAACCCAACGCCAAGTGGTACTACACCAGATAACTCAAAAGCTACGGGTAGTAGCACCACTCCAGATAACTCAATAGCTACGTCAACTAGCACCACTCCTGATAACTCTGCTACGTCTACTAGCACCACTCCAGGCAATTCCGCCACCTCCAGTACAACCTCCAGGACTCCAAACCCACCCCCAACCAGTAGCAGTGCCACGCCAGACGCTACGTCTACCACTCCAGGCGATTCAATTGCAACATCTAGCAGCACCACATCATACAACTTAATAACAACATCTAGCAGCACCACTTCAGGCAACTCAGTCACTACCTCCAGTAGCATTGCAACGCCAGACACCTCGTTAGTTACATCCAGCAGCACTCCAGAAGTTCCCATTACCTCCAGCAGCACTCCAGACTGTTCCAGCACCACCTCAGACAGCTCAGTCAGCACTCCAAACGACTCATTCACTACTTCCACCGCCACCACCACTTCTGATAACACCACCACCACACCCGAGAACCCCACCACCTGCTCCACAACCTCCACCACCAGCTCCTCCCAAATTGCCCCAAAATCTGCGTCATGTGATTCAGCCTCATCCCCCGGAACGGTTGCGCCAAGCCCCACGCCAAAATCCCGTGCCTCTAGCGATAACGCTAGCTCGCCAGAGACCCCCAGCTACTGGCCCAGTTCCTCTACACAGCCCCAGGACGGTTACGTTCCCACGTTGTCTGGGCTGCCAGCCGTGCCAAGTGAAAAAGCCAGTACCCCAAATTTCACAGCAGCGTCAGCAACGACGCCCGCTGCTATCTGGAGCAGCGCCGCGAGCGCCAGCACGTCCCAGGTGACACCGCCGCCGTCCGCCACGTACCTGGGGGCCGGGTCAACATCCAGGTCGCTCACGTCGCTCTCGCTCTTCTCCCTCATCGTGATTCTGATGGTGTAGGCAGCCGGGCTAATCACATGATATTTCGCTTGTGCCTAGCAAATCCGCTATCGGCCCAATCGTGATACACTATCAAATGAAGAAAGTTTGCTGTTTTTCATCTCTAGATAAGATACGCGCCTCTGATTGGCTGGATAAACCGTTATGTAGAAACAAACATGGCTGCACGCGCGTCCCACGCCTGCATCGAACGCCCATGGTGGAACAACTTCCTTCGCTCTCTTGTGACTCTAATTAGCACCCGGTAAACGGGATAAATTACTTCCCTGCACACACAGACCCGGAACTTAATCGCTGTCCTTACATATCCCTGCACAATACACCTGGGGCAGCTTTTTCTTGGTCCTTCGTAAGGTTATCTGGTGAGTCTCTCTCCAATGGAAATGAGTCTTTCTAGATACAAAAAAAAAAAAAGAAAAAATAGAATTGCAGCAAAAAATCAATTGGTATATATACACTGATAGTCCCCCCGCCACAGGAAAAGTAGATAGCTACTCAAGTTTATTGCATTATAGTGTTGTGTTATTCGATAGTACTACTACTCTTAGCATGTTGAGAAGACAAATTTATTCCGAAGATGCAGAGTACAACCAGCTGTATGTGCTAATGTTTACCATAGCGCTGTCGATGATTTGGATCATGGTGCCTGGGTTGGGGTTCTTATACTCTGGTTTGGCCAGAAGAAAGTCTGCGCTTTCCATGATCTGGATCTGTTTCATGGCCGGGTTCATTGGGATTTTCCAGTGGTACTTCTGGGGGTACTCTTTGGCATTTTCCAACCAGCTGACCAACCCGTTCATTGGGGACTTGCATTACTTTGGCTTCAAGCACTTGTTGGGCAAGTTGACTTCGGACAGCGAGTACCCGCAGATTGCCTTTTCCATCTTCCAGATGCAGTTTATGTTGGTGACAATGGCCATTTTGGGTGGTGCGTGTGTAGCAGAACGTGGGAGATTCTTGCCGCTGATGGTGTTTCTCTTCTGCTGGGCCACCGTGGTGTACTGTCCCGTTGTGTTCTGGATCTGGGGTGGCGGCTGGTCGCTGCAGTGGAAGGGTGGTGCCCTCGACTATGCCGGCGGTGGACCTGTCGAGATCTTGTCTGGTGTTTCCGCCTTTGTTTTCAGTGCCTTTTTGGGAAGAAGAAACGAGACCTTGATGATCAACTACAGACCTCACAACATCCTGACCATCTTCTTGGGTACCTCCTTGCTTTACGTTGGGTGGTTGTTCTTCAATGGCTTCTCCGCAGGAACCCCTTCGCTCAAGGTTGCATACTCGATGATGAACAGTCACATTTGCGCCGCCTTTGGCGCCATTTCTTGGTGCTTGCTTGATTTCAGATTAGAAAAGAAGTGGTCCATGGTGGCCGTGTGTTCTGGGTGCATTTCCGGCTTGGTTGCAGCCACCCCTTCGCTGGGCTGCATCCCGCTCTGGGCCTCGGTTATTGTCGGCATTGTTGCCGGTGTCGTGTGTAACTTGTCCACCAAGATTAAGTACATTTGCAGGGTCGACGATTCCTTGGATGTGTTGGCTGAGCACGGTGTCGCCGGGGTCATTGGTCTCTTGGCCAACGGTGTGTTTGGTTCCTCGACCGTCCTTGGTTACGACGGAATCACCGACCACGAGGGTGGCTGGTTGGACCACAACTGGAAGCAGTTGTACATCCAGATAGTCTACATTATCAGTGTCACTGCATACTCTGCTGCCGTCACCGCCATCCTTTGTTTCGCAATCGACAAGATTCCAGGGTTACACTTGAGAATAGACTACAACGCCGAAGAAGTGGGTGTGGACGAGGACCAAATCGGTGAGTTTGCCTACGATTACGTTGAGGTCAGAAGAGACTTCTTGGACTGGGCCCCTCCTGCCAACTCCCAGTACCAATCTCAGTACAACACCAACGCACACTCCTTCTCGGAAGGACACGACGCGGACGAGGATCCTCGCTTGCTCACACCATCTAAATTGCATACAAAGGAAGAAAACCCAAAGGTGTTGAACGGGGTTGAGAATGACGATTCGATAACTAATCTGAGTGAGCATGAAAAGGAAAATGAAAAGACTAGATAAAGGGTAATGGATAATGAGTTAGGATTTTTTGTAGAGGAATAGTAGACTGGTTCTCATTTGCAGCAAACTTTGCCTTGTAGACAGGCAACAAATTAGAGGTTTGAGTAATCTGTGAACCCTGTATGGCCTAAGCGAACAATAAGCGATACCTTTGAAAGCCGCCAGTTGAAACCACCATGTATTGCTTGGACTTATCGGCCGTCCCAACTTGGTGCTCATCTATTGATCCCAGGCGGTTGACATGAGCACCGGGCCCATGTCCCTCCACCCGGCCTGGGCCGTAGCCCATCGGATGCCTTAGCGCTACACAGCAGGTTGCCCCACGACCCAAAACTAACATTAGGGCACTCACCGGCTCGCCAGTGTCGCCCTCGCCGTCCTCTTCGCTACTCTCTAAGCACTCTTTGCAGCCATTGTGAATTTCTTTTGAGCAAAGCCAAATGTGGGGTGAATTTTCATACTTCCGATGATCTCATCTCGGCTGTCATACTGTAGCCCTGAAGTTGCTATGCTGTTGGCTCTACTGTTTGCCACGTCATATGAGGTGTTTTATGGCGACGTGGTGTCACAACTTGGTGTTACCACTTAATGTCACCAGTTGGTGTCACAGAAGTGGTGCCGGTCGTCCGCCAGGTCTTCTGTGCGTCCTTGTGGAATCAGACACAGCAACCCAACGCCAAGCCGTAGGGACGGCACTGCCATGCCCATCGCTACACTTTCTCATCTCCAAAACACCCAGGGGACGGGCCCAGGGGCCCAGGGGACTCCGCCGCCACCTCAGATACCGTCAGTGCCGCCGGGCGCCTGGTTGTGTGGTGTACCAGCTGTTATTGTGCCATGCCCAGACTTAACGAGCACACTCAGCAAAAAGTCCCAGAGCCGAGGAAAAGTGCCCACCATTTAAACTCTGGCACACCTTCCAAAGATGTAGAGACACTAGACATGTTCTCCAGAGTGTATATGACACCTCTCGGCCACCCTTGGCCAGTTACACACCCACATAGACGAGGTTGGTGAGACGAGATCGGTGCTCCTCCCGTCCGAAGCCGTCACCGCCCCGAATCCGCCAATTACTGCATCTGACTCATTCTTCTCTCCGCATATCCTGCACATAAAAATATATATAGTGAAAAAATTTGAAGCAAAAATTTCAAAAATTATTGATTTGTCTTTTGAGTATGATAAGTGCAAGGACAAGTACAAGAGGGGCCAGAATGGCTGCTGTGAGATTCCAACAGCAGTTTTCGAGGGCCATTTCCAAGTCTACGTTAAAAAACGCCACTTCTGCGGCCACGAGACCCACCCCCGCCAACAGCTTCAACTCTGACCTTCCAAAGACCACGAAGCAGATCGAGCATGAAAAGAAGACGACCCACCAGCTCATGGACGACTCCTTCATTGGTTTGACCGGTGGGGAGATTTTCCACGAAATGATGTTGAGACACGATGTCGACACCGTCTTTGGTTACGCTGGTGGTGCTATTTTGCCAGTGTACGATGCCATCTACAACTCTGATAAATTCCAATTTGTTTTGCCAAGACATGAACAAGGTGCTGGTCACATGGCCGAAGGGTACGCTAGAGTTACCGGGAAACCAGGTGTTGTTTTGGTCACTTCTGGGCCTGGTGCTACCAACGTCGTTACCCCCATGGCCGACGCCTTGATGGACGGTGTTCCTTTGGTTGTGTTCACCGGTCAAGTGCCCACCACCGCCATCGGTACTGACGCTTTCCAAGAAGCAGATGTCGTTGGTATCTCCAGACCCTGCACCAAGTGGAACGTCATGGTGAAGAATGTCGCTGAGTTGCCTAGACGTATCAACGAAGCCTTTGAGATTGCTACCTCTGGTAGACCAGGTCCTGTTTTGGTGGATTTGCCAAAGGATGTGACTGCAGCAATTTTGAGAGAGTCCATTCCTATCCAAACCACCTTGCCTTCCAGAGCCTTGCTGCAGATCACCAGAAAGGCCGCCACCGAGTTCACTCAGCAAGCCATTGAAAGATCCGCCAAGTTGATCAACAACTGTAAGCAACCAATCATCTTTGCCGGTGCCGGTGTCTTGAACCACGAAGATGGTCCAAAGTTATTAAAGGAATTGGCTGACAAGGCCAACATTCCAGTCACCACCACCATCCAAGGTTTGGGTGCCTTTGACCAAAGAGATCCAAAGTCCTTGGACTTCTTGGGTATGCACGGTAGTGCTGCCGCAAACACCGCCATGCAAAAGGCTGATGTCATTATTGCTCTCGGTGCTCGTTTCGATGACAGAGTCACTGGTAACTTGACCAAGTTTGCCCCTGCTGCCAAGTTGGCTGCCTTGGAAGGTAGAGGTGGTATCATCCACTTTGAAATCTCTCCAAAGAACATCAACAAGGTTGTGGAAGCCACCGAGGCTGTGGAAGGTGACGTCACCTCCAACTTGAAAAAGTTGTTGCCATTAGTGGAGCCTGTGCCAGAAAGACCACAATGGTTCTCCCAAGTGAATGAATGGAAGGAAAAGTATCCATATGCATACCAACAAGAAACCCCAGGTTCTGCCATCAAGCCACAAACCTTGATTAGAGAAATCTCGGACCAATCCCAAACATACGGTAAGGAAGTCATTGTGACTACTGGTGTTGGTCAACATCAAATGTGGGCCGCCCAGCACTTTACCTGGACCAAGCCAAGAACCATGATCACTTCTGGTGGTTTGGGTACTATGGGTTTCGGTTTGCCTGCCGCCATTGGTGCACAAATCGGTAAGCCAGACGCCATTGTCATCGATATCGATGGTGATGCATCCTTCAGCATGACCTTGATGGAATTGGCTTCTGCTGTGCAAGCAAACGCTCCAGTCAAGATTGTCGTCTTGAACAACGAAGAACAAGGTATGGTTACCCAATGGCAATCTCTCTTTTATGAACACAGATACTCGCACACCCATCAATCCAACCCAGACTTTATAAAATTGGCTGAAGCCATGGGTCTCAAGGGTATCAGAGTTGCTAAGCAGGAAGACATGAAGTCCAAGGTCAAGGAGTTCTTGGACTACAGCGAAGGTCCTATCTTAATGGAAGTCATTGTTGAAAAGAAGGTTCCTGTCTTGCCTATGGTTCCAGGTGGTAACGCCTTGGACGACTTCATTCTTTGGGATCCTGAAGTTGAAAAGCAACAAAATGAGTTGAGAAGGGAAAGAACTGGTGGGAAGCACTAGGCTAAAAAGTTTAATTCGTAGGTCCTAGTACCTTTGCATGTATTTATAAACGATTAACTGGGTGATGAGACAATGATTGGAAGAATCGACACTGGCAGCAATGCTGCCGACTCACAGCATTACCAATTCACCAGGTAGCTTTGATAGTATTGAAAAAATTGTAGACTCTACCAATGAGTGTGGAGAAGTGAAAAGTAAAAGCGAAGGAACATGGCAGGTCATAGCAATAGCTAGCGACTGGGTAAGTAGATATGACGGTGGCCTCATGTTAGGCGGTTATCATTCTGCTGAGGGCCGTTCTTAAGCTGCCATAGAATTGGCGATGTGCGTATTTCGCAGCCAAAGGTGAGATGGTCCCACTTCCAAAAACCAGTGATTCAGAGGCCTGTGAGTTAAAGACTTTGACTGACTACGTCTCAACAGTGTCACCTACCTCACTGTTGGCATTTATTGGTTTTGTTTGAATAACAGATCTTTCTGTTGCTTGCTAAAACAGCATATGCATACTTCTCTCTGAAGGAAGTTATTTGATACTTCAGTGTAATAGTTTGTACATAAATCACCTCCAGGTAGCGTTAGTTTCAATTAGAGCTAATACAAATGCTGATTTTCGTCGAAAACTCCCTAAGAAAACACCCTAATGGCACAATTTGTGGAGTCAATTCCTCAAAAAATTTGCATTTTTCTCCAAAAGTTTAAAGAAGTTGCAACATAGAATGAATCTAGAACAACATTTACACACTTTTTTGGAAGCCTCTCTTAACCAGCCTTCAAATTCGTTGAATTCCAAGCAAAATGTAGCACGCCCATGCCTCTACACACGGTTTCTTCTCATTTGGTGTGCTCCACCTTCACATGAACAGAACCAAGAATGTATTTGCGACCAACAGAAAAGCTTGCTCCAGATGTTTAACTTTAAGGTTTAACGAGAAGCGAAAACTCTAAGGACTAATAGTCCCCACTCTTTGCACTCTTAAGCGTACTTAACCTCGTAGAAGCAAGCTTAGTTGGGTTTCCCTAAGACTTTATTGGCTGCAAGCAAAAACATTCATATTGTTAGTTATGAAAAAAAAGAAGCCCGATACGGGGCTCGAACCCGTAACCTTTTGATATCCTGTTTAAGAGTCAAATGCTCTACCGATTGAGCTAACCAGGCATTTTCTGAAAGAATGTACGGACGAAATGATAAGTCGTGAATGATATCTATTCTACCTCGGGACGAGCGGAAGTTACTTTGTCTGTACATTTTTTTTGGGTTAGTTGGAGTCGATTGAAAAGTAGTGGACTGGAGAAAAGCATCATGTAGAAACCACCACTACCACTAAAGGCATGCTCCTTAGCCATCGTCAAGCGTTTTCAGTTTCATCAAACAAATCCACATGCTCGTACACGAGGCACATGGACCGGGTGCTTATGTCCTGAGGGACAAGTTAGCATGAGATGTATGGAGAACCTCGGGCAAGACCCGGTCCTTTTGTCCGGGACAAGATTTCTTTAAAAAAATAAGAGGTAACGGCTCCGCAGTCACAAGAGAAAAGCTGGGGATCAGACCGAAATTCACTACAAAGTAAACAACTCCAAAAACAATTGACACTGCTCTAACAACGACAGCTTGAATGGTGACAGATAAGAATCCATCCAAGGACATTGGGGGCAAGGAGAACGAGGGGTCCCAGCATGGCGAAACATCTGGTTCCGGCAAAGACAAGTCCCAGTCCAACTTCAAGCTAATCTCCACGACTACGGGTGTCCGAGTGTCCCAGGCGTGTGACCGGTGTCGTATCAAGAAAATCAAGTGTGACGGGTTGTATCCGTGCCACAACTGCAGTAAGATTGGGTTTGAATGCAAAACAAGCGACAAGTTGACCAGAAGGGCCTTCCCCAAAGGGTACACCGAGAACTTGGAGAAGAAGCTCAAAGAGTTGGAGGAGGAGAACAAAAACTTGAAAAACAGGCTTGAGGCCGGGGAAGGGGCTGGCAGCGGCGGCGTTGGCAGTCTCGGCGCAACCTTGACGTCGACCCCCAGCACGACGAGTCTCCACAACATCCCCAACGGAGGGCATCAGTCGCCCACCTCTGGCGGCACCGAGCCACATGGCCCGAGCGGCGGCCGTGTAAACAACCCCATTGACCAGATCTTCAACTTGGACCCCCAGGGTATCATCATTGGGAACGACAACATCAACTTCGAGTCCCAGTTCAACCACCTTCTCATAAACTTGAACTTGCCGTTCTTGAAAATCACAAACAGTCACAACTACCTTTTGGATGATCCCGATAGTTACCTCTACCACCCTTCCTACAGCAGCTACAACCAGCTCCACAACAAGGACTTGGAGATAATCTACAACCCGTTAACGCAATCAAAACAGTACGACGAAGAACAATTGCCCATTGACGTTTACGAATTATTCATAAAGCTCATCAACACCTTCAAAAAGATCTTCAACAACAAGAAGGAATTGGACTACCAAATCATCCAATTTTTTATCAACTACAACTCCATCATCCCCATCTTTGATTACGAACAATTCATGCAGTCGTACGATGCGTTGCACACCATGTATCCATTTATTTTCACCTATGACGACTCGAGCATCAACGGCTTCAATCTTTCCAATGACTACCAAATCGTTAACGACTACCTTATGACAATCATACAAATCTACACCATTATCATGATCAATGACCCCACCATCAACCTCAACTTGTTGTTGAACCAGTCGGAAGTGCGGTTTGCACCACTTCGTAAGAACCCCATCAAATCGATATACGATTTCTTGCCGTACTTCAACGTCTTTAGGGTGTCGATTGTTCAGTTGAGAACTTACCAGTTGTTCTTGTATTATTCTTTACTCACCAACAACAAAGAAAAGTCATTAATCTTGTGTTCTTTGATCAACTCCTTCATTGGTGTTCTTGGTATAAATCTTAATCTGAAGAACTTATTCTTCAACGATTTATCATTGCCTGAGCAGCAACAGGAAGATAGAATCAAGATCTTTTGGGTCTTCAAGGTATTGTTGAAGTGTTTTAATTTAAAGTTTGGATTCAAACCTAGCATCAACACCACTGTCATCAACCCAGTCACCATCGACAGGTATTTTGAGTTGACGCCCGAGAACTTGAACATCATTAACCTGCCATCATTGCTTCCAAGTATCGAGTTTCTCAATCTCATGAATATCATCATTCCCTCTTCATTTGCTCCAAACTACTACGAGTACTTGAAGAAGAAGAAGAGAAGCCAAGACTGGATAGATGACGGGGACGGAAACCTCAATTATAATTTCAACCAATTCTTGACCATAGATGCAAACTTGAAGAACTGGAAGAATTCCTTGAAAACCTGTGAAGCCGATGTTTCGTACTTGGAGAAGATGGGCTTGAAGCCCGGCTCCTACCAGGACAACTTGTACCACGATTTGAACGAAAAGTCGGGAATCACACATCAAGGGTTACTTGAGTACTTTTCCAATGGCTTACCCGACTGTTACACTGCGTTCCAATTAGTCAAGATTCAATTGAGCTTCCATTACTTGCTCATCAGATCCATGAACTTTTTGAACTTCATTGTTGACAAGGAGTTGGACTTGAACCACTACAAGGAAATATACCAACTCTCCAAAGATGTGCTAAGTTACTTCTTGTTGATTTTCAACCACATCATGCATGCCAGACAGGTGATCAACCCAGACCAGGTTGTGATGCAGAGCTTGGGGTTGGATGTCGATGAGGACGGGTTCATCATCAACGACTTCTCAGTCAAGCGCAGAAAGCCCAACAAGAACAATGTGGAGAAGATCACCAAGGAGATCCCACCTTCGCCTTTTAACTTTATGTTGAACGGGTTATCGTTAACTGTGATTAACTTGAAAAAGTCCATCTTGTTGCAGATGGTGTACATATTGATCTGCCAGTTGAAGTTCCACAAGAGAGGTCATAGATTGACCGATTCGACGGAATTGATCAACAAGAGTATCGAACTTTTCCAGAATGTGTTTGTGAACTTCAAGCCCAACGAAGACAAGCCTTTGGAAATGAAGATCTTCAAGAAGTTGGTGATGGACGAATTTAGAGACGAGATGTTGAGAGATGCCGGGGAAAGCGACGACGAAGACACTGCAAAGAACGATATAGATTGGGACGACGAAGAGTTGGACGAGGATTTGAAGTACTTGAAGATATTGAAGTTTATTAAGTACAAGTGCAATTATTTAAACGACAAGGCCATGAAGCAAGAGTTGATGGAAAAAGAGAGGAGGGCTGTGGATGACTTGATGAGGTTGAGAGAGGGATAGGCGATGGACAAGTGAGCGGCGTTTTCACGTCCACAGAAAGAGCTTGTTGCGTCTGAAAAGTGAAGCAGCCATGTGGAGACAGTTTACAGACTGAATACACTGTATAGTAACGACGGGACTTCTCAAGTTAGCCCTCTATATTTATTGATACATAAGCAGCGAATGCTGTACACTAGGATGCTTGTAGTGAGGGTGAAGTAGCAAGAGAGAGCACCGACGAGAGTCGAGGTTTTAGAATTTAAGATTGTTGAAAAAGAGAGTGCAGAGAAAGCTGGAGGGTATGCTGAGTTTGACACATTTTCAGGTTATGATCTTTCGCAGCATTTCGTACAATTCAGGAACATAAGTAGCGCTGTGAGACAGGCCAATAGGTGTCTTGCACAACAAGGAGGTACCTCTGCCAGTGTACGTATGGTGTGATTATTTGCATTAGACTACACTCTAAAGGTTTTGTCATAAGATATGGTTTCAAAGTTGCTGTCCAGCTCACGTATAGAGGAAGCTGTATGAAACATGCATATGTCTAGCTTCATAGGCTGAACAGACAGATACTTCTTATCTGTTCTTAACTTACGGCACTTCTTGACATGGGCAGACCTCCGTTATGTCTGCCTGTCACATTCTATCACTATACCCTGTGAGCGTACTTGCAACACGGCGGCGGGGCGTTGGCTGCAAAAGCTCACGTAAGCTGAGGCTGTGAGCAACCAAGTTGGTGCTCACACGTACCAGCAGGGGGAAGTTCCAGAACCGACCCTCAAACCTGTAACATCCCTTGGTGAGGCTTACGGGGGCCCATATCCGACGTCCAGCAGCATCCAGCTCGTCTCGGACAATTACCTAACTCCGTTCGGCAAGTGTTCCGCATTGGAAAGATAAGGGAAGCGGAGTGGTGGGCGGAGAAAATCAATTAACAAACACACAATGACCAGGGTCACTCCCCACCTTGCGATAGAAGAAGCGTCGACGGGCAAGGCCCCTCTGGAAGGCACACACGGCGTATCTGCAGCTGAGACAGCCACGGTGTCGACGGCGCAACGTGCCAGGCCGAGTCGGCTCGTGTGGCAAGAGTGACGGCGAGTTAATCCGAGGATCGGTGGAAGCCTCGGATGATGCGTAACCGTGAGCACGGAACATAGCAGCCGTGCGTAACTCTGGGACCGCTCGCTCGTTTGCGCCTCCTTTAGGGGCCCACACCTTCCTGAAAGAAGCAAACACAAACACCCGTACCGAGTTGCCACCTGCTGACGCTGAGTTTGTGGCGCGTGCCTCTCCTACTCTTTCCATTTCTTTCTATGCGGTGGGCCCCGTCCTGCACACGGCGCCAGGGAGAAGGATGGCCTCCCCGCAAAAACACATCATTCTGAGACCTGCCCTGTGATAAGAAATCCACAATTTTTGGCATATATATAGAGGGTGGACACTGAAATTAAAAATTCCTCCACCTACCAGGCTTTTCTTAATTGACATATATTCATGACTTATTCTACTTTCTCCGACCACTTCAACAACACCGCTATGACCCCCCAGAGAGAGGCGTCGCCAGCGGACGACAAGGACTCGTACTTTGCTCCTCCTCCAGCGCCCTCCCACGACGATGCTCCACAAATCAATACCAACATCTACAATTTGATTCAGGAGGAGAAGGAAAAGTTCCACAACTCTTCCGACAACTTGCACGTCAGCTTGTGAGCGGCGTGTTGTAGCTGGCGGCGTGTTTGCCGCTGCCTGCTGTAGCGTGATATCTGTGATGGTATGCTATGATTGATGATTTGCAATGGCTGATGGCTTTATATGTCCGCCAGATTGTGATTTTTTTCCGATCAAATTATGGGGTTTGCTTTTTAATTAGGAATTTGCAATAAATGTTTCGAGTTTAGTATGATGCTGGCGTAGCGATTGTAGGGAGCCTGTCCACTGGATCGAGTTGAAGTAGTCGCCGACACTTTGGTTGTGTGGGTGGAGCTCGTTGATGATTTCAAATAGGCTCTCACTGGCCAAGACGCGGACGGCGGGGAGCTTGTGGGTGAGCGAAAGCCCAACCAACCGCCTGCGCGCCTTGGTCTGGAGCTCCTTGTCCGGCGCCTGGAGCCCCACGTACTGCATCAACCTCATCGTCATCCCGAGACGGCTGAGGTTGCTGCTGTTGATCTGCAAATTGTAGCTTCGGATAAATAGCGCCTCGTAGCTGAAGTGCTCCGAAAATTGATAGTTGGCCTCAAAGAGCTTCACCAACACGTTGAGGAGACACGCAATCGACTTGCTCTGCCGCGCAGTGCTGGTAGCAGGCACCTTCAAGAGCGTTAGAAGGTATTGGACGTGTTTGTTGTCGGGGTTGCTCTGTAGAAACGCCAACAACTGGCGGAACGACTCGTTGATGATGGACGAGTTGGCACTCTGTGCCCCAATGGTGAACGTCACCCCTCTCCAGAACTCCGACGCAAGCTCCTTGTCATCTATGCTCTTGTAAAAGTTAAACAAGCACTCGAAATAGGTTCCAAAGTTCATGGTTTGCACTTCTGGAGGCTCAACCCCAGAACTCTTCAAGAGTAGTGTGAATGCTGCAAATCTAATCTTGTCTATAACCTCGCCAGAAAGCCTGATCAACTTGAGCTGCACCGTACGAGTTTCTTCAACGGTATTCTTGGATAGGAATTTAACCATCGCCATCCGGACCTTCGACCCGACGTCCCCTTGGTTGGTTGTGGTGTAGTCGTCCAAAAGCCCAATAAGTGTTTCCCTGGTGGATGCTTGCAATGTAGGACAATTCTCAGATAGACACTCAATGAGATTGGCTCTCACATCGGCTTCAACCTTGGTGTCCGTTATGATCGGGAGAAAGTCCTCGACTTCAAATGGATACTTGAACACCACCTTCGACAAAATAAGATTGTTGTGCTTGAGGTAATGTAGCATCTTCTTCTTGTTTTCCACAGAAATGTCAATATCTTGAGAGCCCAAAGACTCAAAGAACAAGTAAAACTCGGCCTCGAGGTCAAGGGTAGAGTGAACCCGAAGAATATTAAAGATATTCTCCCAGTCAACTTCCTTCTTGCCATACCAAATTCCATAGTTTACCCACTTCATATACCCTTCTGCCAATTCAGTTGTGTCGTGATGAAAGTCAAATGAGAAGTCTTTTAACCTCTCTTCAATCTCTTGAATAGGTGGATTATTGCATAATGGAAGCAACTCACAAATAGGGTGCAACAACAACTTTTCTTGCAATAAGAGTTGTCTCGTCACCATTTCGGCAGTATACTTTTCCGGCTCACTGCTGGATAATCTGAAGCCAATCGTATTTGTCTCTTCTGCCAACAACAACTTCTTTAGATACCTTGCATTCAACTTGTGGAACTCAAATTTCGAGTCCTTGGTTAAATTTTCAATCACAACAGGCAAAAACAACTCGCTGGAGAAGCCCAACGCAACCAAATCCTCTATAGATTGAAATGGTTGTTGGTGTACTGCGCAACTTTCAATAAATCCAATGACAAACTTGCCGAGATCGTCGCCCAGGTCGAAGTACTTGCCAAACAACAGCGTGCCAAACCTTCCCACAAATTCTTGAATTACAGCAACACCACAACGTCTAATTAAAAGCTCTGCGTCCATTGCAATCACGCTGATTAAATCAAACAAGATGTTTTCCATCATGTGTTCTTGAGTAGGAAGCTCCTTCAACATTCTAAACAAAGCCCACAACACAAAACACGAGGAATCTCTCACTTGACTCCCAATACTGGTGGAAAACCGCTTCTGTTCAAAGAACAATGTCTTGTGGACTATGGAAAGAATATTAGGCACAAATTGTGCTGGAAGACACTTTTTCAAACCAATGTACCCCAAATAAAGCAAAATTGTATTGTACCGGGGTATGGAAATCTGATCGTAGTTTAAGTCAAGTTCCTGAAAAGTTTGCTCCCCAACCTTCAACCCAGGAAACTCTAACTGTTCGATCATGTACACCACCAACTGTTCTTGGTAGTTGGGAATGTTATCTAAATCTTTTGTCATCAACAGGAAAGCTTTAGCAAGCGCATATCTCAAAGTGGAGTCCAAATTAGAAGACTTAAAGATGTCTTGCAAATCGTTGATAATTCTTGTCACCATTTGAAAGTTCTCCTGTCTAAGATAGATTGTTGAGAGTCTACTCAAAATCTTGATTGTGTACAAGACGTTCAAGTTATTAGATACAAGGTTGATCTCCACCGAAACTAGCTTATAAATCAAAGCCAAGTTAATGTCTTGGTGCCTCTTGAGAGTCTTGTGGATAGTAATTAAATGTCCCAATTTGGGTTTATCAATATCGGTCCATTCATCTTGTACTAGTGAAAGATAATCGCTCAATAAAGCAGTGTCTGGTCTCGTGAGCAACCTAGACAACAAGATCAGCGCCGTTACTTGGTTTTTGGAGGCATTAAAATGCTTTGCCAAGTTAAACAACCCAATCTGGAATAGCTGGTCTATCAAGTTTTCACCGATTCTGTCTAGCCGAAACGGCACAAGCACCAAATTGCTCAACCAAATCAAACAGACAAAAACCTGGTTGTCTTGGTTATCTCTATCAAACGTCTCGGCCAATTCCAAGAGCTTGGGGATCAAGTACACGTCGCTTGAAAAGTAGTTGGTGATGTTCTTGAACCCTCTAATCTTTGCAAAGTTATATATCAACTCCCCAATGCCATTGCTCAAATGAGTGTTAGGGCTTTGTAAAAATGCATTGGAAAGTGTGTCAATGTAGAAGGAAAGCCATGGATCAAGCAATTTGGGGTTTGGTTCAAACTCGTTGATCAAGTTGATGCTCTTGGAGAAGATTCCTTTTGTGATTTCAAACGAGTCCCGGCCGGATACCTCGTTGGTTTGCAATTTCACAATGATTTTGACCAACTTTTCAAGGTTGGCTTTGAGCTCATCATTCAATTGGTCTCCTTTCTTGGCTATATCACATTCATACTCGTCCATGGCGGTATATCACCATATTCTATTCCGTATCTAAACGTTTGTTTGGCTGTAAAAAAAAGGTGAGCGGGTAACCTCAAACAATTTTTTTTTTCACCAGTTCACCATTCAAACCATGTCAGCAGGGAAGGAGATGTTCTACAAGATAACACAACTCAGATCCATCATAGGGATGCCTCCTAGAGTCCGTAAGAATATTGCGGCCTTGGGGTTGAAGAGAAGAAACCAGATAGTGTATCAAAGCATCTCGGTAGCCACCGCACACAGATTGGCTATTGTGAAGGAGTTGGTCAAGGTCGAGTTGGTTGACGAAAAGAAGACTGCTGAGCAGTTGGCAGCCGAGAGAAGATTCGACCCAGGTTTTGAGATCCTCAAGGGCGGTGCATTCAAGAAGAGTTACGAGTAAGCAAGTGCTGATGGACACTGTATGAAAGAAGATGACATTCGATGAAAGATGATGATTTGGGTGGTTTGTGAACTTGAAGAAGTTCAACACAAGCAAGCACGAGAAACATGCGTGGAGTTGACGACCTAAAGATATGGCTACAGGTGTGTCCCACGACATACAAGCAGCCATTCACTTGTACATATACCTGATATATTCAGAGGATAATAAATAAGAGCATACTTGTATGTAATGGAAAAAGTTGTTAAAGACTAGTGACCTCTCAAGGTTGAAGTGTTGAGTTGGATTTGAAGATGTGTCTTACCTCTAAGAATGTCTATTAAGTGTGTTGTGGGTTGGTCTCTTCATACGAAAGATCGCAGGACTCACACCAACTCGACCAGTTGTGATTTGCCTGTATGGCTGTATGGGTATAGGTGTTCAGTGTGAAAATCGACATGGCTAGACATTTTCTGCTAGCTCTTATTTGAGCCCTTCTTTAGGTGACTCCATGAGTTGACTTGTATGAGCCTCTCCGGGCTTTTGCAGCCCAACGGTCAGGCTACATAGGCTATGGCATTCGAAAGTACAGTTCAGTTTCTCTAATTTTCGAAATCCAGGTAGAAAGGACAACAATTTGTAGACTGAGTAGAATGAAAATGACTAGATTCTGTAGCCTTGACGTTGTCCGTGGCACCTCCTGGTCCCTCCAATCGGAAAGCTGCAACCTTTTCTCGCATGCAACCGATAACACCGCCGTAGATTCACACTTACAAGCTCAAACCCAGTAAAAAGTTTCCTATATGTACATAAACACTCTACTATCTGACTTGCTATGGCTCCTGCTATCATACATGTCCTCTGTGGCCCCAACCACGTTTTACCATTCCTCCCACTATGATTGGAATATCGGCGGGGAGACACGTGACGCGGCCAATGAACTTTTGTTTGCAGTTTTTCAAAAACATCCAATTTTTATATTCCAAGACCATGTTTGCAATTAGAGCTACCCAGAGGAACAGAGTGACCAACTCGCTATTCAGCTCTACCTTTGCCATCTGTGTGTTGATGGTCGGGGTTCACTCGTTGTTTCCTTGTCCAATCGACAATGTCCACGGCAATGACTCCATCATTGAAGAGAGATTGAGAATGAGCGAAGAGAGGGCACACAAGGAGAAACAGAAAACCAACTAAAGCCCAGATTAGCATTTTTACGAGGGGACGAAACGTTCAGTATATGGATAAGAAGAGGAGGTTATTTGGGAACTAGAGTGGCAATACATTCTGGCTATTCCTAACATTTTTATGAACAGCTTCGACAGGTTGTGTATTTTGAAAAGCCAATTGGTAGAGGGGTCGAGGATTTACGGACTACAACACTCCAAACAGACGCAAGACGCTACCACTCGGAGTCTGGCCCATCCCAGAGGCCAACAAAGGCTCAGGAAACGATATCTTCATGGTGGTCAGACGTCCACAAGCTGCCCACCACCCCCACCGACCCCAGCACCTTTTCGCAGTCGCCGCCTGTAAACATTTTACGTACATAGCATGTTGTCAAACAACGCATTCATTTCTTGAATTTTTAATTGTCATGAAATACCATTAGGCATCCGTATGCCTTGTATATATACATATAAACCATTTACAATATATTCACAGTAGATACAGAAGCATGTAGTGCAGCCAATCAGAGGCCGCGGAGTTGTAGGTGATTGTAGAAAATCTTTCGATGCCTACACGTTTTGCAGGTTACGCGGACGGCTGCTGATTTACACTTTAGCGTGAGTGGCTTACATGTTTAGCGGGCTCCTTTTGCAGGTTGTCTGGGGCTGCTTTTTTTGTAGGTTTGATAGCTCCATTTACAGGTTGAGGTGCCCTCCCCGGCTGCTTTGAGGCACTTTATAAACAAAAACAATTTCGTCCCGATTAGGAAACCTTATAGGCTGCCAAAAACTTTTTGGTATATAAAGTTACAAGACAGCACACAAATTTAAGGCCATCTGTTATCCATGTTTGCTTACAACGTACACCCCAGTGTTAACCTTGACTATGAATTCGCTTGTGCTAGCAAGATAGTCACCGAAAGACCAGGTCCGTTCAGAGAAGCGGTGTTTGCTAAGAACTTGAAGATCACCGATGACCCACAGCCAAGACAGCCTTTGTACTTGAACAGTCCCATCTCAAGATCCTTCAACGAAAGTTTGGGCAGCTCCGACCCATTGGCCGAGTTGCTCATGCAAAGCAAAGCTGTGATTGACGACTTCAAGTTGCAATTGCCTTATGAGAACGACCAGGCAGTTGCCGCCAGCTCTGCTACCACTGTTGCCAAAAAGGTTGCCTTGACCATTCCAAAGAAGAGGGTTCCCAGAAAGCGTGCTGCCGAGGTGGAGGAAGATGAAGATGCCGGCCATGGAAACATGGACAGCTACATTGCCGATGACTCTTCGCTCTTCCAAACTCCAATTCCAAACAAGACCATCTTTTTCAGTCCATCGGGATCTTTAAAGAAACCAAACATGTTACAGCTGACACCAGTGTCCAAAATGAAAGAGGGTGCCCAGCGCTCGGCCAAGAAGATGTTGAAGCTTGACAAAGCAGAGCTTGTGATTGCCCCACCGGCCCTTACTCTGCTGCCCAAGCCGGAAGAGGAGTCCGACCACGACCCATTGGCATGTCACGCCAACAACATCATGAGGTTGGCGGTCGATTCCACCATGATTGGTTCCTCCTTCTCTCTCTCATTCCTGTCTACTTTTGCTAACGACTCTGTCTTGCACTCCAAGAAGAAGCTTGACTACGAAGATTGTGACAGAAGTGTCCTCGAGGGCTTGAAGCAGAAAAGAAGCAGAAGAGCTCTTTTGAAAAGCAAGGCAAGCAAGATCGAGATCAACGCCGCTGATTTGCACGAGGCTGTCAATGGGAATTAAACCTGAACGTTGGCAAAGCATCACTGGATGAGCTTCCAACAAGCGCAAGGCCAAAATCGCTACCAAAGGGCTACACCGTAAAGCGGTGTAGCCCAAGGCTACACCATAAAGCGCCTTCCCCAAAGGGCTACAAGACAGATATGATCGTTATCAACTACTGCACACCGAGTATGCCTCGCAAATACCCGCTATCTCGTTCATCAAACTCACGATAGTACCTCCCGCTCTCGGAGGCCTCGACCTGGAAATCCCTGGACCAGCCATGTCTATTCCAGTAGCTTTCGACATCCTCAATACCCTCAACAACGTCTGCATATTGACTATATGGACGGAGCAACTCAGCTAAATCTTCATCGATTTTGCCATTTGTGAGCAAGATACGATGCAATAAAGCTTGAACGTTGGGATCTATATTCCCCCTCAAGTTGGCCCTAAGTATTGAAACGTACCATTTCACGGGCAAATTTTCCCCATACACCTTCACCAAGGAATCAAGCAACACAAATGAGCATTCCTTAGCAGCAGAAGACGTACTTAAAGAAGTAAGAATGATCGATATCAGATCTTGATCCAACCACTCGTCCAAAAAGCTCCCATTGATGCTGTGGAGTTTGCCGAGTACTCGTACCATGGCTGAGAAGTTCTGGTACAAGTTTATATGATTTAATAAACAATTGATGAATAACGTGACAATGTTTCTATCAAAGTCCTTCAAGTAGTTGATGTGGGATTGTACAAATTCATCCAAGATGGCAAGATTGGAGAGAATGTTGCCGTATTTTGATACCTTGATGTTTTCATTGCTTAGCTTTCTGGGAAGTACTATCTTGTTCCACTCGTTCTGTTCCGATTCTTCTATTAATTGTGCAATGTGCAACCGCTTCGCCGTTTCTCTATTAATATTCTCGTCCTTGGCTTTGAATTGGAAGAACTTGTAAGACATTGCTTGTGTGATTTCGCTGTATTTTAAGTCTTTGACCTTGGATTGGAAGCTTTCAAGTACGTCAAGTACCCTTTTGACGCTGGTATCTGGTAGTTCTCGGTTGTCGTCGTTATGATAACAATATGCTTCGATGATCTTGATACACAAGTCTCTGCTGAGTCCTCGTTCCCCGAGTAACGATTTGTGCAAGAACTGGGACTCAATGAGCTTGAGTGTCAGGTCAATGTCTCCGTTGATAGACAATACATGTAATACTTGGTTGACCATTCCCTCTGTGAGTGAGTCTATAATTTTGTTCAGTTGACCGCTAAGGGCCTGTTCGGTGGTTAATTCCCCTCCTTCAAACCCTTTCATGATGTATTCATCATAACACTTCTTGACCAATTGGTAGTGGTTGGATTCTAGACCCACTTCCAAGCAAATTTGCCAGATAGCAGGGTCTTCTGGTAAGGTTCGTTCCAAGTACTCAAGAAGTTTCTGGCCATCTTTAATTTCTGCAACGGCCTCAAACATTCGTTTTGAGGGAAGTCCGATAGCAGAGTCCAAATGGTCGACGTATTCTACCGCCGCCTCTATCTGACCTGTGTTCAATAGTATGTTGACGTAGGTTTGGTGGTACTTGGGTTCCAAATCACCGGTGAGGTCCTGCCCTTTGAGAATCACGTTCAAAGCTACCAACAGCTGCAACAGGGAGCAGTTGTCAAAGCACGATAACAAGTTGTGGGCCAACCAGAACCTGTCTTTTTCGTCCAATGGTCCAACCAACTTCTTGTTTTGCTTGTGGTAGTTGAGCGCCTGGTTGTACACCACCAATGCTAGTTTCAGAAGGTCGCCTGTTCTGTGGGAATTCACGGCCAAAGTCCGAAGAACCCACTTATACGTGTTCAATGGGATGTCTAGGTTGTATGTGACGGACTTGGTGATGAACTCGTTGGCTCTGTCGTACTGTTTGGTTTGGATCAAGGTCTGGATGTGGTCGTGTCTACTGGTTGCAGATGGGAAGGTGCTGCTAAGCTGGGTCCTGTTGCTGAAAGTGAATTCCTTGCCGGTAGGACCAACAGCTTTAGAGAAGTGCCTCTTGAAGGTCTCAACATCGCTCCTCTTAGGTAGCACCTGTTCAAGAATGCCCAACCGTGGTTTCATTAACTAGCACTTTTTTTACTGCAAACTTTTTTTCTTCAATATTGGCACCAGGAAGAAGGTTCAGGCCCTTGCTGCTTTATAATACAACATCGTTCAGCAGAACAGTCTACTCATAGGTGATAGATAAATTGACAGCTTAATATTCCATCCGCTACGTGCAATTTACATTTCTACAATAGTTTGACATAATGAAGAGATTCCAAAGGACTTTGGCAACCGGAGCCAAACAACAGTTCAAGGTGTTTGACCGCCACGCCAAGACCATCCAAAGATCAAAGACTCCATTGGTGAACGTGGAGTTATCCAGAAAGAAGGACTACTTGAGGGATGAGGTTGCTATACGAACTATCGAAAGATTGGCGTTTATCACGAGAGACTTCACCAAGTTACTCGACTTCGGGTCATCGCTGGGGAACTTGCTAACCAGGTTATGTGAGGAAAGCAAGGTAATGTCTGACGATCCGGTTGAAAAGGAGATTGTCAACCAGCTCAACAACGACAAGGTGACCATTCGTGAAAAGATTAAGGAATACGTCATGTTCGATTCATCCAAAGCGTTGCTCGAAAGAGACGCCGAGTTGGAGTCTTTGGAGAAATTCCCTGGAAATATCAAGAGAGTGGTGGGGGATGAGGAGACCTTCACCCACGAGGTGTTGAAGGACAACGAATACGACGTTGTTGTGTCCAACTTGTCCATGCAGTGGATCAACGACTTGCCCCAGACATTGAAGAACATCAACAAGGTGCTCAAGCCTGACGGCTTGTTTATGGGAACCATCTATGGTGGAGACACCTTGTACGAGTTGCGTACACTGTTGCAGTTGGCCGAGTTGGAGAGAAGAGGAGGGATCACGCCCCGTGTGTCCCCGTTGGTGCATTTGAACGACATAGGAACGCTTATGACCAGAGCAGGCTTCAGCATGTTGACTATCGACAGCGAGGACATAGTTGTGGGGGGATTTCCCGATATAGTGAGTGTTTGTGAAGACTTGCAGGCCATGGGGGAGCAAAATGCCGTGTTGTCCCGTCTGAATGTGCTTCCCAGGGATCTTTTAGTGGCCGCAAACGAAATTTATAAGTCCCTCCACGGTGAAAAGGATGAGAATGGGGTAGTCACCTTGCCGGCCACTTTCAGTGTGATATTCATGATTGGGTGGAAGAAGAGTGAGGATCAACCGCAACCTTTGAAGAGAGGAACTGGTCAAGTGAGCTTGAAGGATGTGTTGGAGGAGGAGCCATCAAGCAAGGTTTGAGTTGAAGGAAGTCAACTCTCGTGCAAGTCAGGTGCTAACTGTACAAGGCAGGTGCTATACAAGGCAGGTGCTATACAAGGCAGGTGCTATACAAGGCAGGTGCTATGCAAGACAGGTGGCTAAAATCGTGCCACTTAAAGGAGGGAGTTGAAGGTCCTCTTAGTGGGAAAGCTCCGCTTCGTCAACCAGACTCCGTTTAACTGCCACCAAGAATGTGAACGGCTACACAACTAGCAGACAATGGTCTAGGCCATCTACGTGTAAATAAACTTAGATACAATACGAAAGAGATGTAGCAGAGTTCCACTCGACCCCCTTCCACTTCGTTGTACTTCCAGTTGGTTCTTCTTCCCCTTCGTTCTGGCTCCCGTTCTCCTTCTACTTGGTCCTCCTTGTCTGTTAAGGCAGCCCCATCTATCCCCGTGAGAGGGGTCTACTCCACTCTCCCCACTAGTCCGCTAGCCCGCATCTCGAACTTGAGCACAGCCCATTTTTGCCCTCGCAAACCTGGAGAAACTGGGGATACGTTTCCAGGCCTTCTTTTTTCCTTTATAGTCCGAATCGATGAAACAGACACCCTAAATCTGGGGCTAGTGAGGCCTCGAAACTCTAAAAAGGCCCCCACGCGTGGAGGTGTGGCCGGTGGACGCTTCTCGGGCAAAACTGGGGGGGATCCGTGGGCCGCCCAGCCCACGCGTTTCCTTGAGAGCCTTGTTCCCTTGAGAGCCTTGGGACTATTGTCCCTGCCCATATCTCCAATTCCACGTTGGAAAACGGCCATCTCCTAAACCTCATCTGGGCGGCAGCAAAAGGCCCGTGCCGCAGTAGTCAGCGCCGCTGCACGAATAGGCTCCCCCTCTCCTAACCATACATTGGAGTTAAAAATTAAACACTGTGCCAGGTGGTGGTTACACCTGGAATCGCCGGCGGTGGTAGCGGAGACAAAGGTGGAAGGTGCCACGCATCCAGTGGTCCGCCAGTTTGCAAGGAGGTACACGGGTCCGGGTGAATCGAGAGCAGTACCGCTTTGGTTGCTCGTACCCGTGCGGAGTTCTTTCAGGTGCATGTGCCGGCCTTATACAGAATTTCTCCATCTGTCACGGAGTTTGCGGAGCCCTGGTCGTTGTACCCCTTCTCTTGGGGAAATTGCGTCACCCATATATTTTCCCCTCCCAAGGCCCATTCCCATGTACATTACGGAGTTTTCAGGTCGTACACAACGGTCCGCCAGGGGAGTGGGACGCTGGGGCAGGCTGCAAACGTCCTTTTAGCTTTCGAGAGTCATCCACAGCAACAAACTCGGAGGGCAAACCGCCAGCGGCGGGCATCACGAAAAAGCCATCATATAGACAGCCTACAGCAACTACACGTGGAGCTTCCTGAATACTTGATTATCTACTTGCTCATTTGACCAACTTGGAAAACATACGGGATACACGCTTCTTGTTTTTGGGAGTGGGAGTGACCTCCGAGAAAACATCGTACCTGTAAGCATAGTCCAACTCAAACTCCTCCGGCACCGACAGAATGTCCGAGCGGGAATCAACCCCGTCCTTGATTGAATTAATGTCCAGCACCGTCGTCAATGATCTGCTGGCAGGCAGCGTGCACATCTCGTCATTAACCTCGAAGATCTGCGACGACTCTTCGGTGCCAGAGTTGGACTCGTTCGATGGGGGATACGCTCTAGACTTTTTATAACCCTCCTTTAAATAAACCTTGCCTTCTGCACTCTGGCCGCTCTGTGTCGAGTGGGTATCGCCAGGATACCGCTTGCTCCACCGGCTGTTGGCGCCTGGGTACTTGTAATGATTATAGTTGATTTCATAGTCTGTATGAAACTTGGATTGAGATGAAATAACATATTGTTTTTCAACCAAATCATGCTGGTATGATTGCAGTCTTGGTACTCCTGCCTTGGACCCTGTTGCTGCCTCTCCGTGGTTGTTGGGGTGCGTGATGAAATTTGCCGTGCCCACCTTATGATCTGAGGGCGGTGCCGACGTGAGTGGGAGCAACTCGATCCTTCGCTTGGGAGGTATCTTACTGGGATCCGCTCGAAAAACTTGCACTCGAACCATTGCTATGTCATTGACCGGGACTGCAAATGTATATAAAAAAAAACTTTTAAACCACCTAAATTTGTGGGTCGTTTCCCCATATATATATTCTGATTTATTAAAAGCAACCAGTTGCATCACAAAGAAAAAAAAAATGAACCTTAAAAAAAAAGAAAGAGAAAGGAGGTAAAGGCTACATACCTCTGCATGGCGTAACGTAGTGGATAATAAATTTGACAGAGAGTACGGACACTTATATGGTAGGAGACCCGCCCTACGCGAATTTCTGCTGACCAAGGTACACACACAAAAAAAAAGTAATGAAGCGGAGAAGCGTTTAAAACGCACGCGACATGTTTTATCTCGAAGGGAAAACACGGGAAAGTTGGGCTGCTGGTGGGGGAGCGCGCCGGCCGGTGGCCGGTCGGAAAAAGCCAGGCAGCGGATCTGTGGCCATCGCCGGTCACGTGACCGGCGATCCTTGCCGAGGAGCACGTAATCAACGGTCTAATCTGACGGACGGCAGGGCCTGGCCCGGACACGGCGGGCTGCGGGAACCAGCAAGCCCAGCACGCTGGCGGAGCCCCAGGCAAGCGCATTGCCCAGTTTTCGGTCTTTTTGGGCGGTGCCAAAGCTCGATGCTGGACGGCTTCCCCGTTGCTGCCTATGACTCCCACGGTTCATAGCCCAACCCCCCACATTTCTTATCATCGCACGTGACTATAAATACTAGAAGTTGACCGATTTTAAATCCTTTTACAATCATGCCTCAGAAATCAACTCAGGTGGTGGTTCCCACCTACACGCTCGATTCCAATCTAGTTTTACTTCCGGGAATTATCTACAATGTCACCTTCAACCGGTTCAAGGCCGCTGCGCTTTTGTACCGGTTCAAGAAGCAGGTTTCCAACGTCTCCATCATCAATAACCTTCTCCAAGAGTACAACTTTGACTCGGAGGAGCAGGGCAACCCTTCGCTCATTTCGCAAGAAGCCATCGACGGCATCTCCAAGATCACCTTGGATCCCAAGAAAAACGACTTTGACTGGTTGACCTTTGCTGTGGACCCCAACACGGCCAAGATCAAGGAGCCCAACTCGCAGGACAACCAGAGCCTGGTTGCCACCGTCGTCAGAGTGGTTGGAATCGTCGACGACTCCACCAACGTCAAGATGACCTTGCAGGCCTTGGCCCGTGGCTTGAAGGTCCAGTCCACCCACAAGCTCAACCAAAACGAAATTGCTCTCCTGATCGACCAAGAGCAAGCCGTCACCTCCCTTAAATCCAACTTCAAGCTGTTGAGACTGGGCGCCTACAAGTTGTTTGACGCCATCGACGACTTTGTTGTCGAGTACCGTAAGGCGTTAAACAAGCCAAACAACTTGCTCACCCTCAACCCTTTGGCAAACTTGTTCTACCTTCAAGTGGCCGGCTCCAAGGATTTCGCTAAAGCTTACAATTCTTTGCAAGAGTTGTACGGACAGTTTACCAGTGAAGAGAAGAACCGAATCCAAGGTGCCACCTTCCTTAGATTGATTGATATCACTTGTGCTGTCTTGCCATTTCCAAACCATGAGAAGCTCAAGTTGTTGAATCAGTTTGAAGTTGCTCCAAGAATTGCACAGATCAACGACATGGTGGTTCAGTTGACCGAGATTTTCAAGCACTTGAAGGAAAACAACTCGTTTGTCAACCACTGGTTCCACAACGAGGCCACCAACATTCAAAGAGCAACGGTTGTAGCTAACCAGCTCAAGTCCATGAGAGTCGTCTTGGAAGGTATGACTAAAAAGCCAAACAACAAGGCGAACGGAAAGGTGGTTAAAGGTGGTTCAAACGCCGGTAGTCTTGGTGGTGGCGGTGGTGGTGGTGACGACGACATGGAAGACGAAGACGATGACGATGAACTCAGCGCCATCACCAACTTCATCAAAAATAAGCTTCCGAGAATCTCCACCTTGACCAACGACTCCAAACGTCTCATTGTCAAGGACTACAAGAGAATCAAGCTGTCACTGCTGCCAGGCGGTGGTGGAGGAGGCGGTTCTGATTTCCACGTTCTTAGAAACTACTTGGAAATCGTCATGGACATTCCATGGGACCAATACGTGACAAAATTCAAATCTAACAAGGACATTGACTTGGACTTGGCCAAGTCCCAATTGGACGCCGACCACTACGGGTTGGAACACGTCAAAAAGCGTTTGATTCAGTACCTTGTTGTTTTGAAGTTGTTGGGAATCAATGCTGAAACCAAGCTCAACCTTGAAGCCAAGAATGATGAAAAAATCGAAGAAGTTCCCTCCAATGACATTGTCATTGCCAACAACGATGAAACCTCTTTGTCTCACAAGAGAGCTAGGTCCAAGGTCCAAAACACCTATGACGAAACCCACTCGGACTCCAAGGCAGTCCAGGTTTCGAAGCAGAACAAGTCTCCAATCATTATGTTGGCAGGTCCACCAGGTACAGGGAAGACTTCTTTGGCAAAGTCCATTGCGCTGTCCTTAGGTAGAAACTTCCAACGTATCTCTTTGGGTGGTGTCAAGGATGAAAGTGAAATCAGAGGACACAGAAGAACCTATGTTGGAGCAATGCCTGGTTTGTTGATCCAGGCCTTAAGAAAAGCAAGATCCATGAACCCTGTCATTTTGTTGGATGAAATCGACAAGGTTGTTGGAGGCAATGTTGGCACCAAGTTCAACGGTGACCCATCTGCTGCATTGTTGGAAGTTTTGGACCCAGAACAGAACCTGAGCTTCATTGACCACTACTTGGGATTCCCTGTGGACTTGTCCCAAGTGATTTTCATCTGTACTGCCAACGAGCCTCAAAACATGTCTCGCCCATTGTTGGACAGAATGGAAATCATCAATGTCAGTGCTTACGACTATAACGAAAAGCTTATCATTGGTAAACGTTACTTGCTCCCAAGACAAATCAAACGTAACGGTTTCCCACTTGAAAAGTCTAATTACGAGGAGTTTATCTCAATGGATGACGCCGTGTTGAAAAAGATTATTGTTGACTACACGAGAGAAGCAGGTGTACGTGGGTTTGAACGTACATTGGGAACCATTTGTCGTAACAAGGCCGTGGAATATTGTGAATCCTTGGAAAATACTAAAGTCTACCAGTCTGCTATTGAGGAAACTGACTTGCCAAAGTACTTGGGAATTCCATACGGCACTGGGGACTTCACTGCCGCCGAGACCACCATCAGCAATGGATCTAGAGTGGGGATTGTCAACGGGTTGTCATACAATTCCGACGGTTCTGGCTCTGTTCTTGTTTTCGAGCTGATTGGTTTCGACAAGAGAATTGGCAACCCAGATCTTGTCAACTCAGGCTGTTCCCTCAACATGACAGGAAGATTGGGAGATGTTTTGCTGGAGTCTGCTAAGATTGCACTTATCTTTGTTAAGCTGTTGATCTACAAGGGGCTCTTGAGCGTAAAAGAAAAGGACCTGAAGAAGTTGATTGACATTTTCAGCAACTTGGACATCAATTTACACGTTCCTATGGGATCCATTCAAAAAGATGGTCCTTCTGCAGGTGTCACGATGGCCACACTGTTCCTCTCACTCATCTTGAACAAGCCTGTTCCACATGACATTGCCATGACTGGAGAAATCACTTTACGTGGGTTGGTTCTCCCTATTGGAGGTGTTAAGGAAAAGTTGATGGGTGCACACTTGAACGGAGGTATCAAGAGAATGATTGTGCCTCGTGAAAACAGAAAGGACTTCATTGAGGAGTACAGCAGAAGTGTTGAGGAAGCTGGCACATTGGACTCAAGCTTGGTCAACGAGTTGTTGAGAGACAACGAAGACGTTGACTTCAAAATGACTCAAGTGGAGGACTTCTTCTTGAGCAAGTACGGCATCCAGGTCTACTACGCAAGAGAATATTACGATGTCATGAAGGTTGTCTGGGGAGAAGAGGATGTCTTGATGAAGTTGGAAACAAGGATGCTCGAGTACCACTTGTAGTCTCGCACAACCTGTCGGTTGTTGAAAGTGGTAATGATTTATTGATTGTTAGTAATGAAAATGAAGTTGAACTATTCAAACGATGTAGGCTTGCAACATTATCTTGCATGCAGTGAATACGTGGAACTGTGGACCTTTAGACACCATCTTCTACTGTGTTATGCAGTGGCTGCAAACTTTTTGCGACGTTTCGATAGCGACATTTTGCAACACCTCCCATGATACCAACACGAGTTAGGCTCATCTCTATTACGCTATTGGCAACCTCAAGTGCTGTTGTTGCTCGCCTGGTACACACTACAGCGGCTGTTTGGTCATTCAAAGTGATTGTGAGGAGGGGAGCCGTCGGAGCTACAAGTTGCAGGCGTGAACCCATCATGGTTCTGGGGCTGCCTCGTGCGTTTCTTCCATTTAGCACAAGTTTAGTCTGCGCCAGCGGCGATAAAGAATAGGTTATTATAGTTTTCGGCTTCGGAACAATCGTCGGTGGGACTTCTTCCGCCCAAGTAGCTGTTGAGGTGGGCACCTCTCCATAACGCGGTGGTGTTGCATGGCTGCAAAGTTAGAGAAAATCCCAAATGCGGCTCACATGAGAAAGGGCAATATCGCTTTCGTGGTCTTTCCAAGTGTTCCGACTACAATCAGGTAAAGCTACAACCTTTGGGCGCTCCAGCAACTTGCAACCATGTGACGTACGCCTTTAGAAGTTTAGATTTTGCAAGCCTGAATAATTTTTGCAACAGACACCAGCACAGTTTTGTGTGGACGCAGCAAGTCGTATTTGCACTAACACCTGGCCACTAGCCTCATCAACCTACCTAAATGGAATACGAAGCTTGATAAACCTCTCCTACTCGCCTAAGTGTGGTTTGCAGCTATTATACTCTGGAGTTTAACGCGTCACGTAGTCTTAACTCCTGATGTCGGCATGTAGACGAACAAAGCAAGATCCATGTATGCATCAGGACGTGCTGAATAGGTCACTAGGCATTAGCAAGTGGTTCAGCTGGTGCTCAACTTCATGGCGGGAGCTAGTTCTTGTCAAAGTGTCCTCTCGAAATTAGCGAGATTTCCATGACGGCTGCAAATCCAACAACCTGTGGTGAAGGCGAGACCAACAACCCGTTTGTGGACCTACGACGTTTTCATAGTCAGCTACGATGAGCTTATGCAGTTTACGGAGATGCCTCTGGTGCGCCCAAGCAGTTTGATATTGGTGTTTCTGGCAGTGTCAAGCATCGTAAAGGATCTGAAACCGTTCCAACGCACTCAAACTGGAGGCCGCACCATGACGGCACCAATGCTACTTTGCGACACCAAGCACCTACGCCACCACTACTGCTTGCTCCGGACTCTCCAACCTCGTCCACGCCGTTATGACCACCATTGGAGGGTGTTTCATGTTGCTGAATGCCTTGCGATTTGGCGTGTTTCAGCTTGTAACGCGTCTACAACGCTTTGCATTACACGTGTTTTGTCTATAAGTTTTAAATACCAGTTTCCAATTAGCAAGTAGCAAGGACGGAAGTGGTGTGCAGAGTGACAAGAGTTGAGGTGACCTGTGGCATAGAGATTGCAATCTCCAACTCATATGGCACTCGTGGACTTCTTATCACTCGTCTACCTTCTTCTCTTCGAATCACCGCCGTCACCACCCATTGGCTTTCTCTTCTTACCTTCCTTTTCAAAGTAACTCTTTTTCCTTTCTCTTTCCTTCTCCTTTCTAAATTCTTCCTTCTTGGCCATAGCCTTGAGCTTCTCCTTGAACTTCTCGGACTTGTCGTCATGTCTCTTCTTGTCCTTTGCACGCTTAACAGCAGCAATTCTGTCTAACAACTCCTTGGCCTTCTTTTCTTCTCCAGAGAGAACCACGGCTCTCTTTTGCAAGTATGTAGGGTTCTTTCTGGCCTTCTTTTCGACAACTTGGTCCTTGAACGGAAGTTGGGCCTTGAGCGACTTTGGAACCTTCAAGGCGTTGAACTTTCTATCCACTCTTTCGATCTTCTTGTATGCAGAGTCGGCTAACAATGGGGTAGCAATGTCTAAGGAGGCTCTCACAGCACCAGTTAATCTCATACCACTCCATTCTTCGTGCTTGTCAATCAACATGGACGTCACTGGGTTGTAGAATTTCTTGACCTTGACTGGGTACCATGTCTTCAAAAAGACAGTGTCGGACATCAAAATCTTGTCTTCAAAAGTAGCTCTGAAGTTACCATCTGGTTTGGAAAGAGCACGCTTGATTTCACCTCTGATACCAGACACGGTTCTGATGGAAGCACCCTCAAACTTTGCCACTTCAAGAGAGTTACTGAACATGTCCTTGATAAAGGCAGTGTTCTTGAAGACTTGCGAAGGATGACCCACCAACTTCAATTTCTTGACAATCTCAATGGAATCATTCAAGTCCTCAACAATACCGGTGGCTGCCACTCTGAAAGCACCAGTGGTGGACTTCTTGTCGATAATGTTGAAACCGACAAAAGTGGTGTTGGGGGCCACCAAGGGACCGTAGAAGGATGCAAAACAGTAGGCATGCTCTGGAGTGTACTTAAGCATTCTGTTTCTGGTTCTGGAGTCAGAAGTGGTGTAGATTGGAATTGTTTGGAATCTTCTCCAACCCAAAGACAAGATGAGAGGATCTTGGGATTTCAAAATCTTCTTGTGCCAACGGTGTCTTCTGATTCTGACATTCATAATCCCAAATCTGGATTCTGTGTCCAACAACCCACCAATAACAAGTGGAAAGTTTGGTTGGAAGTGCTCAATGAATTCACAAGGGAGCTTATCGAACACAAGCTTGACATAAGACCCAGCCCTGTAACCTTCAATTTTAATTCTATCTTCAGGAGACAATGCATCGTATTCGGTCTTGTTGATTTCCAATTGTTTGGCCATCTTGTTCTTCTGGAACTCGTACCAGGTGTCTGCTTCAGTGTCACCTTCTGGGTCATCTGCTCCAAACTCACGGTCTTCCTCTTCCTCAAATTGCATCTTCAATTTGGCTTTCTTGGCAGCGTTGATTTGTCTTTGGTCTTCGGTGGAAAGTTCTTCGTTGAGTTCGTCCTTTTGCTCTTCTTCTTCGAAATCTGGGAAATCGTTTTCAGAGTTGGAGTCACCTGCATCAGATTCATTGTCCTTAGCTTGTTCTTGCTCTTCGCCATCTTCCAAATCTTCAAAGTCACCGTACAACTCTTCATCGTCATCTCCACCATCTTCGTCGTCGCCTTCTTTCTTGTCATCATTCATCTTAGGGGCGATGAGGAATCTGTCTTTCAACAGCTCCTTCCCAGATTCGTCATATTTTTCTCTCAACTCTTCAATGCTTGGATATGATGGTTGGAATCTGTCCAAATCTTGTGAGGCATCTTCGGATTCCACCTTTTTGAAAAAGTCACCGTCTTCGTCTTCATCTTCAATGTTTTCTTCTTCGTCAGATTCCTCCACAATCTCAGATCTCCATCTGGAGATAACGTCAGCAGGATCAACATTGTCCAAGTATAACAACTTGTTAAGATCCCACTTGCGTTGGGCTGAGCCTCTCAACTTCTTAGCGGTTTTGAGATAGCCTTCGTCATCAGATGAAATGTCCAGGTCTTCGACAAACTCCAATTCGTCTTCTCTGTACTTGTTGTTAAAATCAACTTCAACAAGTCTTGGTTGATCTTCCTCGACATCTGAATCATCATCCAAGTCGTCGAATTCATCGTCATCCTTGATGGACTTCCCGTATACACGGGCCTTTCTGAGGGAAGTTCTTCCGACATTTCCGGTGTCTTCATTCTCATCATCTTCATCTTCAAGTTCAGATAAGAGACCACCGTCTTCGGAATCGTCTTCTTGTTGATCAGCAGCAGTCAAAGCATTGGAAGAAGAAAACAATTGCAAACCAGGGCCATCCTCAAATCTTTCAGCAATGGTCTTTTCGACGGATTGCAAGTCTGTGACAAACTTTTCACCTTCTCCCAATTCTTCCCCAGGCACGAAAGATTCCTTTGCCCCAACGTCAATGTAAACAGCATCCTTATCGACAAGAACACCACCGACATCCGACATAGGAGCGTAAACAAACTTTTGTCTGTCCTCTAATCTCTTTCTTCTTCTTGTGGTTTTGGCCACTTCTTCGCCAGCTTCAGCTGCAGCCTTTGCACGTTCTCTTTCCAAGTCATCCAACTTTTGTTCAAAGTATGGAGTTGGACAAGGATCTGGCAATTTTTCGACAGAGTGGACTGTGTAGTCACCAACACCAGCAATATGTACAGAGGCCTTTTGAGAAGGCAATGGTGTTCCATGCAAGTACCCATAAATAGCAACTTTTCTGTCACACTTTGGGTTTTCAATAATGTCTTGTGGATGAGTCAAGTCGGTGACTCTGTCAGCCAACAAGTAAGGATGCTCGTTTCTCCATTTTAAAGGTCTAAACTTCATGACCGAAATGAATCTCGACAAGTTCAAGATTTCTCTGTCTGGGTAACGACCGTTTATAACCCCCGAGAGGTAAAAGAGTTTTGCACCTTGGTAGACTTCAGTCCAGAATCTATGCTTCAATCTCTTTTTCGATGTTTTTAATGTGGATTGGGATTTGAATAAATCCAAGTGTGTTGCCACACCTAACACACGGGGCATCCCATGGTGTTGTGCAATGTTCAAGAATTCCATGGTTTCCATTTCCAAACCAAAGTTTCCGTCAATCAATATTAAAACAAGATCGGCAATCTTTGCTGCATCCACCATTGAACTCAAGTCATTGCCCACCTCGATGAATGTAAGTCTTCTTCTCTTACCACTCACAACGGTGATTGGCCCCTTGATGTCGTTCACTGTGGTCTTTGTCAATCTTCTAAGCAATGATCTGATCAAGGTCGACTTCCCTGTGCCCGGTGGTCCCACGACAGCAATGATAACTGGAGGAGGATCATCGTCTGGTGTTCTATCCACCATCGGAACATGCAACTTCTTCTCATTGACGTCTTGGGTACGTCTTGCTTGCCTTTCCAACTTACGCGGAGCAGCCACAGCAAACGCCTTTGCATTGTGGCCATTCTGATGTAACTTCTTCTTGGCCGTGGTCTTCTTGGAGCCCCCACGATGGGACTTGTTGGTCTGTTGAGTCTCCATTGAAGTTAATGAAAATCTATCTCATCGAGAAAAAATGATGAGCTACTGTTGTAAGGAGTCACGTGTGTAGGCGCGTGATCCTGCTATTTTTTTGCAACCAATTCTATCTGGCAAGACCTGTCAAAATCAGTGATTCGTGGGGCCCCAGGTTGCTAGTAGAGTAAGAGGCAACATGAGCTTGATGTAGTGAGTTGATTCAACGTAAAAGGTATGTGGTATTGAAAACTTGCCTCTTCATTAGCAATTCCGTGGCATCACCAACGCACCACATCACGATAACCGAACTTGAGACCGAACTTGATAAAACACCTTGCTAAAGGACCTTACTAATTGACTTGTAATCAACTTTGAAGATCGAAGTCCACTTGTATTACTTCCCGCTATGAAAACCCATGTTATAGAACAAAGACATTCAATGCAAGAAATGATAATAGAGACCATCTGGCTTAGCGAGCGGGGTTAAACCAAGCTGACGACGGCAAGGCATGACTCCATAGCTGGAGTTGCTATTGCTACTCTTGATTCAGGTTGATTGTTGGGGGCCATCAAGGAGTCTTGTCATTTCACCAGCCTCTAAACGAACAATAACCAAAAGAAAAAAAGCTTCACTACGACTATTTTGAGGAAATCTTACAATGCTGCTGCAACCCCAGAATACGTCACCGAGTTGACGTACCTTGAAGGTTGTCACGACTAGCAAACCCCCGATTTCCTATGCATTGCTATTCTAGACAAAAGGGTACCCCCACAAGCAGTGTGCCTATGCTGTTGTTCTCCCAATACCTTATTGTCCGCACAGCCGCAAAGGAGCTTGGCAGAATCTAGACTATGGGGATTCTAGAGATGTAATAGACAAGTAACCCCCAATTATTTGCACATTCCGCAGGTGGCCCAAAGAGGATGGGGGGCTGCACAAGTAAAGAAAGTCTCCACTTGTTAGCACGTTAAGCTTTTCTTGGTAGGGGGCAATGGAACATGGATTTTGTCTTGGAACAAGAAACCCAGAATCGAAATGAAACACAATGAAACATACTGCTTGGCTCACAGAACGACCCTTTTACTAAGTATGAATCATGCTCGCATGATAGATCCGGTCTTGCGCTACTATTTTCATCCCGTTCGCCGTGTAGTTCGTGTTTCGTGTTTGTTTATGTTGGGAATTGTTTTCTCGCGTAACTAGACATAATAATATCAAACGAGAGTTGAGCAGAGCCAAAAGTGGGAGAAGATATACGAGGTTTACTTCGGATTTCATTCAGACAAGTCGAGGTTACTTCGGGGTATAGTTTATTCAAACTTTACTATACAAATGGAGGTTTCGGGGTATTGTTTATTCAAACTGAACTAGAGGTTTCTTGATGTTTATTCAAACTGAACTATACAAATAGAGGTTTCCTGATGTTTATTCAAACTGAACTACAAATAGAGGCTTTCTCGAAGTTTATTCAAACTTAACTTACAAGTGGAGGTTTACTTCGGGTATAGTTTATTCAAACTTAACTAGTATACAAATGTAGAACTTAGAGATGGAAGTGAAATATCAACGGAATGAATAGGGAGATGCTTGGATCAATGATTCGTGAGTAGTTGAACATTGAGTGGATCAAATAAAACCCTTTGCTTTTGTTGGACCGGTGCCCATGGTCATGTTGGACGTGGTCGACTCGTTTCTATTATGCTTTTGAGAACCAAATGTAGGCTTGTTGTGTATTTCGGTGAGATGGGTGCCTGCGGTGTCTTCATCTAGTAAGGAGTCACTCAAACGAGTTATGCTCTTGTCTTCGGAAAACCTTGTTGGCGAAGGATTGCTCTTTCTTATCGACAAGCCCTTTCTCAACTTGCTGAACTTTGACGTGAGACCCAGCTCATGTTCTTCCCTTGCAGGTTCGTGTTGGATGAGGGTGTCGTCGGGTTTATCCAAAAACTCCGAGTCCGAGTCGGACAGGTTTCTTGGGAACTCGCCTTGCTCGATGGTTGGTGTGAGCATGTCGTTGTTGGTGATGTTTCTGTTGCGGATAGGAGTTCCGACGGTGGACATGTCGTTAATTCTGTACATTTCAGATTCCCAGTTGGTGGTGTGGTCTTGGGCGGCTGCTCCCAATGCGCTAAGCTCGTTGTTGGCCTTTTCCAAGTCGACTGGAAGGTCGTTTTCGTCGTGAACTTCCCTGTTGCGCTTCAACGAAGACTTTCTTTGGAAGGAGAATCTGTCATCCTTTGCAGGAGCAAAACGGGCGTCGGGGTTCTTGGACAAGACGGCCATGACACAGAAAACAATAATGAAAACCAACAAGATGAGGGAGAATGCAGCGTTCAAGATAAAGAAGACCCATCCCATAATGGAAGACACTTGTGCTGGTTGGCCAAACAAATCGGAAAAGAAAAGGAACATAAACGAGTTGATGGTGGTGACAATGGAAATCATGTAGTTCATAACATTGGTTGGCTTGTTCAAGTATGGGCTGGAGTAGAACAAGTAGACAGTGTAGGCCAAGTCGACAATGAAAAGAACCAAAACAGAGGTCTTTCCAGAGGCTTGACAAAGGGCGACAAACACACATCTGACAAAGTTGTAGGCCACCAAGACGGCACCGAACCAGTACTTGTCAGCGTGGAACATGGTGTAACAGAAACCGTACTTCTCCAAGATCTTGGAGTCACCGTAAAGAAGGGCGGCGGGGTTTTTGTACTGAGCAATGGACAATTTCCCGAATCTGAGTGTTTTCCAGAAGGCGTATGCAATCATGCACAAAGGCAAAAGAAGGAACAAAACAGCGAGGACAACCACGGCTGGCGAGTCGTGGACAGTGAACTCCCAAAGCGAAAAGACAGTCAACTGGGTGAAGCCAATGTAGATGTATCTCAACATGGAACCCTTCAAGATTTGGGAAAAGGACTTTCTAAAGTGCAAAAGCTTGTTTGGAGCGAGTTTCTTGGTACGGACCAACAACTCCAACACCGATTTGATCACCACGAGTATCCCAATCAACAAGTAGCCAATGAGGATGAACCAGGTGAACCCAGTGACTGCAATAGAGGTGGGTTCAATGTGGGAGTTGTAGCCGACTCTCTTGATCCCTCTGAGAACCACCAAACTGGAGTTTGAGTCCAAGGCGTAGTCCAAGGCACGGCGGTGCATGGCTCTCAAGTAGTCGTAAGCTCTCTGGGCCAAGATTTGCTTCACCACCTTTTTGAAGTAGACGGTTGGAGTACCCCCTGTGGATTGGATGTACCATCTGAAGATCTCTTGCATAAACTCGACTCTGATAAGACCCATGGACCAGGCCAAGTTTTCGGCCCAGGCAGAGGCAATTGGTGGCAATCTCTCAACGTGTTGCATCAGCACAATGACAACACCTTGGAAGTAAAGAAAGAGCGACACGGAGTTGGCGGAAATGTGGGAGGCGGCGTTGGAGTTGCCAAAGGTGGACATGACGGCGGCAGCCAACAAGCCCAAACCCGCAATGACGGCGGTGGCCCACTTGGCGCCGGTCTGACTGATGGTTTTCCCGTTGGAAAAGCCCGACTGCAAGCACGACAAGACCTCCCCGGTGGTCTTGTCCTCGACGACAACCTTGACCACGGCGTCAATGTCAGGGACAAGGTAGGCAATGCCGGGAATCATCTTGACGTACGTCTCGGAAATATACTGGACAGAGTCGATTTGCATCGACCCAGGATACACGGGACAGAACTGCTTCCAGCCCAAATCACACATATCAAGATCCTTCTCGATAATAACAAACCCGTACGCATACACCTGAACATGGGCAATCACGTATCTCTGCGAGATGTCTGTCGTCAAATCAAGCGCATACTCGAGCGCCCGTGTGTCTGGGTTGAAGGTGACGTTGAAATATGAAGGGGAGATTTGGGAGTTATCCATACATGTCACAAGTGACGTAGCTGAAAGCGATCTTTTCCCTAGCACTAATGAAGCGAACGCAAGCACCGCAAAGATCCTTTGAAGGACGTAACCGTGGATCTGCATGCTAATATACTAGTTGGTTGTGTTTGTCTTTATGAATATAAAAAAAACGGATACCCTTTTCAAAACGTAGTTGTATATCACCAAAAAAAAAAATCAATAGTCGAAAGTTTCTCTTATATTCAAAAATAACTTTTTGATGCAATTTTTAGGAAGCCAAAAAAAAAAAAAGAAAAAAAGAAAAGAACTTTTCATGGTCGTGCGTCTTGCGAAATCAAGGGGGGATTGGCGCAGGAAGAGGACGGCCGGGCCAGAAGAGGTGCGGAATGCGCCCAGGTGAGTTGGCAGAGGTGACTGGTGAGACATGTGGCAGAGGATTAGCTTTATTACTTGCAGCTGGCTTATATGCCACTCTTGCTATTGAATCCGCTAAATAGTGTACGAGGGTGGGTTGTGCGTCGAATCTAAAATCAACTGCAATTTTGGAGATCGAAAACGCGGGATGTCGCGTATCCCTTCTAGATAGTGTGGGATTTCCCAAACAGAGGCTAAGCTGTGCAAAAAATAAGGGCCGGATCAAAAATCCCATCAGCCGGATCGCCGCACGTGACGTGCCATGCGCCTTCTGTAGCGATAAACGAGCGAGTGTAAGGCCAACCAGTGCTGGAGCTGGTCCGTTTTAGGGTTTATGTGTGACAGCTATTCAAGGGGCCAGGCACACATGGCGGGTCGGGGGGTCCGGTTGACGTGGGGCCGGCCAGCTGGGAGTGTTGTGGTAGCAACTGGGGGGGTTGTGGAGAGATGGTGCTGGGGGTTGCTGCCCGACTGAGCAAGCAGCCAAGACAAGGCAACTGGGCTATGGGGAAAAGCGCTCCGTTAAACGAAAATCTGCGGCATGTTCGCAGCGTAGCCAATTGGAGCAGGCTTAGTGCTTGCTGTTCTTGGAAGTGGCACCTACAAATCGAGAGCCTGGGGGGAGGAGGCTGACGGGCCCCAGCTCCGAATGGCTGCGCCAGGCCCGCACGACACAGCAACACCCCAAGCTGGCGCTCAGGCAATGTCGCTTCGTCAGCCACGCCAGGCGCCGTCGAAGGAATGTGTCGCCGCGCGTGTGTATGGTCACGTGACCCGTTCACGAGCGCGGTCACATGGTCCTCCTTTTTTTTGCTGTCCCTCCTTTTCTTTTTCCCCTAGAGGTTAAATCAGCGGTAATGGCTAGCTTCTTCTCTGACATCCCACTCAAACCTCCCCAGGAGACCTTCTACGACGATCCCACGGGGTTGGACGATCTCTCGGTGGACGAGATGGTCTTTGATCTACAACACGACATCAAGGACATCAACAAGTTACACCTATACCACGCCATCTACATTTTTGAACAGACTTTGGAACACATAATACGATTACAGCTGAACCCTCGTCTCTTTGAGCGGTTCAGGAGGGAGCAGCTCGACAAGTACTGCGGCGTGTCTCCTCCCTTGTCGCCTCAAATCACCTCCCCTGTTATAGAATATAAGGAGACTACCCCAGAGTCCCTTGACGATAAGCATATTGAGAATAACGACTGTGACATAGATAATGACACCCACTACGATAATGACGACGACGACAAGAACGAAAACGACGACGACAACAGAAACAAAAACGACAACGAAACAAACGACGACGAAGAAAGAAAGACCAGACCGCCGTACATCCCGATCCAGACCCTTGTGGACTCGGTCAACTACGACGCAAAAACAGTCAACTACATCGAGCTTCTCAAGCAGGAGCTCGCCCAACCCGTGGTCGACAACCCGCATCTCGTCAAGTCCTTCAACTTGCTCAAGTTGCCCAACCTCCTGGTGCAGGACTTTTTGATCCGCATCAAGACGTACTCCCCGGCCATCTCCATCACCTCCTACGTGCACGCCTCGCTTCTCCTCTTCAAGCTCTGCCTCTTGCTCAACACGGTTCAGTTGACCCAGCAGAACGTGTACCGCTTGATCTTGGCGTCCCTCAGGTGCTCCACAAAGCTCTTGGAGGACATCTACCAGAAGCAGAAGCTGTTTGCAACCGTCGGAGGTGTTCTGCAGAAAGACCTCTACAAGTTGGAGGTTGGGTTTCTCTACTTGACTAACTTCAAGTTGGTGATTGACGAAGAATACTTGAACCTCTTCCTTAAGAATTGGTTTGTTGATTTGGTTAACTTTTGCAAGGATAATTTAGATTAGACGTTTATAGATACAATTTTACCAACCGGATTCATGGTCCATTAAAAAAAAAAGCTATGGCCAACCAAAAATTGGCCAAACTTCTCTCGACGTCACTCTCCCTTATCTTAATAACTTGCATGACCGTTAGCTATCAAAAAACAATGCGAATTCTGTGGATCGAACACAGGACCTTCAGATTAACTGTGACTGAATCTCTTC